>JBAMNC010000804.1:0-600000 GCA_037902135.1 Cetoscarus ocellatus | reverse complement strand
TTAGAAACCAAAAAGCTCAGAGTGACGGAGAGACAGACTGCTGAGCCGAGCTGCTGTTGGTCTTGAGAGGATGGTGGTTTGTAAACGCTATGCTGTGTTAGTGGTAGGAGGTTGTGTTACCACATGTCGTCTGTGGACGCTGAGTCCTTGATAAGAGAGAAGAGGAAGGAAAAACCCTTCAGACTCGGGCTTGACATCCACCAGCTCTCTATCAAGAGCTGCTCTAAGCATATATGAGACAAACTGACAGACAATACAATCATTCAGCAGCACAAAGAAAAAGGTTTGAGCCATGACCATCATTGTCACCCATATCTCTGAAGTGAATGCCTTTGCTGATAGTATTCAGATGGATAATGTCATTTCTTTTTTAACACTGCATTAAAACTCGCCAAGTGTACAGCAAGATTATCTCATTCTCACAGAGCTTAACAGTGTAGTTCACAAAGCAAAGTCATTGTCCTTATAGAGGATGTGATTATAAGCCAGAATATCACACCAATCCAAGGTAGACTTACCATGAGGAACATAAAACTCAGTTTAGTGCTGAAGACACAAGCTTGTGTTTCACTTCATATTCAAACAATGTCTGACACCACGCCTCCAGACTTAAGACAGCTTTTGATCCATGTCTGTTGTAGTTTCACCATGAGCTTTTTTAAACCTTAACCAGGAATTACTTCAAGGACACTTGTTTTTTTGTGTCTGCTTTTTAGTTTGGCTAATCAGCACAGCTATAAGCATCACAAAATGTTGCCCTTTTGACAGCCCTTTTCTACGCAGAAATTTTCTGCAGTGACGTAACACAGCCCAAAGGAAACACAGTAAATAAATATAAACCCCAATAAATTAAGGCCCCAATTACACGACAATGATTACACGACAGCCAAAAGCAGAGAGTTTTCATTGCATTTTTGCCTCCCGTTTACACGAGAACAGTGCCCTGAGTGCCTGAATCCGCAAACTTTTGAAACCAGGGTCCAGAGTGAAAAGGTTTGAAAATGCTTTTGTTTCCGTGTCCGTGTAGACGAGATTCAGCGTTTGTCCCCGAAACGGTGAAGCGCGGTGCATGCACAGTACTCTTTCACATGAAGGCTGCGCATGCATCCCAGGAACAACAACAGCAGCTTCGGCTGTCTATCGAGCAACATGTGTGCTGCTTACTGTGTTCAGTTTGTTATTCAGACAAAAATACCCAGACAGATTTGTTGTCCAGACAAGAAACTCCTGCTTCTTCGTGCGTCCACTCGCCATTGTTGTTTATGAAAAGTTTGTCTTCACCGGAAAGCATACGTGTGTTCCAACACCACTGTTTCACTACAAACCTATATTGCCATCTACTGGCCTGGCATGCACATTACAGCGTTTTAAGTCGTTCTCACGTCCCCGTGTGAACACGAAGCGCTTTTGAAAGCGCAAAGGAAAAACCTTTCAGTTTCTGGTGACAATGTTGTCGTGTAAATGGGGCCCAAATTACAGTGTTTTCATTGACTATGTAAACATTACGATAGAGATAACTATGGACAGAAGGTTTCTGCGCACTTTATAGTTTGTATTACAGAATCACATTGGACTGTGAGATTCTTGGTTCTTTCACTCTTTACAAAAAATTACTTAGGTAGTCTTGAGCTTTTGCCTTTAACTCTGATGTTTTTGCTCTGTTTTTTACATTTTATAGTTACATTTACTTAGTTACCTGCTGGGCTTGGCTAAAGGCTACAAACACTGGGATATGGATTTCCTATATGAAGAGATTTACTTCATGAACCTGAGCTGCTGAAAAGTGAGCAGTCACTGCAGCACTATATTGTCAATTTCCTTTGCTCATCAGCTAAATATTTGACATAAACATCTTCAAATAAGACAGGACATGTCTGATGACAATGCTGTGTGATAAAAATGAAGCAGATGAATGGATAACTCATTTGGTGACAGTTTTATCATTGGATGTAGTAAACAAAATGTAATAAATGCATAAAAAATTAAAAACACGCACTCAAACACCATCCACAACAATGAGTCATATTTTCTATTTCAAAAAACAGGAAAAGATCATCACATTTCATTGGCAGTACACAACTGCAGGGTGTTTACATAGTCATGGAAATCCCTTTGTATGAAAATACAGCTCTACTTGGGCAGTCAATATCAGTCTAACGATATCTGAAAACACTGAGAAAAACAAAGACAGAGGCAAAGTCTGAACTCTTCATCAAAGGGCCAAATGATCATAGCCAAACAATTTGACAATTATCTCATATAAAACAACCTCTTTGCATGTTCTTTTAATACTAAACTATTGACCTAAGCATGTCATATTAACAGACTGCAAGATATTATAGGTGGACTTGTTCCAATACTAATACCAGCATCATTTACAAACATAGGTAATGCTGGTGCCCAAACATTTCATAAATCAATACTTTTAAGTGACAAAAGGGCATCATTATTGCTCACTCTTGTTGCAGCCCATGTGACGGTGCCAGCTAAGTCCCAGGGGGCAATGTTTATTCTATTTATTATTGGTTCATTTATTATTGGTTCATTTATTAGGGACATATAGAATTCTTAGACACTGAAAACTGTCATCCAGTACTTGTATCATAATGTTTTTAGCGATTGCTAAGAGAGCAAAATGAGCAAAATAGATAAATAACTTGAAATGATAAAAGGGTATTTCATAGTGACAGAGCAACATCAAATCAAACATGAGTTCAGGTACACTGACAGGCTCAGGAAGCAGAGGGTTCAAGGTCTCTGTCATTTCAGCCTAAAATGTTGCTGAGGACACATCGGTGGCTGTGTTAATAAGGACCTGCTGCTCAGTGCTGCAGTTCTGTTTCTGAATTGCATTTACATTTTGTGCTGCTTGCTAGTGATTACTTTATAATAAGGTAGCTGCTGTTTAATCTGTAGCCCAAGCTCCCTGTGTAATGCTTTACTCCACCTTACAACCTTCATTAAAGTGTTGCCAAACAAGACCTCTTCAAGTAGAGTAGAGACCCGCTGCATCTCCGACCACTTGTGCTGTTTACTATTTGCTCCAAGTTGTGGACTGCATTCCCTTAAGCTGCACCTTGTCAGGAGTGCCAACATTCAAGGTTCACTGGAGGAATTTTATATATAAATAACACATTAATGCTCTTAAAAGAGGACACCCTAGTTGGCACAGTGAGCTACTTGCATAGCATTCTGGGATAACTTGCATGAATTTGGAGGTTCCTCTTTCAAGAGCTTTTTCCTTTATTATAAGAAATAATCTCCAGAAATGTTGGTTTGCTGTTTAGTAAATACACCCCATGAAGTAGAGGTTTCCAAAAAATCATTTTACAATCAAACTGAATTGTTTGTATAAAAAGATCCAGAATTGATTTAAAACAACCATGAATCAGTTTTTGTACACCAAATGTCACACTTTATACTGCAGTGTATCTATGTTTATGTAATAAGTGGATAAAAACATTAAAAATACATCAGCTTTATATTTTGAACATAATATATTGTGCTTTTTTGTGTCAAATTATATTATCCAGCCTATAGTGTACAGAAGGCAGAAGCAGATCCTGGAATTAAAACCCTTTTTTAACAAAGAAAAAGTATTTCGAATCTTGATTTGAATCCAAAATCTATTTTGAATTGAATCATAACCCCCAGAATCAAACCCAGATTGAATCCTGACCTACTAAGAGATTCACACTCCTACTATGGAGTGCTGTTTTTTCTGAATAATGTCCTCGACCTAAACAGAGAGGATAACAGTTATGTCAGGTGGATGTAGCAGAGTGTCAGTCTCTCCCCATCACCCCTTTGTACTGTATTGGTTACACTTAAAATTAAGGTGTCATTTCACTTCATTCCTTTCACAGTCTGGGCCTGCATGAATGGAAAAACAGAGGCTAAACATAAACCTGAGTTTAATGTGTACATTTGAAAATACATGTACTGTATGTGTTGAGCTTCGTGGATTGTTGTGTTGTGTTGATCTGTTTTCAATGTTGTCTTTTTAGCAGGTTGAACTCTGGGTGTGTACAGCCTTATTCAGACTGAGATAAGTGTCAGGGCTGCTTCAATTTCTGCAGACATCAAAAGGACTTGGATTCAGGCCAAGAAAATCTGATTGAGACATCTCCAATGTTTACTCTTGTTGTGACATTACCTGGCTACAGAAAGTAAACTGTCTACAACCTGTTCTTGCTGCCAGTAGACAATAGACCGCTTTAGAGGCCTGCCAACTCTGAATATCAGCTGTGTCAGTATTTGTCAGTAATATCTCACAAAGTTAGGTCAAACAGGTTTATTTACTGCATTAGAGAAAAAAAAAAATCTTGTTGTGCCCGCTCAATATCCGAGACCATTTTTCTATTTGATGTTGTATGGTATTCCTAAAAAATGTTTTTCTGTCTATAAAAAATTCATTTTGGGTTAATTTGGAATTGTAAATGTCAGAATAAGGCTGTCACAATACCATCTTTCTAAATTTTGTTTCAATTCTGGAATAAAACCCACTATGTCAATGCCTATTAGGATACAAAAGACCTTTACACACCAAGGGTAATGTGAACAAGCTGCACAGAATACTGAATATTTCTGAGATGATTTTTGATGCGTCTTTCTATTGACATTAAAAGCTACGCATATTTGCACATATATTAAGTGTACATTCTAAAAATGTTGCGAACCCAGAGGGCTTTTGAAAACTCAAAAGGAAAACCCTTTCTGTTTCTGGTGACGACGTTGTCATGTAAACAGGGCCTTATATTTTACTGTCAGAGCACAATTACAGCAAATAACTAGTGCCATCTATGTGCACATAAAGAAACTGCTTTATTTCCTTTTTTGTTCACCCAAATGCAAATCTTCTTCTTTTTGATAATAATAATAATAATGTTACTCATATGCACATGTTGACATTTTAACCTGTACTACTGTAGTATGTTCCTATAGCACAGGGGTCTGCAATTAAGTTTAGCCTTGGGCCAAATTTTTCCAAATATGGTGGGCCAACATAATCAGAGGTTAAAATATAGAGATGATTATTAAAAAATGCCAACCTTGTCCTAAAAAAAAGAGTTTCAGCTGGTTTTGCTTTAAATATTGAATAAAGGGGAGAGAGAGAGCGCTCAACACTTGGTGTCTCCATTACTCACAGAATAAGAGACAAAAAAAAACATGAATCATACGTCTTTACGCTGTTTGTGTCATATCTGATAAACTTAGTTTATTAACACTGCACAAACATCTTTAATGGGATTTATCAGGCTAAAATAAAAACAGCTATCAGGACATGGAAAGTAACATGTTTTTATTAATTTGTTGCAATATTTCATGCTGAAAGCAGCTTTTAACAGTTCTCCAAAAACAAAAAAAACATACATTTCACAGTGAGGGTTCGTACAGATATGTTCCTGAGCTTTTTTATAATTAACAGATCACTAATGATCCACGGCTGTCCATCTCATCTGTGAGCATTTGTTGCAGCATCAATCAGTCAACAGTCTGCTTCTGTTGGATCTCCTCTCAGATAAACTAAGAAACATCAGAACAGAAGATAAAACTAAGTTTTCGACTCTTTTTTTCACCTGTTCCATATGCTATGGCCAGTTCTGTGCGTTACAGCTCTGTGTCATTTTATTTCTCTTCTGCAGCAATCTCTCACCGGCAGGAAAGAGCAGCCACGTTTAGGTTCATAAGAAATAAAATATACTTGCACTTACTTTAATAAGGGCTCACTAAAGGTGAGCTGCTGTAGGCAACAGGTTCTGCGTTATGGGATCCAACTTCTTGAGCACTGCGCAGCACATTTTTGGTTTATTCATGCTATTTGTCCCTCATTATATCTGCCTTAAAACTCTCTCAACACAGAAGCACTTTGGTTAATCAGATTTGCGCTTATCGGACTTGTTACTTAAATAATCAACCTTAATCTGCAGAAATAAAAGTCTCTGTCTCGCTCGGTGACGTCACTCTAGTGTGGAGGCTGCACGTGGTCATGGAGAGAGAATGGAGGAACGAGTTGATCCGCTCTTTGCTCCATCTCCAGAGGTAGTAACAGAAGTGATATTGGAGAGAGTGAGGCACAAGGACTCTACTCTCTGTCTTTGTGTTTATGTGGGGGCACATCCAAGTCGTACTGCAGCGTGAATCAGCACAGATGTTGCGGCGTGGCATAATCACTAAATGTCTTGAGGTGTAAATATAACAAAGCATCATTGTGGTGCTTCTGCATAAAGGCACTGTGACTTGGTATATTTGCTTCTTTAGAAGACAACATACGGGGAATCACTTTATCCCAAAATAAGCTCCCATGATATTCATGTTGAAGATGCAACATCAAAGGGACACAAATATAACGCTTTCAAATGGCACTGTGAAAAAGCAGGTGATCTCACACTGCAAGACACGTGCGTGAACAACTTAACACGGGAAGATTTCAGGGCGAGTCTGCCAAAAATAGCAAAGACACTATTTGGACTGTAGATGCCAAAATGTCTTGGTCTACTTTTACACAATTCAAACCAGTGCCAATATCATACTGCCTCAATTTTTCTAATATTTCTTTTTTTTTTATTTTGTAAATAATGTGATCTGAATGATATTTTCTCTCCTCAGTATTATGTGGTGCCATTAGGATCTGTATCTGTGTCTTCATTAGGGTCCAAATCCAAAATCCATCCTTTATTATTCTACCAAAACATAACCTATCATGTGAAGGACACGTCTGAGGAATTAAAGATACAAAATGAGCTGGATAGACACATCCAGTAAAGGACAAAAGACAATTTTTAGTGTTGTAATTTAACAAAGAACACCCTGTTCTGTCAGTACAAGCATGAAAAAAATTAAGAACAGCGACAGAAGAAAAACAGCGCCTGACACTTCTTCATGTATTCTTTATGCAAAACCAGAACCCATGAGAGACAAAGAGGTAGGACCGCTATGCCAAGGACGACTCAGACTGGGCAAAGAGGGAAGCTGTGACGAGTGGTGTCACTCAAGAGCCATGGAAAAATGTTCCTTGAAAGAAGAAACAAAAGGGCTTTTTGACAGAGCCTATTCTTGTTTTTGTTTTGAAACGAAGGTACATGAAGACTAACAGAGGGGAAAAAGTCTGTGGTTGAATGAAAAGACCACAGAACCCTCAACCGTCATGCTAGTAACATACACCTGACAAATCAAGTCTACATGCAACAGCTACAAGAAATACAAAGAAAGAATGGGGCCAAACGCAGCAAAAATGCAAAGGAGCAAAAGAAGCATCTGCTCAAAACAAGAATGAAAATGTAAATAAATAAATAAACTCTATAAAGAACTCACAAGATGTGTTTATGCTTGTAGGAAAAGATGCTGAGAGGGCAGAAAGGGTGACAAACATTCTCCCTCTTGCAACTTAAGCCTGGAGCATACTTCTGCGTCAAAGCTACACACCTATGCTTAAGTGGCTCACGCTGTCTTAAACATTTCAACTTGTGCATAAATGTGTCCATGCCACTTTGCACTACTCTACAAAAACACTGGTAGGCAGTACAATTTGTATTCTGGTCCCAACACATTTAGCTAGATCAAAATGGACAAAATCTGCAACATGTGGACAATATACCCTTTTCTAGCCTCCATCCCAGCATGTGCCAGAGGCAGAACATTGCTGTCCTGGAGGCTAAGATGAATTGCCACCACAGGCTGGCAGACAGTATAGGTGTCTTTCTGCATTTATTTTACACATCAAGACTGATTAATTGGATAGTTCAGTAAGTAGGGCTGTATCAAGAACTTGACAACAGTCAGTGAAGCAACTGAAGTGGTAGCAGCGATGCAACTTTAAGGAGAACAAGCTCGTCTACGCTGCTGTTGACGGTTAGTTATTTTGTGTAATTGTGTGAGTTTTACATAAAAACGAGCCACGAAACTATGTTGGATCGAATGTATGATTGGGTGCGCTTTATCAGGAAGGTTTGTGAGTATAGGCTTGCAGGTAAAAGGTAAAGCCCATTAATGGTAAGCCCGTGCACAGACAGTCAAAGGAATGTCATCGTCACTTATCACTTATATTGATGAAAAATTTAGCCCTCAAAAAATTTTCACTCAACAGTACACACAATCAAATATGGCCTCTCGGCTGGTTTTAAGTAAAACCAACACAATTATGCAAAATAACTGTTCCCCGTTAACAACGGTGTACCTCTCTGGTGGTCTCAGCTTGATTTCCTTCAAGGTGCAGTGCTGCTGGGAGCCCTTTCAGCCACCTCACTGACTGTAGTTAAGTATCTGATACAACCCGACTTGAAAAATACTGAACAATCCCTTTAACACATTCAGCTCCATTATGTCAGCTCACATAATCTGTGGCAGTCTGCTTCATAGCTTAAAGTATGGTTTCTTCAACATTCCTCTGGCCCTGCTTGTGATGATGGGAACTGCAGCGTTTATTCGTGACCTGAGTCATTTGAATCAGCTCAATAATAAGAGCTGGTTGTTTGCCTTTGAAACAACTCATCATTCAGACTGTGTGCATTTCTTTTGTTTATTAATCAACAACCACAAAAGGTAAAACTAGAGAACCATCTCTTTAACAGAAGGCAGCCCTACCACTGACAAACATGTCAGCTTTTAAAAGCCGGTTAACTGCAAACAACACATCACCAAGAGTTTGTTACTTTCCTTCTTAAATTGATTGTTAACTTGTGTGTCAAAGTTGAATGTCAAAGCATGTTTTGTGACAAATAATAGAGAAAAGCTTTAAGGGCTTGCCTCTTATTTTGTTGCTGATTTTCCCCAATTTATTTCACATCATTGCACTTAAGACATAGGGATACTTGGTGAGTGGAGGCTGGATGAAGGTAAATAAATCGCAGGTTGTAGCAGATCATATTGCTAATGCATAGTGAGACTGCACATACTTGAGTGCAGTCAACTTGGTATCCCAGGGCCCAAAACGGATGTCAATGCCTGAAATGGGTGTTAATCCATGTCAATGCAGGTCAAAATAAGGAGTAACAGTAAAGTCTCAAAGTTGTAATTCAGTCAGTCTGCTCCTGTTTGACAGTGTTAACTTTTTTAAGGTAACACCCTTGATCCTAGACAGCAAGTGACCTTACAATTCCAGAGAGACATGTGCCATCTGCAGCAATTGATAAAACTAAGCCAAAAACAACTCGATTGCCAGCTCTGGGTAACATGTCTGAAAACTTGTTCTCCCTGAAGTTTGGCCCTGCCAACTCAAAAACGTCACACTGTTAACAAACATGGAAAGGTTCGTTTTCTGAAGATGATCAAGATGTTTTGTCAAAGACAAAAAGTTGCAAATACAGACAACTTACTAAAGGTTAAACGAGGTGAGTGGTAATGTCATGTCTCTACAAGTCGGTTTGAATAAATCTTTCTGAAATACAGGGATTTTTTTGTTGTTTTTGTGAAGAATGGTGGCAAGTTTTGTTTTCATGGTTGCACCACATAATTCAGAGGAAGTCAAGAGCATGACAACATTCTTTCAGTACCCTTACTTAGAAAATTTTAAAAGTCCATCTTTGTTCTGACATTAAATACTGAGACAACACGCCAAATATCTCTGTCAAGGACAAGATGACACATGCTCAAATCAAAGAGTAGCAGACCCAGTGAGCAGCTCTGATGAAAATTCAAAAGCAACATATCTAACCTGATGAGGGCAAAAGATTTTCGATCTCTTTGTGTTCAAAGAAGAGATAAGCAGTGTGTCTTTCAAAACAGGATTTAAACAAATTCTGCCTATCATTTCAACCATACTAATACCTTGAGTTTCACACATTAGCCCTCCATTTTTATTTAAAGAGAGCGAATTTTTTAATCATCTCATGTGATCAAACACTCTGCTTCTTTGTCACCTGCGAAGTAATTATGGTTCTTTGACAGAATTAGACAAAAAAATCTATTAAAGTTGTGTTCTTAACATTTAGAGGGTAGTTTTGCTTGTTTTCTGATGTTTATCCCAACAGAACGATTCAAAGACAAACTGACTTTTTCTTAAAGGTTCTACTAATTGTGAACTAAGACAAAGAGAGACACAAGACACAACCTAAACAAATCATTTGGTAGATTTTGTGTTTTCCTTCATCATTTAAAGTCAGTATTCTTATTTATACTGAATTTACTGCTCTATGAAGTTGGATACTAATAACATGCAAAACAAAGTTAATATTTACAGGTTACACGTTGAAAACACCCATGCATTCTCCAAACCAAGCACACATGTAAGGGATAAAATGACAGGCTGCAATACTTACTGTGTCATCACTTCGATAGGGGTTGAGTTTGTTGTACACTGCTTCAATAACACTTCGTCTGTGGGAAAGAAAAAGTAAAGACAACTCTATTATTAGTTGTTCGACAGAGTAGGTATTGGTTTAAAGAGTTAGGAAATAAACTAATCCTCGCATGATGTCTAATCTCACTCACTTGCTTGCAAGCTCTCCCCCAGGAGGGAGGTTGGGGATGCTCTCAGATGCTAACGTCCTCATGACATGGACCAAATCAGGGACTCCCTCATCCCCCTGCTTTTTGATGATCTCTGTTAGAAACACAAAGGCATTTTTAATCATTTTAAAAGATTGTACAGGGGTAGCTTTGCAAAATTAAATAAAATAAATAACATGATGTATTTGATCAATTACGATGCCCAAAAAGTGAATATAATGGCCAACTGAATAATTTCTCTGCTCAAGCATAGAAGTAAAAGAGGGGTTGTTTTTCCAGTTTTACTGATGTGATATAGGGCTTGTCAATACAAACTAAAAATCACATTTCAATAACTTCAGCTAAAGGTGGTGTAGAGACCTGAACAGATGTGAATGCAGGAATCATCTTACAACAGCTCCATGTGTAATTCATGAAAAGTCTGTGTATGCATCTGTTGATAAAACGCAGGCTGAAAACAGCTGTCATCTAAATAACACAACTCTCAATATTCATGTTTAAGCCTAAAATTTATGACACAGAGGGACGCAACATGCTAAAAAAACAGAAAACTTCTCCGAGCTACAGACTGACGGTGTCACAAGAGATGAAGAGAATATTGTTGTTTTGACATCAGAGGAGTGAGATCAGTGGGAGTCAGAGACATCTTGTCTGCAAATGGACACTTTTTTTTTGGAGAGAAATATCTTTAAAAATGGAAAAGTCAGACCTAAATAAACATTTTACAAATTATTTGATTGTTCAGGGATATACGCATTTTAACAGATGCCCATGGTCAACGTATTTAAGAACAGTTTACAGTCTAACAGAAAAAAAACCCTCACAAAGACAGACGTGGCTTATATGAGAGATTTATGGTTTATAATTATCAAAGCAGGGACAAAGGCACATGGGCATTAATGTGCACTGAAATGTATGTTGAAGCTGTTACAAGAGAAATAATCTGGCAACAGACTGAAACAACAGACTAGAGTGTTAATCAAGAACTCTTTTATAAACAACCAATATACCAAATTTCTTCACATAGAGAACTAGTCAAATATGCCTTTATGACCACAGTGTACCCATCTTCTGATGGCTGCTTCCAACAGTTTAACACACCATGTCACAAAGCTCAAGCCATCTTAAATGAATTTCTTGACCATAACAATGAGTTCACTGTACTCTAGTGGCCGCCAGTCACTGGATCTCAATCCTAATGTGTACAATTTGGATGTGGTGGAATGAGAGATGTGCATCAAGTATATCAGCAATATATCCTAAGATTATAGTAACATTATTGTTCTTTTTGATTTTTAATAAAAAAGCAAGTCCCTATATTCTGATTTCAGAGCTTTTATATTTTAGATTACCTAAAAAAGATTTTGTAGCCTTTATGAAAGTAACTTGCCATTAAAACCTTAACATTTAATAAAACTCTTCATCTGACTTAGCCTCCTGGCAGTGAGATAAAAAGTTTTGGGGATTGTAACAGGAAAAGGTAGTGTCTTAGACTTATGGCCAGCTGATGAACCCACAGTAGAGAAATTATAACCAGAAAACAGTTTGAATGGTATACACATTCTCCTGGTTGTAAAATTTACATCTACAAACACATGTTCGATTGATCTCAGATTGTCAAAAACTGAGACAAATTCTGCTTTAAAAAAAAACACATTAAAAAATACATGGTTATACATTGCAAGTATTAGACCCTTTAGCTTGCTTCATTAAATCCCACTAACCAATACATCCCATACCAAAGCAAGCTTATGTTTAGCAGTGTCAGGAACACTTTTACTTTTGCCTTTGGCAAGAGGGATTTTAAAGAAAACTTTACACATTGTAGACACGCCAACAGATGTGCAGTGTGGCCCTCTTGCTATTGAAACATAATGTGAAGGCTTTAGGTTTACTTTGTATGTTTAAATGCCAGTGTACACAGCAACCGTTGATGACTTTCAATACAAAACAAAAGTAGTCCAGCATTTTCAGAGCTCAACGACCTGAGAGGAAAAACCCAGCATCAGGTGTTCTTAGTCACTGCACTTCCAGCATTCTGAGTTGAAATGGAGTTCAACTTTTGGAACAGCACTGTGTTTGTCAATGTCACTTTGCTTTCACTGACTGATCAGAATCAAGAGGGTACAATACAATACTTAGGATATCTGCTGAAGCAGGGTACACACTACAAGATAACAGGAGTTTTGATTCCGAGCTCTGCTCATAACCAAAGTCATAAAAGGCCTGATCATCCGGTGGTTCTAAAGATTATCTTACCTGATTACCCTCTGGTGTGACGTGTGCTAAGTCTTATTTTATCCTCATAGAAGGGGATCGGGCACGCCCCAACTTGAAATTGTAAATACTAAATGTGCTCAATATTTACGATCAGACATCCTGGTGTGAGGAGTGCACGAAGGGTAGCTGAGCATATCTTTTGTGTTTTTTTGCATGGAATGGAACAAAGTCAATCAGAGAGTAAGCTGGCTATAACAGGGAGCAAACGTAGTCACAATAGTATAGGCAAAACATAAAGTTAAACAAATGTCAGAAACAGTGGACCAACTTGTGGATTTGTGGTAAAACAAAACCTTCTAAAACCAAGAGCTTAACCCATAAATAAGGTATATAAAAAACTAAAAAGGAGAGGAGCTGGACGGAAATTACAACCAGCAATGCTGTCACAGGAAGCTAACTGCTAACAACTATTAGCTTAAATTCCTACTGACGATCTTCACCATGTTTGTTTCCAATAAAGTCACCTTCGATTATGCAAGACCTTGGTAGTTGGTGGTGGAGAGTTGCTTATTGTTCAGTGTGCTATCTTCTTTGTGGCACACCACACACTACAAGAACTAATCTGTTAAATCTGTCACCATTTGTCCTTGTGTGTGGGCTCTCTTGCTGTTTCAAAATCAGTTAAATTTTAAAATCTTTATGCCTTAGCCAAAACTACTGCTATTAGAAGCAGGACATGAGTTTTTTCTTTGTTTGTATTTTTTCTGGGACATATATCCATGAATAAAGGAATATGCAAAGCATACAACCTTACGGATATTACAGAAATTGGGGAGGTTAACCTCGGGAACCTAACAACACTGACTGCTTTGGAATACCTTTGAGGAGAGTAGCTTGGAGTGTTGCCTTCACAACAAAACAGCTGATAAAATAAAAACGTTAAATTGCAGACCTTAAATTACATTTTTCACATAGTAGTCCGAGAAAATTCATAATGTGCACGTTGATAATATGCTTATACTTTCTTTTTAACAGACAAGTAAGAAGAGCTCTGTCGATGAGCCAAAAAACCTTACTTGTCTGTTAAAAAGAAAGTATAAGCATGCTTAAATTACATTGTTTTTCTAAAGAAATCATAAGAGAACAACTACTTCTCAATTCAGAATCTCGGTCATATTTGGAATACTTAGTGCATATAAGACATGGTTGGTTTATGTGAGTTTCCTAGAGGGAGTAAATTGCTTAAACTGTCTACTAACATGAAGATTTCTACTACTGTCAGGAAAGCATGGTTTGCTTTCGTAACAGTACACAGAGTGTCTCTTTAAATGCAGGCCAAATGTGAAAAGCTGTCAACAAAAAAGGTACCTTTAACATGGTTCAGGCCAGTATATCAGAGTATCTGGTGCATCAAACTATTTTGAGGAAAAAACAAAATGGGTATTTAAAGCGCAAATTAATACTAGACCAGACCAGTTATTTGATTCAGACAGCCTTTTGGTGATTTCCCCTTAATTTAGCTGTAGCATTCGCAAAGTTAAGCTATCCCATAAGTGTCATTGCAAATAAGGACCCCTTAACACTAATTTTAAAGTAAAAAAAAAACAAGACAAGTGTGGAACAAGGAATAAAAAAGTTGCACGCACAAGGAAAATATAACATTTTTGGTGGTCTACAATCACACTTCTCTCTTCTCCCTACCTTCTACTCTAGACTCCAGGTATTTATCCAGCTCAGCCTCTCGTTTCACTGCTTCCGGAGACACCTTTGGGGCTCCAGGGAAGCAGATTAACACAACACTCATATTATCCCGGCTTCCCTGTGAAGAAAATACAGAGCAAACACAGAGGTCATGCAAATAAAGCATGATACCAAAACAACAGCATTGTTACAAAACGTAATGTATGTTTTCCTGGCATTACATACCTTGTATAAGCAGGTGTCAACAATTTCATTGCTGACTCTTTCAAGATCATCTGTCACCTCTAGCCTTGACCTTACAAAGTCACACAGTTCTTCATTGGCCATAACATCCCAGATGCCATCACATGCTAGAATAATGAATTCATCTTCCCCCTCACATCTTTCTATTGCATAAACTTCAGGTTCAGGAGACACAAGCTGCTCTGTTGGACCTTTTCCATGCACACACTTGTAGTCAAAGTCTCCCAACGCTCGAGACACAGCTAGGGACCCATTTACTCGCTGGATCATGACAGAGCCTCCAGCATTCTGGATCCTCTCCTTCTCCAGAGGGTTGCTGGGTTTGTGATCCTGTGTGAAGAAGTGAACGGCCCCGCCCCGGCTAAGAAGTCCCCGTGAGTCTCCACAGTTAATAAAGTAGATATGACTCGGAGAAATCATCACACCCACTGCAGTCGAGCCGCTGCGGTCCACGCCATGCTTCTTCTCTGAGATGGTTCGCATGTGTTCATCAATCTGCAAGAACCCTGTGCGGATCCCATTCTTCACACTCTCCACAGACTGGTCCTCCTGCAGAGCACTCTGGAAGTCTGAGTTGCTGGTGATGTGCTCCAGCAGGTGCTCACAGCAGTACTTGGCCACCTGAGAGCCAGCATGCCCATCATAGACAGCGAAGAACGACCAGGGGTCAAGACCGTGAGGCAGGCCAATTACTGCTGTGTGTGCATCTTCCATCTCCACCCGCCAACCCTGCATGCTACTTAGGCCATACCTCAGGTTGTTCCCCTCGCCACGGGAATTATACTTTTCCATCTTTGGTTTGTCCAGAAATGCACCCATTGTGTCCCTTGTGAGATCTGTAACACAAATCAAAAGAAAGACAACTAGTTAAAATAACAGAAATCAGGTTTCTTAACCATTTTTAAAATCAGATCTAAGAATTTCAGTGACGTTTTTAAGATCAAAACTGATAAAAAAAATATTTTCTAAACAGCAGAATAAGTGCTTATCAAAATGTATGTTGTATTGATCTGCTTTTCTATATGCTGAATGCAAGTTAATCAAAAAGTCATCATTTCATCATCATTTTACCTGTGACAAGCCAGGGACTTGTATCAATTTAATAACCGCACATCAAGGTGCATTGCCTCCCCAAGAGTGGGAAAGTGATGAACACAGGAAAGACTAAGCATTCACAAATGGACAGAAAACATTAAAATTCTAATTGTACAATAAACATGCCACTGCCAGTTTTCCCCCATGTTTCCTGAGGCAGCACTTTAAGAGCCCGGGTTAAGTGTAATTAAGACCAACCTGCAATCTAAATTGAGGAACCCATCAGAGATAAAAACAAACAAGTATCAAAGATAGGAGTTCACGGCCTCAAATATAAAAACAAATCAAATTAGAGACCTTTAAAGACCATTTGAGAATCTGCATAAACCTCTGAGAAATAATACAAATGCTCCTATCATTCTTTATTTTTGTTTTGTTTTTCTTCATGTTTTGACAGGGAGTCCTGACCTTGTTGAGGAAAACCATGGGGTCCCAAAAATTAATCTGTAACTTTTGCTATATAATGCATATCAACAATATAGTTTTTAGTTTTCAATATATGATCGCAAACACAAACATTTACTAATAGTCAAAATAATGTCATGATATAAAAAATAGATATTCTTTAAAAGTTAGGTTGGAGATAAGTTATGCCACTGATTATTATTAATGGAAAATAGAAAGATTAAAAAAACACAGATTTACATAACTGAAAACAAGATTATTTAGTTAATTCTAAATCAAAATGAAAGAAGCTCAACTTTTCAATGTTGCCATCATAATAAACAAGGTATTTCAGATATCTTGCATGAAATTTTCTTCAAGTAACAAATACTTTATTGAGGTCCTTGGTGAAGCAACCTTTGAGGAACTCTTGCTTTATCTTTAACACATTTCCTGCTTAGGGTGTTATTGGTTCTGCCCTTCGGTAAAGCAATCACAAGTCCCTTGTTGGGGACTGTATAAATGCAAGTTTTTACTATGAGACTTAGCAATAAAGCTCTTACTTTGTCAAACCTGTGGCAATAATACGTTTCTTCCTTAATGTGGTCAAAAGTAACACCCCATAGTCTATCCATTTGTGGCAAATGATTAGTATCTTGGTGTTGGGTTCAGACGCCATGCTCTTATCTAAAAATAGTGGACGAGTGTACACATTTTGGCTACATATTAGGAACAGCGCTGGTGTGGATCAGACTGAAACGCCCTCAGACCACTGCCTGGTCAAAAACACACAGGATTAAGTATAAAATTGTGAAATATCCTAATCCGATCATTACTACACTCCCAGCAAGCATCTCTCTGACCTTTGCAAAGCATAACACTTTAACAACCGAACTAGTCAGCGTATTTAAGTCAGAGCTATCGTAACATGCCTGCAAAGCTAACGCAGGCTAACACTTGCCAGGCACTCGATAACCAGCTCAAACAGTTTCAGTCAAATCAAACAGCGGCGCTAACGCTGTTGTGAGCTCACATCATGTTTCTGTTATGTAACGACAGCTACTGTTGTGAGGTTCATGTTAAAACATAGCTTTGTAGCTAGTCCAGACCACAACCCAAATAAACAAACAACCCTGCTTAGCTTCGGGCCTTGACCCTTGTCCTCACTGCTAACTTTGACAGGCCTGCATAGTCAGGGTACCAAAGTATAATTTGCTGTTTGGATATACAGAAAACTCAGGGTCTGAGTTTTTTTATTTTGCCATTGAAACACTGAAAGAAAGGGAGAAAAGAACAAATGTATATGTATGTAAGTATGTAAGAACTTTCTATTTTTTTTTTTCAAAACTAAAAATAAGAATTGAATAACAAAGCTAAATTTAGTATTTGTACTTGTATTTTCATGACAGCAGGTAAAGACATGATGACCAAATACATGATTTAAAGTAAGAGGAATATCAAAATAAAAGCCTGTGAACACAACAGTATGACTATCTACAATAACTATCAGACGTGCTTATTTGACATGAAAGTGCTAGTACCAGCACCACATTACAGATGGACAAAGTTAATTTTTAGTCGGTTTGTTTAAATTTCCAAGCTTTTTGCAGTTAACACAAATATTTTTACATTACTATGCAGGGAACAAGTCTATTGAATACATGAATTGGCCTTATCCTCTCAGTGTGATGATATATATATTTATATATATATATTTAAGATGGAGTATTGAAATAACTATTCGACTTACTGTTATTTAATCATATGACTATATATATATATACATATATATATATATATATATATATATATATTTATACATTTTACATTCTTTTATTATTCCTTATGAAATGTGAAAATACAGCATATTTCATATTCCTAATGAAATATGTAATCTCTGTGGCAAACATATTTTAAAATTTGTTAAATATATTACATTTCTCTGAATTATTTCTCAACATGTCAAGCTTTAGGTCAGCTTTCAATTATCCTTGCTTTGGAGTCATAAACCTGTAACCATCACTGAACTGTTACTTTATTGCCTACAGTTTAACACACATCAACAACAGTAAAACCCAATTAACATAAAGAGAAATGAACTCTTGTTTTGGTGCAATTTGTCCACTGTCAACAAATAACAAGACATGTCCATTATAAATTAAAATGATAAATCCTCGTGTAGTCTATATATTTTCCAGTCAATCAAAAGTGGTCCATCATTTCATTATACCTTGGCACCCTGACCCTGCCTCTCAGCTAACGCTGTGTTGAGGCAAGGAGAGCCCTCGGCCTTGCTAAGCTAACGGCTAATGCTAACGTAGCAATGGGAGCCAAGTGCCTGAACAGTCGCGGGCTTAAGAGTAAACATTTCATAACTCACCGAATATCCAAAATACAGGATGACAGCGACGAAAGCTGCGACAGTGACAAAGACTGTCTGGCCGCGGGTTACACCAGAAAGGTACACCGACGAAACTAAGGGGGGATTGCAGCGTTTAAGGTGGTGCTAGCCAGCCAGTTAGCTTGCAGTGAGCAGTCGTCACTCAAGACTCAGTGCATTTAAAATGTCTAAGTGCGAAGGTCCCTCTGCGTACGTCCCTGATGCATTACATTATCTCAACTGGACATCTAATGATAACTCCAGATGATTTTCCTTGGATTTTAAGGGCCGGAGGTTTGTGTGGCAAAGGCAGGGGGAAGCTGTAGCGTCTGTCCCAGCCTCTCCACCAGACAGCTTGACAGCTAGCCTGCTAGCGTTAGCTTCAGAGAAGCACAGAGCGAGCCCCCAGGATCGGCGCTGCGCTCGGCGTTGCCAGATCTCGCGAGAGAAACAAGCATACATGTTTATATGAAGACGCTCATGAGAAGCTGCATGCCCACTCAAATAATAAATAGTCATCCAGTCCTTCAAGCAATAATAAGAAACTGAGAACCTTCTTTCAGAGAGACAGTTACACTACTCCATATGTAATGCACTACCGGAGCATATGTGTCCATGACATCCAACGTGACAAAGCGTGGACCTTATCATCGAAAATCCAAATAAAATAATCTCAGGATGTTAACTTCAAACTTCTCCATCGATGCTACCCAAACAAACATCATTTACAAAAGAATGGGCATTAATATATCTTGCTCATTGTCTGAACTTTCTGATGAAACTTCATGAAATTTGTTCTGGACTGTCCCATCACTGTTGATTTCTGGAAAATCTGTGTGGACTATACTCCCTGTAAGATTCTCGAATGTTTCACTTTATTAAGTTGCTTGCTTTTAATGAATTTTGCAGTTCTGAACATAAACAATACTATTTCATAAATCTTGTCATAACTGCAAAAATTTTATTTAGTTACTTTTTAGTTAGTTTTTTTTTTTTTTTTCCCCCTATTTTTGCATTTGTTCATTTTTCATTTTATATTATCATTCTATCTATATCTTCATTTTAAAAAATATAATTATTATTATATCATTTATGTCTTTTAACCTGGGTTGTCGACCCCTGGCATACACGTTTCTCTTTTCCACACAACAAACGACCTTTGAGACCATGATGTGTAAGGGAGATGCCACTTAATCGCAACTGAAAGATGTTGTTTTTTTTAGCTTTGCACTACATTATAACCAGCAAGACATTGTAACTTTAATCTTCTATTATCACCTCTCAAGATTGCCTGGCTTGAATAACCAACAAACTTTTCCGATTATTTACTTTGCCAAAAAGAAAGTCTAGAAAGGGGCTCTTCTTTGCAATGTTCTCCTATCAAGCAGAAAAAAACTTACTTAAAATACTTTGCTGTAGCCCCTTGCATTTCTGTCAGGCTCCTCAATACTAAGGACACACTGTTACGATTCGCTTCATTGGAGGAATCTGGGAGAGATCCAGGAGGACGAAAGGAAGGAGGGCAGCAGCTACACTCAAGAACCAACCCGACCTCTTAAAAAAAAGTTGGGAGACTTTGAATAAAATACTGCCAAAGTCGCTTATCACCAGCGGACTTGGCAGCGATGGTGGTGGATGGTTACTGACTGTAAAATACAGCTTCCGGGATCATCACCTGTCGTACACAAGTGGTATCCTCAAATAATCATTGGTAAGAAAAAAATCGATCATACATTTTAACCAACCTCAGAAAGGCTATGAGCCCAAAGTAACAGTGAGTTTGAGTATTTCATTATGTTCGTGTAAGCGGAACTAACATCGGAGCACAATATGCGCACCGTGGACATGATCCAAAGAAATGAATGGAGCGCCATGTTCGAGGGCTCATCCAGGCTGCTCTCTGTATACACATCAATGATCCAGTCACACAGGCAGGACCCGGATGTTGCTGCTTTGCCTCTCGAAAACATGACATCATCTCTGAAGAGCAGCAACAACCCAGGCTGCAGCACAGCTCAGAGCTCTGAGCGATCCCAATAACCAACAAAATATTTGTCCAGGGAATCTTTTCTGTAATTTACATAAAACTGGATAGGACTGTACGCTAAACCAATCTAAATGACACTATCTGTGGAAAAAAATAAATAAATAGAAGATGCTTCATGGTGAAACCACGAATTACAAACTGGCTGGTAATTTTTTTAAGTGAAAGAAATAGCAACTGGCTTATGGTTTTCCAAATGTGTGTTTATGAAAGTGAAAAATACTATATATTATAAATTCATAAAATTATTGCCTACAGGAGACTGAAAATATATCTAATCAAAGTTGTGTAAAGTTTGCACTGTAACTTACAAACATAGCTATTCTCCAACTAAGTTTTACACCTGGAACAACAAGAATAAGACACTGATTAACAAAAAAAATACATAACGTTGTATGATACTGGGCAAACATGTTGACACCAAAATGCTGTAGTGAAGAATTACTGTAACTGTGTAGAAGTATTTCCTTCAAAGTTTTGGTCAGTATAGAGTTTTTTTCCACCAAGTGGTCTGCTGCAGCTTTAAGAAGCTCAAAAAATAATGTTTTCCCTGTAGATGTTTTAAAGAGTTCTTGGCTGCTTTTTAGATAAATATATTTTAAATCCAAGTTTTCTTTAAGAGTTACATTAGATTTAACTTCAATCTGTACTTCTGCTCTTAAAGAGCCTTTCGATTTCTCTCGGCTCAATGAGACTTGAAGGGGAAATCCAACATTTATTTTCTCACTACACATATACTTATGAATTGTGGATTAATGAACAACAGTACAAGAGCGAAGTGCTAGTTATCAGTTTCCAGACATGTAATTGCTATGATAAAAGGCATTGAAATACGAAAACTTAAAAAAAAAACTAAAACAGGCAGTTGCACCTCTGGAAATTTACAATAAAAAATTGGTGGCCCAAATTTGACCCATTGTCTGTTACCACTAGATCTATCCATGCATCATCTTGACCTTTATCAGATTTTACAGTGCTTTAGCTTTGTGGAAGATAAACATATGTATCTGTAGGACCTTAACATTTCCTAAAAGCACGTATGTATTTTTAAGTGGATTGTTTTGTCATTTTACAAAACACAAAAGAGCTCTGAGTATTTATGCTAGAACTACCACGCAGTTCATTTTGACCACATGCATTCCCAATGTTCATTATGTTAATTTTTCCTGTGCCTGATCAGTTAGTGACTATTGCCAAACACCTATTGTTTTCTTTAAATCCCTTTACAAACTGAAAACTAGGTCAACTCTAGCTTTATTAGGTATACAGAGAAGAATACTTTCAATATTTAAAAAGCATGGCAATTCACCTATAATACTAGAGCATGGGAATGAGATTCTCTTAAAAAATACAAATTGACACCAGTTTTTTCTTGAAGTATTGAAGTCTTCATGATATTTTCTTGTGATGGTCAGATCAAATGTTTTTTTAAATTTTTTTCAAAGTCTATGTTTCACAACTTATTGAATTAAAGCAACGATTAAAGCAACATTCTTTTATTTTCACATATAAATGTAAAGATCTTGTAAGGATAGGCGTTGACCTAAGATGATTTTATGTGTGATTGCATGTATGTATATAACTGTTTTATTTCTCTGATGGAAATCATTAAATATCACAAAGCCTTACATTTTTTATAACATCATTAAATAAACATAGGGTGGCATGCTGTAGCAGCAGGTGGTGCCCATGCCAAAAGGCAAGAAGGTTGTTGGTTGGTTGGGATATTTATGTGTGGAGTTTTCTCCCTGTGCATAAGTGAGTTCTCTCCAGGCAATCTGGCTTCCCCCCACAGAACAAATTAAATGCTTATTAGGTTAACTGGGGACTCTAACAGGTTGCACCCCTCCTTTTACCCAATGTCAGCTGGGGTAGGCTCCAGCCCTCTAGACCCCCAAAGGGAGAAGATGGTGATAGATGATGGATGGTTTAATTAACGTGTAAATATTGTGTGTGTGGCCAAGATGACCAATTTAGTGGTTCTAGGCTTAGAATTCTGGTAGTTTGATTGTTAATTATGTCACAGATTAGCCTATGTTACAAAGCAGTCTTCGATTCATCTTGATGAGATACTTCTCTGTGATATAAAAACTGATGGTGAATGCATTGCTGATGCATGATGAAAACAAGAAATCATAGATGCAGGTTATTTATATGATAGAATGTAATGAGGTGCACTCAAAGAGACTTTAGAGAAATGGTACAATTCTTCTAACCATGAAGTGCAGCTGGATTTGTATGATTCCATGTCTGTAATATATGCTGTAGAGTATAAATTGAACTTTCTATCTGGCATGTCAGATTACAATTCTTCTTCCTAAAAATGGAATTTGTAAGATATGTTACAATACAAATATGCAGGGATTTAGCAAATGCAGCAGTATTTGCTGTGTGGGAAAAGCTACCTAAATTTGTTTATCAGTGGTACAAATAATGTAAAACAACAAACTGTTGCACTATATAAGAACGTTCGTCTTGATGATTAGGGTGCACCCATGACAGATCATGCAAATATGAGACAAGCAATATATTTGAGACTGATTTTAATCTGACCAACTCTGTTGTAGAAATGTTCAGACTCTGCTGCTGGATTGCAGAATTACACCTGCTGCCAGTCCAGTGGGTGTTTTTTGTTCAGAGTACAGGGAGTTTGCTCAACCTACTGGCCACAGTAGTGGGTAAATTAAAATATCCTATTTGACAGAAAGAAGTTAATTAAATCCTGGATTTCTGCTTGGTCTCCTGATCAGTTTAAAACAATGTCACTAGAGCAGACTGTTAGTTAAGCCAAAGTGAAGTTATTTTTATAATGAAAGCAATCTGTTTCTGACAACTTCTTCAAATTAAAAGTATTGTGTATACATTGTGATGGTGTCTTTATTTTCTAACAGCCATATCAGGACATGGGTTGTGTTCAGCAGCAGAAACTAAAAAAACAGTTTCTGGGCAGTTTGTAATTCACAAGTGACAGGCAGGTGATAAAGGTCATTGTCAACCCCGCTCAGCTGCAGATCAGCCTTTTGACAGAGTCACACACATCTTTGTCTTTATTTTTTGTCTTGTGTAGTATTACAACTCAAGAACTTGAACTCCTCTCTCTGGGTCTGATACATTTTGCAAGAAAAGAAAAGAAAGCAAAACAACAGCAAAGAAAAGAAAAGAAAAGGGCTATTGGAGCAGCAGAGAATACAATGATGAGATACAGTGCAAAAAAATAATAAATATGATAAAAGAAAAAAATGTCCATTGTGTTGTACAATTGGATATTTAAACATTGCGATACTGAGCTTAGATTCTTTTGGTTTTCGGTTGTTGGCATGTTTTGTGTAATTGTTGTGGTCTGGTCAAAGTTTATTATTGCAACAGTTGGCACTAACCACAAAGAATACCACTGTCTTCAGTCTTAAGGGCACAGGACGATCAAAATACTTGCTTTCCAAATAAAAAGACGGCTGCTGAACCTGCAGGGTCGGCATTTCACAGAAAACATATAGCACAGTTATACCTTTAAAAGCACAGCTAAAATTATAAAGCACCCAAATATCTATCTTATTGCAAAAAATATATATATATTTGATTTTAACTTAGTGGAAATCATAACTAAAATAAAATTTTATGATTAAAAAAAAGTGCTTTGAGAACCCACGATCATTTTCATCCTTTTTCGTAAGCCAGAATTTTTTTCAATGATGCTCTATCACACGATTCAACTTTAAAAAGCTGAAGAATTTACTAAAGCACGGTTCAAAGTTGCGTTACAACAAACAAATACGTTACAACAGACGTCACTGACCGTGACCGAGGGGTTAAGACAGAGCTCAAACCATTATTTTGAAAATATCAAACGGAAGTGGCTTTTATTACCGGTAGTTGTAGTTTTGTTTTGGTGAAGCTTCACCACACAGTCAAGCTAAATTAGCAGTTATACGTGTGTTCATTGTTTCTCCACAGATGGACTGCAGCATTGTTTCTGTTCTGTGGTGTTTTATACCACTTTATTTACTCCTCCACTTTCTGTGTTTTATTTTCGCGGACGCAGACTTCACTCTGCTGTGGGCAACTTTAACAGGACGGAGGCCAGGTGGTATAATTTACCGTATCTAAATACTACTGTCCTACAAAGAAGTTAGGAGACAGAGAGGCCAACTGCTGCGACAGTAGCTTTAAATTGTATTAGTACGTCCATAGACATGTTTCTGAGACAGTTACCTTACGGTCATAATCTGTCCATGGCTGTATCCTCTAGTAACACCCAGAGCTGGTGTATCCAGTAACAAGTTACCGTGTTGGCTGTTGACTGTGTGCCGAATGCGGCAGTGGTTGTCATAGTTACTGCTGCTGTTGAAAATTCAGAGTCCTCGAAGAAGCCTATGTGTGAAGTCCTTCGTTGTAATGACACAATATACCTATTCTATATGAATCTTATAAGTTTTGAACATGCATAGACGAACGTTTTATGTTTTAAATAGCTTCTGCAACTTCAACACACAGAGACGCATTCGTTTGAACGTCATTAGTTAACACAGTCAAATGACAACCAGTACACCGGAGGTCAAACTGTCCTCATGTTGAGCTGAACTTTTTAATAGTATTTCACTTTTTAAAAGTATATCCATCACCAATCTATACACACAGATAACAAAAAAGTTGTTGCTTAAAATAAATGCATATTATTGTCCTACCCTAAACATTAAGCCCTGTAATAAAGAGAACATGTATGCTTTAAATGCACTAACTGTAAGAGTGTTTACATGGACTTGAGTATCCTGTTTAGCTGGTTCCTGGTTTTTATTTTAATCAAGATATGGGGTTTACAAACAGATAAACCTGTACACGATTAACACCAGTATTCTGGTTTCTGATCACAGCATCTTGTATGCCCAGGTATCTGTGAGGTATGTAGAAGAAACCAAACTGAGGCATTTACATGACACAGTGTCCAGGGAAAGTTTTTCCAGGGACCTAAATCTGGTTTCTAGAAACCAGGAAACTGCAGTAGCCTGGTTTCTGGAATCCAGGTACTGCGTTAACACAGTCCATAAGTCAAAAAGTAAAGCCCTCATTTTGAGGAAATATCCATGTTATAATGCCATGTTGTTGTTAAATTACTTGAAGGGTGCACAAGCCAAACACTTGAATGTGTGCTTATTAAACACAGCTAATACTTGACTTCCTTATCTTTGTACAACATGCAGGTCAATTCATCTGAGCAGGGACAGCATGTCTGCAGTTTGATGATATTTAATCATAAATGAGGATTACAAAAGCAGAGCACACTGCAAGCTATGTTATAAATAGTCAGTAGGCTGAGGAACATTTGATAAAAAATAAAAATTTTAAATAATTTTGATGTAAATTCAGTGTAATGGTAGTTTTTTAGTATTCATATTTGTACTCGATATCACTGAGTACTCAAATTTCAGTACTGGTACATTGTCCTCCTGTGTAATGGCTAACAGACCCACTTGTCACTTAATTTCTCATCTGTAAAATGTTTAAATTTATGTTGCAGCCTACATATGTTAATGTACATTTATTCTGGTGTATGCTTCATATGTGTACAGTGAAATAAAGTATTACAAAGTAGTAAACAGGTCTTAGTTTACTTGTGTACTCAGTTTGTTGATATTATTGTTGAAAACTGTATTATTCAAATCTTCAAATCTCCCCTCCATCATTCCTATAGCATCAGCCTCTTACATCAAGTATTAGTTATGCTCTTATAAGTACTGATGTTGTGTGTGTGTGTGAATACATTTGCTCACCAAAGTTATAAGCATGATGCAAGTTTGAACCATACATTAATGTTGTATAGTGTTGAACATAGGAATGGTACTTGAAAGCTGACTTTAATCATAGTTATTTACACATTGAGGAAAAACACACAAGGTTGAAGGTTTGGATATTGTTGAAAACAAAAAAGTAAAAAAAAAAAAAAAGTACTTTTGAGTGTATTATCATTTTACACTAATTGTATCTGCTGTAGTTTAAATTAGGGTCAACTCTTTAATTTTATCAGACTGTGAAAGACCAAGCCTGTGGCAGTCTAAACAATCAAACAAAAAATTGCCTGTGCTGTCTCAGGTGCAGTAAATACATAAGTTACTGAAGGTTATGCCTCTTTTTCCATCAGAGAAAAAGCTGAAAGGCCTGGTGGTTTGGGTCACTGGAGCCTCGAGTGGTATTGGAGAGGAGCTGGCCTATCAGCTGGCCCGGTGCGGCTCTCGTCTCATCCTGTCAGCTCGACGTGAGGACGAGCTACAGAGGGTGAAACGTCAATGTTTGGGTGAGATACTTTATGATTTCTTCTTTGTATTCTATTTTCTGAAAGTTTTTGCATGGCCCAGCTCAAAGAAAACAATTCACTTCTCATCTATATAGTATCACAAACTCTTGAATTCTCCAAGTGCAGGTGCAGTATCGTGGCATTACATTTTAAGAACAATGTTAAATTTTGCAGAGACTTAATGAGTTTCTGCTTCTTGTTCTTGGCCATCCTCCTTAAAGTAACTTTCAACACTCGAATCTAGTTTAAATGTATGTGTTTTTTGTTGTCATTCATTGCTAAAGGGAGCTCCAACCTCCAGGATCAAGATATTCTTGTTCTCCCTCTTGATTTGTTGGAGAGAACGTCGCATGAAGAAAAAGCTAAAGTTGCTATCCAGTATTTTGGACATGTAAGCACATTTGTATTGATTAAATTCAAACTTTTTTTTTTCATTTCTTCCAAGCTTACATTTAAACCCCTCTTAGCTAGTGTAAACAACTGAGGTCTTTTTTTATTACATTTAATACAGATAAAACTGTGACCAAGCATAAATACTCAGTCCAGCTCATGCTTTGTACCGTTGTCTTTTCAAGATCGACGTCCTCATCAACAATGGTGGCCGCAGCCAGCGCTCTCTGTGCATGGAGACCAATGTTGATGTGTTTCAGGCTTTGATGGAGCTGAACTTCCTGGGTACAGTTTCCATCACAAAGCAGGTGCTGCCCCACATGACGCAGAGAGGCAGCGGGAGCATTGTGACTGTGAGCAGTATTGTTGGCATCGCAGGAGCGCCGCTTTCTACTGGATATTCTGCCAGCAAACATGCTTTACAGGTAATAGAACATTTAAAAACACACGATGTTGTGTATCCTTTTTTTCTACTGTCTGTGTAGGCTTTCTGGTGACATCTGGGACCGGTGTAAACTTGTTGAAAAAGAGTAAACCATGTGACCTTTAAAATAAACTTGAAATGAAACACAATTTGCTTTTACTTGATAAGGTACACAGATCAGTAATACAATGGCTATCTGAGTGAATTTGTTAGAGTAACTGTGACTGTGACAAAAATCTTGTTCTCCTTCCACCTCTCTTTATGTGATTAGCTTTCCGGGTTTGCACACACACTGCTGCTGATTGTAACTTTATTGTCTGCAGGGTTTCTTCAATTCCCTGAGGTCTGAGCTGACTGACTTCCCAAACATACTCATCAGCACAGTGTTACCAGGGCCCGTGCAATCACAAATTGTCCAAAATGCCTTCACTGAGGAAGTGAACAAGGTCAGACTTCTTGAATGTTGATCTTACTATTTAAAACTACAAAAATCTCTAGTATTTGATATGGGTAGTTAAGTAAGACGGTAGCAGTGCCAGTATTGTGTTGAGTAACCATTGTTCCTGTTGTTACCCCAGCCTGTATCCAAAACTGGTAGTCAGGAACACAAGATGCCAACAAGTCGCTGTGTGCGTTTAATGCTGGTGGGAATTTCCAATGGGATTAAGGAAATGTGGATCGCACAGCAGCCCTTCCTCCTGTTTTACTACGCATGGCAGTATGCTCCCACAGTCGCCTGGAAAGCCACAAATCTTCTGGGAAGAAAAAGAGTGCAGAACTTTAAAGCTGGCCTGGTAGGTATGAAACCCCATCCTGTGAACGGAGCTGTGCATGTCTGATTTTAGAGCTAGTGAGATTTGATTCTTTGGTTGTCCATCTGTGGTCCAATAGTTATGCTCCATACATATTGTCTTTACTGTGAATATTTCTGAGACGTAATAGGGAAATGGGTCAACCCTGTATTTGTTTGGACTTCAGAGGTGGGCCCACAGGTGTAATATTGGAGCATGCAGACCCAGCCCGGCAGTGCAGTGCTGTGAGTGTAGTTGTCCACTAGTGATGGCTGATACCAGACTTTTTCAAATCAATATCATACAGATAGTTTTGCTGTCATTTTTCTGATACATTTTTTATTGACCAAAGGCACATAAAGGAAATCTGTAGTCCAGACTCTAGACCATCAGACTTTAAAAAGAGTTTTTAGTCCTAGTCCAAAGAAAATTAATTTAGTAGCTATTCCACCATTAAAGGCTTGAGTGTGTTTTTAATGGATGAATTGATATTTATTCCATAAATACAAATGTACTAACTATACTAATAGGCTTATGATGCACTGATTTTTTGATCTTTTATAACTAAACATAATCAATCCTATGCTATTTGAAATGTGACTTCAAATATTTTTTGGAGAGTAGCATTGCATAAAATTGTCTTTTTCTTTCCGTTAACACCACATCAGTGTGCCGCAAAACTGTTAAGGTTCTGTGTGTAAGCTTGCAGATGAGTACTGTTTGATATGATTGGTGTGCACAGTCACATGACATGAAAGTGGCACTGTTTTGTCCATGGTCTTCCCATGACAAATGAGAGAAAAACTGAAAACAGTCCATAGAACTTCGCAGATAAACATTTTGTTTGAGAACTCATTTGATATCAATATTTTAGGGAAGTAATCAATGGACCCTCTTTCTCCCACGCACCTATTTCTAAAATTAGATGTGTGAAGTTCCTCCACATTCTGAGTAGAAGCTTTAAAATATCATTCTTACAATGATTGGTTTAACATGGACCCCAGTATTCTAGTACTGATCGGGGTTCTCAAGTATCCTAATTTTGTCTGTATGCAAGTAAGCACAGTACCCACATTTCAGAAACCAGGACACCAGGATGGGACAGTTTCCTGGCTTCTAGAAACCCAGTTTTGCTACCTGGATAGAGTGTCATGGTTTCTGACAGCTTTCTGCAACAGTCAGCAAACCTCACAGACACCAGCACCAACAAGTTCATGCTGTGATCAGAAACCAGGATACTGGTATTGACCATGTATACAAGAAAACTGATATCCAGGTTCATCTGTGTGTATCTAAATGAAATAATTCTGAATATGATGAAACCAGGGATACTGCAGATAACCAGGATACTCAAACCCATGTAAACAGAGCCCATGTAAAGGAGAAAAAAACTATCTAGAGCTCAGTAAGGTAGATCTGAAGAGCTGTCTCCAAACAGCTGGGGGGGTTCTTGGGCTGTTATTGACCTTGCTTATGTCAAAGAAGAAGACAGAGAGCAGGACGACTCCCCCGCGGTACAGACTGACCACTGTGTCTGTTAGCCTCTGCTGGACAGTGACAGCTGAGGGCCCTGATAAAAGGTCATGTTCCAACTGACCAGACACTTGAACATCAGATTATGTCTGTGGACTAAGCATTGAGATTCAGAAATGCTGTCTGGAGCCTAAACAACTTGATATCGACACAGTGTCCTTATACAGACAAGTCACTAGGGTACAGGGAATTTCTCACATCTAACAAGTACTCAAGATTAAAGAAATGGACATTTCTTATTGACGGCAGTCAAATTTCAGTGCTCACTGTCGGCCTTTTTTCTCCTAGGATGCAGACTCTGCATACTTTACAAAGCCTAAGAGTTCCTAAGAGTGGCAGCAACAAGTGGAAACAACTTCAACACATGCTTTTAACTGGAAGTGCAGTGGGATGTCCTGTTGAATTTGAGGGTCTTTGCCTTTTTCTGCAAAGAAAACATTTAACACTTGTTCTCTTAACAAAGCTTGAAAGAATCAAGGGAAATGATGTACATTTATTGATTTTGTTCTTCTAAAATGTGAAGTTAAATCCTATTTTTTGTTTATATAATTATTAAGTTGGAATAATGTGGACTACTGGGTGATATTACTTGAATGTACAACAATATCTGTTTCTAAACATGCACTTCTTGTTTTTTTGATAGTTCTCCCTGTCAGGTATGAGAGGGATGCATGAGGGAAATAATAATTCGGGTTTGATATTAAAAGTTCTGGTACTTCCCTTTCACACTTGTAACTCTCTTACAAAAAAAATCATGAACATTTCCGGAGTTTTCTGCATGTGTAGCTAGGGCTGAAGACTTTGTATTCCATACAGAAAATTGTTGGAATTTCTAATAAAAATCACAATTGTCTTTCAATTTTGTGAGTGTTTTAAGTAAAACACATGAAAATAGCTACTGCAAGATGTTTTATTATAAGTATATACAGTTCCACATATAAAAATTAATGATATGTACATGAAACAATGGACAAATTCATTTAACTTTTCATATTCAGTTGTAAACGAGTGAACTGTAAACAGAACAATAGCACTACACACCTTTAACATACAGCAAGACATACGGAAGGCACATCCTTGATATAACAAAACATTTTTGTCCTGGTTCTGTGGACGTCGGAGGGGAATCACCTGCAAATGTGGAATCTAAAACTTACAAGAAAACCAGAGGTATACATCAGGTGGCTTCTAGTGGGTGTGTGGGCAAATGTATTCACTTTTAAGAACAAACATCAATAAACAAACCACAGAAACATGGGTGCTCTTTAAAAGTACAAATGTTCAAAGGAATTACTTTTTAAATGTGCTGATTTTGGAGGTAGTCCACATGGTCACTTTAAATCTGATAGCTTACACAAGAGTGACTTGGTGATACTTACCTCCTGTGTGCTGCTGGAAATAAAGCACCAGAAAGGTCAAATTTAAGTGAAAATAAAAAATATTGAAGGTTCATGTACAGACATCATTATTGAAATCCTCTGACTCAGTCAAAGTCCAGGTTTGATTGGATTTTTTGCTTGACTTTGAGATAGTCTTCAAAATACCCATTAACTTTGAAGTGGGACATCTTACTCTGGTTGTTCATCTGCGCTGAAAGGACAGAGGAAGCCCCTGGTCAGAGGCAGGGGAAGTGAAGGGGGGCTGAGGAGTATATGGGGTATCCTAAAGGGGGATCTGCTGCTTGAACAGTTAGGTTCCTCAACATGAAGGGGTGAGCCTGGATGCTGTAACGCTCTTCGTCATCATTAGTGGCATACAGGAGCTCCCAGGAGAGGTTGGCCCACTGTCCTCGCACTCCCTCCCCATTTAGACGTCCCAAATGTACCAGCTGCTCCTGCAGGGAGAGGACCCGTCCGGTGTAGGTACCCTGTGGGAAACAAGGTAAATGCCAAACACAATTCACTGACATGTCCTCTTAACAAACATGGTTACATAAACATAAATCCTTGGCACAAGATGCGGTCTGCTTTTGGGATCTCGGAGGAACAGAGGGTTTAAACTGATTATTTCCTTTGCATTCAGCAACTTCCAAGACAGGCATTTTCTGTGCAGCTGTGCCTCTCCTTTAGTACCACCTGTTTCTGCTCTGTGGACTTTGCACTTCTGCTGGCCATATTATGGTAGCTGAGCTCTCAGACTGGGACATGCATTGCCCACCTACTCTGGTTCCTCGTTATCTTTAACTGGATGAGACTCGTCAGTTAAATCCTCAATTCACAAGGTCTACTTTCATAATATAAGGCTCTTTTCTGTAAAGGAAGGAATCTGACAATAATATATGGGTTGCACCAGCTCTGTATAAGTTCAAAAGTCGCCAGATGGCAGAACTAAAACACCCACATTTGGCTGGTGTTGAGTACTTATTTACAACACTTCGAAATGGTGTCACTGACACCCACTTCATTGTCAGTCACTATGAATCCCAACAGACGATGAACAGGAGTGATTTTATGATGCTGTCAGGCTGGGTGCAGTGAAATGTCTCTGGAGGAAAGTCTAGGCACAAAGGGGCATATCATACCCTGAATTTTACAGTAATCCCAGATTCAAACCTCTAATTTTATATAACGTAAAGAGCAAAATCAGATGTGCTTTTGTATTTTGTAGTTCTGACAGAGTGTCACGAGGACTGCTGCCTCATTACCATAGCAAGGTCGTGTCCTAGAGAGAATAAAAAAGGCTTCTCCTGGAGGACACTGTCATGCCAGCCTTTCTCCGTCACCAGGCCAATGTACCAGTCCCTTTCATATTCCTCCAAGGTGCTGAACAACTCCTCGGGGGAGTCCATCGGCCCAAGACTTGCTTGGTCAAACAGCAGCTTAAAACTGAACCTTGAAGCAAAACAAAACATTTAGTTAGCATTAAATGAAATAAAGCATTATTGGACATACAAAAGTTTAAGTGATCACTTATCAAGACATAAAAAAATGACATATTTTAAGAAACTGTACATTTTACCTAAAAGCTCGAAGAGCAAGCTGATAAAGTTCTTTACTTGCTGAGAGCCAGTTGAGTCCTTCCGTCCACGGTATATCCCCACAATAGAGTCTATAAACATAGCTGGGGCTGGTGAAAGAAGACTCTGCCCCCAGTGATATGAGACATGAAAGAGCGACCTGTGCATGCAGCTCTTTCAATGTTTCATCCTCCTTCAGAGCCTTCGTCATGTCCTCTGAGGTCTCATTTTGCACAGTGGGACCAAAACGCCCTAACGTGAAGCGAAACCAGTCCTCAGGAAACAAAGGCTTGACCTGCAGTAAGCGGGACGGGAGTAAAGGTGCTGTCCTCCATCCTGTGGGGAGATTGAACACTTCTGACTGAGGGCAGCTGAAATTCAGCTGAGGGAGAGATGCAGGGCTCTCTCTAAAGACCTCCGGGTTATGCCCTTTATCAACCGCTGGCATCCCGATGCCCAAACCGAGAGGCTGCAGTGGCTGCAGGGCAGACAGCGCCATGTTTTCAAAAAGACTGTCCATCTCCACAGAGCCTGGCAGAGACGCTCCTGTCTGCAGCGCTGTGAGTCCAGGCTGGACCTCTGCAGTCACCAGCGCTACAGTCCGCCTGGCAGGTTGAGGTCCAAATAAATCATCCTCGTCTGACCAATCACCAAAGGAGGTCAAACTGGAGCTGTCCTGTCTAAACCTGAGAGATGACACATTAGACTCCACCATGACAACCTCAGGGGGCTGATTACAGGTGGTTTGAGCCATCTGAGAGGACTGGGACTTCCTGCCGCCGACCCCTGGCCCCTCCTCAGTGCCCCACAGAAATCCTTTATGTTTCTGCACACAGTAACGGAGGAGCAACCACACCAGAGCTTTTAGGAAATCCTCCTGAAGTTTCCTTAAGTTGTCATGAGAGTCAATAATGCCAGAGAGTACATTCCGGGCATCGGAGTAGACTCGCACTGCAAGAGCAGCACAAGGAGTGAGGGCGTTCCCCCAGTGCAGGTTCAAGCCCTGGGTGAAACCAAGCCGCTCGGGGCGCTCAAAGGCGGCCTCAAACACCTCATCCACCCTCCTTGCTTCCACTGTGTGACAGGATGTCTCCTGCAGCTCCAAACCCTAAAATCAACAAAAACAGCGATGAAATCTTGTTGAACTGATAGAATTCAAATATTCTTGAAAGGACTGTTATTTTAATAGGAGCATACTATGATAACATCTTGATACTTCTGTGTAATTACAAAATAATTGTTAAAGCCAGTCACACCATCTATAGAAGACGTGAGGTACAGTTTATAAAATCTTAGTGGCACTATCTGCCTCTTATTAATGCTACCGGAAAACACTTCAAGAAATGCTGTTAGAATAGGTACATAGTGCGCAGTATGTTTAACACCAGTCCTTAGCTGCCTGTTGCATCATCCACACTCAAGTAGCATTCCAGTTTTGTAGACAGTCCCCCTCAGTGTCATGACGCTTTTGCCAGAGGAAAATAGGACAAAACTAATTTAAACATTTTTAGGAAAATGAAAACACAGGCTTTCAAGGAAAAACAGAATATAACACACTAAACCAGGAAGTTGTCTTACCACTGATAACTGCAGAATTACCAGTATTTGTTTCAAAAGAAAGAAGGAAAGATTGTGCTCTATATTTCTACACAAACAAGAACAATCCATACCTTAATATTGACCGTACAGTATCCATATCCTCTCTCAAGAATTATTATCCAAACCATTCTGTCCTGAAAGCGGCCAAGAAAATGAGAGCCTGGGGCTATGGAACCTAAAGAGGGGGAGAAGGAAAAATCAGCCATCCATGCATGTAACATGTAAAGAGATGTGATCTGTAAATTGAGGGCAAAAGGCAAGGAAAACACTATATATATAAATACATCATGTAACACACATGAGGAAGGGACCTTTGTTGCCCATCTTTTTCATTTTGCATCAGCTAAGCGTCCCTGTGCTGACGATATGAATAACACAGTTCCTGGATGAGCTGCAGGGACACGTACAGGATCACAGATGCAGGGCGATCATGATACTGTTAGAGCCGAGTGACTGCACAAAGATGTAAATATTGAATCTGCTCTTGACCCTGGCTTTCCATTAATCTCTAAAACCTTCTGTTTTAACACGCTGAGTGTCGGATGTTAATTCCAACACAGATGGACAGTGGTGGAAAGGTGAAGGTGGTTACTGTTTCAAGTCGTCGGGTACTTGCATGGCTCAAGAATAATGTCATGTCCCATAATGATTTCTCAGAATAGACCCTGTTGCTACCTTATGATGGGAAGTGACATGCAGGGCAAACTTCTTTCCTGCTTCACAGCCCCCTGTGTGAGCCGAGCAGAGCAACACTACAAACCGCCATCATTAAACCGAGAGCATCAACCCTACAAGCACTCACTCTGAATTATACATAACATATACAGCACACAACGATAAATAAAAAAGCAAAGATCAAGCAATGACATCACCTCAGCAGATTTATACAGTTTTGAATCATAAATCCATAAATAATGATTCACCACATTTTTTTTCTCCTTTCTCCCCTCCCGATCGAGCAGAACAAAATCCTTGCAGTGGCTCCGTTTGGCCTAAGAGTATTACGCGGTTAATGGTGCGGAAACATTTGGATGTAATGAATACAGATCAGAGCGATTTTTTTTGGGTCACTTCACAGGAAGCTTAACTGGATCATACGAGCTCACATTACTGCCAGCGATTCTGGAGAGCTGCTCACAACAACATTCCTCCTACAATTAAAGCATATGAAGGGACGGTTCAGCACTCTGTGATCTGCATACTTGACCTGTAGGAGGGTTCAGTCAATGCAATCATATCACAAGTCAAAACAATGTGAGGTGAAAATATTTAATTCTTGAATACTGATTGAGAACAGTAGACTGGCCCGTGTAGTGCCTGTGGGCAGTAAATATGTGAATTTGCAATGTAAACAATGTGCACTCATGTATGAGAGACAGTTGCATATTGCTGTATTCCTTCATGAAGTGGTGAATAAACTTGCCACTACACACAGATATATTACTCATGTTAAGGATTTAGAAACCTTTCAGTATAAAGGGTAACTTTTTATATTGCTGTACTTCAAACTTCATAAAAACTGCACTTTAGAGGAACAAATATCCTGCTACATTCATGAATTCTGCCCTGCAGGATGAAGAATTATGATACACTTAGGGCCTCACACACTTATAGATTGCTACCCTGCCAGTCAAGGATCACTCTTTGCTGCAGGCTTAGAGAAGTTGGCTGTCTCCATTGCCAACTACATATTTTAACCAAGTAAATTTGTGTGTTTTTTTTAAATGTAGGCCAGTTATTTATTCATCTGAATGCAATAACCAACAAGGAGACAAGCCTGAGATGGAGCTACAAAAGCCCAATTTCAAAAAACATAAAATTAGAAGCTCATCCTGTTACATTTATGTTACATTTATCTGGGTTTGCTCTCTAAGATGGACCTGCAAAAGCCACCAGAGAAAAGCAAATAAACGTAAAAGGCTCCTCTGTTTCCAAAAATTCCCAAGACAGCAGGAACAAACACAGTTCTGAATTTTTTATGTTAGCTTGATCAGGACATAACTTTGTTCAATAATATTACTGACCCAATACAGAGAACAAATATGACTGTTAAAGATAATTCTGATACTATTAATTAATTACATTAATGAGCCAATGTTGGCCTATTACTCGCTTACGTTTTTATGATAAAAAATATTGTTCCTCACTTCATAATCAGTCTTATCAGTATTATCAATCATAATATACATTAAAAATACTAAAACCGTCCACACATCTGTAGATTTTTATCCTCGGAGAAGTGTAAGGGAAAAAATTCTCCAATATTTTGGTATGTAATCATATCTTATGTGATATTTTGGCAAAGGCTGTGCAGTTTTCTAAATAATGTCCCAGCGCTGAAGAAGAGTCTAAACAACCTAAAACTTTTAGTCTGTGTAAATGCTCCTGTTTTTAGCAGTCTTCACGGAATGTAAACCTGTGGTATAAGTGTATGGTCAACACATTGGCTGAAAATATTAGTATGAAGTTTCATTGCTCCTATCTGCCAATACAGATATCATGCCAAAAATAATGTGAATACCTTATTAATCAATGTTGGATCTTTGTAGAATCAATCAAAAACCAATCTTTGGACCTCAGAAAAAATGTGTATTACCACTGACAAATGTAATATATTCACAGAACTAAGTACTATCAAGTCATTTACAGACTTCAGTTTAATTTTTGGGTCCTAATGTCACTTTAAAGTGGACATATCACACAATTTTTTGACATTTTAACAAATTTCTCTGGTCTAAATGAAAGCTCTGTGCATGATTTGGTCAAAATACACCATAGATCATACACCAGAGGGTGTTTTGACTCTCCAGCACCATAAAGATTTTCACAGAATGCTCAGTTATGGCATATGTCCCTTCCAAAGCATATTGCTCCTGAGCCCACCCCTCTCTTCCCAAGTCAGTGCCAACACAAGTGCAACAATGTGCTTCCATAGCTATGGGCGGAGCTCTATGGGTGGGGATAATAGGTGAGGGCAGAATTTATCACAAAGTCTCACCGTAACATTACTATAAGGCCAGATTTTGAACAGCTGTTCAGACTGTGTATTTCCAGAAATAGCTGGACCACAAATGACTTCACTGACTTTGACATTTCAGATTTTTTGGGTCAACAGATACTCAGGTTAACCAAATGTTTGTGCAAAAATATTAGTCGGTTTCATGATGAGCCCCCTTTAATATGTTCAAATAATGTTTATAGGGAAATTGACTATTTGAAAATCTTTTAAGATTTCATGCTACATTTTGTTGCTGAGAAACAAACACAGACATTAGCTTATCATTCAAAAAATGCCAAAACAAAAAAATGAGATGTTTATGCTTTTATAGTTATTCACATTTATTTTTTGGAATCTGGTTCTAACAGAGAGGGTGCAGTATGATTTTTTTTTTAGCTTTGGTTAAAATATTAAATTTTTTGCATTTCACTTCACTAACAGCAATAACCTACAATTCTGCTTTGTAAAATGGGTCTGATCTGAGTCTGTCTGTGTCATGCTTTATTTGAAGTTATTTAAAAACTTTAAAAACCTGAATTAAACAGCATACCAGGTGCACTTAACTGTAGCTTTCTAATCACAGCACATCTGGGAGGAGAAAGTTTGGGCAACTGGCTGAATTTATTTGGAAAGTCGAGATTGCTTCCTGACAAAAACATTAAAATGGTAAAGACTTTCAACTTGTGATATTCAAAAAGGTTTAGGGTAGGGATGCACGATATTGGATTTTTGCCTATATGTCGATATTTTTTAGTTCATTATCGCCGATACAGATATTCCTGGACAAGAGCACAAGCTCTGTACTTCAGAAAAATGGACTTGCTTCTTTCAGTGTTACAGTATAATTTTGCGAGAAACTGATGAATAACAAGAAAAACAGCATTTAAATGAAACCCTTGATTTTTAAATGTACCCGTGCAGGAATGAGAAGGTGCATCAATAGTGTACATTTGTGTAATTTGCCAGTATTCCAGCTGATAAATGGTCAATATGTGTGGCCGATATATTGGCTGTAAATATCTGCAAAAATTTCAGTATCGACTGATCTCAATACTTAACTTTTAGGCTGATACTGGCTGATACCGATTTCAAACGGATCATTTTGTGCATCCCTAGTTTAGGGTAAGAGGACAAACAGATAAAAAGTCTAGACTACTGACCCAGAGACCCTCTTGCAAAGGCCATCCTCAAAGCAGAGGCCAAGCTTCCACTCATCTGCTGATAGAAGATGGAGTCTGGGCAGGGACAGGCAGTTCCCACGGGGCCTGGCCAACTGCGCTGAGGCCTGGGGAACCCGACCAGGAAGATCGGCAGGGTGAAGAGGGGTAGCAGGGGGGCAGAGAGCAGGGCAGTGAGGGTCACCACTGCCAACAGCAGTGGGCACAGGGAGGCGTTCAGAGCCAAGAGAGTCCCAGCAGACTGACGCCGTTGTTTCTTTTCTGTCCATGATGTCACCAGCACAGTCAGGCTGAACTTCAGCTTAGCCAGGAACTGGGTCAGTCTGTCAAACAGGAGGCCGACCTGGAACAGAACCACACAAATATGACGTGCACGATTTAGATAATTGACGTCATGTTATGTCTGAAAAAAACATGAATAAAGTGCATTTACTCTCTTGGTATGCAACTTTGTTTTATTTTTGTTTACAAGCTACATGAACCACACTTTTGGATGATTTCACTGCAATACATTTAATAGACTATATAAAGTATTACATAGCATGCAAGCGTCAGCACCCAGTCCATACTGCACTTGTTAAATATTCAAATTACTGCCCTGTAAATTCCTGTTTCTCCTTGAGCAGTATGCCATCTGGTGCTTTTATCCTGAATGTGAAGACACAGAGTTCTGGTGCTTTGTGTTGAGGAGTCTTTGACAGTGGTTAACTGGAGAGTTTTGTCTCTGTTTTGGCATATTAGAGTATAACATTTCAAACTCTAATATGGATATTATCAATGCGCCTCTTCCTCAAACCTATAAAACAAGTCCATAAGATTTCTAAGAAATAAAAGTGAATGAAAATAAGGAAATGTTCCTGTAAGAAATTCTCAACACTCAAGCCCCCTTGTTCCTCCTCACTCATCAACCCCAAAGCAATCAGCAGAGAATAAAACAGATACAGGACAACAAAATATGTAAAAAAAACCAAGTGAAATAAGCTGATTTTGTCGCTGAAGCTCTCATATTTTGCATGCTGCCTGGCTGTCAGCTTGTGCGTTAAACGAAAGTGAATGAGTACTCACTTTATTAGGTACAGATGTCAATATGCAACTTTAAATGAAACTAGGAAAGTTGAAATTTGTTGATAAGTCTGAAAATGTAGCAAAAGTGACATCTTTTCAAGAGGTATTTGAAAACCTTATTTCCTTGATTTTGTCTTACTTTGTAAGAGGTATTAATAAAAGATGGAAGAAAGAGGTGATTGTTCATTAGAGGCATCACAGAAGACACTGAAAAATAAATTAAAGTGGCACCTTAAAGGGTTGGTTCAGGTTTTTTGAATGGGGTTGCTTGAGGGCTGTGACACTAGGAAATATGACTGCCACTAAAGAAACTTGTGAGCTTTGCCTCTGGGAGCGAGATATCTGGGGGCAGACCATGTCAAATCACTTATTTTTAGTTCATTTTTAGTAAAGTTAGCTTTTGTTCTTTCTTCTGACTACCTCACCAGCTGATGGCGGAGGGGTACATAACACCTACATTGCAACATATAAAAGTTATAAACACAGGGCTTTGTTGAGAAAAAGTTAAACACTGTAAAGAATCTTAGTGTAGCGTCTAGTTGATCCAGTGTAGTTTTTGAGTAGTTTTAACCTAAAAGTGGGTTAAGTACGAGGCTTTTGGTGGTACCATTGACTTGGCTAGTTGACTGATTTTAATGCCAAAATAAAGTTAGACCTGATTCTAAACTGGAACCAGTGGGAAATTTACATGTTTAGATAAGAAGGTCTAAATGAGGACAGATCAGTAATTTGCTCACAACTGCAAATGGTAAATGGACTTAAGCTTATACAGCACTCTTCTAGTTTTTCTGACAACTCAAAGCGCTTTTACACAGCAGGTCACATCTACCAATTCATACCCATTCACTCACACATTCAATTGCTGATTATTCAGAGTTTCAATGAAAGTTACCGACCAGTACCGGCCAGCACATCCATGTTCTTTCATACCCATTTACACACCACTGACCAGCAGTGGGAGCAGCTCAGGGTTAAGTTTCCTGACCAAGGACATATCCACATTTAACAACTGGAGAACCCGCAACATTCTGATTATTGAAAGAGTGTACTGCCTGAGCCACTGATAATCAAAATAATGAAATAATTATGGTATGATATGGAAGCATTCATTTGGGTGTTTTTAAGCTCAGACAGATTTGATAAGAAAATAAAAGTATTCTCACGAGAAAAGGAAAAAACTGTTACCAAAAGAAGTTGAACTCCAGTCCCCAGGTCATCCCAACCAGGCAATGTCTTGTTCCCAGCTATAAGTCGCACCAAGACCACCACCACCATCTGCAGCAAAGCATCCTCTGAACTCTGCCAAACCTGAACAGACACAAGAGACACCATTGTGGGGAGCAAAACAAGGGAGAAAATAAAACACTGGGATAGAACTGTTACGTTTATAAAATCACCAAGAAGGCATGCTGAGCTTATTTTCACATCAGGGCTGTGAGAGAGATTTAAGTGTTAGCCTGGCTTGTTGGGCATCAAGTCAGGACTTTCTCCAATATGATGCTGTCTCTCTGTCAGCTTGACCAGATCACCATGGTGACTTACTATTAAGACATAACATGGCAGGTAACAAATTATGATCAGAGTCATGGCACAAAATCAACTCTAAATTGTCATCTGACTTAACTGACTGTTTCCTGTGAATGTCCTCTATGGTCATCATGATTTCTCAGGAACTTTTGGAACAGTATTGTTATGTGAAACGCTGCCATTACACAAAAATAGGGCATCTTAAGTATCAAAGCACAGTCTGATGTATATATATTAACCTGCCTGTCTGGAGTGTCCCTGTCCCTGCAGGATAACCCAAATAGTTTTTATGGATTTTAGTTGCTTCATTCATTCATTTCTGTGCAGAAAAAGTATCAAATGATGAGCATTCCCCCCTTCAAAGTAAACTAGCACAAGTCACAGTTAATAGATAAAGTCAATAACTAGCTTTTTACTACCCGTCTTCTGTTGACACCTGAAGGTAACAGGGTTGCTGCACACTTTTTGAAATCAAATTTAAGATTGAAGATTTATTTTAGACCCAAAGAGGTAGTTCATATCAATTTCTCAGCACACAAATCCAGTGCTTTTTAGTGTCAAAGTCAACTGAATAGCTTTGATTCCAATCATCACTAGTTTTATCTCATTATCTCTTGAATATAGCAGGTTGCCTGATAATCACTACTGTTTGACACTGCCATTGGTTTCCTGCATTTTTTCATCTCAAGGCTTTATATTGAACTTGCTTTTTTTTCCCCATCTTGTTCCCTCTCAAGAGCAAAATGCAGTAGTAAAAGTCTTTGACTCTTAAAGGATCTGCATGAACCCTAGAAACATCAAGCCCACTAACCCCATGAAAGTCTGATTATTTTGAGCTAGCTCCCTTCCCCTCTGATCAAGTTAAGAATGTTCCCTCATTGTAAAAATTATTCTCAGCATGTTTTGGTAGCTTATACAGCATTTGAGACAAAAGTAAATGTGATCATACCACTCTGAAGGCTCGGGTAAATCCCACACAGAGGGAAACACTGTGGAGCTGCTGAAGTGATTTGTCCATGGACAGGTAAGAAATCATTGCAAATGGAGACACTGTGAAGAAAAAACAATCAAAGCAGGCCAGAAATTCATTCACATCAGAGAGAGTTGGAACAGCTGAAAAATATCTGCCAAACACACAGAGGCTCACCAAGATAAAGAAGAACTCTTCTGATTGCTGCAGCTACATGCAGCCCTCTGCTTCTCTGCTTGAAAGTCTGCACACTAGACATCCCTTTAGGATACAAGGGATTGAGGAACACCCCTCCAAATACATACGCCCCCTGGATTTCTCTGAGAATCCAGCAGAGGCAAAACAGTACAAGGAGGAGGTAGCTGACAGGGGCCTGGGGTCCTGTACTGAAGCTTTGGGCCTCAACTGAGCCGAGGAAATGATGCAACAGCCCACCCTCAGCCATGGCCACCAACAGCAGGCTCAAATAGAGCAGCAGCTCCCTGCAGCCCAGTTTCCAGCCAAAGGAGTGAGGAGGAGGAGGTGGTGACCCCCCTCTGCGAAATCCCCGCTCCCCAAAGGCAGCCCTGGGCCCTCTGCAGAGAGTGCCAACCTGGCTGAGATCCAGGCTCAGCAGAAATCCCGTAGAGATGGAGAGGAGAACCACACCCAGGGTTGACCGGATGAAGTAATTACACACAGCGACACCGGAGGATACTGCAAACATCAACAGCAGCCTGTGGGACAGAACACACACAGAAAGTCACAGGCTGCTGTCACACTTGTCATTTCAATAGGACTAAAAGTATGTGATGAGGACTAGTTTCCCCAAAAACATGATCAGGATGTGAATAAATAAAAAACACTAAATTACTGCTTTAAATCTGGATGTAGTATATTACAAACATAGTACTTAAAGAATTGCCATAAGTTTTAGCTTCAGCCTAGACCTTAATCCCTCAAAGTTTCCAGGCTCTCGAATTTAACATGATCTCTATGTAGTAAAGAAAATGTGGGTCAAAGTCACAAATCTCTTAAAATTGTGCTACTTGTAACCAATATGATGTTCATATCAAGTATATTATGATTAAAACAAAAACAATGGGACAAAATGATATAAAACTTGGGAAATCAACTGGTTAATTGATATCAATAGCTTTAAAATATCAAATATGGATGACATTCATGCAACGTTTTTGATACATTTTACCTTCATAAATAATTCAGTATGCTAGATATATCAAATCAGAGCAGCGCTTATCACTTAATCCTGGATAAATTGTTCTCATTTTAATCTAAAGGTATTGGAAGGACCGACTGTTTTCATGTCCCAATTTTTTAGGTATTTTATAGTTTAATGAATTTAAACTAGTCTTTTAGGTTTTCAGTCCTCAGTACAGTCATAAATCAGGGATACTATACACCACATATAATGTAATATAAAAGAAATGAATAAGTATGCCTTTCTATTGCCAGCTGGATATTACACCCTTAAAATACCACACCTTCATTGTAAATGTCAAAGAAACATGATGCTTAGAAGTTGACCCACTCGTGATTGTCAAGCAAAGGTAGAAACAGAGCCTTACAGAGGTGAGACGGATCACTGTGAAGCTATATGTGGGTGTGACTCAATCTGAGAGAAATAACCTCAGAGTTTTTGGCACTTCTGAGCAAATGACAATCAAAACAAAAGTTTATATTTAACTTTTCCCACGGTACTCCAGAATGCTGATATGTGAAGGTAAAATTATTGTTTATTAAAACATTAAAAAAAACCAAAAGACTTAATATTAAGTTTGTAACAGAATATCAAGATGCATTTTTCTCCTCAGAGAGGGAGAGAGAAGCAGACATGAGAAAGCATGTGTGAATATGTATGGAAGGATGGATGGAAGACTTTTCGAAGACTTAAACTTCAAAAATCGATTCAAGACTTTTTAAGGACCTTCAGGAAAGCTGGTTATTGCTCAAAAGGCTCTTGAACTTGACAACGGTGCCTGTCTTCAAGGGGGGAACATGTTTATTCACAAAGGCTTGCCCATTTCTACTATGCTGGGTAACTGTACACCCATTTTTAGCTTGTTACTATGGATCCTTTTCCTGTCAGCATACTATCAAGTTATTAAGCAATGAACTGGCTGTATGCTGAATGGTTGAAATATGGACCAATCGGAAAGCTCCGTATTTATTTATCTACACTCTGCCGTGTCCTTTTCTTTTATTGCAGAGTAATTTGTCAGGTTTGTCATTTATTCAGGCTGGAGTGATCATACTGCTCCTTTATTTCAAAGTCTGTAACTAATAAACATATTTAATGTAAATACTCTCTAGAGTGTATTCCAGTTTTTCAATAGTTTACTTCCTGAACAACAGCTTTTTTTGTAACTAGGTCTTTTGCCCACAGTTATCAAACCAGATGCATTGATCGTCTCTACATAGTCAGTTTTACAGAAGCAGCCCAGGACAGTTTTCAATATGGTACAGAGGGACGGTCATCTGGAATGATTTTCCTACTTCAAAACGCAACCACTCTTGTATTTTTAGTTTTGAAGAGATCTTTAACATGTGCTTTTAACAGCAAACAGCAAATGGCAGTATTTGGATGCAGTACAATAAAGTATAAAATGTAAATTGCTCTGTCTTTTCGCCTTAAGACTTTGTCTAAAGGCATACATTTATTTATATGCTTTGTAATAAGACTGTTTAAAAGATGAAAGACCATTTTCACTTATTTTGGAAACTGTCCAGTAATAAAGCCATATTTGCAGAAGGTAATTCAGGTTCCACAAAATATTTTTGGAGCTGATATTTACTACCCCTTTTTAACAGTTTACTTCGGCAACAATCCATCTCACTTTTCAGAGAAAAAAGAATTATGAAATAAGATTTTATTGGCTGCCAGGACATAGCAGTATCAGAAAAATGGTTTCATCTTATACGTTCAACACACACTGACCGGATTGGAATTGTAACAGACATTGAAAGTATGGAGAGAATAACTTTCTCACTTAATTTGAGAAGAGAAATGTTTTTGAAGTACTGAGAAAAATGGATTGTGTTTGTAACCTCACAAGAGAAGTCCTGTTGCAAGCTTTCTTTTGACACGTGCACTTTCTTTGTTCTTGTTTCCTTCTATTACCACATTTTTCTGCCTCTTGAACAAATAACAAATTATTAAAGAATATATTTCTGGCACTTCCCTCATGCTTTTGGTGATATACAATGGCAAATGACGACACAACTTCAGCTATTCAACACATTTATGCATGTGTACTTCCCTTCACAGAAACTGATGGACATTTTGCAGAACCCCTGGTTCAGTTTCTGTAAGAGTGATGTATATACATGCAACAGTAAAGAAATGTACTTTCAGTACATCATTTATCGACATTAGTCTGACTTCAAAAAATATGATTCAGTGAGATTTTATGATTACGTACAGCTACAGAGAGACAAACACAATGATGCTGCTTTTTTATATGTAAATACATTGACTGTTTTTGCTTGTGGAGCTCATGTGCATTTACAAAAAAAGTTGTGGATTAATAATAGTGATGGTGAAGCTTTGCTGGTGCAAACTTATAATAAATGGAGGGCTAGTATCAGAGTAAAACTAGTTATGCAAGTAAAGTTGAGGCATGCTGCTTTGATACCTACCTAAGGTTGCTGGACATCGGTGAGCCCCCTAGGCCAAAAACCAGAGCCTGCTCCATGCCCCAGAGGAGCAGAGCATCCAGGGGTGGCAGTATGCCGAAAGCCCACAGCAGAGGTAGAAAGAGGAACAGCACATGGAGAACCTGGCTGGCCAGCTGGAGCTCAGGAGCAGGGCCTGAGAACCTAAAAGAGCGAGACACATGATTTATTAGAACAGAAAGCACTGAAAACAAGTACAGAACTTCTGTTATCCAGACAAAATGTGCTGTTGTTGCTCACCTATCAGCCAAATCCACAGCAATAAAGATAAAAATGTAGAGAGGCCTGGTCAGTGGGGTGATCTCATACGTGTCCTGTGCCTGGAAAGTAGCCGTCTCTGTGGCTGTATTTACAATGAGGGAATACTCCGCTATACACAGTGTCACCCAACTCAGAACAAAGACAACCAGGGATACAGCGATGCTGCCATAGAGAGCTGTCATTCTGCCAAGAAACACATACCATGTCCCAAATCCACAGAGCACTCCAGCCAGTATGGTATGCAAAACTACATTCAGCCCAAACCTCTTCCCTGGGGCGATGAATCGGACTGTCTCTGGGCTGACACAGTGAGTAAATTCCACTTCCTCTTCATCAACCAGGATGTTGGGGGCACCAAGTCTCTCCACTGTGCCATTCCTTCGGGCAGCATACAGCGCCAGGGCCTGGACAGCCGCTGCAGCCCCGAACATGAGCAAACCAGAGAGTATGGTGGCATGGAGCTCCTGAAGAAGCTGCAGCTGGCAGAGCAGAGTACTGATGCCCCCAAAAAGCCATGGCGTCAAGAACAAGACAGCCTGATTGACGTAAACATATGGTGGGGCACAGTAGCCCAACTTGAAGCGTGGACCCCCCAACACGGTCTGGGGGAAGCGCTTCCAGAAGAACTCCTGTTTGTACTCATTAAGAAGGGGCACATCTGGCCCCATTCTGACCATTCCCGAAGGGCTGGGAGGTCATCTCCACACAGCTGAAGGAGGGTGCCCACTCATTGTCCCATCTGATGGGCAGCTGTCTGCAATGAAGCATATAAGCAGGGGGTCAATGTGGGGAAGGATTTCACAGAAACTCATTGCACTTCTTATTAAAGGAAACACTGCACATTAGGATGTTTCATTCCTAAAATTAGCTGTTGTGTTTTTTTATTGGGAATGATTGATATTACTAGTATGACCATTTTATCTATATAATTAATTGCTGCAAAAGTTTATAATCAGTACTGGCAGATATGACAATTTCTAACAACAGTGACTGACAATATTGGTACCTTGCATATCATCAATGAGTTTGTGGAGGTCCTGCAAATCTGCTTTTTTTAATTGGGAGAATTAAGATGATTTTTTAAGTAAAAGCCAGAAGAAAACAAGGTTTATGTATAGGTCGGCAGGTTGTTAGAGCACTACTTGTCCTTCTTCACATATTTTCTGTGCAAGTCTCCCCTTAAAGGTTTTTTTTTTTTTTTTTTACCATAACCCAAGAGGACAATTAAGAAGTCATTATAATTATGGATGCACAATATTATCAACATAATATCGGTACTGGCAAATATTTGCCTTAAAAAATATGAACAGCTTTGCTGTCATATAGAATCAATATTTTTGCTGTACAAATGTGGTATAAATACAGCATATGTCTGCTGTAATATTGTCAGAATGTAAAAACTTACCATAATGATGTACCTCATAATCACTGAATGTCCACTTTTTGAAGTCAAAAGTATAACTTATTAAAGAATAAAATGCTGTTTTTCTTGTTTCACATATATTCTTAACACAAATAAACTGTCTCCATGAAAGGCACTGGTCAATATTAGTTAAGTGAAAGACTTGTGCTCCAAAAAAAATAAAATTAAAAAAATAAAATTAAAAAAAAAAAAAAAAAAAAAAAATATATATATATATATATATATATATATATATATATATATATATATATATATATATACATAAAGCAGGATCAATCAGCATTGGCCAAAATGAGTTTGGAAATATCAGCATGTCGGATACTGACAAACATCTAATATCATTCATCTCTAATTATAATGTAGCTGATACAAGTACAGATACAGATTGTACAGAATCGATACTACCTCAAATGTTGTGACAGCAGTTGTAAAATTCATCTGGGGTAATGTCACCTGTGGGACAGTTCAAAAGGTGGCAGCAGAAGACAAACTACCAAGAGGAGCACATGTCCCAATTTTTAAGTTACTTTTAAGATCTCTGAAGGCCTAAAAGTTAAATCTCAAGTTGTAGGATCCTTGGGTTGTTGGGAATACCCTGTCCATATGTACGTGATTCCAAATTCAATGGCTTATACTGCTAACACCCCCTGATAATAACATGTCTGAGCAGCAGGCATACAACAATATCATAGAGCTGCATACATGGAAGAGTCTGATCATGTTATTAAGATCTAAACAGTGGTGCATGCTTTATTTGTTCATTGGTCTTTCTCTATATGTTCACAAAACACTCTGAGCATTCCCACTACTCACTATATCTTCAAAGATTCAAAGAGAAGCTTTGGAGTTACATCTTTATTAACAATAACACCCCTGTTTATGTGCACCACTACAACACAGGAGCAACAGCTCGGAGTTGCCATGATAACACATCACAGAAGCGTTAGCCTGTAGACCATCATGGGCTTCCCCAGATGAACTAGTGGCTTTACTCACTGAGTCAGACTTGATAAAAGCAAACAACGTAACTACCCAAATGCAAATAGTCTCCTGTGCCTGTCAAAGACTGCACTTTACCTCAGCAAGTTATTATATTGATGGCTAACGATGCCACCAAGTCCTCTCAGCCTGACTCTCCGTTAGCTTGCTATCAGAGACAGGTAAATAACTACAGGTACGCAAACTACGTTGTGATTGCCACGAAAAAAACTCACCGTAGGCAGCAGATCAACAAACGGACGACTTACTACTAAAAATATTTGAAAATCACGGTGGTACTGAAGAGAAATAAGCGAAAATCGCCTGCGTTAACGTTAGCTGTGTGCTAACGACATGAAGGCAAAGCAACATCAGCATGACGTAAAGACAGATTGTAACCAACAGGAACGAAGACGGGAGAAAAGCGCGTCTTTTGATTGGCTCAGAGCGTGTGGTCCCGCCCCTTACACATCAAACCCCGCCTCTTCAACAACTACAAAACCGCACAGAGACCAGAGAGACAAACAGACACATCAACAACACGAAAGTGAGCTCTGTTTCTGTGAAGGTGGAAGTAACAAAAATGAAGTGATGAAATGGAGATGATGTAAACTTGTGTGAACTAAGAAATAGAGAGATGAAAATGCGTTTGAAATTAAAAATGCTGTAATACATAGTTAAGTGATTTGATAAGTTTGAAGGTGAATTAATAAAGAATGATGTAAATTGATACAAAAAGGAGAAAGTTAATCATTTTGATAGTCTTATATTCATTTTTTTAATATTTGAGCATAAGAAATTATAATAATATAGGTTTAAAAATATGTTTTATGGTCAAATTCTGAGAGTATTAAAAAGAGATCTGTTGATCTCAATGGAACAAACTTGGTTAAATAAAGGTTGACTAAATAAATAAATCAGTAAGTAAATAGAAGTATTAAAATTAAAGTGATTAAATTATCCTTTACACCATCTATTTTTTGTTATTTCTGCCCCATAATTATTGTTATTTATCAGCTGTAGTGTTATGAGTGAGGCAGGCCGTCATTCCATTGCCAGCCTCCTCCACCACATGAACTTCAGTGGGGAAAGGCCAACAGTTTCGCGGTTCAATGAGGACCTCAGACGGTAGTTATAATGATTAAAGGGTGGAAGAAACAAAAAAAATAGATGCTGTAAATTATAAACTTCAAAGTAACAAAGATAAGAAGATTTAAATGATAATTTAATCTCTATTTAATCTTTTTTTTTTTTTTACTTTCATTAGTTCATTTTTGTAACTTCCACTCGTCACACGTTTTGAGTTATGTATTTTGAAACCTCTGGGGCAGGACACATAGATGCTGTCCAGCAGAAAGTCTATGTCTGTGATTTTTGTTATAATGTTATAATTCTTTAAAAAAATATATACATTTACAAATTAAAGGTACCTTGGTATGAGCATTGGGGTGTGTAGTTCTCGATGTGTTCGTTGTATCTTTTTCATATAAAGAAAAACATAAAAATTCAGCATCTTTTTATCAACACACAAACAAATGGTTTGTTTAAGGTTATCTGCAGTGTATGTCACCCCGCTTAGCTGATTCAAATATTGCACCTTCAGGAGCTCTGTATCTTTAATATATTTTATACATTTTGGGAGCAATATTGGTATTGGGAGATATTTACCTACAAAGGTGATAAGTGGCATTGGCAGATATGACATTTTTTGCTGATATTTAGAGACAATATATTGGCTTTACAAATTGGCCATAGATATCCCATATATTGGCTGCATATTGGCTGAATATAAAAATATACCACAATGGTTTTCTTCATCATCACTAAATGCCCACTTTTATAAATCTAAAATGTAATTTATTAAAGAATAAAATGTTTTCCTTGTTTCACATCTGTTTCTAACACAAATAGACCGTAACCATTAAAGGAACAGTCGATTTTTGTTAAGAGGAGGCTTTTGTTCTTGACAAAAAATAATGTTGTCAATGATGATGTTCATTTCCACGATAATGAGCTTGAAAATATCTGCATATGGGATATCCGCAAAAATCTGATATGGTGCACCCCTATCATGAACCCATTTTGTTATGCTTTTTTGTATCAGATCAAATGATTCAGCCTCTCTCTGCAGATAGGAGCAGAACAGGAAATAAACACATTTCATAACAAAAAGGGAGTGTATGGTGAATCCTAATTTGGAAATCTATTTTTAATCAAACCGTGATCCCAGAGTCAAACAGAATCTTAACCTACTGAAAGATTCACATCTCTAGTTTCTGTATTCGAATTCAAAAGTGCCTCTATTAATGTTGACCAATTTAAGGCTCATCTCCATTTATCAGAAAGCCATCAAAGATATTTTTAAAGTTTGATATTCTGAAGCATCCTTTTCATGCAAAAATACAAAAACACTGAAATACCCATAGCACCCAAATATCCATAAGTTCATGTTTACCAAGCTAAGAGTGAGGTGCAAAAAACAAGTAGAACGGTCCAAGGGTGAAGAAATGAACAATTCTGACAGGTTTCTTTCAATTTTGTGCACATACTTCAGCTGATTGAAAAATTCACATTATTAAGAAGTAATTCAGTGAAAATACATGAGCAATTTGGACACCAGATATTTTGGAAAATAAGTTGTGTATTTAAGTTTCTTGGTCCAAAAATTAGGAGTAACTTTAACCAAAAGGCACGTATATAAGATATAGTCAGCAGGATGTATTAGAGGTTAGTGTCTTTTATTTGTAGGCGTAGTTGGTAGGCTGAAAGCTGTAGGTCTGACAACCCAAGGGTAAGGTGGCTCATCAGCTTCATTCACTGCTCCCACGGTTCAGGCAGATGATGGAGTAGAATGGTTGCCACACAAGGAGGACCCCAAGACTCTGGAGACAAATTAAGACTGAGTTAACCTTAATGGCAAAGTATAACGAAAAAACCTACCTTTCAGTGTTAATAATGATTCTCTTAAATCCCTTAATTCTCCTAAATCCAGGCTGCACACTAGCCAAGGTTAGAGTAACACTAAATATGAAAAGCAGTGTTTGAGTGTAACTAGTTACTTGTAATATGCTATGATAGCAGTATTACTTTTTCAGTAACAAGACATGTGAGGGATGACTATACTTACCTGGCCCTACTCCCTTGCTTTCTTGAGAGAAGAGGGGAAAGGTTTTCATTCGGCTTTGTCTTTATTTGAGTTTGTGATCATAAAAGATTTTAAGAATATTGTCTTCTGTTGTTAACTTTGTTTTACATCAGATGTAATAATTATTTAAAGAAAGAAAAAATAATAAATAACTTAAACGTAGGGTAATCAATTACTTTCGATACTAAGTAATACATTAAGTAACTGTATTACTTTTAAAAGGATTAATAAGTAAAAAGTAACTCATACAAAAAGGCCACACATCATTGTCTCTTAATGAAAGTGCAGGGCAAGACAAAAACAGCTTCTTTTTTTATATATACTGTATATATTTTTGGTATGCAATAATGTACGGGGTCCAGGAGGATTTTTTTTTTTCAAGAGTTGCTAACAGTGTGAGATAGGGCACTTTTACATATTTTTGACAATTACTTGGCAGAGACTTGTACTCTTGAAGCACTTCTAGTTGTGTATGTTTCCTTTATTTTGCTGTATTTGACTCAAGTACATTTCTCACCTTGATGTGTTTTTTGATTTGTTGGGAAGTCCGGAAGACTTTCTTCTTGTAATAATTTGGTAAAGCAGCTGGATTCACCAGATTCATCTCTGTTATCAGGCAGAGCCATCTTGCATAAACTCAAGCTGACACAAATGTCTGGGCTTATCAGTGTCTTTAAGAACAAAATGATGGTAGCTTTGAGTTTGGTTTAATGTTGCTTAAAGTGAGAAGTGACTGTAAGGCTCTAGCCCCATTAACACTGTTTCAAGCTGTAATATTTATGCCACTGTGACACTTCGTCTCCACTCTGAAAGTTGTGGGGATGAAATGTTGACCCCCTCTTTTGTTTTGTTTAAGAGGCGTTGTAAAAAGGAGGGCACCTGGGCTCAGCAGGAAGCAGTAGAGCTGTGAGTGAGTGTGTCTGCCTTTGTGTGTATGGGGAGCATGCTCTTTGCCACACACACAAACTGTATTGCTCTGTGAATTGACACAGATATCGTGCCATCATGGAATTAATGTAAATGTCTTTAGGTTTAATGATGACGTAGCTTCATTGCAGCACTTTTGCGTGAAGGCTTCTGATTGGCCTGTAATAAATGTGAACAAAAACTTTTGTTCTCTCACCTTCCAGTTTTTAGTAAAAGGTTCTGCCTTCCCAAACTATTTCTATGGGATGTTGTCCAGATGAACTTGAAATAGATCCCACAGATTTGTGAAATAGTCCATTTGCTTTGTCAGGTTATCTTTCTTGTACTTAAAAAATAACTTATAATGACCCCTGAGTATCCCGCCCAATGATGAAAATAAATCAGCGGAGGCTCATCAGTAAATACCAAATAGATAAGGAACAGGACTATGCTTTTTCTGTTTAGGGGTTGTAATATTTGTTCAAGGCCATTTGACTGCTGGAAACACATTAATACAAACAGAAAAATAAAAAATGCAATCAGTCCATTTTTTTAAGTTAACAACCTATTTTTTGAACCACATTTCTGTCCACATACCACTTAAAAGACTGTAAAAGACTGTACCTCCTGATTCTTCTAAGTAAGTTGAATGAAATGATCCTTGAGGCCTGCTTTTTCTCCTTTTTCTAAACAGTTTTTCATCCTCTCACTTGCCTTCCTCTTTAAATCCTGAATTTAATGCTCTTAGTCTACTCCAAAAAAACTGGCATGGGATTAGGAATATTAATATTACATCCTAAATCCTTGTTATCGTGGTCTTAAAACAAAAATCCCCAAAGTTTATTATTTCACTATAATGAGAGTGATTGTGTTCAAGTGTCTTCCACTCCAAAATGATGATATATGTTGAATGAAGGAGATTTAAGAGGAGGATCATGAAGTGATCAACTAAAAAGGCTGCAATATCAGCACAAATAAAGACAATAACCTGGAGTCGTGGAGATTAAATTGTTGTTGTTGTGTTTCTTTGACAGAGCTGAGGGGATAAGGTAGGGCAGGGGGTCGTGTGTCCTTGTTATCTTGAAAAAGCAATTTCTACTTTTTGTAGAGCATAACAATAGAAGAGCCTGTCAGTCATGACAACACATATTACACCCTGTAATCTCCCAATGGCACCACTTATTTAAAATCATTGCTCTGTTTTGGTGCAGCTTCTGAATAAAGCAAATCAACTTGAATTAAGACTTAAGAGACATTAAAGCAGTACAACAAATGCAAATGGCTGACACCAAATTGGCTACTATCTACAAAAAAACAGACAATCTGACAGCCCACAAAAAATTAATTCCTGCTACATTTCCAAAAGTGGTTATTTGTCTGCTGTTTTATATTGTTGCCTTGTTTTTGCCATTCTAACCCCCCGCCATGCTTTGTGTGATTGAAATAATGTGAGAAATGACGCACAGGTTCAATAATGTGACAAATCAAATTCAAGTCCAGATATAAAAAGCAGCTAATGTTTTGTTTTCCATGTGGTGAGCTCTCATAGAAAATGTCTACACAAAATAAAAACATTTTCCTGTTTATTCTAATTGTCACTCTCAGAGCATTCTTTCATCCGTGGGTTTTCCTGTTTCTCTTTTTAATCCAGGCAGCCTCAGAGGAAATTACTTAAAGGAAAATGACAAGCGACAACAATAACTCAATGACAGATTTCAAGAGAAGCAAGATTGTTTTTGAAAAGCGGATGTATTTACGGAGATGAAAAACAAACTTGGGGACATAATATGCACCCTTTAAAAACAAGATAATTCATGTTTTTGTAGAGTGCTTGCCATCAGCAGCTAAATGCGGGGAGAACATTTCTGTTTTTCAGCAATTCCATGTCAAGTGTCAGTGTTGATGAAATTGCAACCTCTTCTGAAACCCTGCTGAAGTTAATACAGCCTGGTAAATGTTTAATGCATGTGCAGTTCAATATTATTCATTCATTACCAGGGATGTGAAGAGCACAACAATATTGGGACCTTATTCACCAACCATTCTTTGAGGGAAATTTGTGCTTAAAGAACTCTTACACAGCTTTTAAGAAGAGTTTTTACAGTCATTAAAGTTTTCTTATGTGCATTTTGGTCAAAGCTAAGAACAAAAACAAGAAAAGTTAAGATTGCTGTTACCCACATTTAATGGCTAATATAGTATGGTAAAATGTGTCATTTTGTATTTACTAGCACTCAAATATATGGCATTTAGAAAGCTACTAAAGTTAATTTCATTCAATTTAAATTAAATTAATTTTTTTAATTAATATTTTACTATTAAACAATTGAAAGAAGGTGTAGAATAAAATATACATATCATAACATATTGTCATCCTGAAATGTACAGTACAGTAATTACTGCATGGTTATATACACTGGCCCCAAGTATCGATATCTAGTTGATCCTTTGTCAAGTTCAACCATTTCCAGGAAGTAATCCCCTTAAAGCCCCGCCATACTTAGTAACTGTTACTAGGTTAGATAAAATCTGTTCTTGCTGGCTTCTTTCCCATTTTAAACAACTGAAAATGACATTTTTGACAGCTTTTATTCATCTTTAATACATTTTATTCCTTCTTAAATTTGGCCACTGTGGAGGAACACAGACATAACTATGGTTAAGTGTATGAAGAAAACATGAAATCTTTATGAATCTGTCAAAATGATTAAAAATGTTTATGGTGAATGACATTAGGGATGTCGTCTAACATCGGCTTTTAACATCAGCAAAATGCTTTAATTATTTCTTCTAAATAATCCTACAGAAGCAAATATTGTCAGTCTTAAACTGTTTTATCTTACCTTTAAGAGTAGATAAGGTTTTTCAGTGTTGAAGTAAGAGAATTAAGAAAATAATTTTACCACAATGCACTAAAATGGACTCTGCCAACACAGAAAGTGTCTGACCCAACACATGCTGCTTTGAGGAAGGGTTCTCTGATTTTGATTGGTTGGTCAGTTTACCAATCAGAGAGCCAACCAATGGTCAACTGGAGCCCTGCCCTTTCCAGAAATTGATCCTTAATCAAGCCACACCCTCCTCAGTTACTGTTGCTATGTTAGACAAACTGCCATTGAAAACAGCAGCAAATGTCTGACTTGTGCTAGTAGTTTGTTCCACATTAAATGAGGTTATTGAATTAATTTAAGTTGGGAGCAGGACCACCTTTTTTCTATCTGTTGTTCCACATGCTATACAGACAGGCTGGAAAATACATGCACAGACACATCCTATGATCGTGTACTAATGGAGAAATGTCAGATTTCTTGGTGCTGCTCTCACTGAAGAGCAGTTGGGGAATCAGTGCCATGCTAAAGGTTATCCTGGCAGTTCTCAAGAAGCGAACTGGCACCTCTCCAGTGACCAGACTGTTTTTTAAAAAACAGTTTGACAGAGACTTAGACCAATTATCCATTGGCACCAGGTCCTCACAGGTGGAGCTTTTGCAGCACGACAACAGTGTTAGCTTTTAGAGTTAAGTCAAGTTTCTACCAACTCTTATACATCCTGCAAAAAAGAATCGGATGTGAGTTTTTTCCTGATTACAGCATGATGTTCATTGTTACTGATGAAAGTGCTGTCTGAACCGATGATACAACAATAGATGTTTTGTTGTAAAAGATTTGAAGAATAAAAATATGTTTTTTTTCATGAGATTTACACTGCTGCTCATTTTGCTACACTTGGGTTCACCCACATTTCCTCCAAACAGATAAACAACAACAACTTCAAAGTAGTGTCATTATATGAAGATAGAAAATTTGAAATTTTTTAGTTTTTTAATACTATATTCATAGTTACCATTACTTATTCATGTTTGGTGTACAGTTCAAGTCCCACAATATCTTTTTGTGAAGTCTTGAACAATAAAGTCAGGACATTTTCCTCGACCATGGTTTGGTGGAGGCCAAAAATGGGATTAAGTGTTTTGTCAGCATGAGAGATAATTTTCTTTTGTTGTGTATTTAAAAATGTATATATCATTTTTACTTTTCAGTTACCAAAACAGTTTTTTCAAGTCTTAGTGTTGTTATTTTGCTAGTTTTAGTTAACAGCACAAGTCATATTTAAGGCTAAGAACAACCTACTGCCAGAAAACAGTCAAAAAACATTCACTGAAAGGCAGGAAGTTATAATTTCAGGAGAAAATCTAATATTAAATACATGAGTGTGCACACACTCATAAACTCACAAAAAAGAAAAGTTTGCATTTTTATCTGTGGAGTAAAATTGTTGGAACAGTCCGAGTGAGGAGCTCAGGTAGTGTCCAAACAGAAGTCAATTAAAAAAATATATACAAAGAAATGGTTTTCACAAGGTACAAAAAGAAAGGTGTTTGACAATCACAAATTGGTCACCACTTACTTATTTATGTGGTTATTTGTTGTGGACATACTCACATAAATCCCCTAGAGATATAGTGCAGTAAAAGTACTACTCTAAAAACAACTCAAAAGTAGAGGGACTCAGAGAGGCTACTCAATAACAATAAAATGAGCAAATGTAATTAGTTACATTCCCTGGCTGTTACACACAGTGCTTTCATACCCACCACACAACATGCAGCATTATCCTCGACATCAAACATCAATCAATGTCCTCATCCCTCTCACTTTACACACGTCAAATGACACCAGAACCTGCATAGACAGCAGAGAAAACATGGTCCATTCAGCAATTATTCACAGAGTCTTGGACTAATGGTGCTCTGGATGCACAGACACAGCAAATGTAGGTAGTTAGTGGACCAGCAGTAATGGCCCCATACAGAGAGTGAGTGTGTGTTCCTGTTTGTGTGTGTGTGTGTGTGTGTGTGTGTGTGTGTGTGTGTGTGTGTGTTGGAGGGGATGGGGCACAGAACATCATCTATAACTGATTCACAACAAGCACAAACATGTCTAATTGTGAATCCAGACTACAGCTGAGGAATCCTCCTCACTTCCCCTCCTCTCTGTCTCTCTCTTGTTTCGTCCCTCCTGCTCGAGCCGGGCTTCGTATCAGGCTGATGAAAACATAACCTGTCACATTCCATCCCATTAAACCAGCCGAGAACCATGTGGTCCGCTCACATGGAGGAGAGGGAGAAGGAGAGAGAGGCGGAGGAAGCGGTGCATCTGGGTTCACTCAGAGCTGATGAATTATTCACTGTCTTTATGCTGATGTCATTTAAATGTTAAAAATACAGGCGGATATGCAGAGAGAAGCATATGAAATGCAAGGCAGGCTTCAGTATAATGCTTCACCACACACAGAACTACTACTGCTTTAAAAACAGTTTGACTGCCAACTAGTCTATACTGTACATACTGTACGCTAGGGCTACACAACATGGATCAAAAATAATACCTTGATATTTTCATCTTAAAAGGAATCCACAATTATGTCCCTATTTTTTAAGAGAGCGATAACAAATGGTTGTCACATGATTAGAATTACAGCAAGTTAAAACAGAATCACACACACATGCCACCAGACATGGAGTCCTCTTTGTAACTTTTGTTGATTAATAAAACAATGCTCATTACATCTCTCGTGTTTGACATTGCTACATTTGACAGATATGACTGTTAGTTTAAGGTAACTCTCTTATGTCTAACACCCCAATTCCAATGAAATTCGGATGCTGTGTTAAACATAAATAAAAACAGAATACAATTAATTGCAAATCCTGCAAATATTCAATTGAATACACTACAAAGACAAGATATTTCATATTCAAACTGATTAACTTTTATTTTTTTGCAAATATGCACTCATTTTGAATTAGATATCTGTAAAACGTTCCAAAAAAGCAGGACAGGGGGCAACAAAAGGTGAGTGTCATCATTGGGTAAAATAGGAGCATCCCTGGAGGGCTCAGTCTTTTACAAGCAAAGATGGGACAAGATTCACCACTTTGTGAACAACTGCTTGAGCAAAAAAATCCAGCAGTTTAAGAACAACACTTCTCAATGTAAAATTGCAAGAAATTCACAGATTTCATCATCTAGAGTCCATAATGCTGTATCACCGAAAGTTTTCAGATAATCTGGAGAAATCTCTGCATGTAGGCAGCAAGTCTGAAAACCAATAACTGAATGTCCGTGACCTTTGATCCTTTAGGTTGCACTGCATTAAAATCATTGCTCTGTAAAGGATATCACCACGTGGGCTCAGAAACACTTCAGAGAACTATGGTCAGTTAACACAGTTCATTACTACACCTACATTTGGAAGTTAAAACTCTACCGAGCAAAGCAAAAGCCATATATCAACAACACCCAGAAACACCATCAGCTTTTATGAGCCAGAGCTCATCTGAGATGGACTGATGCAAAGTGGAAAAGTATACTGTATACAAGTCCACATTTCAGTTTGTTTTTTGGAAATCAAGGACATTGTGTCCTCCGGGCTGAAGAGGAGACAGACCATCTAGATAGTTATCAGTGCAAAGTTCAAAAGTCAGCATCTCAGTGCCCATGGCATGGGTAACTTGCACATCCGTGAAGGCACCATTAATGCTAAGAGGTACATAAAGATTTTGGAGCAACATATGCTGCCATCCAAGCAATTCTTTTTCAGGAACTTCCCTGGATATTTCAGCAGGACAATGCTAAGCCACATTCTGCAAGTGTTACAGCAGCATGGCTTTGTAGTAAAAGAGTGTGGATACTAGACTGGCCAAACCTGTGAAAAAATAAAAACTGGCATAGGTATTCTCCAAAGGTGTTTTGTGCCAACAATGCCAAACAAATGGCACTCCTGATACTCAGTGCTGTGCTGGATCTACAAATGTTTCCACTCTTGCTTAAAATCACACATCTACAGACACATCAGTGCTGTTGATATCAAAATTAAGATACACCCTGATTACTTCTGTCTCTTGTCGACTACAATAATTTCTTTTACATTTTTGTGTATGCCAATCAGTTCTTGCTGGAACATGATATCATGAAGGCTTTTGAACATTAGCTATTGTAAACATACTCGAGCAGTCATCAAATTGAATATATGAACCAGAGTTAAGACAAAATATGGACTCCTTAATATTCTTAAATATGATGTGTTTTGAAATGACTGGTAGTATCAAAAAGGTCAGAAATGTAATGATCTTCAGTCATTGTTCTGCTAAAGAACAATAATCAGCCAGTCAATATACTAATTACAGTTGGTGGTTATGACTTTGACTCTTGATTTGAAGGGTAAAACACGAGTTGCGCTGATCAACATCAAAATTACAGACAAAAACAATACCGTTTTTCCATGTTTCTTATTTAGAAAAATAAATCAATACATTTTAAAAATGTGACATAGTGCCCAGCCCTACTGCCCTCATGTTTAAAATGTATAATTATCCTCTGCAATATCTAATGCATTAGAGAGCTCTCACTGAGCCCCCAAATCTGTGCATTAGAGTTTTTTTAATATGAGTCCATCAGCTGCCATTTGATGTCAGGCAGAGCAAGGTAATGACTGTGCACTCACTTGCACTGTCATTAGCCCCGCTTAATGCCAGGAATTAACACAAATTAAGTGAAGTTAAGTACATGCATTAGAGGAGCTTGTTTGGAGACAGCTTTTCACTTTTGCTCCCTGGAGCTGGATGTTTCCTCTCAGGCTCAGCTGAGGCCACAAAAACACTGAACTCAGGGATGTATACAGCTGATAAATCACTATTTATTAGGCAGGTGGTAAATTCACTGAGGATTGATTAACAGCATGTCAACATTGAGCTAATGGAGCTACAAGGACACCTAGTGGTCACATTAATGCCACTGATCAGTGGTGTCCAAGGCTAGTGTAGGCTAGTGTGAAGGAAACGAAAGAAAATGTAGGATTCAAATAGAAAGTACTAAAAATGTAGAGAGCAAGAAATGTGTAACTTCTAACCAATATCCAAAAACAGTTTCAGGGCAGAAAAACCATGTGTGCTTGGCAACAAATATGACCAAAGGGCAATGTGATGTATTTATTATGAAAAGAGATGATGCTGCTGTATATTAATTCCTTAAACCATGTGGAAGAGGATTTCAAAACAAAGTTAAAGAACCATTAATTATGAAATTTAGAAAAAACTTACATGAATATTTTATTGATATTTCTATTTGCACCATTGTCTACGTGTATTGTATTTGTCTTGCTATTGCTAGAATCTTTAGAATTAAGATAATTTTAGAGTTTAGGGTAGTAAAAGTTTGCAGATAGAGAATCACATCTGTAGTTTGGCATATCATTATTTCATGTCTTGGTTCATTCTTACAAGCTCTGGTTGGTTTTTGGGTTGTCCCTTTTCACAAACGACAATTGTTATGAACGATGACTGCTTGTACTTGTACTTGTTTTTGATTCTGTGAATAACTGAGTTGAGCTAAAAAATTTAATTGTGGGATAGTTTAAAAAAAAACAAACATCAGGAAGTGTACAAAAATAATATTTCCATTGGGCAAAAAGATGAGAGAAGATGGTGATAGGTTGCAAAAATAACTGATTATTGTAATTATTTCTCCAGTATTGACATAAGGTGCTTATTTTTGCCAAGGTAGCTCACCTATTTCTGTTACATCCATAAACAACAGTTCCATGATAAAGTTAGCATTATAATATGATTCCTTGACCCTAAAAACCCACACCTAGCACTCAGAATCATGCTGATATCATTATTAGTTAGAAAACGATGTTTTGCTAATGGCAGTTATCTAGATCACCACCAAAATCTGACAATTTCTAAGTTAGGCCATTACCAACACTTCCTGAAATTTCAGCAAAATCCGTCCAGTAGTTTCTGCCTAATCTTGCTAAAAACAAACAGAGACAAACAAGCACACAAATAATCATAAGCTGGCAAAAACATAACCTCCTTGGTGGAGGTAATTGAAGTCATTAGGTAAGTTGTGGTACAAGGTGTATCACTGTCAGCAGATAACATCTTAAAAATATCAGTAACTTTTCTGTTTATCTGAAATTTTAAACCTTTCTCTTGATATCAACAGCCAATATATTGGGTGCTCATATCAGTAGAGCGTCCAAAGTACATTCAGTTTTCTTTATCACATCTATTTTGGGTTTTTAAAGGACTGTTTCAGAAAACACTGGAAAAAAGGGTCAGCAGTGTAACACTTGCACAGTAAGTGAGCATGATTACATCACTTTTCCTTCATATATTGTTAGCATCTTGACTTGTTACATTCTAACAAAACATATATTTCACTTAAACTTTTACAAGTCAGCCCATTAGCACAAAAATAGGTACAGCACACCAGTGCTAACTGTCTTTAGTTCTGCAGTGCAAAAATTTTCTTGATTTTTTTCTCTTTGGTCTATAAAAGGTCTTCAGAAGTCTTGTATTTGTTTTTTTTAACATGGGCAGGAACTCTGACGTATTATCAACTTTATCACTGACAAGAAAAGAACACTTTACAAAGGATGATTTCCTGGACAAGAAAGTCTAAGATTTGAACTGGACTACAGATCAAGGTCCTCTGCTAAAATTCTTGAGCAGAGGATAACTCTTACTAGATTATTTGACATGTAAGTCACTCTTTAAAGATGTTTTTCTCATAGTATTGGAACAGTTTTCCACATATCTTACAAAAGGGGTCAGTCATAGCCCTTAACACCATGTTTAAACATTATCATAATAAACTTTTATTTCATCGTTCTTTTTATGTACTTCATTCTGAAGCTATGTTCTTTTATTCATATCATGTGAATCTCAAGTCTCTTACAAGAACCAATAGCAACACCAACCCAGAATCAATAGACCCATGACAACCGCAGTTCTGTTCTTTTCTTTTACTCATCCTCATTTCTCAAAGATTACAGCCTGCTCCTCATACTGAAGTTTTAGGTTTGAACTGTAGCTTGCACAAATCAGATCCACCAAGGTATTTATGGTATCATTACCCAAGTTAATAGTTAAAATGTTGAAAAGTGCCCTATCTCACAATGTTAACAGATTCTTTAAAAAAAATCACTGGATCCAGATCCGGATTCAGACCACCACCAAAATCTAATTACTTGCTTCTTGTGCCATGACCAACATTACAAAATAATTTCATAGAAATCGGTTGATAACTTTTTAAGACATTTAGCACACAAACAGACGAATGCCAACAAAAACATAACATACTTGGCAGAGGTAATTATGACACTTGAGAAGAATACGTTTTTGCGTTATTTCAAGCACTCTGTTCAGGATTGTCCAAAATAATACTCCTGCAAACCTGTTGTTTGATCAGGAGCATCAATTCTAATTTTACAGTATATATGCTCCATAAAAAAGGGTCATGTTACTTTTTTTGTTCTGTAAAACCTATGCTGTTTGTGGCTTGCAAAAAAGCAGACGAAGCTTGGTTTTATACATCATAAATGCATGAGCACTGTTGGTCTGTAGGACACCAGAAGCGCCAGTTGCTCTCCTCTTAGCTTTTCTTGCTAGTGTCTATTATGCCTTTTGTGTTTTTCAGTAAGAGTGCCTTGATTTAAACTGAGCTTTTTGTTTTTATTTCCTTTTGTGCTGAAGCTCTTGTGCTTCGCTGTCTGTATGCTCTTGACTGTCAGAGCACTATGTAAACCTCTGTCTTTAAAAGTGCTATACAAATAAATGTATTATTATTATTATTACACAACATACACGTAAATCAGAAAAATATGTTTTTATTTGGAAGCAAAAATCTTCATTAATGGCAGATTGAGGTTTGTTTTTATGTCTGTTTCTGAAACAGACCAATTGTCACAATGCGAGTAACACTTGAATCCTCGTGCAGGGCAGATCAACAATGATAATGTGTATATATCAGATCAGTATTGGCTAAAAAGACTTCTGAAATATCAACAGTTTGAATGTTAGAAAATTTCTAATATTGTGTGTCCTTGAAAGTAAGAATGAACTTCATCAGACTCTTTTCTGTACATGAACTGCTTGCTTTGAACGAGTAATACAAGATAGTATTCTAGGCTAACATTAATTTTGTGTATTGCGTTGTATTGATTTATCTCTTTGTTTAACATGCTTGAAAGAAATATAACCTGGTAAAGCTTGCAGGCTTACAAAATAAGTGTGCTGATTTATTTGTGTTATTATATTTTCTTGAGGAGAATGTGTTATTAGTATAGTAAAAATAAGCAAAACATAAAAATTTTTACTTGGTGTTTTCCAATCATTACATTTCACCACAAAGTTTTTCTAACATAATTACAAGTTCATAGGTCCCAGATCAACAACTTTTTGGATCACATAATACAGGATGTATCTGCAGATTTGTGTGTCTATTAACTCCAGGACTACTTGTCTAAACTGACGGGAACACACAGGATTATAATCTCATGTTGAGCAGAACTAACATCATAAATATCAAGTGGAGTAGGTTCATTTCCAGTTATAACACACAAGATTTGCCTAATAGTTCGGGAAATAGTGTGCCGGGCTTTCCAAAAAGAGGCTAACATAGCGAAACTGACAATCTCTGAAATCCATTTGGACCTCGTTCAGGATTACATCTTTATCTTAGTGAGCGCAGATTATTGTCCACAGAGAGGTGTGCTAAAGCTGGATTATCCACTTGTTGGGGATGCATTTGACCCAATGGATGCAGCGTGCCACACTCACACGCCCTTACATCTGTGAGTGTTTTTTTTTTCACTTGTTTGTGGCCAAGGATGGGATGGCTGCAGGGTATGACACCGAAAGCTCTCATCCTCAGATTACCACGGTTAGTGATCCACGTATGTGGATCAAAAACAAGGTCAAATTCATTACAGTAGCTTTTGAAAGGGATGCATTACAATCGACCTAATTTTCTCCAGCCTCAAAGATGTTTCAATTGTATGAACTGCAAATGTTTATTCATTGACATGCAAGAGCAAATGAAAAATTCCAACATATATAAGACCGTAATATGATATTCATAACAAAATAATACTCACAAAGTGAAGTGAAGTGAAATAATATTCATAATACAAAAAGGATGGGTTATATGGACAAAAGCATCTAAATACTTTTTATGTAAAGAGAACTAGATTGATGCACACAAACAAAGCCAGAATTTAAACTTTGATATAGTTTTGTTAAAAATTAAACACCACAAATACTTTCTTGTTACCATCCGTCAACATTTTTTTACTCTTAGATACTACATGTTTAAAAATGATAAATATTCATAATATATGACTGACAGCATCAAAAAGCACAGAGCAATCTTCAGTCACATTTCAGCCTAAAGGGAAACAACCCTGAGTAAACTGTACATATTTGTGGGCAATATTTATTAAAATGGGTATAATTAGTAACTCTTGGTTCTTGATAGTTCCTCTAACTTTTACACTAAAGAAAATGAATTTTTCTCACTGTCAATGAGCACAGTACCTTCAGTAAGCCTGCCATTTTTTTTCTATTCAAATCAACTTCAAAATAAGAATCATCAGTAGAAATTATACTTTCTTTTCAAATATCCTTTTTGAAAATCAACAAATGTATCCCAAAAACTACTTAAGTTGTCCAATCCTAATATCTTATTTCAACAAAATATCCTTAAAAACTAAAATGATAAAGAAACACAGTCATGTTTGTTGGGTGTTTGCACCTTTTAATCATTTACAGATTGGTGAGTATCAATGTGTGTACCACTTTCTCTGGTTGCTATATGGGAGGATGTTTGCCACCACTTGGGAATCTTGAAGATAAAAGAAGAAGCAAACAAACACAATTTAGTCAAATATTTTTTAGGAACCACGGCATAAAACAAAGTCCAGCCTCTTTTATTTTTGATCAACGTACCTGCTGTCTTGCTCCTGGTCTGGATACATGATGGTGACTCTGTTCCCATCAGGTATGAATCCTGCGGTTGACAGGTTGCTTCCTGTTTTTCTGATGTGTCTGAAGTTTATGTCAGTTTGGACAATTCGAGGAGCACCTGCATGTTTGTTCCTTTTGTCTGAAGTGGGGATCGGCAAATAAAAAGGTTTGGACACCATTAATAAAAATATTGTAAAGGCATTTCTACATAAAGACAGTCTTTATCTATTGCACACTTGTTTTTACAGCTGGACAATATGGACCAAAAATCCTTCATCAATATTTTCAGCTTAATGACTGTTTACAGCACTGAACAAATCTATCAGGCCCCTTGTCATAAAAACCAGAAAATAGAAATATTTTAGAAATCTTTCAAAAACTTGTTTAAAACTGAAAATGTTATTTTAATTGGACATACATTTTGAACAGGGATAAAGAATTTTAAACTGTATTCACCTTATTATACCCAAATCTGAGCTACTGACTGGTCTTCTATGATTAGTCAGAAATCAAGCACAACATACAACCACCAGAACTATTTTTTCTGCTTAATAATACAAGTAAATAACTAGGATTTGACATCTTAATCAAGAAATACTCATGTGAGTTACCTTTTTTTGTTTTTAAAACATTTTAGCATTAAAAATATCATTTCATTTAAAGATCTTCTACATTAACTATTGTGCATTAACTATTACAGAAACATAAAAAAATGTTTTTGGTAATAACCAGTGCTGCAAACCTTTGTGCATAAACCTTTAAATTTGTTAAACACTTTATTAAATAATCTTGATACCATAACCATAAGGAATCAATGAATGGATGGCACAACATCAACATTTAAACATTGATATGACTCCATAAAAAAAAAAAAAACAAACAACATCCACAACTGTTTGATATTATGGCAACAAAAGTAGAGGTTGTACAGGTTGTAGACTACACACACACAGACACACACACACACATATAAATATGTATATATATCTTGCACGCAAGGTCACAAGGAATGGGTTGGGTGCAGACATGGTTGGAAAAAGGGTGGGCAGTGAATGGAGTTAGGGGACAGTCATATTATTGTATGTCATCATATACATATATATACTGTAAAAACTGAATTGTGGTAAAAAAACACATTAGTGTCAGTGGTTCCTCCTGTAAGCAATCCACTGGCTTTTAGGTCGTCCATAATTCATTTTTTTTTTTTAAATCAGTCAGAACATGAACAATATTGGCAACAGACATATTGCTTTACCCTGTAACTCATTTAAAAATATATTCCTATATTTAAAAAATATTTATTGCTCAGTTCTATGCATAGTTTTGCATCACATTAAATTAGAGACTCCTGCTCTCTATAAAGAAAAATGTTGAACTCACTAGTGAATGTGTAATGATATGGAGATTCCTCCATGTTACTCTGTAGGATATCATGTCTGTGCACAGAGCTCTGCAGTCCTCCACTTAAACCCACTGCCCTCAGAGGGGGGTTTCGAGGTATTAGAGGTCGCAGTCCAGGCAGGGTTATCTCAGTTGTGGGGAGAGAAGCTCCAGGGCACTGGGGACATGGCTTCAAGAGAAACACGGTACAGTGAAGATGGAAATGATTCTTATTGACATAAAAAAACAAACAGAAATCAAGATAATTTAAACAACAGTGTAAATTCTGTAATTCACATGTAAGTATCTTGGAGGGTAAAGGTAAGTATTACTCATCAATAACAATGTTTAGATTAAAAAAGAAGTCAAATGCATAGATTGAGAGTGACAACTAAGCAGTGCTGTGGTTTATGTTTGTCTCTGTCTTAATGAGAAATCTCAGGATCTCTGCTCTGCCGTTTTCACCATTAACAAGCAGAGGGGGTCGTGTTGACCTGGCTAATAGGGGGTAAATCCACTGGTGCATTATCGGCCGGGCACATTTCATCTAATCAGCAGGATGATGCCAGCAGGCTTAGGCTGCTTTTAATTCAGAGCTGCAAGAGAATTACTGCCCTGCTCTCTTATTACATGAACATCAAATCAGTCTGGCTAAAACAGTTTGATCCAGGATTTTCCCTTTTATTTCATGGCAGCAGTGAGGGTGTTGTCATTCTGTGTCTCTCAGCAGGACTATATCTTACATGATAAGGCCCATTACCAGCTTTTATACAAACAAGGTCTTAGATGAACCAAAGGAGAGGAAATCTTTGGACAAAAAGCATTGGTATAAACTGTCCCCGGGTAAGTACTTAGGACGGTTTTAAATACGCTCACCAGCCATTTTATAAGGTACTCCGCTCCTATGCTTGTGATAGCAAATAGCTAATCAGCTATTTCTAATCACATGGCTGAAACTCAATGCACTTATGCGTGCAGACATAGTCAAGACAGTCTGCTAAAATTCAAACCCAGCATCAGAGGGGGGGAAAAACGAGATTTTAGTGACCTTGAACATGGTATGTCTGTTGGTTCCAGATGAGCTGGTCTGAGAGTTTAAGAAATCGTTGTTGATCTACTGAGATTTTCACACACAACCTTCTTTAAGGTCTACGGGGAATGATTTGAAAAAGAGAAAACTTCCAGTGAGCAGCAGTTGCCTTGACCAAAATGCCTTGCTGGTGACAAAGGTCAGGTGGGAATAGCCAGAGTGGTTCAAGATAACAGAAAGGCAGAGTGCCTCAAATAACCACTTGTTACAGCCAAGGTATGTAGAAGACCATTTCTGAATGCATAACACATTGAATATTGAAGCAGGTGGGCTACAGCAGCAGAGAACCATAGCAGGTGCTACTCCTGTCAGCTAAGAACAGGAAACAAGGCAACAGTTTGCATGGATTAACCAAAACTGGACAAAAGAAGATTGGAAAAAATTTGGCTGGTCTGATGAGTCACTATTTCTGCCCTGACATTCAGATGGTTAGGTCAGAATTTGACTGAAACAACCAAAGCATGGATCCATCCTGCTTTGTATCAACAGTTCAGGCCGCTGGTGCTGTAATGGTGTGGGGAATATTTTCTCGGCATGTTTGAGGCAAACTGAGCATTGTTTAAATGCCACAGTCTACCTAAGTATAGTTGCTGACATGTCCATCCCCTTTTGATTATTACAGCTTACTTATCTTAAGGTGGCTCTTTCCAGCAGGATCACCTGCCATGTCATAAAGCTCAAATCATCTCAACATGACAATGAATTCACTACACTCCAGACTCCAATGTGGTCTCAGCAGTAACCAGATCTTAATCCAATGAAATCATGCCGCTTTCAAGAGGTGAATGTGGCTTTGACTTTCAGGTGCTATGCTTTAATGTTGCTGATGGCATGTTTCTCATGTTTGGGGGGTATGGACACACAGTTTTGTATAAAACCATTAAAGTGTATTTTGTGTAATATGGGACCTTTAAGCCCGGGAAAGGCTGTTATATTTAATCAGCTTTATTTGATGGGAGCAAATATATACATTTATATTTATATGTAAATACAATTACATATAAATTTATTTAAATTTTACAATAAAATATATTGAAAAGCAATTTGCATTTAATTATTACTTACTGTTGTTAAATTTTATATTATATTGTTTTGCCAACAACAAATGTTACTATCAATATTAATAAAGCATCTTGACCTTGAGCATTTTGTCCTTTATCTGACCCTAAATATCTATTATAGATAAAACATATTTTTAAATTTACACTCAATTTATTTATTGTTATTATTGTGTACAAATACCTGAACCATATATAAATCATCCATAACTGTTTTGTTTTTCACATCATAATTCCTGAGGCTGCAGTGGAGAGCATTCATGGTATAACTGAGCTCTTGTCTTCTGATAGCTACCAGCCTGTAAGTAAAGCAGACATACAGTACATATGCACGAGTGTTTATAAGGGAGTGAGCATGTGTGTAGCTTACTGATGGATCAGCATTGCAGAGTTCAGCTCGTGTTTTCTCATTCAGGGTGACCACCACTCCATCTAGGACCAGCAGAGAGGACAGCCGAAGCACCAGTGCTGGTCTATGGTGAGAATTTCTGGCCACCTAGGAGAGGAAATAGTGGTCTGATAAAACTAAGTCATATTATGCTCATCACTAGTACCACTACTACTACCAGTATTTAGCATAAAGAAACCCACAGCATGTATAGCAAGCTTCCATAGCAGTCCTTGATGTAGCATCCAGTCTCTTAATGGCAAGTACTGGCAGCAACAACTGTGGCTCCAACTGTTTCATCTATAAAAATCAACGATTTCTCAGTCTTTAAAAATTGTTAGGAACATCTGAGGTAAGCACTCAGCTAAAAAATATACAGAAAAAGGTGAACAGAAGTGAATACTTAAGTGCAGTAATTCTACATATTGTGCTTTAAACTTAAAGCCTGATAAATATTTGTAGTTAGTATGCTGATAAATACATCCTTACAAAGCAGTGATGTTCTAGGGTCTCAGCTGACAGCATCAGAGACCACCTCACCCAGCTGAGAGGACTGAGAAATTGAGCCAGTCCATTCCTGGGACTTAATATTCCTAAAGGACATTGTTGCTGTTATAAAATCACGAGTGCTTGCCAATAGATGCCCACTGGAGAGGAGGAGACAGACTCATGCCAGGGAACATGGGTGAGGTAGCGATCTCATGCTGTCAACAGCAGGAGGTATTGTCTCTAGGGTGGCTGTTGGCCTCTTCTCCCTGGCAGGATTAACCCCTCCAATGGGGAAAAAAAGGGGGATGGGGTTGCGGACTATGGAGACTTCCACAGCTGAGCAGAGCCCTGTGGACAATCGAGAGGCCCTGGGTTGCATCGAGGTCTGATCCATGAGCTCCAGATGGGTGATGTAACCGGGCCAATAGGGCCCTGCCATTTGGTCAAAGGATTTGTCTCTGATGCCGGCCAGTTTGAGGCACAGCAGATGGGCCATCATGTAATCGCTTAATTTGGAACCTCAGAGTTTTATTGGTGAAATGTCCTGGATTGTGAGAGTGAGAAATTGAGCCTCCTATCATGCTTTTGATTATTTGTTTCAAGGTAAAGGAGTACAAAGTTTCCTGCGATCAACTGCTTATAAGTTATATATTATTATATGATTTTTTGACACACAATTATTAATAATACTCACAGGATTTCCAACAACTGAAAGCTCTGACAGAGATGGAAGAACATCCAGTTTTTCAAGCTCTGTGATGTCCTAGAAAAAGTAAACAAACAATGATGAACTTCTCTTTCAGGGTCAATTTTGCATCAGTTTTCTTTGCTCTGCCTGCAGCCTGCTGTGTGTTGATAATGGACACATATGCATGAGGCTTGACCTCTCATAATTTTGGTGTTGGGAGGATGGAGTCAGCTGATGGGGGAGATTACATGTATGAGCTCAAATTAATCTCATGAGAGAGTTTGGACACGCAATAGGGCATCAGGGGTGTTTTCACTCATTCACAGGTTTACCACTGCATTTGGCCATGATTCAAGGACTGTGAGAACCCCCACTGTGAGAAGTGTCACGTTGGCATGATTGCTGTATTTATGTCTTAATTAAATGCATGAACACATTAAGAAAGTGAAAGAAAGACGAAGCTGGCAAGTAAAGTGCAAATCACTCGCCCTTGGTGACAAGGAGATGCAGACTGAGAGGCTGATTACACGTTTCTTGATTGTTCACGTCTGTCTTCATACATACAGCCCTGACCTTCAATCAAACTTGATTCCCTTTAATGCTACCCCTTGCATACCACAGTGGGGTGGTAATGACTCATGATTACTATACTTTATGTCTTACTTTGCAAATGTAGAAAAAAAGTAATGATGCTGCAGGGCGAATGAAATACATTCTTGAATATCTGACACGTTTTTCATATGGACCAATTAGTAAAAGATGGTGCTAAATCAAAAAGTGCACTAAAGGTCCCTGTGACCTCTGTGGTCACCTCAGGAAATGTCTCTACTGTGAGTCACTATGGCCTCCTAATTGAAAATCTGAATATAAGCAGATGAAGAAGCATTCTGTTCCTTGATGAGAATACCTGCAGCTTGTTCATGTCCAGATACAGTTTGCGGAGTTCAGTCAAAGGCTCCAAATGATTGAGTTCCCGAATGCGGTTCTCTGCCAGGTGCAATTCCAGCAGCACGGTCTGCCCAGTGAAAGAGTTTTCAGCCAAAGATTTAATGCGGTTTCGGTCTAACACAAGCTCTCTGAGCTGGCGGAGCCCCTCCAATCCTTCTACCTGGCTGATTTCATTACCTAAAGAGAGAGAAAGCTTTATTGAAATACTGGAAAGTCAAACCAGACAGAGGGGAAACACAATATTTTCTGCACATTATAAGTATTAGCAAACAAAAACAATTCCGCTGACATTTTAAGCTGATATTTTTATTCTAGATATAGACAGAATATATATTAGTATCAAGCCTTGAGTTTTAGGTTGACGGCTTTTTTTACTCCTTTAACATATTAAACTCATTAAAAACAAGTTTTCATTAACTCCAAGATGTCCCCATGACACATTTTTTTAAGTGTATTGGCTAAAAATCTACAAAGATGATCAAATCTGTCATGCTTCCTTTCCCTTTTTATTCATTTATTTTTGTTCCATTCATCTATATTCATACTTGGTTTATTAGAATATTGCTTTTTTTGACTGATCAACTTTTCTGTACAGGATTTTCTGAAAAAGGATCACATTCATTCTTCTGTCTCTTTTCCCCCCATCATTTTCATCTCCCTGGAGCAATTATGCCCTAATTATGCATATATCATTCTCAGTGTATTACATGGGCTCCAAACATGTAAAACCAAGTAATGTACATAATACCTCACTGTATACCTTACCTCCCCAAAAGGGTGTTCCTTGTAGCTTTGCTTTGTTTTTTCTCAATATTTTTTATTCATATCCTCTTCAGTGTCTTTTTAAGTATCCTCTCAGTATGTTTGATGTTTATTTGGTTTTGTTTTGACATGTTTATCTTTCAGTGTCACTGCTGTGTCTTTCAATTCACCAATAAAGTCTGAAGAACTGTGGCATGCTTGTAAACACCTCCTTTTCAGCCCTGCTAAGAACAGGCCATTTTAGAGTAAGCAGCCATAAATGCTCATGAGCCATGTCAGTCCATGCTTCTTTCAGAGAGTGAATGTGGCCTTGACTCCAGTGCTAGGCATCAATGTGTACAGCATCCACACAGACATGGCTAAAAAACAGATCTGCTTTAGTTCAACACATTTTGTCCAAAATCTAATGTAGATGGATCTGCAGAATTAGAATAAGAAACACTTCATTAATCCCCAAGAGGACATTTGGTTGTTATGGTTGCTCTTATACATAATATAGCAGTAAAAATTGAGATATATATAAAAATTTAAATGTGTATAAATAAAGAATTATAAATAAATTGAAAAATAAAATGGTAAGTACACACATACAACAATGGCTGAGTCCAAAATCTCTCCCTATGCACTACAGAATGTAGTGAACATGCTACTTTGACCTTCAGACTTAAAATTGTCTTTGAAGGACTGACATTTTAGGTTAGAACTGCAACTGCACTTACAAGCAATGTGCCATTTGTGTTATTTTAAGCATTTTATCAGGACTGTCTCAGAAAACTACCCTGCAAACCTGTCATTTAATTAAGAGAGGGAATTTATTTGTTCTAAGTTCAATCTTTTTTTTTTTTCATATTACACCTTACATATGTGTCTCATTTTTATGCAGTGCAGAAATAGCTGTATGTCAGCAGGTTGTTTCAGAGCAGTTATTAGCTCTCAGAAAGGCAGAAGAAGCTTGCTATCACTGTTGCTATCAAAAATAAATCAATCGTTTAAAGCCACTGACTGAGCTCCATTTTTTACTGAATGTTAACATTTAAAGAAGAATAATTTTGTTTGTCTTAGTGTATTTCTGTTTCAAAACAAATGGACTTTCACAAAAACAGTGAAAGACACATTTTAGCACAAGTGAGACTTGGTGCTCTTGACAAAACAAGAACAAAACATTTTTACATATCACTATTAGCTTTCGTTATCAGTATTATTGGTATTAGCTAAAATGAGTTTGGAAATATTGCCAAAATCCATGTTGTCAAGCTAACCAAACAGTAGTCAAAATACTTGCATAAGCAAAATAACTGTACATTTCTTGCACAACAGCATTCAGGGCAGCATTTTCAGGTTTTTGTCTGGTGTTTATCGTTTGCCTCAGGTGTAAAAGGCAGTAAAATGACAGATCTTCAAAAAGATTCCAGGCATAAAAAAGGGGAAGAAAGGACACGTAATGCCGGCTTTGTGGGAGAAATAGCCCTGAAAAAGCAGAACTCAATCAAAAGCCGTAAAAAAAGAGATTGAAAAGAAAGTCAGGAGTTTTTTTTCTTCAAGTCTCATCTCCCACCTGGCCTGAGGTCTTTAGGAGACTTGGCTCTCAGTGCCTGTCTTTTCACAGGCTCTTTACACAGAGCTCTAAACACACTTTGTGAGGATGGGCCTGTACACCAACCATACATACCTTGGAGAAAGAGTGCCTTCAGATTGGTTAGCCTGCTGAGCTGAAGATTGGCCATATTGGAGATGCCATTGTGACTCAAATGCAGCACCTCCAGGCTGCCCATCAGCGGCTCCAGACTGCCAGTGGGCCCAGTTTCCCTTAAACACAGTGACAGAATGAGTCTCTGGTTAAATGAACATCTCTTTTGTGTCGTTTAACCTCACAGGTGCAGACCACCCAAAGGCAAATAACAAGGGGGATAAACAAAAGTGTGCCTGTCACAGTGTGCCACATGTACTGGTTGGTGAGCTTCTCATCAGTCATGTTATTGTCTCAGTTATAAAATAACAGTTCAGTAGCAGGAACTTTATAGACAAATGTATACATGTTTAGAATATAGAAAGAATAACAACAAGGAGAATAAAAAAAACGTATTCCTAAATGTTTTTCCTATTTAAATCAGATCTATCAAGGATTTTATTTTGACAGTGACTATAAACAAGATGTTTTAACAGAATGAGGCAGTTATACATTATGTGGTCGGTGCTGCCCCCCAATGGTGTTAATCTGCAAATTCAGATAGATAAATAAACAGGTAGAGAAGCTTAATACAATTTTATTTGGTTTGGCTCAATGCTTAAATTACAAAAGCATTTTTCAAAGTATAAACCCTGAACAATTGGCACATCTGTGCTCAGGAACAATTGCAATTTTTAACAAATCGGCACAGAAATCCCTTGCGCTTGGCTTTGCAATTATGAGCTGATTCTCAGTGAAACTGTTCACAGCATATAAACACTCTTTCATCATTTGAACGTCTGATGCAAAATTATCCATTCAGTTATCAAAACATTATCAGATAAACATTTTAATGCCATAAATATCTGTGACATAGGGCCTTTGCACTGTCTTTTACATTAGCTCTACATGTGAGGACATCCCAGGTGATCAGTGTAAGTGATGGGTGTGCCACACAAGAATATTTTTGCTCAGTGATTTGAAAAGGAAACATCAGATGTGCTGTTGATGAAAATCTCTGGTCAGAACAAGAGGACCAACAGGATACCCATTAAGATGAGAATTTACTGTATAAAGCTATATAGCCTTCAATAAAACAGTACTTTCTGTTAACTCAACTGCCGTTTTTCTTCACTATAATGGGATGATATCTTTTCACTGAGTGTTTTCACATGAATGCATATTTTTAGTGAAAATTAAGTCATTTGTGACAATCAAAATGAAAAAGAATCTATACATTTTTTAATTCAAATTCTTACAAACTTTAGAAAATCTAATTCAGAACTTTTCAAGATCTTTTAGACCCAAACTAAAAAAAAAATTGTTCAGTGCCACAGGACATTCATCAGTCAACACAAGTGTTCCACATGCTTACATTCAGATTTGTAAAAGTAAGGTTGTTATTCTCCTCCAACTTCACAAGCCATGGTGCTGAATATTAATTTGATAACAGGATACTAAATCACATGGTTCTTTTGACATCTTTTGATACCTACGGTACAGGCGTCACATTGCTGCCACAGTTTATTTTTCTGGTGTTTTCTGAAGCAGCCCTAAAAATCCCAAATATATTCAATATAGGAAATTAAAAAAAAGACTTAAGACTTTTTATGGACTTAGTTTTCAAAATTCTTATGTGAGACCTCAAAAAGAATTTTCCATGATCTACAAGAACCCTGTTTTTTTACCAGTATGACCCAAATAATAATTAAAAAAGAATTTTGGTGCAACAGTGTAACTAACAAATGAATATGTGAAATATGTATTAACAAAATGTTGCGGGTTGCTCACTATCTTTTGGAGAAATGCAATACAGGTATTGTCCAATGAAACTCCCATAGCACTTAATGAACTGTTTAGACAATGTCAAGACTGTTTCCAAAAATACCAGTTCACCATAAATGAATAGTTCATTTGCAAAAGCAGATAAATCCTGTTTTCAATTTTCCTTACACTTTATTGAACATGTACACTACAGGTAGCAACAACCAAAGACATTTTCAGAGACAAATATTTTATAACATCTTATTTACGAAATAAAATGCGGATTGGACAAAAATGTTGGTTTCTTCCAATGCCAACTCGAGCCATTGAACCTGCTCTCTGTCTGCATTCTCAGGGTACACAAATTGAGTCTGTTTTGAGATACAGATATCTTGGCTCTTTATCAACAGATCCCTACCTTTTTAACCTTGTGCAGCAGCTGAACCTACCTGATTCAATGTCTGCAACCAGACAGATCCATCTTGCCAAGCTCCAATCTACAGCAATTGTGAGCAGCCCAAAGCAGCACGGTCCAATCAGAGTCTTTAAAAGCAGGAAGAAGTGGGAGCTACCAGAGAGACGACAGCAGGAAGTGCCTGCTCATACAGAGATTAGCACAGATGCTAACAGCTTCAGTTGCAGTTTTATCAGATCTTGACTGCATTTCGAGTTTGTTTTACAAAGTGGCTTAACTTCTGTAGAACAGTAGCGCCCACCTATAACACTATCTGATTGGCCAACATAAATGTGATGAACGGACTGATCATCCAATCACCTGCTAGATATGCTTCTGAAAGGTTCTGCCCTCCCCAAACACTTTCCATGAGCTCATTCCCAGATGGACGAGTGAAATATATTAAGCAAAAAGGTAAAAATTGAAACCGGGTGTTTATTTTAAGATTAAATCTGTCTTTCTTTTGAATCCAGAACGAGACTAGATGCTGTCACATTTATGTCTGCGCTTGATTATTGTGATGTTTTGTACAAGCATGTCTCATCTCAAAGCTTATTTGTCTGGACACTGTTTATCACGGTGCTACAAGGGTCATCATGAACTTCAAATACCTTACCAAAAATTGTTTGTTGTTTGCACCTGTTGGATGGTCTTCTTTGTCAGCAGGCTTACTAGGCTGTTTTAGGTCTACTCAATCATACCCAAGGAATTTAAATTTGAAGATGCTAAATGATTTGGATGAAGATGCAGCTAGCTACAGATGCATTGTAGCCAATCCTGACATATAGTTGCTACTGTATTAATTATTTACTGTCTATTTTTGTATTTCATGTGTTAGCATTTTATTTTATATGAATGACTGCTTGTTTCTAAGAAACTATTTTATTTGTGTTGCTGCCTGTCCTGCTAGGACACTCTTGAAAAAACAGATTTACAATCTCAATGTGTGCTCTCTCTGGTTAAATGAAGGCAAAAATAAAGTCAAAGTCAAACAGCTTTAGTCTGATTGATATAATCTGAAGTACACCATAAAAAAGTTAAAGTAAAATAACAGTTATCTGCTTTTGCAAATGGTCTCATCAAATATTTACAAACACACGACAGGACTGATGTGTGTGTAACATCTCAGCGGATCGATAAGGCATCGGAAACAAACAACTAACTTTAAAAATAGTGAAAAACATGAAATACTGAGTAGAGTAGTTACCCTCTCCCCTTGGATGGACTCTGTTGGCCATAACCACTGGAATGAACTTTGCTGTGCAGTATCTGTCTGTTTGTCAGGTGAGTCTGGGTCTTTTGCCTGGGCAGGATGGACTCAATGTGGTTGTAGTTCAGACATAGTGTCTGTAAAAAAGTGTGTTATATGTCAGGGGCTCAGGAACATTGCAAGCTAGCCTGTGAATTTTCAATATTCAGAATAAAATAAAAATCTACTTTGATGCTGGGCAGGTAGATGAGGCCTGAAAAAGAGGTGAGGTTGTTGTGGTCTAGGTTGACACTACGCAGGCTACAGAACAGGTCTGCTGGAGACAGATCCACCATCCTGAGATGAGAAAACCAACTGATTAGCATTTGTTTTCAGCTCAGCAAACTATATCTATCGTTTGTTGTGAGTTGTGTTCACATGTCTGTATCGAAGTTTTACCTTACAGAGCAGGATGGCAGGGTGAGGAAAGTCATGTCTGTGTAGTTTGAGTGACCGAGCTTCTCTGCTACCATGTCAGGTGTGAGCCTTCCTCCAAACATGTCCTTTGCATTTTCACACTCAGCTACCTCCTGAGATAAAAAAAAATACAAGAAAAGGTGTGTGCTTTTATGTTGTCAGTCCACTCTACCTGAAAGAATTGACATGTTTGGTTTGTCAGTACATACAACAGCAACGCCATCAAGGGCTTTTAGAGATGGGCGGTGGAACACAACATAAATACGATAGTTTTCCAGTCGCTCTAATAAGGGATTTCCATAAAGGTCAAGAATGATGAGGTTTGACAGTCCCTAAAAAAAGAAAGCAGTGCCTAGGATTAGATTACACAACAAAAACTTCAGTAATATATGGACTCTTCTGTGCTTATTTCCCTTGTATTTGCCTTTAAAAAGTAGATGTCTTGTGATGCTGAAATTCTGTTGTTGCCGATGTACAGTTCAAGAAGGGAGTGAACTCTCTGGATGCCGTACAGGGAGCTGATAGCATTGTTCTCCATGGACAGAAAAGACAAGGTGGGCAGCTGATCCAGGATGGAGGCCTCCAGACAAGTCAGATGGTTACCATCGAGACTCAGTCTAGTGAGGTTATGCAGTTTTGAAAGACCTGAAAACAGACAGCAAAAAGAGACAAAAAAGTTATGATGAAGAGAGCCTTCATTTTATGTTTATGTTTGGGATATGACCTGCGAACTTCACTGTTGAGTTGATAGTCTGACTGACCATTAAGGGTATTGATGCTGTTATTGTTGAGGGAAAGCTCCTCTAGTTTGAAGCAACTCTCAAGACCTTCCACTTTAGAAATGTCGTTATCATTAAAAGAGGCCCAGCGCAGGTTGACCAGTTTATTCAGATTAATGAGTTTGGAGATCCTCTGACCGTCAAGGTTCAGCGCAGTTATCTGTTCATTGTTGAAGACCAAAAACATCTCATTCATTAATTGAAGACAGATGATGGTCATGTTACACATTTTAAATAGACATTAAATCAAAGTTTTTTGACACTTTTTAATAATAAATACTTGCTAGCATAACACACATGCCTGTAGCTTACCTTAGAAGTCCACTCAGGCTCCAGGTCTGTGTTCAGGCTCCAGTTTGCAGGACTGAGAAGACACAGGAGCTGTGCTGTTGAAAGCAGGTTGAGACTGCGGGGTCGGTTGTCGCTGATACTTGAGTGAGCAAGAAGTGATGCCTGTGAGCAAGAGTCAGCAGATCTGATTGAATTACACAATATGGTGAAGCACAGGTACACTGGCATACAGTGCAACATTGTTTGTAGGTGCATGTAACAATTTATAAATCAACTGTTACGATAAAATTTACTATCATTGCTGGGCTTCCCATCTCCAAACATGACTAATTTTCAGGGCATAAAAAAAAAACATGTTTTTTTAATGGAAAAATTCCGCGTTGATAAGTGGATTTTCAACACATCACTCTACCATTGTATTTACTGCACCTTCTTAACCTAAACAACTGAAAACTGGCAGAGTCTGGTCAAGAAGGTCTGTCACAAGATCAAGTCCAAGGAAGAGCAAGTCGACTGTGGCACTGATGAAGTTTTACAGTGGTTAGACAAAACAGGCAACAGTTCAAGTAAACAGGGTTAGTCCAGTATTTTGAGGTGGGCTTGCATATGGTTCATGTTAATTAATAAAAACATTAGCCACTGCAATGGCAATTAGCTCTACCCATGTAAGAGAGGAACCAACACAGAAGCAAGGCTGGACATGGCTGTAAATGCTGCAAAGAGGTCTACGTAATTTTATGAATTTGAATAAATGCAAGCTTAAACTAGAAAAGCACTCAGAGAGCGCAGACCTCTGCCAAGCAGCTTCCGTCCACTTTGGCGAAAATGGTCCTATCTGGCAGTGTTAAAGAATCCTTTAAAAAATTCCTGGATCCAGACGCTGATCCAGATCACCCCCAAAATTTAATCAGTTCTTCCATATCCCATTTCCAACAATTCCTGAAAATTTCATCCAAATCCGTTCAGAACTTTTCAAGTTATTTTGAACACAAACAAACAGACAAACAGACAAACAGACAGACAGACAGACAGATAAACACCGGAAAAAACATAACCTCCTTGGCGGAGGTAATAACAGTTCTGAAATGGCTACACAGTACATTGGATATTTATATAGTATATAGTATAGTCACAATGCATTATTTTTCCACTCAGCCCCTTTCTTTTGGTACTACTTCCAAAACTCTAGATGGAAGGACACTTAGGCTATGCCCTGTGCAGAGAAAGGATCAAGGTGGACTGTACATAGAAAATATTTTGCCCTAAGATGGTACTGTGAACAAGCTTATTCAGATGTCAAATGTTTTACTTATGGGTTGCACAGTGGTCCAGGGAAAAGCACAGCATTGTCTAACAGCAAGAACGTTCCTGGTTTGAATTACTGTTCAACAGGGACTTTCTGAGCAGGATTTGCATGTCCTACCCATGCATGCTCTCTAGAAACTCTATCTTATTTCAAAAGAACAAAAACATAAAACATATACTCTTTAGGTTAAGTGTTGACTCTAAATTTCCTGTATGTGTGAATGTGATCATGTTTGATTGTGTGTCTCTATATGTCAGCCCTGGGATTGGCTGGCAATCAGTCAAGGGTGTCCCCGCCTCTCACCAACTGACAGCTGGGAAAAGGCTTCACCACTTTACAACCAGGATTAGTGATGTAGATACTGGGCAAATGTATGCATGTTCAACTTCTTTTTTTAAATCCTTGCATTAATTTATTCTGCAACCTCCAGAGACTGTAACACACCTGACCTGGTTAATTTTAGATCCAGCAGCCAGTTGAACAGCATCTGTAGCCTCCTCCTCTGCAACCATCACATCATCCAGATGTGTGAGTGTCGTCAGACGGCCCAGTATGATCTGTCGGACCGCTTCAGGCTGGAGAAGAAAAATCAGCTTCACTCAATTTCTTTTTATTGTGAATGGTGCAACACCCTGTAGTCCTTTCTTTAACAAGAAGGCACACCTTCTTCCAGGGATTGTATCGTGTGTCCAGTTTCAGTAATGCTGGAGTGTGTTTTTTCAACACAGCTGTTTCCTCTCTGGCCCTGGTCAGCTTGTTCCAGCGTACATCCAGGTGTTTTAGCTGTCCCAAACTTCTCAACCCCTCGAGGGTCAATATGTGGTTAAAGCTGGCATCCAAAAACTCAAGGTTGGGCTGTGATCAGGGAACACAAACAGATATACATTTTTTTCACTTTATTCCAAAATCTCTCCATGTTTTGCATTTCATTGAAAAAAAGCTTGTTACACTTTAAATGACAACCTGTAAAGTTCATCAGTAATGTCAAGAATCAGTACTACCATGTGAGAAATGTCATCCAGGCGCGTGAACTCATTGAAGCTGATGGTGAGATGTCGCAGAGCTGTGAGGTGGGAAATCTCCTTTATTTTACTCAAACTGTTACCATGAAGGTTCAGCACCTAGAGAGTCAATACAATAAAAAAGTCTTTGAGGTTTGAAGAGGGTATTGAAACACTGTCATTCACAAGCCATGGTACTCACAGTGATCTGACTGAGGATATTTGCTCTGGCCACATCAAGTAAGATTTTGTCATCCAAGCTCAGTAACTTGGGCTGTGGTTTCAGCACAGGCTCCATGTTGAGGACCTCTCTGTCCATCATAATATCGTTGGAGGGCGTATTATTTGTGCCTGTGATGTGGCCCAACTTCACAGGATGTTCTCCATCCTAATGTCAACACGTTAGAGGTGTCTGATTAGGGCTGAGACCCAAAATGTCACATTCAAACCAAAATTCCTAATATAACTGGCCTCTATAGTGTGTGGTCTTTTTAAATTCTTTCTGTTGTTCTTTTTTGTCCAAACACCCAACTTTTTTTTCAATATTGTAAGAAGTTCACTGCTAAATATTTATTATGTTTAAAGACTCATTTTGGGCATTTACAGAAATTATGCAGAGGAAGAAAATGCGGCTGGATTTGGCCAAGGCCACCCACTACAAGGACAAAAGCCTCAATACAAATGCAAAAAGAGCCTGCATTTAATTGAAGTTGGGTTCGCTTTTTGGAGTATGGCTACATACAGAAAGTTAATCTGCAAAGCCATATAAACAACCAGAACAAAACCAGCAAATTACTTACTGCAGTGGTGTATTCATAGTAAATAATGTACTCAGGCAGGAGAAGCTCATCGTCAAACATGAACCACTGTCTTCGTCTGGGACCGCACTCAGGACCAGAGTGTGTTTTTAAGGAACGAGGGCTCTCTTCATGACAAAAAGGAAAACATGCAAAGATTAAAGGCACAGTAAAATTTGAGTAATAAAAAGTAATCTTTAAGTTGCATACCCTCATTTGTTGCAGTTTTTTGCTTGTTATCCATGTTTCGATACACAGAATAAGCTCCAGGATAGAAGCTTCTGTCAGATTCCCCCTCTCTGATGGGCATGCTGTGGCCAACAAAAACTTTGGAAACAATAATCTGACCTGGAGAAAAAGACGCAAAGCAAAGGTCACTTCACAGGCTTATATAAAGAGAGAGAGGTAACAGAGAAAATTTAACTCACCATGCCTGAATGGGATTGTATCTGTCCTGTGATGGGGCTCTTCTTTGGCCTTGTGCAGTACACGCTCAATTCTAGACTGTTCTGTTAACATCAGGCTGTTGGATAGAGGTATAGCATCCTCTATCTCCAAAGACTGTGAAACAAACTATAGTTAATATAAGATCAGCAGAATCTGTGGACTGCCATAAAATATCCAAATACTCACTTAATTTATTTTTGCCTTCTCCTCCTTACTTGTTTTCATCTTACTTTATTAAATGAAAAAGGTGTCTGGTTCTCTTCATTAGTGTGTTTCCTTATGTGTACATATAAGCCAACACTACACAAATAATAATGTTTTAGGGGCTTTTTTTCTCAGGTTATCTTATCGTGTGATAGTCTTTTGATTGGTGTTTTTAGATGTTCTTAATTGTTGTTAATATATAATTTTATGATGACCAACATTCAACAAGGCATTGTCATACAAAAGTTAGCATGATTTGAGTTTGAAACAAATTACAATCAAATTGTGTTTGCTAGAAACAGAGAAATACAGTTTGAGATACTGCATTGTTTACAATACTGCAATACTACATTTGTTCAAGGATGCTTCAGACATGCTGGATTAATAATAATAATGATAATAATAATAATAATAATAGAACTATTTTGGTCTAATTAACATCCTATGAGTTAAATAAACTTAAGTTCAACTAAAAGAAGCACACTGTAAATCTACTCCAGTAACAGTAAAAAGTACTTAATGTGAAAAGAACTTAAAGTACCAAGTATTTTGAGGACATGTTGGTTTGTCATTAAAAAGGACAAAAGCTGGAGTGTGATGAGTCAACCGATCTTGGTTTTGGTATACAAGTGCAGTAATCCATAACAAATTAACAAAAATATTATGATACATCACAAAGTAGACATTTGCCCTAAAATACATAAAATCATATTTCAGAGATATTAGTGAAAATGTATTTAGCACACTATGTGAGTCACAGAATTGTATGAGCACATTGTATCAACCTTGTAGACGTCCTGTCTCTGATCCAATCGGTATCCAGTTTTAGTATTGAGTATCGAGATACTAAACTTAGTATCAGCACTGAAGTTAAAATTTTAGTATCCTGACAACACTGTTAAATGGAAAGCTTTGATCAGCTTAGCTTTTCATTTTTTCCTTACACAACATTCAGGTCTTATATGAAATAAAGCAAAGAAAACTCTCTCCACAACAACAGCTCAAGTAAAAGTTCTGATTTTTTTTTTAAAGAATACTCAAAAAAGGAGAAGTGCACAAAGAAGCTACAAAGTAACAGTAACTTGAGCAAATGTACTTGTTTACTCTCCACCTCTGATTGTCATGTATGTGTGATTAAGGTGAAAGGTAGTTTATTTGTTTCCTGCACATGTTTTTAGTATATTGTTGAGCAATTCAAGCATTTGTTGATAGGAGAAAGATGGTGGAAACAAGATAAATGGGTCAGGCTGGATTTCAAACTTGAGCTGGTAGAAGCAAACTGTATATGGGACATGTCTGGTTGCTTACCACCTCACCAAACCAGCAAACCACATGTATTCAAAGTTAATGAATACAATAAAAATATTGGGGAAATAAAGTTTATAACCACATATTATTAGAGATTAAATTGATTAACTGTCATTGTGACATGTTGCCTTATCTATTATATTTCATGTATATATAAGATTGTTATTTCTCTTTGTAGAATATGTTACATCAACAGGTATAAATGAACTAAGATTCTCTTGCTAGTATTCACTTCTTATCTGTGTAGAATTAATTATTCATGATTGGATAAGGAGAAATGGGTTGATCACGTTTTACAGGTGGAAATAATAATTTGTGTACCCACCTTATTTTGTTTTGATGTTTTGAAACCTTCCTCCAGAATGCGTAAAATTTCTTCTCTTTCGTTATTTTCTACAGGGTCAACTACATAGAACAAGTGATCCAGCCGACGTCTGTAATTCTTCCTTTGAAAGAGTTGGGTTTAATATGAAAATAAAAAAGACTGTGTTACTGTAACAAATATAATTAAAAAATATAAGCAAAAAATATTAGTGTATTTAGACTTACTGTGAAAAGTTGTCTGACTCTTCACTGGCTAGCAGGGAGTGAAATTTGTCCTCAAAGCGAAGTCTCAGAGCGCTGTTGTGGATACGAATGACTTTATTGATCTTAAGATCAGTGATGCCGTAAACCTTAAAGTCTGCGTGAGAGAAGCGGGACAGCAGGAGGTCACAACAAGAGGTAAACCTGTTGTGAAGAAGGAGACAGTGTGTTAAACTCTGTAAGGCCAAAATCATCAAAAAATAATCAGAAAAATTTTGTAAGTCATTTGTTCACGCATGTATCTGACAAAGTATTTATAAACTGAGCATGTGCATGAATGAAAAGGGCTAAAGATTGCTCCCCTTTTCATTAACTGTGCAAAAAAAAGATCTCTCTGGGGACACAGGTGTCTCAAAAAGATGTGATCAAATGTGATATTTTTGGCTTTATATTGTAAATGTGTCCTCCATTGTTGCTTTTTCATATTCATTTAATCAAAAACAAAACATATACCAAGGATCTGTGGAGCAACCCTCCTCCAAACGGATATTTCCAACACTCTCTAGCTCCATCAGAAGAAACTGAATGTTATACTCCATCATGTTTTTGGCTTGGGCCAAATCTTGCTGGAACCAGGCCTCAATCCTGTAAAAGAAAAGTAATATTCTTTGTAAGCGTATGACAATTATAATTCATAAAACAGTAAACTGATTAATGCAAAGTATTAAAAAACACAGACTCATCCATTCTTCTCGTCCATTTCATCAGCCTCTCTTTCAGTGCTTCAATCTTGCCAAGTATTTTTTTCTCCAGAGCAGGATCATGGCTGATGTCAACAGTTGTGTCTTTTTTGTCTGCTGACCCATCACCCGGGTGCGATGATTCCTCCATCATGCAGGCAGATTTTTTACCACACGTCAGCACCACGGAGAGCTCCCATTCAAGCTAAGTGGGTATCAAAATACAACTTAACCCTGACAGTAACAGAGAACTAAGACATGTATCATTTGCTCGATCCATTTTTTAGGAGGGGGTTTCAGTGTTTGTACGTACATTCTTCAGGGCGTGACTGATTGCTCTAATGCTCTCTTCCGGTAACAGTAACATGGTCTTCTTCCTCTCCATTAAGCTGAGACGAGTCTTTTCCAGGTTCCTTTGAGCAGTGCGCACACGCATGTTGTAGTACATCATTTTCTTTATCACTGTGGACTGAAAAAAAAAAAAACCTCTCGTAGAAACTAAAAATCCAGAGTAGAAAATACTTTCTTATAGTAGTCTATGAGAACAGAAATTCTTAAAACCACAGAGCTTTCTCTAATGTGTGATAAACGCATGGACTAGAGTTCAAAATGTAAAAAAGGCTTTGGTTTGCAATGCATTTTTAACGTTTCCCTCCTTTTCTGGGATTAGCTGGGCCTGAAAAATATAAAATCTTAGTAATGTCTTTGTGGCAGTTAAAAATGTCCCCATATGAGGACAATAGTTTTATCTTATGGAATAAAATAGTAATGTCACGCTTAAACAACAAAGTATTAAACTTTATTATTTTATGTTAGTAGGAAGTCGTTTTTGTGAAGACTGTATATTGCGGTCAGTGGCACAGAAAATGTGTCATATGGTTAGCCTGGTTTGGTTTCAGTCAGCGGGTATGGTAACAGTTTTTTGTTCTTGATATTCTGATGATGAAGCACAATATATTGTTTAGTCCATGCTCCAGAACTTTGAGGTAAACTGAAAAAGAAATTTTTTGAAAAAAAACTTGAAATTTACCAAAATCACCTAAAAACAAGACAAAATTGAATGAATGAAAAAAATGAACATCCCCTTTGAGACCCCAGAAATGCATTTTAAAAAATCCAACCAATATATGAAAGAATTTCCAAAAATATCAGATAAAGTACTAAATAATATCCACAAAGGTTTCTTGATCTTTTTTGTCAAAACTCATTGTCTGTTAGGTATCAGCTGAGTTAATTCAGGCAGGAACAATAACAACCTGACCCTAACACTAACACTTTTAAAGTCCCAATGTCCTAAAATGAGTACCTTTGATTGTATTTTTAGTATTTTTCTTTGTATATTTTCTATATCTATATTATATTAAGAGGCCATCTTAAATTTACACTGATAAGTGTAATTAGCTTTTCTGACCTTAAGACTGTGGACAAATTACTAATGAATAAGGCCACCAGATCTAAGATTGGCAGGACTGATTACTATTGTGATAAATAAAAGGCAACATATAATGTCCTCATTTGTATAAACAGGGTTCCCAACGGTTTAAATAATCTCAGGCTAAGCACCTGAAAGATCTGGTACCTGACTCCAACAGCTATCTGTGTTTTATCACAAAATCAACAACAGAAAAAAACAATACCACACCTTATTGACAGGATAAAAAGCAATACAAATATGATTTTCATGCATAGAATTGTAATGCAAGTACTAAGAATTAATAGAATTATTAATACTAAGCACAAATCAAATAAACCTGCTTCCACTCAAAATCTAACCAGAGACTAGATCTGCTTATTTTTGTAACAAAGGTTTTCTGCTATTCTCCTCATTACCTCAGCTGCTTCTTTGACTTGCTTGCTCAAAACGTCGTAGGTGTCTAGTCGCTGAAGACCTGGCATGTGGTAAAGAACGTGTGTGGCATAGTTACACAGCAGACAGACTGGGTTTGGGGTGGATGTGGGGTCGTTCAGTGCCAGTTCTCTCAGGTGGGGTAAGTGGCTGAGCATGGTCAGCTCCTGTTACAATGACAGAGCACACATGGCAGCTTATTACAAAGGTTTAATTTGATATAAGAGAATTAAGCATAAGCATTACATACATCACTGAGGTTGAGGCAGGACAATGTGGACCAAAAATCCTAAGAACTTTTCAATATAATTCTAGTAAAAGTCAAAGATCATCAAACCTGTTTGATACCACAGCACTAATGGAAGCTCGACACACAAAAGATTAGGGCAAATATTCATTTTCAGTTATCAAAAATTGCATATCAACTGCTACACTGTCATTGCACAAAACACTGGAAGAATTTCTTTATATTAAAGTTTTCAAAATTCCCTTTACTGTTAAACATCACATGTTTCAAAATGATAAATATTCCATTGTTTTTATTGATGAGTGGTATCAAGAAGAACAAAACTGAAAGTGATGTTCTTACTAGCTTCAATGTATGGCTTAGATGCAGTTATCAGTGTGGACACTAAATATCACAATGCCTCTGTGACAAATTGAGAAGTGTTTAATGTTCCTCTCCATTTATTTACCTGGTGCTCACAAATATCATCAAATAAATGAGCCATTCAATTCATTAAACCTTTTCAACACCAGGTGTGTTTTATATTTATTGCTTTTCCTTAAAAATGTCTGTTTTTTCTTTTCTAAAACAATGTTTGATTTATGTTTTTAAAAGATTATTTTTTGACATTTACTGGGAGAGAGAGACAGACAGCAGATAAACTTGTGAAGGGGGGCGAGAGAGAGTAGGGTGAGGACTTTCTGCAAGCTGGCCACAGGCTGGATGCGAACTCGGGCTGGCAAGAACATTACATAGGTGGTGCCTGGTTGCTTACCACTCCACCAAAACTGCACCCTGATGTTTGTTTTATGTTTTGTGGACATTCCTACCGTGGTGTGCCAGCGTTGTGTCATGAGACATTTCCACCAGAGGAGTAAAGGACAAAAGTAATTTAAACCTTTTTTGTAAAACAAAACAGTCCCTCTCAGGGAAAAGCAATTTAGAAAAAACTGATGCTGAAAAGGATTTTATATTTAAAAGTGTTTATTTCTATTGTCTGTTGGAACAAGTGAACAGAGCCATGTGACTTCAGACATTTGATTATCAGAGGAGGCTCTGAAATGATGTAGACCCAATCTGTGGATGCAGGCATACTGTGAAAGCCAGTTCAATTAAAAAGTAGATCATCATACTGGCACACAGGGGAGCTGAGATGAGGTGAGACTTAAGGTTGTCTGACCTTGCAGACTTATAACAATGTCACTTGTGACCCTAAACATCTAAAACTTCTAAAATTTGTTGATGAAACAAAAACAAGCTCTAAAGATGTTTATTTTGGTGGTAGAAATTATCTGTCCCCCTCACAAAACTGTAATAGTTCCAGGTATTTTGCAGCCAGCCTGAAGCGGAGACTAAAGGAATTGCAGTTCATGTCACCTCTGCATTTTGCTTCATTTTCAGCTCTGGATGCTGTTGTTTGTTTATTACATGGTATCTGTAAGCTCATGTTGAATGAATGAAGATCTACCACCTCTCCTATTTGACACAGAGGAAAATCATTGCAGTGAGTCAACCGCAATATTTACTGTGGACACCAGTAACTACATTTAATCAGTATATAAAGAACCTAATGAAAATATCCCTTCAATAAATTCAGGTTAGATATTTTGGAAAAGAGAAAGGGCACTGTCTAAGTGGCACTAATGGAAATATTTAGAAGTTGTCAGGTCCTCACTTTTTAAAATGTTGCCAGCTTATTTTGGTAATTTAGACAGTGCACAGGAATTTCACTGTAAATTTGGACAAAGAACAATAATTTGCCACATATTAAGTCTTTAGGACTTTTTTATTATGTTGCTGTGGTTTCAACAACATTGAAAGACAACATTGTTTTATTTTTCCATAATAACATGAATTAAATAAAATTATGATTTCCCATTAAGATAACACATTTAAAGAGCTACTTTGTAGTCAATACAAATATTACTATTATTGACTCTTACAATAAACAATCTGTTTAATGTGCATTAGCCCTAGCTTCTTTGTTTAATCTAAATCAATCTCAGCTTGATTAAAATAATATTGTCCTATCCAGTATTTTGTTAGAAAATATACTGATACACACTAAAACAACTGGCGCAATGACAAGACTGTACCGTTCAAATTTATTTTTTTAAGGCACCATAAGCAGAGAACTTAATAAACTTTCTCCTGTAATGCTGGCTGATGGCACACAAAAGAAATTTTACATAACAGACAGATGCCATCCTAGGCCAATCACTGCTTTTAGTGATTTTAACCTTCTGAGAACTCAGGGCAGCGGGGAACAATGGATGCTGTTTTAGAGGCAAAGCAGTGTTGGCAAAAGGTGCATCAATAAAAGCAAGGTTTGGATAAAAAGTTGATTGCATGAATATGATCTGAGTGTTAATTCAGTCGACAGTGGAGCAACAACACTTTTATATAATTTGCTCAGAGTGTCCTTGAACTAGACATGACTCAGAGTAAATACTCTGAATAAGTGTGTTAGCTACAGTATACGTCGCAAATGTACTTCGATCAAGGAAGTGTTTTTTTAATTTTTATTTTTTTTTGCTAAATAGATGCAATTGTAACTGTATATCATTCAATCAAGAACGACAAAAAAATTAAATCATGCTTCTTGATAACTCAATGAATGCCTTGTTCAGCTGGCTCATTGTTGACTTGATTGAAAATTTGAACCGGCTGAGACCCCAACATTTCACAAGAATCAGGTTGGGCCCTTTTTTTAGACCAAGGACTTTAATAACATTTTAGAAAATAAGCAGAAAACATTTACAAAAGCATAATTCTGTTTTAATCTTACCTTAAAGGAGCTGATCCTGTTACCAGAGAGATTAAGAGCGTGAAGGTTGACGTTAAGGTCAAGGCCATGCCCTTTAAATAAGTTATTAGAAATAATTTGATTATTTCTCTATTCAAACAGTTGACCAAATCTCAATCAAAATGGTTCAGAGGATATAGACAATCTGAAAAACCTACCAATCTTTTCAATGTTGTTGTCCGCAAGGTTTAGTTCTTTGAGATTTTGAAGCAAGTTCAAGCCCTTTGGGGGGGGGGGGGGGGGGGGGGGGGTTAAAGAAAAATAGGGACAGATTAAAGAGAGCATGCAACATAATTTCCAATATGATAAATCTTGTAACAATAGTGTTTTTGCCAGTTCATAACAGAATCTCACAGGTTCACATATTCATTCAAATGTCTGCATATAAGTGCAACCATATAGATAGATAGTTTGGTATATAAATTCAGAGTTTACAATTCAAACCTGTATTTGACTTAAGCCGTTATTGCTGAGCCACAGGACTTCTAGGTCAACCTGCAACTCTAAGTTGTTTATTTCAGAGATCTGATTATCATAAAGGTAAAGTTTCCTCAGCTGCAGACAGTTCTGTACTCCTGATATTTCCTGCAAACAGAAAGCAATGGACAAATTACTAGTTACATCTGGCATCCAATGTATGGTTTACTAAGTATATTGTTTCGCATTAATCACAAAGTTATTTACTGGTATAGCAGGTATGTATATTTTTGCCAATATTTACTGCTGACATGGGTGGCACATATCGGCAGAAACTAATTACAAATTTCATTTTCAATGTATCTTTTTAAGAACACAGTGGGAGCAACCTAATGAACACAGCATACACAAAAACACGAGTTAAACACATACCAAGATACCAACAACATATAAAATACACAGCATGAGTCCAGTCTGATTCTAGAGCTTTGACAGTGGCTCTCAACCTTTTTTTCTCTTAGCTGCCCCCAAGGTGTACCTAAGAAGAGTCCAGCCCCTCCCAGGACCTTCATGTATGAAATTTAATACAATGCTGTGCAAAAAAAATCCCATCAATTTTAACTGTTTTCATGGACAAAATTAAGATAAAATAGACTTACACTCATTCTTGTGCACAAGCCTTTAAAGAAAGTATGCCCTCAGTGTGCTATTGTTTGAGATGATTTATGTAAAACAAATTTTGACAACCTCAAACCTGACATAGCTTTGTGCCCCGCTAAGATCCCCTGGTGGATCCCAGGTTGGTAACCAAGGGTCTAGACCTTTGATTTGGATGTGGGTGACTCAGTGCAGTCTTTCATCAGTGTTGGGAGTGGGTGATCACTGCAGTTTTAAATGTCTTTGTCGTTCTGTTCAAGCTTTTTGAGCTTCTATCTTACTTGTTCTGCAGTGTGAACCATGCTCAACTGAGACAATTGTGTAATTAGAAATCTCACCAGCTTAACAGACTTACCGTCAGGTTGCACTGGACCACCCAAAGCTCCTGCAGCAGTGGACAGCTCTCCAGTCCTTCAATTTGTTTTATGTTTTGGCCCACTATGGTGAGCTGACGCAGCCTGGGGAAGAGGTTAAGGCCAACCATACGGGGAAAACCAGTGAAGAACATTTCCAAGGAGCTGATGTTGCTTCCCTCTTGTGTAATTTTCTCGTAGGCAACTCCATTAGCCATGCACTGTTGATTCAAAATATTTACAGAGTAACAACAGTGACCATAAGAGTATAATCATGATGATGATGGGCTTGTTGGAGTTAGAAGCATGAAAATCTACATCAATTCATCAGTATACTAAAGAGTGAATTTGGATATGTTGTGACAAATTTTTGAGTATTGGTCCCATATTCATTTTCCTGTCATAAATTTACAGAAAAATCCAGGGCATACACTCCATAAGGTCCACACTGGTCCATAAGCACTTTTTTTCTGGAACATCTTAGTGTAAGAGACGTAACATGTTGGTGCATGGGACAGGACAATAAGGTGACTGTGGGTATTTTGGGTATTTATTTTATTATTACAATTTTTAATGTTTAATATCTTTTAAATCCCCATCTATAGAAATACTTCCATTGGCGAGCTTTTCCTGATTTAACTTGATTTTTTTTGTTTACTTGAATATTACTTTTGAGAGCTTCCTTAACAGAACTGTATGCCTTTAAGATTTTTTTACATTACTTTTATGTTTGACAGTGTTTGGCATTTCTAAAATTTTCCTTCCAAGATGATTTTACATCTTGCTTGTTCAATATCTTGTTTTGTCATTGGCAAGCTTGGAAAAGCACTATGTGACTTTGATAGGTTCCCTGTTAAAAAAAAAAGTGTTATTAGAAGTTTGTGTTAAGTATTGCCTCATGTTAATATCATAGAACACATTCTGCTGAGATATGGTCAGGTTACTGTATTATTTCAAAACAGACAAGCAGGACTTTACAGTGCATTATTTGTGAGATACCAGTGAGCAAAACTGAAATGCTGGGCAGGACATTTGAAGGCACCTGGTCGATTATATTTTATCAATTTGGAGCATACATAAGGAGAGTTTGTTTTTATTGCAAGTTTGATCATTTCCTCCATATACAGAGCCTTTTTAATACTATCCCAGTGTCACAAAGTTATGCTTTACCATTCACTAAAGCCCTTTGTGTGTACAAGACACAGGACATCAATACAATCTCACTGTAAAATAAGCCAAAAAGAAAAAAAGAAACTGATTTTACTGGTTTTGTTGCAGAAGTGAGCTGACATCACTTTTAGTTTTACATATGTATAGGAGCTATATATCAACTTTAACAGTTGCATAACCTTAACTTTAAAACTATTGGTTCCTTTTCTTTAACTCATGTATTCCAGCAGAGGTCACCAACCTTATTAAATGTAAGTATGACTTCAAATCTGTTGATTCTGTATTTTTTTATTGCCATTTTATCACTGTAAAGGCTTGAAGATTGCATCTACAGGCCTAAATGTGGGTAAAGTTAAACAATAACCACTGTAAAATTAGTTGTGGTCCCTATGTGAATTTGGACAAGTAGATTCGGCTTTCCTTGTTAGATTTACAAAGATCTTTCCTTGAAAAAGTTGGGTGACCACCATATCACAAGGTTTGTCTTCTGTTTGATACTTATCATATGTATTTCTTATCTTGTGTTTCTCTTTTTCAGCTTGAAATTCTCCAGTGTTCTATATTATATTCTCTTACTTTTGCTAATTTTATGTCTTCAATGCTCTTAATGTCATCATGTTTTGTTTTTAACTCTGTTAAAGCACTCTGTATTGCTTTATGACTGGTGCTTTTCAAATTGAGTTGCCTCGCCTTACCTATTTGAGCTCATCCCTCTGCGGGCATATTTACCACCACCAAGGAGGTTATGCTTTTCCAGACATTTGCTAGTATTTAAACAGGATAACTTAAGAAGTTATCACCACATTTGCATGACATTTTCAGGGAATGTTGATCATGGCACAAGGTAGGAGTCATTGGACTTTGGTGGTGATCCAAATCCCAGGATTCAGGATGTTTTTGGAGGATTTATTAGGGGCTCGAGGTAGAAGCAACAAGCCCCTATTGTTCTTCATAAATTGCAGGATCAGGCAATTTTCCTCATCTTCCCTTGTAACTCAATAAGTTCACAATGGTTTTTGATGACATTTTCAGGGAATGTTGGTCGTGGCACAAGGGAGACATCATAAGTTATTGGTGGTGATCGAAATGAAATTGTGCATTCCAACAAATATTTTCAAGGATTTGTTAAGAGTTTGGGGAAGGGCAGTTTCACACACTTTTAACAATAATTCTTCCACAAATGTTGGAAATGCCATGGTGGAGGTTTGTGCTCTCGGATTACTTCTAGTTTCATTATGTGGTTTGTCCTTTTGGACCAGAAAAGGTTGTTATCTTTATCAAGTAAGAAAATAACCTCTTTTCTTTACTGTATTCAACCTAGTGACCCATCCTCCTGAACTCAACCTTTCATTTTTATTAATTACAAATGTCATACTCACCAGTTCTTTGACCACCTCCTCATCACCGCGGTGCTTTTGTTTCTCCCCCTGAATCATGACTTTTAGGTCTTTAAATTTGCCCTTACAAAGCACACATCATTAAATAACAGTCTGTTAAGAGACCAACTCATAAGTTACGAAAATGAAGCTGAATCAAAACACGGGAATAAATAACTAAAGCTAGCAGGCATACACATCAGACGTTACCCACAGTCATGCTAACTTAGCAAGCCTCTAAAGTTATAGTACCCTCTAACTTTATCTGCAGATATTTAAGTCGTTACCACAAATGCCAATGCGTCAGATTCAGGCTACCACTGCAGTTAACTGTCAACATTTACCTAAACAAAAACACAGCGTTATGGCGGACTCCTTTACCATCAGTGTACCATCGTTTGGCTGCTTCTGTTTCCAAGCACGAGCGTCCTGTTGCTAGGAAGCCATGTTAAACGATTTTGCGGCACTGCTCATACTTTGAGTGACCACATGAGGGCGCCACACTGCAGTTTACATTAAAACACTGTTTCAGCGAATGCAGCGTTTCATCGTCACATGTTTATAATTAACCCACGTTTTACAGATTTTCACCCGGTCAGAGTGGATTTTGACTTGGAAGTAAAAATGCCCTTCGTTGAGGTGTTCCTCTAAGCCATCCTTTTTTATTTTACAACATAACACAATGTGTATCTCATCAGCCTTATAATCTTACGTTTTAACTTATGTTTTAGCTCAGCTTTTTTTCTTTATCGTTGTTTTAATTTCTTTTTTACTATATGTTTTATTCTGATGTGTTTTTCTTTTTTCTTTACTGTTGTTTTCTGATGTATTGTGTGAAGCCCTATGTATTTCCCGGTTGCTGAAAGAGTCTGAACTTGCATAGCCTAAGACAATGGTTTTCAGATTATTTTGCTCAAGGCACACTTAAGATCATCCTAAAATCTGAAGGCATGTGTTACATTACATTAGTAGTCTGTTCATATCTACCAGTGCCTATTAAAGTTTGATCAACAACTAAACTACTCTTAAAATGTGCTGCTGATTAGGGAAACTGATGTACTCTAATAAAATAATTAACATGACAAACCATATGGACTGTTTCACATATCCTTGGAATATACCATATTTAAAGTCTATCTTGGCAACATCCCATAGAAAGTGATTGGGATGAGCAGAACCTTTCAGAAAAAAACTGTAAGGTGATTTAACAAATAATTCATCTATCACATTCAGAGTGAGCTCGTCTTTGTCCTTTTCTGACCGGGAACAATCACTTCAGTTTGAAGCTTTGCCAGGTGGACCTGCTGAATGACAGACATGAATTGGGCGAATTCATCTGCTCTGTAGGGTTATCAAATTATATCTTTACGCATTTAAATTAATTTTGCAATTCATACAGTTATTAACAAAGGTTTCAAAGGTTTTCCTGGTTTTGTTTTTGTTAAAGGACATTCAAAAAGTGACCTCAAGGTTATTCTTTGATTATTTATTTTTCCCCAAATTACCTTCCTTACATCAAGTTTTAGTGAAAGTATAAAACTATTTACAAATGCCATAAACAAGACATAAATTCGGAAACAAAAATCGCAGAAAAGCAATAAAACATTGAAGTAAACGGGTAGATTTATAATCAAAATCTGATCATCTGGTTTGAAGAAAAACAAAACAAGGAAAAGAACATTCAGTCGTCTAGTTTGTAAAGAAGTTCTTCATCATTCTGGCGTGTGTATCGATTTCTTATTAACAGTTTTTGCAGTGTTATCCTCACAGTAACAAAAGCAGTGAGGCATGGATGGAGCTCTAGGCCATCCTATATCACTGACTTATCCGTTCACGTCACGGCGGCCAGTTTCACTTCACACAGCATATTCTCTCCGTCGTTCAGCCCCTGTTCCCTTTCAGTTTGAAGCACTTTCCATATTTTAGTAAAACCTGTATTTCATGTCTGATTGTGCCCCAAATAAAAGTGCCAACCGTGATGCTCGCGGACACCATGACGTCACCGTTGGAGCAGTGAACTAAAACAATCACCCTCACTCCTCTCCTCCTGCTCCGAGCCCGACAGACCGCACCGCCTCCTCCTCTGTGGCGTCCACAGACCCAGAGCTCACTGAGCAGAAGCCCGTCAACAAGCAGCTTTGTTTGTGTCCGTTTCCGTTTACCGCTCATTCACAGTCCAGCCCCGGTCCACGACAGCGCAGAAGAAAAGGAAGGAGCCCGGTGACCGTTGAATCTGTCCGATAACAGGAAAAAGCATGTCTGCAAAGCCCGGTGAGGAGCTAGGCTCGGAGGGGAGGTGGTTTGGGGATGACTATGAAAGGAATGGCCTGTTCGGGAACACGCCGACCCGGTTCGACGAGCTGCGTGAAGACCTGAAGCCGAGAGACGGCAAGGTGGCGGGCGACCTGGATCAACAATTTCATCCTTTTCAGGACGACGGGAAAAGGCCTCCCGTTGCTATGGAAACTGCATCTACAGGTACTAAAGCGTACAGTTTTTGCACTTTAGTCTGAATATTTACACATTAATTGTGTTGTGATCACTCTTGGTGCTCGATTTGGTGTTTATCAACAAACCAGCAGGGATGTTCAGGTGCAAGCACCGCGAGAGAGACGAAGCCGAGTCGGTCTGTGTCAGACCTGGCGTTACGACAGACGGCCTGTGTGTTTGTCTGCTAAAACTTCTCAGGGAAAGAAAGGAAAATAGCCAACCAGCAACTTTTTGTTGTGATACAAGACTAAATTAGCTGACAACACAGTGCTGAAGAGGAATTAACCAAAGCAGACTTGTTAAGAGCTTTTGCATTTGGTTGTAGGGATGCACAATATTTGATATTTACCAATATCTGACATTTTCTCTCTCACTTTTGCCTATACCAACTGACCAAGTAGCAAAAGTGCCAAAAACTGTAGTTCCTCAAGTGTCCGCCTAAGGCTGGCTGCAGGAAACCCTGAAGTAACATGATGTGAGTGTGGTACCAAGGGTTTTATATAACTACCTAAAAAAACATCTTTACAGCACGGGCCTACAAACAGCTTCTGTCTAAATATGTAAAATATCTAAACTTTGGGGGGAGTTAAATACCACCTCTGTTCTTATTTTGTTAAGCATTTCCGGTATTTGAAATTAGGGACACGATGCATAAAGGCTGAGCTCTGTTGGTATTGTTCAGATGGCCTTAAGTGCCACCTCAACTCAGCCTCTCTGTCTGTGAGAAGGTTGATCTAAAGTTCAGTTTAGTCAGTGAATAGGTTGATCTAAAGTTCAGTTGAGTTTGTGTGTGGTTTGAGCTTAAGTTCAGTTAAGAGGGCATCTACAGTGAGGCCGCATCCACCAATCAGCCTCAACAACAATCCAGAACCTTTCCTTGATAAACTAACTTCACATGGCTTAGTCCAGTTCTTTTAACAGTCAGTGCTTAAACTATGATAAAAAAAACAACTGATACAACAATAAGTGATACAGGAATCCAAGTAAACGGTTCAACTTAAAAAATTTAAATGTTCAAAATGTATTTCACAAGTTAGAACAAGCTTCACCTGTCAGAGACAGAAAATTAGCTCTGTAGGCCTAATGCCCTTAATTTTTTCCAATAAGGCCTCTGCTCTCAAATTAGAATTAATTTTCCTGATAAAAGTGCCTATATTATGCTTTTTCAGATTTTATGTGCTCTCAAGAGTGATTGAAATGTCTCCTCTGCATGATAGAGTGCTTTCATAAACAAAGTCAGGCTTCTCAGGACTTCTCCCTCCACCCTGCTTTATGGCACCAGTAACTGCCTAATACAGCTTGTTCCCCCAACCCCCAAATAGACGTACCAGTGTGATGTCATACCGTTATTTTATCATCAGTTTAAGCTCATCAGCTTTGGCTGGCAAGCCCAGCACAGAGCAGAGACCATAGAGTTAATGCAGACAACATGGTGGCAAGCAGCACCGAACTGACGAATCACAACAGAGTAGACTCATCAACCAATCAAAAGCAGACAGGGCCCATGTGGCAAAGGGTGCCTTAAAGTGACAAGAGCTCCAACAAAGTGTCTCAGACAGAGTGGGAATACAACTGGATCAGGAATACTCAATATGTGAAAGTTAAAGGTTTTGTTAACATTAGTAATTGTGAACATACTACATCAGTCATCAAAAATTGATAGGGACCTAAGTTAAAGCAAAGTATGGGCTCTTTAAACGACAGGGTTGCAGTATGGTTCACTGGGACAATCTTAGGTAAGTGCGTCAAATATCACAAAGGAGGCATTCTTCTCAAGTGCCAAAATTAAACTTGCTGTAGTTCAGCATTATAGCTTCACTTCTCTGAACCCACTTTAAAGTTTTTAAAGATATAAGAATGAATAAAAAAAAAAAAGTTTAAGGTCTTTCTTAAAGTTGTTTTTCAGAACTTTACCAAGGGGATAGCAAAGACAGGGGATCGAACCGAAAAGGGCAAGGGAGAGGGCAGGAAGACATGTGGCAAGGTGGTTTAGGCTTGAATATAAACTCCAGCTGGCCACAAGTTTCTTTACATGGCTACCTGCTCAGCTATCAGCGTCCCAGGCCTTCTTTTAAAGTCGGCTTAAAACTCAACATACTTATGTCTTTATCTTAGAGTGTTTTTTAATGCAGATATGTTTGGCCAACATGAAACAATTTGACAAACAACAGGCAGATATACTTGCTGTATATATTATTTTATGCAGCAAATACATCTGCCCAGTAAATAACTTTTTTTTGCCATGAGCTGCCGAGACCGATACCTTGCAGAGAAAATCCTTCATCCCCATGTTGGTTATGAAACATCACACATGGCACTGTTTTCCACTGTATCCTCAGGTTGACAGTGTTAAAGTCAGCAGGGAGGATTCAGATGGGACAGATCATGCATAAACAAACAGCTTGTTGAGCTTTACAATGTTTAAGAACATTTAAACAGTTGCACAGCGCCCAAACATAGGCCCATAACTGTGACGTAACACTTGCACTATTGGTATATGGGGCCAGAAGGATGATAAATAGATTACAGGCCTAAGCCCCCCTCGCTTCTGTAACCACATGACTTTCTAAAAAATGATTACAGTTTAAGGAGACACCTGAACACAATATTATTGTCCTGATTCTGCAGGATTAGAGGATTCCTGTTCTCATTATTGTTGATTATATATTATTGGATGCTGCAGGCAGTGTTTTTGTGGGAACATCATGCAGACCTCAGTCACTCTCTTAAGCAAAGCTCGCTCATGCTGCTATTTTTAATCCTGAAGGAGCAGGCTCACTATTCGCTTGGTGAGCAAAACTAGAACCTTGCACTTTCATTCAAGAGTTCACTGAAAAATTCATGAGATGATGTTTTTAAAAAAGAAAGAAAGAAATGCTGCTCAGTTTCCTCCCTCTGCTTGCCTGTCTTGGTCTGTTTGCCTCTTACGGTCAAAACATTTTTTTTTATTTAATAAATAAAGCTTTGTTAGATGCAAACGTTGGATTTTAATCCTTTCAGACACAGAGGTCTAAAATATACAACCTAAAAAGACTGCTTTTTAAAAGAGGTATTGCAACGTTTACATAACCCATGGAGCAAAAATCATCCTCCGTAGCAGACTGAGTGTCAAAAATATGTGAACTAGAAAGTCAATATTTGGCTTCACTTTATACAAATACTAACAGAGCACATGCTGAAGTTTGAAAATATTGTGCCAGACAAGCTCACACTTGTGGAGGCGCATATAAACACACACAGACTGTGTTTTGATTCCTTAAACTGAAAAGAATGACTTCTCCTAATGCTGTGACTACTGTGGAGCCGTGTCCACACCAGTGAAGTAATCCACTGTGTCCCTCATCTTCTTGGTCAGAGCATTGCAGATCTCATCATATCGCGCTGAGCAGAGTGGACGTTTTCCTCTCGACCAGACATGTTATAGTCTGTTTGGATCTGTGTCAAATACATTCACTTGGAACAGCCCCGTCTTAAATAAATTCTCCTTCTCTCTGCTTCTCTAGTGGAGAATAACAAATGAAATTCCAGGTTTTGAGATTATTCTGAACATTACTGAGGCCAGAGGGGATGTTTGGCCTTTTAAAGGATATGAGCTGTGAAAAAGTATCTCTTGAAGATGCCTAGAATTGCTTGGCCAGGTAATTGATCCATGCCTATCCTTAACTTGTTCACAACAGTAATCGACCTGCAGGACGCTGATAATGCTGATTTCAGCTGTAATAAATTACCACAGGCCCTGGATCACACACAGTACAGTAGACTGCAGCCTCTTTTATCTTCAAAAGTTTCTCATCCTGTCAAGGTTTTAAAGAGACAAGAGAGAGAAAGTTTGTGAGAGATACTGCTGCATCATGACCAAGTGCAGTGAAAATCCCAGAGTCAGGTTTGTTTTTAGCACATGGCGTGTCTGGAATCGTTCTCTGTTCTCATGCATACTTAGGCCCATCGGGACTTTAATTTAACAAGTTTTGAAGTCCTCATGCAAGAGGTGTATGACACTGGATGTTTTTTTCTTTAAACCTATGTCTGATATGCCAATATTTCCAAATTTGTTTGTAGCAGATACAGGTTCCTATATGTGCTTGCTTTTTTTGTGAAGACCACCAAGTCTCTTCTATACCAGATTTACATGATTCTCAAATGGTGACTGTTTGTTTTAAAAAAGATTAAAAAAAAGACAAAAACAGTTGAATCTACTGTAGATTATTTATGTGGTATTTTCATATAGAATATGTGTTCTGTGAAACAACTGCTTTTTAATAGGTACATTTTATGTAGTAAAATCAGTTCAATATATGAATGTACCATGATGTCTCACCTTATTTTATTAAATGTCTACATTTAGAAATCAACAGTATCATTTATAAGGGAATGATATGTTGTTTTGCTTGTTTCAAATGTTGCTTGTTTCTGTTTCTTACACATATAAGCTGGACCAGGTCTTTTTTGCTTAAGTAGAGACTTAGTACACTTGCCAACAATATATTGTTCTATATACCATTAGCCAATACTGGCATATCAAGTATCAGCATAAATCTAAAACCTAGCATCTCTAGGACAGACCTAACACCTAAGGATGGTTTTACTTAAAACTTTTCAAAGTTTGTTTATTCTGATTATGTAAAGTCAATATATCAAACCTGAATATCAAAAGGAAATTTTATGTCAGCAAATGACAAGTTGTCAATAAACTGTCCGTCAGTACTGATATTATGCTTAAAGGATAACAGTGTTTCTTGTAGGAAAATCCCTGTTGTGGTGATAGTGGGGTGGGTTATGTCACACTTTATAGACATTCACCGAGACATGAAGGTTTAACTGTTATTACTGGTGAGCTTTAGGCTCATGTGATGTACGTGTCTGTTTGAATACAAAGCAGGCTGCCTCTGGTCAAAGCAGGGCCGTGATGAGTTTTCATTACATCTAACATGTCATTTTATCTAGAAATACATCTGCAAAAGTGCTTTTGTGTGGGGGTGTGTGTTTGTGTGTGCAACTTAAGTCAAGATGGAGGGGGCATGTTGTAACTAGAAAATACTATAGAGTACAAAATATTGTGTTCACGTAAGAGCACAGTTTTATAAATAGTACAAGAAAATGTATCACTGTGTGAATCTACCCAAGTAAAAATGAAAAGTTCTTAATTTAGATTTAGTCAAAATACAGAGTATTCTAAGATTTTTCTGTGTTGTGCAAAAAGGAAAGTAGTGGGAGTTTAATGAGCCAAATGTGATTAGTTATGAACAGTTATTTGTTTTGATATATAATCTGAAGTAAACCAGATAAAATGTGAAATATTAAAAAAAAAAGTGAAAATGTATTTTGTGCACTCTTTAAATCAGAGCTTGTAAGATTTACATAGTTTGTATGTAATGAATCATGCCAGATTTATCAATATATAAGTACAATTCTCCACGATAAATATCAAATTACTTAAACTTAAATAGATATTGTAAAAGCATTTTTAATTGTATTTTTGTTAATAAACAATTAAATCCAAAATATGACCAGCACATACAAACTGCTGTCTCATCCATGAAGTGCCGAGAATCAAACTGGAATTGTTTTAGTTTTTTCCAGTTCAGGTAATTGTTTCAGTATAAAATAATAATGATACCAAACTATGAACTTATTTCAAATTTAAAATTTTGGTGTGTGACAATGCAAGGTAATGGAAATATTCCATCTGTTAAGCTTTTCATTTTTTCACTCAGTACTCAGATGCTGGGTAAAGTACAATACTTCTCACCTAAGTCACTCAAGTGAAAGTACTGTTTTTAAAAACTTCACAAGTATACAAAAGAAGATACTGAGTTACAGTAAAGTGTGTAAATGTAATCAGTCATTTTCCAGCCCTGATGGTACTGCATACTCGTGGTCACTTCATCATGTCTTTGAAAGGTGGATTAAACAGGAACTTCTCTCAGCAGTGACAAGGATGAGACAGCACAAGTCTGCCTGGGTCTCTTCTGTATCTCTCAGATAGAAAAAGCACTTAGTGGACAGTGCAGGACTGCATAAGCCAGCACACAGTGCATTTGTGCCTTTAGCTGATGAGAGCTCTGCTCCTGTTCCCAGGGGGCTGAGCAGTGCTCCGTCTTTTCAGAACAGATGATAAAGATGCAAGATAATACTGTGGTGGAAGAGGAGGAGGAGGAAGGGGGAGAGGCTTAATGGCAAGAGAGGCGAGGCTGTGACGAGAGGGTCTAGAGTTCAAAAGTGATGACTGTCAGGGGTAGTAATCTGGAAATATAAAGAAATGTCCTTCACAGACACCTTCAGTTCAGTTTGTTCAGGATGTGGTTTTTCAGCACCTTACATTATTAAATAAGGCGAAGGGTGTGGACAACGGCTCTTAGGGCCGGGTGATATGGACCAAAAAAAAAGATCATACCTCAATATTTCTTTTGCAGATTATGTATCTCCAAAATCTGATGTTAAATTCAGTATTTTAATGATCATTTTTTAAGACCCTCTTTGTACATTCTAAGTCCCAACAGCATCTTCATTAAATAGCTGTTTACATTAGCAACAGTTGTATGTTTTGAACTGATTGCAAAATAACCCAACTCATCAGTTTAGTCCCTTATCATTGTTTCATAATCCAGATTACTGGGTAGGACCAGCTCAAGGCAAAATTAGCTGAGTACTAACAGAAGTTAGAACTCAAGTTTATTTGGGGGGGGGGGATAAAGACAGCTGCTGGAGCATTACGTTTTGTAAAGAAAACATTGACTGGTCGGCTGTCCAGGACCAAAACAAACTTGCAAAGTGGTGTCAGATCTGGTGAAGTTTGTGTAGAATCATAATTAAAACAATACTAGAAATCAAACTAAAGAAAGACTTCATCTTTCATTTTCTTTTGATGAAAATGAATATATTAAACTTAAAACAGGCTTCAGGATTTAATACTGCATAGTTTTTCATTTAACACTTAAAAGGCAATCAATTTAGCGAAATGATTCAGATTCAGATTCAGATTCAGACAACTTTATTAATCCCCGAAGGGCAATTCCGTTCACAGTTACCCTGCCTTATTGAGCCATCTAAACAAATCAGTGAACAAACAAACATTCATAACAGCATGTGGACAACAACCTTCCCCTGTCAGTACCCACAGGTTAGCAGAATCAATGAAATTGATCAGTTTAATTTTAAGACACCCTAATCTTGACATATTGCACCAAAATTAGAAGTTAAACACATGCAGTCTTTGGTAATATCTTGTGTTCTGTTAACTACAACTGTAGAATAACCTTAACACACTGTCTACATTGAACAAAAATGGGTGGCATTACTGTTAAAAGATGTTTTCAAAAACTTATATTATTTACCATCATGTCTTGAGTTATCCTGTAATTCTAAATGACTGAAACAGTAAATCACCACTACTTTTTCTGATAAAGGCCAGGATAAACAATTTTATCTGCCAGCAGATATTAGTTCAAAAAAGTTTTTTGGTATGACAGATATGAACAATTTCTGCCAGTGTCTATACTCCATCTGCTAACACATCAGCCATATGGCATATATCTGCAGGAATATCAGAAATCTCCGATTATTTTGGGCCCAGAAAATCCAGCAGCATTTCTGGGTGTTATTGATATATGGGTTTTGCTTTCAATGGTAGAGTTTATACATGCACTTGCAGGTGTAGAACTGTTAACTGACGATAGTTTCCCCTCAGCTTATTCACGTACTTATAATTACTGTCACTGAAAAAGGCAACAAAGTTATAAATAACACAGATTAGAAACTATATGATTTTATGCATATAACATTGTGGGTTCTTAATACTTTTTACTTTCCCAAAAAGGTTATTTAATAGAAAAAAATGGTGATCTATGGCCCTGCTAACAGTATTGTAATAGTGGGATAGTGTAATGTCAACCCTGTACCACAATACATGCTGTGCTACAAGATTCTTGCCAATACACCCCTCTAAACCATACCAATATTCAACACATCTTATTTTACAACTCCCAGTCCTACTTTCTCTCTAAAATAATTTGGCCAAAGTGCTCATCCTGACAGATTTCCAATCTAATTCATCTGTCTCCAGGATCAATTAGCTAATGCTGAGCGTGACAGGTTGATCCCTAAAAGCTGCACTGTAGGGGACAATAACTAAACATTACTGCATTTATAATGTCAATAAATCCTGTTTTATCTTGTCTTTTGATCCCATGTGTTTACACTGAAAACAATTAAAAGGCAGCATGTGAAATATGATGCTTCAATTGTCTTGCCTCAGTCCAGCTTTTTAAGCCTATGGGCAGAAAGTAATCTGTGTGCAGAGTGCTGCAAAACATGCTCATGGGATTATAGCCACTATCTGCACAGACGCTCTCTCACCTTGTAGTCCGTCTCAGCTTTTGTGTGTTGATTATTTGTACTCTACGTCTCCCTGTCTGCGTCATTTCTCCTTATTGGGTCTGTACGAGGAAAGTGAAATGTCAATTTAAAGTCATGCTGAATTGACAGCTTTGACCCAAAGCAGACAGCACGCAGACACTTAGTCTGGATCCTCCCACATCCTCTTCATTCATCCATAAAGCTCCATCCAGGCAAGAAAAATACGATCAATACAGGGAAAGACAGGTACTGTACGTGCTACCGCTTCAGAATCTAAATAGGGAGAGATTAGCTTTTCTTTAAACCTGCTCTACATTGATTTGTCTTTGACAAAGGCTGCTGGAGCAACAACATTTGTCCTGTGTGCCCTTCAGTAATTTTTTTAAGAATGGCGGGTACACTGACGTTCTTACTGTAATTGTGCGTCCTTTTCTTTCGATCAATTCAGCTCCGAGCAGCAGAATCCCTCCACACAGCTGTTCCTTTATCGACCTCAGCTAGTAGTTTAGTTGCACCTCTGCTCTTAGTATAGACCGTCTTTGTGTGCCTCATTTTTTTCTTCATCATTGTTGTTATTAAAGTGGGATGATTAGGGACAAGTAGTCGTGTTTGTTCAGTTAAAAATACTGCATCAATATATTATAATAAACGAGTAGAGTCTTTTGAAGCCAGAGAACATTGAGTTTTGGAGAGCACTTCAGTTAAGTGTAATAAAGGAGTGGGGAACTTAAAGGAATTCAATATTATTAAAATACCCATTTTAAACCCGTGGATTGTAATGGCACTCTGGTCAATTAACTGGAGTCATACTAAAAAGACCAAATGTTAAGTTATTATCAGCAGTCTTAAGAACGTTACAATTTGATTTGCTCATATATCACTTTGTTACATACAATATATATTTTGTTTTGACATTGACATTAAAAAGAAGTTCTAAAATGCTGTTTCTTATATTCAACAAGGCACCTGTGTATAAAGCAAAAGGTTGATTAGTTTAGGGCCCTATTTGGGGTCGTTTTATCACCCAGCTCTAGTATGAAGTCTGCATCTGTCACAGGTGGGAATACTGTTGTGGCTGTGGTGGCCCAAACAGGGTCTGTAAGATGGTATGTTAGATGAGATAATAGAGGGTCTGTGTGTTAGGTGTACTGAGAACTGGCGTAAGGGTAGATGGCTCTGGGACGCCGGATCTTACTGTCCAGTATTCCTAAGGTGACATGGAAATAACCAGAGATCTCCACATAAAAGTCCTGGCGATGTGTTGGTTTTTGCTGCCTGGTTAAGTTGTGGGTGAGCACTTATCCTGTCATTAGGTTACAAACTGCATGTCTTCTTTTTATTTAAAACATTTTAAGCAGTTTTTGTGTGTCATCCGTGCTTTTCGTCTTCTTCTTACCTAAAATTATAATAAATCTAGAGCATGTTATTTAACATCAGAGGCACAGATGGCCCTGAAAGAAGAGCACAGTAAGTGTCGGGGTGGATTGTTTTCCACAAGGCCATGAAGTGAAAGATAACTCCTGAAAGGTAGCACCGCACAGTCCAGAGGGTCACAGATGGAGTAATCGAGTTGTAACAGAGCGGCAGATTAACAGATGTTAAAAAGAAAAACTGAATCGCCTTTGGGATTAAAGGTGGCGTGTGCTTACAAAGACCGACTTAAACTGTTGTTTTTAATGGGTTTTGTTGTAATGTGTATCATCTTTCCTATCTTTTCTGCACTATACTCTTGACTTTTAGTAGAAAGATATCTTTAATTTCAGCAAAACAAAGAAGAAACTGGTCTCACTGGACCAGCTTTTTTAAAACTGACTCAAGTAAAATTACATTTTCTCTGAAAAGTGTCATCACTTTAAGAACTGATTGTGCAGTAAGTAGTCCTTGTAATTTGTATACAATGTTAAATATTCTACCAATGATGAATACATCTATTTGTAAAGAGGACTTTGTGGTTTTTGTGGAGAGACTTAAGTGAAACTACACTTTGAAAAGTTTATTTCACAGGATTTCAGTGTACTGAAGCGCCACCTTTTCATTAACAAAAGGAGATCATGGAAGTAAAAACTGTATTAGGTTCCATTGAAAGTGCAGTGTCTGAACTCTTTGAATTGCTTGCATCTTTCTGGAAGTATTGAATATTGAAAATTGAAAATTCAACTCAATTTGACATTGCTGCAATCTGAACCCAAGACTGGCAAAGAAAATGGATTCACATCTGTGGTGCTACTCGACTGTGATCTTTCTTCATTGGTATTAATTATGATGTAGATTGTCCAGTTTAAAGGTCAAATGTGATTTAAGGACTTTAAATCTGCAGTAAGAGGAACATACTAGCATCAGGTGTAGCATCTGGTTTCTTACAAAAATACACATAGTGCCACTGCAATCAGGGCTGAATCAACTGTTGTTAACCCTATGCATCGGCACTCTGTTTTTTTGTTGTTGTTTTTTTCCATATACTTGTTTTATTTTTGGTCATAGAGCTCTTGGTCTTCAACTGAGACCTGCTCCCTTTGCACACATGCAGGGAAGCTCAACACTTGGACATGGAAAGTCACTAAGTTACAGGCTCCCTGACATCAGACTCAGGCTATACTCTTTAGCGGGAATTGTTGCAGCATCACAACACCTCAACTGTGACATAACAGGAACATATAGAAAATATGGTTTGTTACGCTGTGGCTGACATCTTGCTTTATTTTCATCAGTTGGCATGTAAATGCAGTGAGAGTGAGTGAAATGTAAAAATGCTGATTAAAAGAAAAGTGCATGTTTGGATAAATTAATTTACTGCATTAAATTTAGACTTTTGTATTTTGTTTATTTTGAAATGTTGTAGTCTAATAACAACCAAGATCAAATTTATTGTGCAGCCCTACTGTCAAGTAGAAACACTGACTGATTGCAATTTTCTCATATGTTCTTTCAAGGAAAAAACTGCTTCTCTTGTAAAGTTGTTATTTGCAGTATGTAGTTTTTTGTATCTCCCAAAAGGCAGTTATTGAAGAAAATAAGAAAAACTCAGCATTACTGTAATGTTTATTGACTTCTGTTTAAAAAGTGAGCTGATAATTGACCCTCACTAAATAATTCAAGTTCAGAGCCGAAGGGACTCCAAGCTCCCTCTTTGATGGATTTTTTGTACACCCTTGTGTTTTCAAGGCAGTACAGTATGCCCTGTAAGCACAAAGTCCCGCATGCATCAAACTAAAACCCTCATTTTAAAGTGCTAATATATTCATTTTCCACATAGGACTCTTTTGATATTGTCTGCGTTCACATATTCTTGTCCACAGCTCTGATAATTAGGAGCCCATGCCTTGGCGTTGCACAGAATGTCAGGCTGCATTAGTCTCTGTGCTGCACTGGCTGCACAGAGGACAACAAAAGGACTGCCCCTTCACAGCTACATCCACCAGGACTTATTTATTTAACTGCACCAGCCTTTCAGTGACATGATTATGTTGTGTGGCTACACTGTGAGCTGAGAATTCCTCTGTTGTCACGTCCAATCCCATCTGGCTGCAGCGGAGCATTTGTTTCAGCCTCGTGGGGTTTTTCCCAGCGACTGGCTTCTAAACCAGATATCAACACACTCAAAAATACCCTTGATATCAACGCACCAACTTTGTCAGGATCCTGCTCAGAGCAACCACCCTTTACTGTTGCAGATGTGGTATGCAACTGCTGGAGTTTATCTGTGTTGTTGTGTAGAACTGGTTGCTAATAAGGAAGAGGGGGGTTGTTGTTGTTACAGCGTTACCAGGTCTGCTTATTATAAGTGACTTTGGGCATGTTTTCTGTCGTTGACAGTATTGTAAGTTGTTTTTTTGTTTTGCTTTTTTATTTGCACGTTTCTCAAGTATAGTTACTTATTTGGGGCTGAACTGCATTCTGAGTGAATTTCTTATTTGAATGTCAGTCCCTTATTTATACAGTCAATCCAACCCTATAATTGTTATCCTGCTGGAATCATAAATCATAAATGTAATAGACTACAGTGAAACATTCTTTAATTTTTTTGTATGTTTTTGTCTGACCATTGTTAAATCAGAATTGTCCAAGAGAATTGGTAAAACTAACTGAAGGCATTGATATAATTCGCCTTTATGCTGAACAAATTACTTATCAGTGCCATTTAGCTGAGCCTACTGTGCAAATTAATGTCACACTCTCATGTGAGGCAGTCAATGCAAACAGCAGCAAAGGAGCTAAAATCACAAAAAGACAGGAGACAGAAGAAGCAGAAAGTGTGGCCCAATTTTCACACAACATGATGCCAAACACAAGTAAACATACTATTCTGCATCAAGTAACATGCTAAAACAATGCTTGATGCAGCATGGTATTTAGTATCAGTAGTTCCATATTTTACATTATCGAAGCAGAAACATACATAGACCTACTTTTTTCCGCACATAGTAAAGAATTGAATTGATAAGTAGTATTAATAATGGCACTGGTATCTGTTATTTCTTAATGATTACCATCCCTTACTGAAAGGCCTTTCTTTTAGCTATAGTGCTAAGTCAGGTTGCTTTTTTGGGGTTCTGTTTATCTAGGATTACTCACACATAGATAATGCTTGGTTGGGCCAAGTATTGGGATATAAATATACCTATATAAATCAGCTATATTAATGACCCCAAAGTGTGTTTTTTAACCACTATGCTTTTTTTTTTAAAGGAAAATCTGCTTGCAGTCACAACCTGTGCATCAGAGATGTCCACTATTTCCTTACCAAACATGCACAAACTGCAGTGCAATGTTGCAAGTGAAAAGTAAAGTTTTTTTCTATGGCTGTATGCCCCCAATTTTATTTTGTACTACAGCACTCAAAGATTACTGCTGAAGAAGTGACATCACTCTTTTTACTGGTTTCTTCTTCTTCTCGAGCGGACAGTGCCAGTAGCTACCTAGAAGAATTGGCTCAAGGTGGCAAGTCCAGCACAGAGCTTTGACAGTAGGAAGAATGTCAAGCTGTTGGAAATAGCACCGAACTGCACTGAACTGGCCAATTACTACAGGGTAGACTGGTCAACCAATCAGAATAGACTGGGCCCATGTGAGGAATAGACTGGGCCCATGTGAGGAATGGGCCCTAAAGTGACAAAAGCTCTATAGGCGTCTCAGACAGAGCGAGAACAAAGGTGGATCTGAGGTATTCTGAAAAACGCCCACAGCATCGTCTGATTTTTGTCACCGTATTTTAAACTTCCTGTTCTGTTCAGTTCAACATCGAAGACAGCGTTGCCCTTGTCAATTTCACTTCTCCCTCACTGATCAATCAAAATCGAGAAGGGGCGTCATATTCTGCTGTTCACTCTGTAAATGTACATGTACAAGGGAACTTTCTCCTGGTTTTTATTTTTAATCAGTGGTAGTACTTGATTTCTTGACTCTGTGCTCAAGCTTTTTGGGTAGTATTTTGGTGAATTAAAGAAAAGACAAAGCACATTAAGTGATTTTAAACAGCCTTATTTGTGCTACAAAGAGATGAAAATCCAATCTTGTAACCTGGCAACATTAAGCACTGTCAAGAAGTATTCTGAAACCGATACTGAGGGCATTTCCAGTGGAAAAAATGCTTCCTATGGACACAGGCCCTACGTCTTCTCTATCATTGCTCACCCGCAGTGATTATGTAATACTGGGTGACAAAGTCCATGTAATGTTATTTTTGCGACTGTGTCGAACGTACTGCTGATGAATGTGATGAACAAAAGAGCAGAAACACTCACAAAAAATTTACTTACAAATTGAAGTGAGGAAAACAACCCCACCCCCCACCTGGCACCCCTACAAGTCAAGTTCAGTTTATTTCTGGGGGTATTTGTTTATTTGAAAAGCCAGATTGCTTCTTTTGGTCTTATTAACATTGACACCATTACCTGGTTCTCTTTTGTGAGATCTGGCAACACTGACTGTCTACAGTCAACAGGATTACCGGCAGTTCAAAGCCTCGCAGATCACCTCTCTTCACAGTTTGTGGAGGCTCTGAGTGCTGCCCACATCTGCACAGCAGGTATTTGTACACTGAGGTTTAGATTAGGATGGTGTTGCTAGGGTGACGGCTGTTGGGACTTATACGATGGAAGAACACTAAGAGGATTATACATTGGTTCTCTTTAGCGGTATATCAAGGGCATTTATACTGTATTGCTGAGCTGAACTCGGCCCAACAGCTGTGCTGGTCTATGTCACATACTCAGATCCATAGGCAGCTCTGATGGTGCTCCACAAGACATCTGAGTTTATTAAATACTAAATAATCCAGAGCTTAAGAACGTCAGGGCCAGCTTTGGTTTTTCTCTTTGTGTCAAGTTACCCCGCCCCCTGTGTCCCAGCTTGAGTGTGCAGTGTTTATAGCGTTGTGCTGCCATATGATGTATTGTTAATGACTGTATAGCAGCAGTAGGTAAGGACAAGGAAGGGTAGTGGGGCCGTATAGAGGAAGCTAAAGGAGGGAGGGGATGCCCTGACCTGTTGGCTCCTCTGTCAGTCAGCCAGTCTGTATCCTCCAGAGCTAACCCTAAGGCTGCTATTTTAAAACCTTCCCCCCTCATCTAGCCCAGCAGCTGGACCCAGACTATTTATAGCACCACCACTGCCCTGGGAGAGGCATGGCTGAAGAGCAGGAGGAGCACACTTTGTCAAAGTACAGACTCAGACTTGTAAACAGACTTGTGTACAACATAACAAAAATATTAGCATCAAATATGTGGGATTTGTAGTGTTTGTGGACTCTGTTTATGCACGCGTCTTTGTTGGCCTCAGCACAAGATTTAGACGGAAAGTTTGATTTATCAACAAATCTGAATTCTTGACCTTGACCTATGACAGCAGCATTCAAAATAACATCCCTATCTACTCTGTCTTCCTGTTTTGCAAGTCATCTGTAATCTGAGCATCCTTACATTTCCCAGCAGCACTGTACCAAATTATTCAGTGAGATGTTGAGTGTTATTTTACAGCAGAGCACAGCAAGACACAGCCATCAGAGACACTGTGTAGTTTTTAATTATACTTGAGAGAAAATATGCACTAAAACTTTAATGATATGAATTTAGCAAGTCATGTCAAACCTTTTCAATGTGTGTATTTTATACACAAGATAACATGATGTACACTATAATTAATCAGTTAAACATTTTTTCCTGTGTAAAGTGTCAGTTATTCAAGGTCCCATGTCCTGCACAATGTAATTTTCTTTGCCTTTAATGTTGTTAGAAGGGGCTTTCAAAGCAGAAGGAAATAACATCTTTTAATTAACTTTCAGTTAACTGAGAAATGCTCTATGCCTCTTTAAAGAAAATGCTCTGTTTTTACTTCCTAGGGTTAATTATGTAATTGCTATACAGCCTCCACTTACATGTGTTTCTGCCTCCCCACCCCCTCAGATCCATGCATTTCCAAAGAAGAGGGAAAAAGAGATGCATCTGATCCTCTATAGAGATGACATTTTTAGTTTATTCAACCCATATCAAATCCATGCTCAGTAGACACCCGTGACATGATGTAAACTGTCAAACAGATGAAGACATGGGACCTTTAAAATGTATAATTATGAGGTACTTTATGAAAACAGCAGGTCCAAGCTGTGCTCTGTTTTCAGTTATCTACAAATCCCCAACCTTAATGAAACAGGGATGCACAACATTATCAACGTAACATTGGAAGCAGATTATAGCTCAAGATGGAATTATGAGTGCTGATTGGATTTTTTTTTTTTTTTTGAGAAATATGAAGCAGATATACCATGAGACCAAATGTAGCCCATTGCTTATCTGACATGTTGAAGAATGAACTTTGTGAAATTTAAGTAGAACCATGAATAAATAAGCATCAGAAAAGAATAATGTTTGGAAGATCTGTATAACAGTAATCAAAATCTAATTTTGTGCATCCCTAACAATAATTCAGGCAAAAAGCTAAAGCAAGTTCCAGACTCATGTTCACAGCTATCTGCCAAAACCATGTTGGGGTGCGAGGGGGGCAGGGGGATATGCAGAAAGAGACAGACAAGCACTGACGGAGTAACAACAAAAATTAAGATAAAGTCATAGTTGTCTCTGTCATAATTTTCTACCATGTTTTTTTCTTAATTTGGTTAGAGTGCCAGAAATAAGAGGAAAAGCATGTGTAGAATTAGCAGAAACTCATGCATGAATATTAATTATTCTAATATTGACATTACAAACTATACAGAAAATAAATGAAGAGGGCGGATACTGGTAAGGACTAATATAATATTACATCTTAAGCCAAAGAATGACTAGATTTTCTTTAGTAGTTTAATAATGATAAAAGATGTGACAGTAGTATTAGTAGTTGTAGCAGCAGTGGTCAGTCAGGCAGGTCCAAAACAGTATGCCATTAATAATGGTAACAGCATGTATGTTATTCATAAATTATTCTCATTCTAATATTAGCACTGCGAATAATGAAATTAAGTAGAGATGTGTAATAACACTGGAACAACAGTATTTGCAAAAAAAAAAACCTTTTGAAGGTATTGGTGGATATGAAAATTCCTGCCAATATTAAACAATAGAGATTTAAGTTGTTATCACAGCTTAAATATTGTGTTACTTGATTGAAAAGAATGTGTTTTTTTATGTTATGTCAAGCATTTTCTCAAGATTTTCATGGGGAACTTTCTTGCAAACCTGCTTTTTAATAGGAGAATTACTTTTGATGGGGATGCACACATACATCAGTTTAACATTGATTGCAGCCAGTATAAGCTCCGTTGACAAGCATCAGCCACTGGTGAATAATTTAGGTGTAATGATTAAGAGCTGCAGAAAACACTAATGTTCTCTGTCTTGATTTAATGACTGTTCATAAAACAGACTCTCACAATATGAGTACCAATAGCAACAATTCCAAGTACAGAGCAAACAGCTGAAAAAAAGTTTTAATATCTGATGAGTCACAGCTTAAATAAGTGTGAATTACTGGCATATTAGACAAAAATGCTATACTGTGCATCCTCAGGGGTAATTACAGCAGTAGAAGGGCAGCTCTTCGATTAGATTCACTTGAAAAGTTATTATAATGAACATGGAAGCTCCTATGAGTAGGGGGTGTTTGAAATATTCATTTGTACATGTATCATTTAACATTTTTGTCAATGCAGCCAAGCTCCAGCCATTTAAACTTGAGAGAAGCTACTTTGCCCATGCAGTGAGCAGTTGATGTCTCATGTCTTTTGTTTTCACAACATTAATTTGTCAGAGGGGCAAATGAAGGACTAGAGATCACAGAGCAGAGATGTAACTAAAGAAAGCCTTTTGCCGGCATGATTTAGAACAGACTCTTGTTGTGACACTGAGGGGTTTTGGGTCCTCAACAATCCCCCTTTGTCCCACATGGGTACAAGTACCCTCTGTTACTGCTGCCTCACTGATCTTCACAGCCGAGCAGCCCATCTGACTGTGCTGCTCTCACAGTTGCAACAGCCCCTCTTCCTGGTGGCTGAGGCGTAGCTTGTTTCACTGGATGTTTACATTAATCAAAAATCTCAGGCTGATTAGATCTGATAGTGTGACACAGACAGTGCTGTCAATCTTTCTTACCCGCTTCACTTTGTGCGTGTAACATCATTAAGTTACGGTGTCTATTTATGTCTCCCTCTGTAGATGACCCCATGTCTGGCCTGTTTAAGAAGCCCATGAATGATGATGGGGATTTCTACACTTCCTTGCTCTCCAATCAGAGCTTCACATCTGGACGAGAATCCTCTTACCTATCTGACGACCTGAAGCCCTCCACTGGCTCCTCTGGCCTGGACAACTTCTCTAGTAACACCTACAGCTTCAGCTCCAGCACCAAAATGAGCTCTGACCTGAGCGACGACATGCCAAAATCCCTGCTGGGCTCAGATAAGACAGAATCCTACAACTACATGGACATCAGCCACGGGGACGAGCGCCACGACCAGAGCCTCGGAGGTCTGCACAGCCTGGTGGACACCGGATCATCTGGTCGTGACTTACTGGGTGGCTACATTGATAAAGGCCATGGAAAAGATGAAGAAGATGAGGAAGATGAGGAAGAAAACCTGGGTCCAGCCCTGGGCTCACACTCTTTCCCTTATGTGGAGGAGCCGTCTGATGAAGAGCTGTCTGACTACCGCTCCTACAGAAACCTGGGTGGCACCCCGCAGACAGTCAGCCCAGTGAAGATCACCTTGACTGAGACCAAGCTTCCAGCTGCCAAGACAGAGCCGCAGAAAAGTTCTTCTCCAGTTGGTGGGTTTGAGCGAGAAAACGTCCTCAGTGTGGGCCAGCAAGGGGTTCCCAAAGTGACGCTATCAGAGCCAGAGGACGAGAGCCCTGCATCCACTCCAAATGCTTCTCCTACACGTAGGCACAGCACACTCACACAAACATACAACAAGCACATTTAAGCAGTTCATAAAACCCCCCATCATGCTATATGCAATTTCATTTTGTGAAAGAAAAACAGTTTTTTTAAATGGCAGCTTTAGTCATCAGAAAACAGTTGGTCAAATTTTAATTTGATTGACAAAAATAGAAAACCTTTTTTGATACTTGAGATTATATCACATAATACAAAAGCATAGAAATGTCAATTAGTCAGCAAACTGCCTCACAAGGTGATAAAATGTGTACGTTTTTTAACAGTAGCTAATTTTAACCACTTTAAGCTTCCTCTCATACCATTAGCTTGCACACAATCCTTGAACTAAAAAGAATCCAGTTAGCTCACCTCTGTACTGTGACGTAAAACAACTGAGGCAAAGAGATAAAAGAGCACAATGACAAACCAAGAAACTTAATCTATGTACTTTATATCCTTTATGACTGTTATTGAGGTAAAATATATTAAGAGACAGGGCTGTGGCACAAGGAGTTGCAGCCATAAGGTAGTTCAAACATGCCTGGTCTGAGAACCATGGCGTTGAAAGCAGGAGCTGACACTAGCTGCCACTGTCACACAACCAGTGTGATCAAACCAGACAGGATTGCTGAGTACTCTTTTTAATCAATTTCAACACTTTCAAGTCCTTTCTTTTTTCAGATTAAAACAAAAACAAAAAGACCTTTTGGGGGGGGGGGGCAAATTTCCTCAAATGTGCATTTCCTGATCTTTTCCTTCTTTCTTTCATTCAAAGCACATCACCTCCAATTCTTCAAATTTTCATGTGCACAAACAAATCCAAACACAAGAGTAAGATAATCCTAATAATCCAAAATCAAAATATCGCTAAGGAGACAGTGTGGTTTTAAAGAAGTAATCAGAAGTTCTGGTCTAAGTGCCATCTTAAATGCCAAGACCTCTCAAAAGTAAAAATAGGACTTCTAAGACACTTTTAAACTTTAAAACATCAAAGTTAAGACTTTTAAGGCATTTCAAAGATCTGCAGGAACCCTTTAAGATATCTCATAAATCTCAGGGTAGTCAATGCAAGTACTCTCTTTAACATGTTATCACTGGCACAAGTGCCAATGATCTAGTCTTAGGCCCCCTTTGACCCCCTGTGTTTTGTGCCCAGGTTATGTGTGATCAGGAGTTTCTGGAAACACCGTACCAGCCCATCTGGCACAAACAATCATGACATGTTCAAAGTCCCTGAAACTGCTCCTCTTCCCAAGTGCTCTGTTTACACTTGAATGGATTTGAGAGCATAGCGCTTTATTAGTCTCCCTGACTGCTCAAAGCTCTTTTTTACATCACAGGTCACACCATCCATTCACACCCATTCACTCTCACACTCAGTCACTGATGGTTTTGGGTTTCTGTATAAGTTTTCCATCAGTAAAAGCTAACATGTCGCCACTCGTTCATACTCATTTACACACCACTGACACAACAATGTGTAAGTTGGGGTTAAGGGTCTTACTAAAGGACACATCCACATGTGACAGTTTGGAGCTGGGCTGGAACCCTCAAGCTTACAATAGATGGTAGAGCATACTACCAGACTAAGCCACTGATGCAGTTTCTTGCCTATGGTGAATGCATTAATGTCCGCAATTTGATTTGCTGATTAGACACTTGTACTGAGCAGGTGATTAGGTATATATTAGAGAGGGATATTTGAGTGCATGCCTGCTGTTTTTGTTTTACAATACCTCTCTGAGCAATCAGTGCATATCACCATTAGACTTACAATATTTCCAAAGGTTAAGTGTTTTCATTTTGAGTGAAAAAGCTTTGTTTCAAAAAACAAACACAACCAAAAACCCCGATTTGTTTCCATTAATTCTCAAAACATTTGGGGGACATGTTCGTGGGAAATTTCCATATCTCCATCAAAATAAACCTAAGATTAACAGCACAGCCCTGTTTCATTGCTTTTAAAGTAAATATTTGAACTGTTGGAGAAAAGTAACCAATGTATTTTTAACTATAGGTGTGATTTGAGACTGAAGTTTGTATGACTTGTTCATGTGAGTTGAGAGATTAATGTCCTCTCCTTTCTTTTTGAGCAGAAAAAGACTTCACTTCCCGTGACATGTTTAAGGCTGACGAAGTAAAGCCTGCACCTTTTAAAAGCACCTCCAGCACAAAGGCAGGCGGCAGGGAGCACGACGGCAGCAGTGCAGAGTCTGGAGACTCAGAAATCGAGCTGGTGTCAGAGGAGCCACCAAAGGCCACCAACAACCCATTCGCCCAGCCGCCCAAAAGCAAGGGCCCCTCCGTGCAGCCTAACAACCCCTTTGACAACCCCCCTGCTGCTAGGGGTGGTTTTGGCCTGGCTGGCAACCATGCTCCACCCACAGCCTACAGTATTCTGAGAGAGGAGAGAGAGGCAGAGCTCGACAGTGATCTCTTCATTGAGTCTGCATCCGAAGAGAGCCCAAAAAGAGAGCAGGGCTTCGGTGGCCCCAAACAGGGTGTCAGCCCTCCCTCTCCCCTAATTCCCAGTGTTGTCCCTCCCCGCAGTCAGGCTGAGGCCGTGCCAGCCGAGCCCCTGATCCCAGAAAAGGTCAAGACCCCGGTGAAAACAGAAGAGGACCGCCCCAGCAAACCCAAGCCACCGACTGCAGCCGTGCCCCCAGAAGTGCGATCAGAGAGGCCCCAACAGGACGACATGCACAAACACACCAACGAGGGCAAAGGAGACCTTGGAAAAGCTGCTGCTGCGATCTTCCTGGAAGGCTTTGATAAACAAAAAGGTCAGTCAAAAAAACTTGTCTTTTCTCATGGTATTTTCTGAAAGAATAAACAATTTCTGGCTCTATGTGGAAGTGACTGCATTTAAAAAAAAAACATTTCTGTACATTTTCAGTGTTGCAGTCATTTCAGCGTGGTTCATAAGTTTCTGTCTTGAGTACTGGCTCCTCAGAAATAGTGCTGTCACATGGAACAGGTAGAGCTGTATGCTGCTGTGTTTTCATGCCCTTGTCAAAGAGCTAACACCATGTGCTTTTTGACTCAAATCGTATCTTAGCTGAATTTCTTTCTAAAAATAACTGCCAGCGTATTTCCAATGAAATGACTAACACAGTACTTGTGTTTGTTTACTTCCTGGTAGCTACCTGCATGGTGTGCTTTGACATTGTTTTGTGTACAACGTAGAGAGGGTTGCAGTGAGGGATGGGGTGTTCCTTTGCTGTGTGAGACAGTGGGAGGGGTGGGAAATGGCTGTATTGTGCTTCCCTGAGGTCTGCTTCCCCCTGGTGGAACGAATGAGAATAACAGCAGTGTAGAAAAGCATGGTTTCACTTTTGTTGCAATTTGTAGTTAATGAAACTCAACAGTAGCTTAACAGTTTGTCTGCTTTTGGTGGAACCAGCAAATAGGATAAGAAATATGGATTTTAAATGTAAAATTCCTGTCAGCATCTTTACATCATCTGGCTGTTTACATCAATGCCAAACATCCAGCAATTAGATGAGTCAGAAATAGTAGTGGCAGTGAGCAGGAGTTAATGCTGTCTAAGCTGCGCATTTAATACTGGCAAGAGTATTTTGACTTCTAATGGCTGTTCTCCCTGTCCTTGTAAACATGGGTTTTATATAATCCTGTGATGTCAAAATTGGGGCACACTCCTACTCAGGAGCTTTGAAAGGCTTCCTCTTGAATTTTGCATAGCTACAGAGCTGAAAAAGTCACATCAGAGAGAGAACGCAGCTCGATCTGTCTGAAGCTCACAGGGTCTAATGAAAGCTGCCTGAACTGAATGTGATGATTGAGCCAGTGAGCAGTGTCACATCTGAAACATGCATCCCCAGATGTGATGACATGGCAGATAAAAGAGGATTCCTCGCTTTGTTTATTCTGATGGGAGGAAGGTTCTGGAAACGTATAAAGCAGGTCACATGGATGAGTTTCTCTGCCACTAGAGGGCGCAGTGCACCTTTTTTTATTGCTGCTCTAACCAGACCAGAAGATATGCTATCATCAGTCTGTGCACTTCCATACAAGTTGCCATAGCAACAGTGATAGGGGAGTGTTTTCAGTCTGGTTCAAAGACTCATGTTTTTGTCTTCTCTTTGGTGGGTTTTGGCTCTGAAGTCTGTCACGGCAGCACACAGCAGAAGGTGTGAGGTGTGGCTGTCTGCAGGGGAAGGCCACGGGGGGGGGGGACAGGACCATCGGCTTTGACGGGATAAAAAAATGTTTTTGCTCAGTGCTGACACCACAGTGACGCTGCTGTTTCTCCTTTAAGAATCCTGCTTATTCCTTACAGCTGTGTGTGCATCACAGATGTACTGTACAGAGGAAACTATAAAGACATATCCTGAGGGTACTAAACTAGAAATATTATGCTGTAATGCACAGAGTCCCTGGCTATGAATTATTTACATACAAGCACTTTACTTCTTTAATTAGCCATGAGTCATAGTGAAAACAGCTCTTTGCATATCAGGCTAGGGCCTTAAATATTGTTCTGTATAAATTAAGAACAGTCCTGGATGTTTGCCATTTCTCTCTCTAGCAGCATGGTCTCAAGTCCAGTCATTTTTAGTCTGAGGGAAACATTGTTATTGCACCCTGTCAAGTGCACCTAGGTCTTGTAAAGGTTAAATAATGCTGTTTCTTTTTAGTTTACAGAATGAGAAACCATGGCTCAGTCAAAGCTTATTTTAACAATGTCAACAATAAGTAGGACTAAATGATACTGGGAAAAAAGTAATACTGCAATATACTTTCCTCCAGGGATATATAAATAGGGATTTTCATTGGAACTTTCCAGATAAATGCTGTGTCTTTTCATGTGCAACAACTGAAACTGGATCTTTAACACAGAGGATTGAAAGAAGCAGCGTATTTCTTTATAGGCTTTGCAAATCAACATGTGGCTTGCAATTGTAACTTGTAGTTCATGGTCATTAGCTGTTGTTGAAAGTGAACTTTCTATGGAGAAATCCATACTTTTACTTCTAAAAGCTCTTTATGTTTGACATTGGGCAGCTGTGATTGTTGCAGTTAAGTTTTGAAGATGTTAAGTGTCCTACTTCACTTATCTTTATCAAGATTTTCACTAAAGACAAGTTTTTTTACAATTCAAAATGAAAGGAGGCTGGGGTGATGGTGGCTAAGTGGGTTACATCCCAGCAACTCCCACATATTGAGGCTTTCACCTTGTTCAGGCCCATCTTCTCTGTCTTCCCCTACTTTTCACTCCCTATCCCAACTCTTTCCAATGTATCTCCACTTTCAAAAATCAGGTAAAAAGCCAAATAATATCTTTCAAAAATGAAGGCTAAAGAAAGAAATATTAGCTGAAGGTCAGCTTTAATAGTCTGTATTACCATTGTATCTGCGATGGTCATCATCTACAGCTCGTACATTTTATGTGCAGAAAAACACAAACTGTGTACACTGTGGTCTCTTCGTAAACCTACTGATGGTATCTGATGAACTTTTACTGGAGAAAGCTAAGGAAATGAGGAAGGAAATGAAACCATATTGGTTTCCATCAAACAACACACAAACTGCAGTATAGCATACTTTGAGTCATGTGACTGACATTGCACGCCAAGTATTTTAGCCCCCACTATTATCAGTGTGTTCTGAGGCTCTGTTTGTATGTTTTTTGTGTATTTTTTTTTTTTAAATGATAGCTAGTCTACCTTCTTCTCGAGAAAAAAATTGCTTCAACAATTACCACCCACCCTCTACCCCCTAAGGCTCTCAATCATTGCATGGATGGTTTGCTGCAGCAGCAATGGTGGTATGGTGTTTATAATTTGACCCCCCCTCCCCCTCTCTCCCAGCACACACACGCAGACATACACATACGCACTTTCCCCTGCTCGTTGTGTTGGAGCCAGCGCTGCTCCACAGCATCAGTCTGTGTGCTCCGCGAGCCGGCAGCACCTTGGAAACCTTTTTCCTCCCTCCCTCCCTTCCTCCCTCTCTGTCATCGCTGCATCCTTTTCGACCATTCATGCCTTTTCTGGGATGAGTGAGTGAGTCAGTGCTGCTGTGGAGGGAGACAAAGACGAAAAAGGAGACGATAAAGAGGAAGAAAGACAACAGGGACGTTACTGATCACCAGCATGCAGGCCAGTGCAGACGTGGGCAAGAAGGAGAGCTCCTGGAGCGGCTGGAAGGGCCAGGGTACTGATCTGTTTGCTGTGATTTACTCGTCACTGTGTCTGTGCTTTCAGGCTGTAAAAGATGGACTGTTATCCCTGCATGCTGGAGAGATAGTGATGTCACTGTAGCTGTGTATCCTTGAAATGTGTATGTGAGCCATGCATGAGTATTTTTATCATCTAACTGTTTCATGGGATCAAACAGGGCTGTTTACCTGAGCCCTCACTTGGACACGCCCTGATGACAGACGCTTTCTGCTGCATGTGTCAAAAAAAACAAAGAGGAGAGGGGGTGACAGACATTAGTGGGTGTTCAGAAAAAAAAAAAAACATTGTAGAGTGCATGTTGATAAAGATGCTAGTGCTGGATTGTAGTCTAAGGCGTGCCACTGTTTTGCCCTCCCCATTTTACAAGCGTGTAAGGGAGCATTTTTATGTGGCGTATGCTCTGTTTCTGAACAGCGAGGTAGTCCGAGCATCCGGACAGCCCTGACAGACTGTCTCCATAGTAACCAAGGCACACCCATCCTGATTACATCAGCCCTATCTCCTCAGCGGCCACGGCACCTTGCAGAGACTGGGCCGGAGGAGAGCATCTCTCCGTCTGTCTATTTCTGTTGCATGGAGGGCTCACAGACAGTCAGGAGAGAAAATGGCGCCCCTTCCTCTACACTAGCTGTGCTTTATTATCTATTATCTGACATCTCTTTAAGATCAGCTCAGCAGTGAATAAGCTTTGGAATAGTTCACCTATTGTATCCCCACAAAGACCCCAACAGTCACTGAGCGAGATGTGCAGCTGTGTTTAAAAAAATAACCCATGACCCCCACCTGTTATTATTCTACTGAGTCATTACACAGTTAAAATGACTAAAAATTGTCAGTGGCCATAACATGACGCCAAACTGATAGGAACTTTCTGCTTCATTATGAGAGTATCAAATTAAGCTGATATAGCCTCTTCACCAAAGGAAGAAACTGATCTGAACATTTCACAGCTGCACCTTAGAGGTGTGAGCATTTTAATGTTGAGTCATTCTCATTGACTCACTGCCACCAAGCCACTAAAAATTCTTCAAGAGAACAACAGTGATGAAGCCAAAACTAAATCAGAGTAACAAACTTCAAGAACTGAAAATGACAAATAAAAGCCAAATGATTACTTAAAGGTCCCATGTCCAGCAAAATCAGATTGCTTTGCTTTTAATGATGTAAGAAAGGGCTTGAGGAGAATACGACACTTTTCTACCAAAAAGTCTAAGTTCACAGAGAAATGCACTATATCTATTCAAAGAAACCCCCCCTTAAAAGCTCAGATGTTTACTTCTTGTGGTTTACTATTAACTATGTCAAAGCTATACAGCCTCCATTTACATGTGTGTTCTCACAGGCAGACTCCATGACTGTTTTGAAAGTCTGCTCTGCAGCCTGTAACTCCTCCTCCCACTTCCCATCAGATGTCATTTGGGCAGCCAATCATCACAGAGCTTGTCATCACAGCCTTCCTCCCCCTCAGATCCATGCATTTTCAAAGGGGAGGGAAAAAGAGCTGCATCTGGTTCTATTCAATTTAAATCAAATACTTACTTAAAAGACACCCAAGACATGGTGTAAACGGTCAAACACAACCAGGATATGAGACCTTTGAGATATTTTCTTAAACTTATCCAACACTAAATCATTGTGAAAACTTTTGCCTCTAAATAAAAAAACTCAAAACAAAGCATCTCTTTAAATATGACTACATTGACCTATTACAGAAACAGTCCTGTCAGAAGAACTAGTTTTTGCTTTATCAAAACCAGATGTGCTTGTATTTACTTTGAACTTTAGGAAACTCATTTTAACTATCGGTGTTTTTGAGTTTTGTGACTTTTAACTCAATATTGCCCATAAAAGGCTTACTAGTTTGGTGAATTTGAGGTTAACACTGATTATAAAAGAGCCCATAATATGCTATTTCGAGCTTTCCATGCACTTTGTGTTTCAGATGTCTCCTCAGCATTAAAGAGTACTTCTATGCTCAAGACAAAAAGTCAGCGGCATCTTGACTTCTCCCCATCCCTCTGCTTACAGCAGCAGTAGCTGCCTGAAACAGCGAGTTCCCCCACCCACCCCAACCCCAAACAGACCTAGCAGTGTGATGTCCTATCATTGTTTTATCAGCAGTTTGTGTCCACTGGTTTACCATTTAGCACAGAGTAGACTGGTTAGCCAATCGGAGTGGGCCCAGTCCACTCTGAGAATACAGCTCGATCGGGGGCACTCAGTACATGAAAAATAGAAGGTTTTTTGAACACAAGCAATTATGAACATATTCTAGCAATTATCAAAATGTAATACATGAACTACAGTTCAGACAAAATCTAAGCTCCTTAACGAGCAACTGAGCATCAAATAGCTTACAGGGAGATAGAAGAAATATTCTTTTGTAAATTTGTTTACGTATCTCAAGTATCTGCTTTTCTACCTAATGTAAAAAAAGCCTGAAGGCCTGTTTAGGATCTTTGCTCCTTTGACATCGCAGTGAGCCATTATAATAATACCCCCTGCACCCGCCACTCATGAAGCTGCACTTGTGTCAGCACACCCCCTGAAGAGAAGGTCTGGAGTCTGGAGGAGCAGGCGTGCATTCACAGGAAAGCAAAAAATGGAGCATTCTGTGAAAGCCTGTTAAAATCATGGTTTACATCGTCACACACTCCCTCTGGTGATTGACGTGAATTATATTTTGACAAAACCATGGAATAGATGTTTCATTTAGACCACAGACATCTGCGATGAAGGGTAAAAATAAAGGGATATGATATGTCTCCTGTTATTGGTACACAGAGAAGACTAAGAGAGGAGTTGAACTTCAGCGTATATTAAAGTTTAGATGGTTGAACCTCTTTAAGTATTTCACATTAAGATGGAGACTTAGGTCCTGAATCTTGGCTGCCAACAGCAGAAGTCCCTTTGAATGTTTGCTCACTTTGGCTGACAGCTTGTTTGAGGCCACAAGGATGTCTTCAGTGATTTAATGAGGTCAGGCTAAACTCGATTCACTACAGAAGGGGGGAGGGAATCATATCACTCATTTTAATCATTTGCTCTGATTCTTCCTGGTGTTCGTGCTGAATGTGAGAGGAAACCACCCAATCAACATGCGTAACTGGGGAGGCTGCATTTGTACTTCCTGTTATTGAATACAACATCCTGTGTGTCTTATACTGAAATCTCATGCATGTTTTCAGCATTTTCTGCTGTTTAAAATGTTACATTTTTCTATATTCTTTTATAAGTATATATATATATATATATATATATATATATATATATATATATATATCAAAACTATTTCATGTCCTTATAAACAACAGACACCTGATTAGGCTGCAGTCTTTTGTAAACCATCATTCCACCAGTCATCAAGTGCAATAGAAATAAGCAGTGTAATTGTTTTTTATCAGTCATTAATAATCCTCAAATTCAGAAAAATCAGAGTTTATAATGTATATCTTCCAGTATACATTCTTCAGGCTTCTTAGAAGCAGCCGTTATTATTTCTTAACACAGACTTGACAGCTAACCAGCCTCGTGTGAAACTTGCCATTGTCCTTTTGTGCTCCACAATAAAGGGAGAGGCTGTCTTCATAAGTCGGGGTGTGGAGGAGACACATTATGTGCCGCTGATTCCCCAGATTCAGAGCAAATGAATCTCTCTCTGTTCCCAAAGGGGCACTCTTTCCCCTCCCTCCCTACACTCTTTCGGCCCCTCCCTTCTCTCTCCATCTCTCAGCGAGTGGTTGGGATAAAATGGAGCATGGTAACTATGGTAACTGCATCAGGCAGGTGCTCAGCAGATAATTTCTTATGAGGCATTTCAATGGAGCGGGAGGGTGTGGATTTTTTTACCATCATGATGTTAAAGTTGCTTCATCTGTAGCAGCTGATGTCATATGATGTAGGCTTCACATTTTAAAGGACTCTGGTTTTGATACTGTCTTTCATTTTAGTTGCTGCTAGGCAGTCTTTGTCACGTGTCAGAGGAGCTGTGCTTAAAAGCCTGAGCATAAAGGAGCTCACAGAGAGAGCGTGCTTGTATGTGTGTTTTAGTGTGCGTGTGTGTTGGATTGCAATGTGATTCTTTGGCAACCGCACCCCATAGACGTCCCCCCTCCCTCCCTCACTCCGTCCCCCAGCGCAGGCAGATGCTGATTTGCTGGTGTGGCTGTAACCCCTCCCCTCCTGTGCAGGGGGGACTCCCCCTTCAGTGCTCTCCTTTTGTCCGTGGATAAAGCAGCTGCCTCTTTCCCTGTTCAGCCATGGGAGCCGCAGGTCAGTACATGCTTCTACTGCACTAGCTAAAGCTTTCGGTCAATCTGCAGCCTGTGCAGCACACCACAAGACATGGTTGCTGTCACTGGTCAACACCTGTCTGTAGCAAAACTGTCCGTTATTTAAGTGCCTGTGTGCTGTTACAGCTGCTGTGTGTGCTACCTGTGCCTGCCAGTGTGTCTGTTTGTGAGCATCTCCAGTGAAAGTAGCAGCCACATGGAGAGTTTGTAGTCAGTAACAGCAGATCTGCCTACTAAAGGGAGTGGTTCATTAACAGCTGTTATGACACATGGATCCTGGTCTAATTGTTCCAAATATGTAGTCACTTTGGTAGGTAACAGCAGGTGCAGGAACATAGGCACTGCCAGTGTTCTTGTGTAATTGAAAAGAAAAGTAGGGATTTTAGATGTGTTCTTTTAAAGTATATGGGACATATGTGTCAGTGTGTGTGTGTAGCAGAGATTCATTCAATCACAAAGACTGTTCTTTGGCCACTGAGGCCGGCCTGCCTTTTTGGCATCCACAGATGCCTTTTAGTGGAGAGTAAAGATGGCCGTCATCACTATGCTGCTCACAGCTCCTCAGCTAAATTTAGAGCAGGCAGGCTGGCGGACAGCTCGGAGAAGAAGAGTAAAACACCCAAGAGACCACAGCCACAATTCTGTATTCTTCATAGGCACAAAACTTTACATCAGTTCAGCTGTTCTGCTTCCACTCTTGCGACACAGGATTTCCAGGTGCCAGTACCAGCAGATTAACCCAATTTGTACTTTAGACTTGTGTTGGTGGGTGAGGCAGAGGTGAGACAATCAGCCGGCAGTTCTCATGGAAACAGGCCCGTGTTTCCAGCCGACACAGCCCACTGCCAGAGGAGGACCTCTGAAGCTGTAATGGTAGACTGGGCTAATCCTTAGCTATCACTCATCTCTCATCTTTGCCACTGGCTTTGAATTACAGGCCCCAGCACACAAAGAAGAGAGAAAGTATAAGAATAGGCATGGGGGTCTTGATGCAGTGTAAAAGTTTGTCCCTTGGTGTCATGGAGTTTCACTACATTGAAGCATCGTCATCCTCTGACCACAGAGCTGCCGGTCTGGTTAGGTCACATTGAACCGTTATCTACAAACTGCTGATAGCGCTTCCAATACTGCAACTGCCCTCACTGAGCTATAGGTCAATCATTAATTCTGTACTGTGAGCAGCCAGTGAAAGTGTACCTGCAGTGCAGTGACGTTTGATTTGCAATTCACCAGAGTCTGAGACCAGAGCAGGTGGCACTATGCAAAAGTACACGTCAGATATGAACACAAAGTTTGATGGTCAGAAAGAGAAGTTTAGCGCCTGGGACACCTGCACCACTAGTCAGTGTCCAGTATTACCTTCCGTACAGGTTTCCCTATGAAGGAGTAAAGAAACAAAAGGCAGCCACCTTCACCTCTTCCACAGCCCACTCTAACATAAAGAAAAGCTGGGTTAGGAAGCTGGGTTGAAACAGGATCACGTGATAAGCAGAGCTCTCCCAGGATGTTGAGTTGTGAACAGCTTCCAGATATTTGACCCAGATGTGTGTTGTGTAGTGCGCAGACGCCTGGTTTACTCTGAAAAAGAATATGTCTGTGGACAATGAGGCCTACATGTCACAGAGCAAGAGGTTGGGTCATGCTGGTCGTGAGTCTTAACCCTGTTTGTCCTTGTTCTGTCTCCCTCCCTCAGCGATTGACCTGCTCTACTGGAGGAATGTGAAGCAGTCAGGGGCCGTGTTCAGCAGCGTGCTACTGCTCCTCTTTTCCCTGACCCAGTTCAGCGTGGTCAGCGTCGGAGCCTACTTAGCCCTGGCAGCACTCTCTGCAACCATCAGCTTCAGGATCTACAAGTCTGTGCTTCAGGCCGTGCAGAAGACAGATGAGGGGCATCCTTTCAAGTAAGTTAAATGAGGGATTGCTCAATTAGAGGGTCTTAATCAAAGGTGTTCTACATTTACTCATCAAATCACCTGTTCTGTTTCACCAGAGCCTACCTGGAGATGGAGATTGCTCTGTCCCAGGACCAGATTAGTAAATATGCTGACAAAATCTTGCTGTACTCCAACACCTGTATGAAGGAGCTGCGCAGGCTGTTCCTTGTACAAGACCTAGTGGACTCTCTAAAGGTTAGCCTCAAACTCACTCCTTTGAAATGAAGCATTTCTTGTAAGAAAGGATAGCAATAATTTTCAAATATTCATACAGTCATCACTTAAACAAGAAATGAAGAATTCTTGCTACCATCATCTAAAATTATAACTAAAATTTTTCCATTGTTTTTCACAAGCAGCTAGTTGAAATGCAGCTCTTTGTTAATAATAGGTGCATTAATGAGTCCAAAAACGTGCAAGCGAGTTAAGAATTTAGCCTCCCTGGTTCTCTCCTATCAAAGTCTGGGTTTTTTGACTGGGTTTGTGGTGAACACGTGCATACAGGAGTTTTTTTTTCTATTAATTATTGTGTCTTTAAAAGGACAATTGCAAGCAAACTGCCTTGAAGGACTACAGAAATGACAGGAGACATGAGCATAACCATATCTAGTTCTTTTTTATGGTTACAACCACAACTGCCACAGCCAAAAGCACCAACTTGATCAGGTCACAAAAGAGGAAATGTTCTTAAACGAGGTAATAGCATAAAAAAAAATAGGTGGGAAGAGTACTAGATGCTTTTAAGTCAAACTGCATTGTTGCTTCATCGCCTGACAAAATGTTTTTACTTTTGCCAGTTATGTTAACAACTTTTTAAACTTAAAGATTTATTCAAATCATGGCAGCTTTGTCCATTCATAGAAGTTATTATAATGAAAATAAAGTTCTATTAACTTTTTTTGCAAAAGAGCTTGTTATCAGCAATAATCCAAAAACCCTTTGAAAAATTCCCTTGTTTTTTTTTTTTTGTTTCATCTTAGGAACCAGCACTAACTTCTTAGTTTGCAGTCAAGTCCTGAACTACTTCACTGCCTCAATTAACAATAGAGCAAAAAAGCAATCGTCTAGTTGCACAGTTGAGGACATCAAAAACCAACTGTGCTTCTTTTAAAATAATAGATGATCAATTTTACTTAACATTTTCATGTAAATTATCAATTAAACAATCTATTTAACTTGGTAATGTCAAGGGAAATTTATAGTTTCTAAGACAATAAGCTGAAGCAACCCTTTGTCTGTAACAGATACCTTCCATTTTGTGGCAGCATCACACTAACAATCTCAGATTGACATCCTGATCCATCTTTTAAATGCGCGGTTTATACTCCTGCATCAAACATATGCCATAGCTTATGCCATTCGTCTGTTTAGCTGTGAACTAACTCAGAAGCCTACATGTGTAGTCAGACATGCTCTCTACAAAAATAATCTAACTAGGTTTTGAAACATTAACCACAAGCCCTATTCATGTCCACTGTGTGGCATTTGGTGACTGTCAGTCTCCAGAGAGTGTCTTAGACATTACTGTGTGTGTACAGTGTGATATAATGGCTGCAGGAGACAAATCAACACATAAAATCTACTTGCTGAGATATCAGAAGTGCTTTTCCTCATTCATGTCGTATGTAGTTGCAGACAAATTAAAAATAAAATCCTTAGTCCTTAGCTTTAGCAGCTGTTCATTTTTCTCCTCTGATATCTAGTATAAACAAGTGCTGCTCATTATTTATCAACTCTGCATCCTGACATCACACGCTCCATTTCAGCTTCCAAGGTTTCATGTACAGAAACAGAGAACATGACAGGACTACTACAGAAATTGCACTGGGGACTGACAATTTGGTGGACAATTGTAAAGCCGCAAATGCACAAGTATAAATGCTTACAACGGCGTAGGGTCCTACGAGAGAGGCACCACATGACCCTGATGCAAAAGCAGAAGCAAGGCATGAAAATCTCTATGTTGTCTATGAAAACTTATCAGTGACTTCTGGAGTTATTTCCTTGAGAGGAACATCACTACTTGCAAGGGATTCAATCATCTTTCATGTACTTTAGAAGTTTGCTCGAGCAGCACAGGGACTTAGGGACTTTCTCTTTTTCCTTTTTACATTCTGTTAATGCATTTTTATGCTGTCAGAAATCCAGGTTCCAAAGATGAAAATATAACCTGTCTATGTATGTTTCAGTTTGCTGTTTTGATGTGGCTGCTGACCTATGTGGGCGCTCTCTTTAACGGCCTGACATTGCTCATCCTAGGTGAGACTGACTCATAAACACTCAAGCTTTTCAGTCTTTTATGCATCAGGACGTTAGCTGTTCAACACAACCCATACATCGAAGCTGCATTATATCATACCCATCATAAATGAGAGGAAAAACATCCTAATAACTATATCGTTACCAAATGATTTAGTAGGTCATGTTTACTTCACTAGTAGGCCGTGTACAGTATCTATTTACTTTTCCAGTTTACTTTAGATAAGTGTTGGGGATTGCTGACACGTGCTCCTGTTTAAATATCTACTTACAGAACAGTAGGTCAGAATGCTCCAGCACTAACTTTCACTCTCTCTTCATGCATCCACAGCTGTGGTCTCCATGTTCACCATGCCTGTGGTCTACGAAAAACACCAGGTAGGAATCTGAGCTTCACATACATTTATCTTTTAGGGTCGTCAGTCACATATCTAACTTGTCCTTTTTCACTCTGTTTTCAGGCACAGATTGATCAATATGTGGGGCTAATACGGACCCAAGTCAACTCTGTTGTGGGGAAGTGAGTGTTTGCCACTAACACTGTTTGTTCAAAATCCTCAAATCAAGCAGCCCATGCACCTCATAAACCTGTGAGGATGTTCCAGGCATATGTTGATCATAAGCAGGCAAAGAGGACAGATAGAGAGACAAGTAACTGCACTCCACATACATGAACATTTGGTTTGGTTAGAATAAAAACACATAAAACCATGTACATGCACGTGTACACCCGCACAAGTTGCAGCAAAGAACAAGAAGAAGAGCATGTCTTTGCTGCTCAGTGACTGAATAATAAGAATTAATTTTAACTTGAAGGCTTTTGTGACAGCTGTGCTTGTCAAGTTCAAACACATAGAAAGTCTTCAGTGTCTCACGTTAATTGTACAGATTTGAGACAGCTAGAGCAGAACAGGGAAGTGGTTTTGAAGAGACTAGTGTCTACTTTTTATCAATTTGGAGCCATTGTGGTATAAAATGAGGCCAATGCTCAAGTTCAAAGCTGTAGTGTTTCATGCACCGGTCCTCACACGAGCCTTTTCACACATGTAAGCGACCTAACCAGTTTTCTGACTTTTCCACGTTTTGCCTTCATAGCAAGAAGTTTCCTGTTGAGCAGAGGGGGTATGGTGGAGGGGGGCATACCAGGGGGAGAGCAGACAAATTAAAGTGTTTGGGTAAAAACCTTCTTCTTTGAGTTTACACATGCACAGCATTGGGTATTGTTTGGGTTCTTCTAATACTTGTGAATTTTGAAAGAAATAAACCGGCATTTACTATGATTACACCTCTCTCAACTCATGTGATGCTTTAAGTAGTTCAGCTGTAGGGCGATACTGGACAGTTCACTGAGCAGAGAGGGATCTGCATCTTTGGCTCTGACATTTACTGAACAGTGTCACGATCAGCCACTGAGACCTGTGTTGTAATTCAGGTGGGAAGGTGCTGTATGTGTTTGTATTGGTATCACACCAGTACTGAATTTGATACCCACCCCTACATCTGTGGCTCATCCAGGTAAAATCCTGGAACAAAATTCTGGGTTTCTGTGCATGTGTGAATAGGGTTATACAAATCCCCTGTGAAAATACCCATTTAAACGATAGAAATATAATTTGATGGGTACACATTGATCAAAGTTGTTTTTTTGTTTTTTTTTTGGATACCTCTTCTGTCAGGGTTTAATAAATGATACGGGTTATGCAAATTTAGGGTATGGCTAATATTACTGCAAGCTAGCACCATGTTGATGAGACACTAGCCATGTTCTCATGTGCACTTTTCCTTCGGTCTGTCTGAAATCATTCTGATCAATCATGGCGTGTGTACATGCATCTAACATAATCAGAACAAGAGCATGTGGGCATGCTCAGAGCTGTCTCTAAGGTCTGAACTCACAAACAGCAGAAGGAGCAGCTGTTATTTACTCTGAAGATAAAAAAGTGCTTTAACTTAAAAATATATAAAAAAAGAGTCATTCACGCACAGTTTTCTTTTTTTATGTTTAGTGGCAGCTGACAAGTATGTAACAGACACGTACATGATTCTCTTAATGAGCGTGTGTTTACAGATTTTCTCTGTTATGAGGTAGAAACGTGGTTCCACAGTGTGATTAATACTCTGTTAATATTTCAGATTATCCTTATTTGAGAAGGCTACAGTCACAGACTCCTCCACTGTTATAAACAAACACTGCGGTCTGTCACTTGTACTCCCTCACAGGGAGACAGAATTGTTTTCCCCTGCTGCTGTCTGTGACTTTGGTTGTTTTTATTTTCTACTCTGAAATGAACCCTAACCGTAATCTGCAAGTGTTTTCCCCCTGCGCTCTGTGTAGAAACTACAACACTGCGGTTAAAAAGTCAGAAGGCAAATAAAAAGGTTGATAACTGCCAATGTAGTCCCTAAAGTGGGACCAACCAATTGTAGAGTGAGACTGGTGGGACTGTGGAGTTGGACACTCCCCTCTCCTAAGTTGCGCATGTCTGAGCAGCTTTAAACATCCAGTAGAGTTGAGATGGGAGGAGAGACAGAAAACCACGAAGACTTGTTCAGAATAACTGTTTACATGAATGACTTCAGAACAACGATCAGCATAAACCACCCCTCATTCGGGATGACATTTCTTTCCAAATGAGCTCTTTCAGATCAAAACCTTGTGATTGACATGTTTACATGATCCGTTTCTGTTTTAATTAAGCATTCATTGCGATGACTTGTGTCCATGTAAACATGGCTAGTGTTTTTAATGTTTATTGGCTGTTGACTGGCTTCAAAAGATTGCTTCAGCAATCAAATGGCTGACAACATTCAGACAACATTCAGCACTTAATTCAGACTACTGATTTTTTTTCAACCACCATTGTTACAGTAAGAATAATTCAAAAAAGTGTGCCTACAGCTGTTGAAAAGTTGCAGGCTCCATTGTATTCGCCAGCGTTTTACAGACTAGCTGGTATCAGCTTTCCAAATTTAGTCACATTTGACTTGTTGGTTGAATGGACAGCCATATAAAGAGAGCAGAAAAACAGCAAGAAGTTTGAGTGAGCGCCCCTTAATCTAGAGAAAATATCTGGTTTGGTATGTGGGATTAAACCGTGTTTTCTCTGTCCAGAATCCAAGCGAAGATTCCTGGGGCCAAGAGGAAGGAGGAGTAAGATCTGTCTGTCTCGTGGAGGAGCGGACAGTCCAGTCCAGCTCAGAGTCAGGCAGCTTGCTCACTGTTCAAGAGCCTGGTCGTCATCTGTGGGGCATAGTGCTATGTCATCTTGGTGTTCTCTAAAAGCATCCACTGGAGAAGCCGTCACCCTGTCTATAGCAGTCTAAACACTAACACACACTGTCACATGTTCATAATCCTGTTTCTAGGTAGACAAGAACACAACTCAAAAAACAAAAAGAAACAGACTTTTTTGTGTTGCTTATTATAAAGTGCATGAAGTCGAGCCTTGGGTAAATGATATTTGATATCTTTTTGTGCAGTTTTTAAACCACGCTATACTTTTGCTTTGCAGTGCTTACCACAAACTGTACGGTTTGGCACAAAAAGCTGAATGCCCTCAAACGTGCTCTGCTGCCAATGTTAAATACTGCTTCATGTTTCTGAGTTAGCAGGCAGGGCTTCTCTCAGTATATGTCAATATATATAAATATCAAAACTGATTTCCTTTTGGTGTTTCGAAGCACAAAATAAATTAACAATATGCGTCTTAGATGTGGTAATTGTAGGGTTTTTTGCTTTTGTATAACCATAAGGAACAAGACACACGCTCATGTTTTAGGTACTGTTGTACAACTACTATGAAGACAAGGAGTATCTGGTGATATTTAGCTTGTTTGAATAACTGTTCAACTTTGTACTATGTTCAGCTATACTCTGTAGTTCTTTAGACCCTGGACTCTTTAACTATTTGCACTCTCACTATGTATTAAATTACATGAATAAGAAAAATAAATGTACCTTGATGTATAACATCTCCTCAGCTACTTCACTGATGACTTCACATTCATAAGAGGTTATGTGTGATACCACGGCTCAGTCTGAGGTGATAACACTTTGGATGGGAGACCTGGAATGATGAGCTATAAATATGAGCCCTGGCACAGACAAGACTCTAATAGTAGGAACTCTGCGTGTGTGTGGGTGTGTGTGTGTGCGTGTGTGGTGACTATTTTAGCTGACTCCAGGTCACAATGAGACTATGTTTGAATGAAGACTGATTGACAAGCCTCATCTGTTGCAAATAACTATTTTTAATGACCCACTGCTTAAGTGCTGAAACATCACAGCAGCCACTGACTTTGAAAAGGAAATAACTTCTCCACTATTGTTGTACACGGAAACAGTCTGAACTGAGGAGTTTTCTTTACTCTTTAAAACATTGTCTGTATTCTAACTTAAAGCATATTTCCCTCTGAACATAATTAAATAAAAATTCTAGGAAACTTCTCATAATAAAACATCATAAGTTACACTGAACAAAAGTGCATAAACAGTGTGTGCTTTCCTTAGCGGTTGAGGAGAGTGACGGGATGAAGCTGAAACAGAACACCTCTGGCCTTTGCACCTCCAGGTTCAGCATTACCCATCCGAAGAGCGGGATCCACCTGAAGTACAACATGTAAACTATTTCAGTGAAGCTGCTAAACCACTACAATTTTTAAATTGCAATTTATCACTGAATTATAATGGCTTATTTCCATTAATGGCTGTTAAAACTGTACAATGCTTAACAAATTTATTAGACCACCACCTAATGCAACATCTATGCCACAGCTGCCCGAAACAAACAGCTTTGGTAATTACAACAATCATTTTTATGTTTCTGTTATAGTCAATACACCAGTATGTAGATGCTCTTTAACTGAAATTATATTTATAAGGCTAAAATACAAATACATTTTTGTTACCCATGAATTTTGAATTTACTGTTTTACAAAAAATAGAAAAAAAAAGTCATGCTTATTGCTATTTCTTGATTACAATGTCAAATTATAGTTATTTACTTGCATTCCTGAACAGAAACATTGAGATTAAAATTAATCATTCCTGTCCAAAATGAATGCCATATGACAGTAACATTTTCAATCTTCAACAAGTTTTTGAAGGATTTCTAAATATTCTAAATATGATTGTTTTCATGGCCTTATGACAGGTGGTCTATTGAATTTGTTGAGCACTGTATGTGTACTCTTTTGTTTTTGTTGTCTTACGACACATTTTTAAGCATATATTGAGAAAGTCAGGCAATTATTTCCAGTTTCTTTACTTGGTAATTAAATAATGGCATTAAAATGTATATTCTGATTTTAACATTTAGATTTATTGTTTAAATAAGTGCATAACTGTTCCACCAGTGTGGTCAGAAAGACTGACTTAAAAGATAGGACACAGCTTCAAAGTGCACTGTCTGTGAAATAAGGTGTTTAAAATGTTAAGAATTATGCAGTAAATTCGTAGAAATAAATCGTTTAAGTCAAATAACCTCTGGTTAATACCACACCTTTTCCACTCCTTAGGTTTCCCAGTGTAATTGCTTTTTTGTTTGTTTATCAGATCAGATTAACGTTCAAGTCCAGAGATTTTCTCAAGAAACTATATATGTTAATGAAACGTTAAACGATAAAAAAAAAAAAATAATAAAAAAATATAAACAGAAATCTGGTTCGAAAAGGCTTTTCCTCAAACATTTGTCAACAGCCTAAAACTGAGACACTGAAAAAATGTGTCAGTCACAGAAATTGTCTTTATGAGGGAAGCTCTTCAGTGCAGGCTTGTGTCTGTTTAATGATAATTGATTTGGCTTTCTAAAGTATTCATCCTCACTTGCATCCCTTAAGGTACTTATAAGCCGGACACAAACTTTATTTCTACAGATTTATCCAAATCAGAGGGCCTTTATAAAAGTGACATCTAAAATTTGGGATCTTCTGTCAGGGTAAAATAAGACTTTTCCATTCTAATTATGACCTTGAATTAAAAGAATAAAAATTGAGCCACTTTAATGCTTTTTAATGATCTAAGCAAGCAGTGAAAAAGTGAAATCTCTGATAACTAAAGCTGAAGACTATTTTCTACTGCTGAGATGAACTGTCTGAGCATTTCAGTAAAAAAAACAAAATAAAGAAAAACGAGGATGTTGTTAAAAAGGGGGACAAAAGAACAGGTAGAAATAAAGCGAAGTGGCATTGTTGGAGGGATCAGAATAAAACATATAACAGACACAAGAGCCCTTTCAGCTACATACCTGGTTCCATTTTCCTGTCTTGTCGTAGTACAGCGGGATGACAGCTTCCCTTGGCGGTGACTTGGTGAAAAGCCTGATTTACATCAAATAAAAAAAATAATAATTATAAAAATAATAATAATTATAATACATCTTATTTAAAAGCGCCTTTCAAGATCCTGAAGGACACTGTACAGGATAAAAACAACAATGATGCAAATCATTTTTGACCTATATTCAATTAAATACACTACAAAGGCAAAACATTTTATTTCAAAGTGATAAACTTCATTGTTCTTTTGCAAATATTCTCTCATTTTGTATTTGATGCCTGTGACATGTTCCAAAACAGCTGAGACAGGGGCAACAGAGGGGAATAAATGACTTGAGAAATGCTGAAAACACACCTGTCTGAAACACTCCACAGGTGAACAGGTTCATTGGAAACAGGTGAGTGTCATGATTGCGCTTAAAAAGACCCTCTCCGGGAGACTCAGTCGTTCACAAACAAGGAAAGGGCAAGGTTCACCGCTTTGTGAGCAACTTAATGTAAAATTCCAAGAAATTAAGGGATTTCATCACCTACAGTACCATTGTATCATCAAAAGATTCAGAGAATCCAGAGAAATCTCTGCTGGTAAGCAGCCCAAACTTTCATCACTTAATGCCCATGACCTTCAATCCTTCAGGCGGCACTGCATTAAAAACTGGCATCATTCTGTAAAGGATATTACCACATGAGCTCAGGAACAATTTGGAAAACTATTGTCAGTTATCACAGGTCATTGCTACATCTTCAAGGGCAAGTAAAAACGACCATGCCAAGTAAAAGCCATGTATCAACAACACCCAGAAACACTGTCAGCTTGACGCGAAGTGGAAAAGTGTGCTGTGGTCTGATGAGTCCACAGTTCACACTTTTGTTGGAAATCATGGCCGTTGTGTCTTCGGGTTAAAGAGGAGACGGACCATCCAGAATGTTATCTGTTCAAAATTCAAAAGCCAGAATCTGTGATGGTATGGGGGCATGCCAGTGCCCATGGCAAGGGTAACTTGCACATTTGTGAAGGCACCATTAATCTGAAAGGTACATACAGGTTTTGGAGGACCATATGCTGCAATCCAAGCAAAGTCTTTTTCAGGTACAACTCTGCTTATTACAGCGAGCCACAAGCTGCATTCTGCACGTGTTAAGTAGTCTTAGAGAGCAGGTACTAGACTGGCCTGCCTGAAATCCAGACCTGTCTCCCATTGAAAATGTGTGGCACATTATGGAGCGCAACATACAGCAACTGAGGCCCTGGACTGTTGAGCAACTGAAGTCATACATCAAACAACAGTGGGAAAGAATTCCATCTACAAAGCTTCAACAATTAGTGTCCTCAGTTCCCAAACGCTTATCGAGTGTTGTTAAAAGGAAAGGTGATGTAACACAGCAGTAAACGTGCAGCTGTCCCAGCTTTTTTCGAACGTGTTGGAGGCATCAAATTCAAAATGAGTGAATATTTGCTAACAAATTTTATCAGCTTGAAAATAAAGTATCTTGTCTTTGTAGTGTATTCAATTGAAAATAAGTCAGAAAGGATTTGTAAATCATTGTATTCTGTTTTTATTTAAGATTTAATCAGCGTCTCAGTGCAATTGGAATTGGGGGTTTTATTTCAATTCATATTGTTTGGAAAATCAAGACTTTCTGTCAGTAGATCTGTTTAACTGACCCAATGAGGCGATCTCGGCAGTCCTCCTGCAGGTGGACAATCCTGTCAGGCCCCAGGTGTTGAGTGCCAGCAGGCCCCCCACACACCAGGCGGTTCACAGCATTTCGAAGGGCATTTATCTAAACAGAGACAAAGAATTAAAGAAAGAAAAATGGACAGAAGGAGTGAGGAAAGGAAGAAAAGCCATAAATAATAAGAATCACAGGAAAGAGAATTCTTGATTATGTAAAGGCCGGCATGAGAGCACTGCAGTAACAGATGCAGGGTTGTGGATCATTAACATGCCAGAGCAGATATCACAAAGTACAACAAGATCTGAAATTGGGGTTCTGTTTGTTTTTGCTTAATGCTATTTTTATTAGAAGATATAATACAGGCTGTTTAGATGTTTAGTTGTTATGTATCACATGTTGATGGAACTAAATAGTGAGAAAAGATTTCCAATCTGTATTTCTTCACATCCATCTCCGTTCCCACCTCAATGATGTCTTCAACATCAAACTTGACATCAAAGGCGAGCTCGATGTCGTCCTCAGGTAGGATACCCTCTTGTGTTTGATGGTTCCAGCCCAAACCACAGAGGGCACCTGTGTAGTGAGTCCTCTCTTCATCAGTGCTATAAAAAGAGGAGACAGATTATTTTAGATATGTGTTTGTTGTGGTGTGCAGGTAGAAGTCTGTGTGCCTCACAGACCGTAACTCCATGACGGGAGTGAAGAGCATGGTGATGAGTGCGGGCAGTCCAGGGATGTCTGGCATAATCGACGTCTCTCTCAGTAGGATCCGTGTCCCTGTAACAAACAAACATGAAAATTCTCAAAAAACTAATGCGGATGTATAAAGTACAGATTCCACAGAAAGCCTAAACAAAAGGGTCTAAAATAAAACATGGTCACATCAAAAGTGACCAAAAAACTGTATTTCTATGACATAATGTGTTTAAAAACTTGCAGTAGATTGACTTTCAGCAGTGTTAGATACTTTTACACGATTTAAAAGATAAACATTGCTGAGTCTTTAGGTCTGTGAGACATACTTCTATGTTCATGAGTTAGCTGCAAAACCCTCTGGTGTTTGAAGTCAGTCAACAGTGGTCCTCAACATTCATGAGATTCAATTCCTTTTAGGATTATGAAGGACAATTACTGCACTGAATGCTGTGTTGGGCTTTTTTTGTAAACAGAGTTAACGCACCCTAAATTTACAACTATGAGCGTGCTCTGTTTCTCTCACCAAAACAGCTCTCGCTTTTCCAGACTGGTGCAGGGATGAAATGATTTTGGCAGGCAAACCCGGAAGTTGGCAAAGCTCTGATTTTCTCAACAATAAGCCCATGAGCTTTTTTTGTGTGGATTTTCTTTTAATTGCTAATAACAAGCTATGTGCAAAGGAAAAAAATGTTTTAAGATAATCTTTATGATAAATACACTATCTTCTTATTTTCTGAGTCATTAAAGTAATCAGCAAAAGTAAAAAGGAAATTTTTTCATAATTATGGTACTACAGCGCAGTCGACCGACTCAACATCAACAATTCTAAGCATTCAACTTAAATGTCACACCCTTACTTCCTCTATAAAACACTTTCTTCTTAGTGACATCTGATTAAGTTAGTGATCATAGCTGTCATCTACAAGTCAAAGATTATATTTTAGATGATAAATTTTCATGTTCCTGACAAGCTCTGTAGCCTTAGGTGGCTACTTGTTAACAATTGCCTTTTGTAAGACTTGAAACAGCTTCAAAATTCACAAAAGTGACATAATATATTAAATGAAATATGTTTGGGTTATACACCGATAAGACATAACATTATGACCACTGCCAGGGGAAGTGAATAACACTGATCATCTCTTTGTCATGGCACCTGTTAGTGGGTGGGATATACTAGACAGAAAGTGAACATTTTGTTCTCAAAGTTGATGTTAGAAGCAGGAAAAATGGGCAAGCCTAAGGATTTAATCAAATTTGCCGAGAGTCAAATTGAGATGGCTAGAAGACTGGGTCAGAGGATATCCAAAACTGCAGTTCTTGTGGGATGTTCCTGGTCTGCAGTGGTCAGTATCAATCTAAAGTGGTCCAAGAAGGAAATGTGGTGAAACTGGCGACAGGGTCATAGGCTGTCAAGGCTCACTGATGCACATGAGGAACGAAGGTTGACCTGTGTGGTCTAATCCAACAGATGAGCTACTGGTGTAAACTGCATTCAATGTTAATGCTGGTTCTGGTAAAAAGGTGTCAGAATACACAGCTGCATTGTAGTTTGTTGTGAAGAAGCAAAGGTACCAACACAATACTTGGCAGGTGGTCACAATGTTATGCCTGATTAGTGTATATATACTGGTGTACAAATTAATCTCTTTAACTTCACATAGTTGTTGCTGCACCTTGAGGCAACATAACAAATTAATTTTGCTTTTGCAAATTCACACAGAGGTGCAGATATATTGTGATATCACAGTATTTAATTTAAAAAAATCTTTTTGTTTTTTTGCCATAATTGAGCCATAGTCTACACTTCATTTGTCACAGGTTTTTATGGGAACAGTTTCCTGCACTTGAACAGTCAAGTACTGTTGTAAGTCACTATATCAAAACCTTGAGACTTGAGAGAGATGGTTTCTGCTTCAAAACAAGCAGAATCCATCAATAAACAGTGAGAACAAATGTTGCTTTTATCAGTCAAACACTTCTGGCCTTTATACACCTATATAAACAGATACTTCTTTACTTTTTAGTCATGTAAACATCCAATAGAAGTGTTTTGAAAAAACTTTTTTTTTAGTTTTGACAGGGATCATTTGTAATAAAACCTTCAAAACAATGAGTTGAAAACTGAAGGCCTGTAGAAGGAGATTGACTGCAGCATTGATTTACCTTCAAATGAACCCTTTTACTTAACATGAGGCCATTGATCCACTGTTTGAATACACAAGAGTCGGAGCTGTATATATACAGAGATGTATTATCTAGTACCTGTAGAGCTGACGGACACACTCCCAGCCACCAGCATCCTCTGATGTTTGTAGTGAGGGTTTTCATCCAGGGCCAAGGAGTTGATGCTGCTCTTATCGACACTCACTGTCCTGCAGGAGGACACACTCATAAGCACGGGAGGCTGGGGACTGTAAATCTGTGAGTTTAATTTGTACTGCATGTATGTGATGCTTACTTGTAGTAGGTCTTGAGGCTCAAGCTGTGAAATTGTATCTTGTTGGGACTGTTTGGTCCGTGCAGCTGAACCTGTTGTGTTAAACGCAGGGCTGAGGTCAGACACAATACATCACATGTTAATGCGGTCACTCTGAGTCAGCCGGCTTCAGTCACTCTGTTGTCATTGCTGTTATCAGACAAGGAAGGGCGTGTCTTTGAACAGGCAGAACACACAAGTGAGCCACTGAAATGGCTCCATCTACTGGACAAACTGAAGGCAACACACAGCACATGAGACAATTACTCAAATCTGAGAAACTCAGAGACTTGGTATCTGGTTATTTTGTAAGGTACGACACAGGTTACAGCACCAAATCTATAGTTAAACATGACACTCTGAAAAGACCATCTCCATACATTCAAAGACCCCATTGCATCCTCAATCTCTTAAAGAAACACTCCAACATTTTTGATGTTTTTGTGTCTTACCTCAGTCCCCAGTCCATGACTAGCAGGTAGACACCATTCTTTTGACTGTGCGTCCAGTAACAAGAAAGAGATGGACTCAGATCGCCAACCGCTAGCTTAGCTTAGCTCAAACGTTGGGAGTATATGTGTAGTGCTTTAGCCTGCCTCTGTCTACAGTCCTCAGATATACTCTAGATGGTCCTGTGTGCTTGTGTTATTTATTGACCCTGTGATGTTACGTTATCTATTTTTAGACTAAGATTAGCGTTTTATACAATTTTTGAAAGAAATACTTACAAAACTAAGCTGCAAGGGCGCAAACCACAGCGGAAGCGCTTCTCAGCATGTCAACAAACCAAAGCCTCTGTTTACAAGTAGAAGAAGATTGCTACTAAGGATTATGGGTGACTTTATCAGAAACCAGTACCTTATAAACAAAGAAACAAAATCAAACAAAAAAAACAGACAAAAAATTATCTTTTTTTAAAGAAGCACCAGTTAAAATCTTGAAAAACATACTTTTCCCATTAAATGTGCGTTGTAGAAACAGACAGAAGTAACGGTAATATGAGTAGAGGAGAATCTTAAATAAATTATATCTTATAATATGTTTTAAAGGTTTCTTTTTAAACACCTACTTTTCATTATTTGATACTTTTTTTAAACTTAGGAGACCCCCTGAAACCTTATAAAAAGTATTAAAATTTCTGTCTCTCTCACAGCTAAAAGGAGCTACTATACAAAATAAATACGTAAATAAATAATTTTGTTGAAACAGTATTGCATTTCAGAACTTGAGTTTCATCAATAAAGCAAGCGGAAGAGAAAACTCTCCAGTATTTTTGGCTGTCACATGCCCGTCTAAATGAAATTATTTATAGCTTACCTGACAGGCTACTCTGACAAATGTCTTCCATAATTTTGTTGATACTAATAAAACAAAAAGTTTATGTAAGATGCAAGGTATCCTGCCTTTGCTCTGGAAAAGGGCTGTCGGCTCTTTGAAAAGTGGTTGAGCAGACTGTCGATGAGCTCCTTCTCCTCTTTCTTGCGATCTTTCCAGGAGCTGCCAACAGAGTTGGGCACATATGTACCTGTTTCCATGTCTCTGTACAGAGACATCAGTACCTCGTGGTTTGTCTGAAAAAAATGGAAAAAATAGGACTTTCAAATGAACAAATGCACAACAATATATGGATCTTTCTTAATAGGGTTCCGATGACTCAATTTCTATTATGAATCAGATTGTTAAAGAGTGGCCCTAAGAATTAATTCTCTGGTTACTTTTGGTCTATCTGCATACTTGTCACTTTAATGCTACCCCTCCATCTAGTGGAAAAAAAGTGTAATGCATTGGGGAACATTTGGCAACATTCAACGTGGGAAACTGGAAAAAGACAAATGATTGCAGTCAGAAAAATTTAGGGGTATACTCTGCTGTCTTGCTATAGATAGTGTGATGCTGATTAAAACAACACTGAAGGGAATTCAAACTCATATGAATCAGAGCATACAGCAGGTGCTCTCTTAAAGAACGAGGTCTTTAGTAAAACACCTCTCCAGCTGCAGATGTCAAGCTGTGGTACTGAAAGCCATTAAAATCAGTAATTGCTTTGAGTGTGATATGTTACAGCTGAATTGTTTCTGCATGCACCCGACTTAATAACTGAAATATGTGGCGTCACCTTAGAATCAAAGCCTTCTTCAGCCTTTACAGCATGTCCCTCTTCCACCAGGATGTCCAGTACGCTTGTGTTTGTCGTTTCTGTGTTGATGAGCAGCTCCACACGCATGACACCATGAAGGAGGGAGTACAGCGACACGATGACTGAGCCGCCCTTCACCAGCGTGATGAAACGGTTGCGGGCTCGGCTGCTCCACTGGTTTCCCAGGATAACAGACTGGGCTGAGGGACGCATTTCGATGACTTGGAACTCCTGAGCCTAGGACCACAGCAAAAGTGTTTTTCATAGTTGGAGGCAGATACACAATCACAGTTTCACATACAAGCCAACCTGAGTATTTGCTACCTGGAAAGGGTAAGGTGGGAGTTCAGCAGGGATTTCTCTGAGGGTGCTGATGGCAACAACTGCTGTGTTTCCAAAGTCCAAGAAAAACACCTGAAGGACAACATCACATCCTGAAGCCAAGTATAATAAGCAAGTGGCAAATCCTACAACACACTGCAGCACAGAAAACTTTCTTTATAGTCTGCTCACATTTAGAGGACACAGTGACATCAGTTTTCAAAGTAAAATAACCGTACCTGTGTGTGGATAAAGCACACACTGTAGAAAAAGTTATTTTAGAATCGTGATAAAATCAGGCCGAGAAAAAAAAATCTGCTTACAGTCTTTATTTGATGCCGTCACTTTTGATCTGTAAAACCACTGTATCCGTAACAAGCATATGAACTTGTAGTGCTGCAAACACCTAGACTCTGCATGCACTGTGGTATCTGAGTAAAACTACTGATGGTGAGATCAGACTGACTTGCGCTGTACATAGTCAAGGAATTAAGATACGCTGTGATTTTGGTTTCCATCAGACAACACAAAAATAGCAGCATGATCTGCTCTGAGTCAAAGGCTGACATTGCACATGCCCCAATGGAATTATAAGAGCATGCATACATGGCATTTGTGATTTTTAGACAATATCTTCTTTAGCCCTGATATAAAAATGAGAGATGAGTATGTGTTGGTAAACAAAGGGGGCAGCACGGCGGTGCAGTAGGTAGTGCATGTGCCTCACAGCAAGAAGGTTTCTGGTTTCTAAACCCTTGACGGTCAGGGCCTTTCTGTTGAGTTTGCATGTTCTCCCTCTGCATGCATGGGTTGTTGCTAGGCACTCCAGCCTCCTCCCACAGACCATAAACATACTCAGTAGGATAAGTGGTGACTCCAAATTGCCCTTAGATATGAGTGAGTGCATGTACAGTTGTCTGTCTCTCTATGTGGCCCTGTGATTGGCTGGCAGCTGGCTCAGGGCGTCCCCTGCCTCAAAGTAAACTGACACGAAACATAGATGGTAGCAGGGATGCCACAATCAAGCTTTTTTTTGTCTGATACTGATCACCTGCTTGGCGAGATTGCAGATACCAATACCAACTATTTTTTGTGTTTTGTTTTAACAACTCGTTGAGTGTTTGCTTAACAAAGCAGTAAAAACAGCCATACAATAAAGTATCCTACATTAAGAAGATATGAATTACAAAATCACTTATTTATTACTTGTTTTTGTGAATGAACAAAATTATTGATATGCTGACAAAAACTACTGATTTTATCCAAAAAGAAAAACAGTGCAGATAGACTAATAATTCAAAGGCATTATGTTTAGAAATATCAACTTAGTTACAATGTAACTTATGTAATAATTTCATATTGCCAATACATTATTGCTGCGCGCATGCTGACAAAGACCAGAAAGAGAGCCCACATTACACCAACTTTAAAGTCTCTGCATTGGCTACCTGTATCTTTTAGAATTGATTTTAAGGTTCTTTTACTAGTTTATAAATCCCTGAATGGTCTTGCTCCTTTTTATTTACCCAATCTGCTTTTACCCTATGAACCTAGTTTAGCCCTCAGGTCTTCAGGTAGTGATCGTTTGATAGTACCCAAAGTTAGAACTAAAACATACGGTGAATCATCATTTTTACTACGGCCCTCGTCTGTGGAACAGTCTACCTGAGGACCTGAGAGCAGCACCTACTGTTCATATTTTTAAAAGCAAACTCAAGACCTACCTTTTTAGTCTGGCTTTTAGCTGATTATATTATTATTACTTAGTCTTACTTATGTATTCATTTTAACCCTCTTAATATGCTTTATTTCTCAATTTCAGCTCAGATTTATTGTTCAGAATTTTATTATCTGTTCATTGATTTTCTTTCCACTATCTTACTTCAGTACATTTTATCTCATTTTACCATATTATTATTTAAAATTGTATTTTATTTACCTATTTATTTTCCTATAGTATGCTTATTTATTTATTTTAATCTAATTTCTTATCAGGATTTTTTTTATTGTTATTTTAGTTTTAGCTCCAGTGTTTCCTCATTTTTAATTAAAGATGGCGTTTCCTCAGTCCTCTTATTATGTTTTCTGTTAGAATCTCTTCCTCGTGTCTTTGTATGTGTGTGTGTAAGTGAGTGTGCTGTATGTGGATTGCGAGGGGGTGGGGCAGGGGTTGTATTTTTCATTGTATTCAATTTTCTACTTTTAATTTATTTTGTTTCTTCATTTCTAATTGAAGCACTTTGTGCTTCAAAATTTTGTATGAAAAGTGCTACACAAATAAAGTTTGATTGATTGACTGATTGATAAAACTAATTTCACCCTCTCTGAACTATATTTATTCAAGGTTTAGCAAAAATCCAAATCTCCTGCTCTATAATTTCACTTCAAACACGCCATGTTCTTAGCTTTATCAAATGTTTATTTTACTGAGCCAACCTGAACGCATCACAATGTTACCGACTGGACCTCAAATGCATCACTGAACATATGCATTTGTTGTGTAGCACATTTAGCTTAGCTGTTTAGCTTTAATCCTGTTGGTCTCAGCGTGCATTTCAGCAAAAAGACTTCAAAAGTGGGTGAATATTTTTAACTAAAAAGACTGAAAACAGCCATTTAAACTTCATTACAGTTTATCTAAGAGGATGACAGAACAGCTGGAGAGAAGTGGACGTAAGGTTGAGAGGGCAGTCACTGACAACTCAGCAGATCAGCAAGGGCTTAATCCACAGGTGATCACATCAGGTATTAATTTTGATCAACCAATCCCATATCTTTTTATCAAATATCGGCTAATACTGATCGGTGTTCGATCAATCTGGCACCTTTAGTAGTTAGCCTGGTGGTTATGTCCATTCGCCCCACATAAAAAGGCTTGGTTTTTGAAAAAAAAAGAAAAAAAGAAAAATGCTTAAACTTCATTAAAAGTACAGTAAATAATAAAATTACATTTTCCTTGTCTGTAATACATTTACAGGTTAATGCTCTTAGGTACAGGCTTTGGCAAGTAGACAAGATGTGTGATAAAATACTGAAGGGATCCACTTCAGCGTGTGAGCAGTACTTACCTCGACTGAGTTGCCACGGATGTGTAGTATTTTTGCACGGTAATACAAACTCTGATCATTGACCTCGGCGTAAGGAGCCAGACACAGCAGGTTTGGGTAAAGTGACAAAGTCACGGGTTGCAGTGTGCGCCTGTTTATATCTGCTGTCAGTCTGCGCTGCTTTTCCAAGTTGGCCTCATCTGCTTGGAAGCCCCAGAAATGTCCAACCTCTAACACCTGCAAAAGAGATCAGAGTTAAGAGATGATAGATCACCTGAAAAAATTAGACATAAAGGGGAGGAAAGAAAATATTTGCCCTGAGAGACCAGATTAATGTCGGACTTGCCTCTGTGATGTAGACCACGAACAAGCGGTGAGGGGGCAGCTTGTCTGGGTCGATGGTGCTGCTTACCACCCCCACAGGGGAGACGGTCTGGCTCTGGAGGTCCACATTCACCCTGCACAGAGACCACACAAAAGGAAAACAGGTCTTCAACCTTAAAAACATTATCAGTTTTTCCCCTTTCATGTACAGATATGAAAGTAAAACTATGGGCAGAGCCTGAAAGCAATGGTTTGTTAAAATAGGGGGATGCAGATGGTTTGTAGAAAGATCAGCTGTCTCATTAATAGGGGAAAACTAGGAGTGCATTGAAGGCTGAGCCTGAAATGCATTGATGGAAAGTTGAAGTTGGTTCACAAGGTGGATGCAGAGGAACTGCAGAAGGAGAAGTTGTTTCAACAGTAAGGGAGAGAGGTGGAAATGCAGGGACAGAGTTTTAAAAGACAAAAAGAGATGTCAAATGATGCAGCTTAATTAAGGTAATGGACCAGGATGAGGAGACATAATTTTCATCAAAACAAAAGTTGGGGAAAACCCTTCTTCCTGATTTTCTTACTTCGCTGACCTGACTGTCTTCTTGAAAATGGGGGCGTAAGAAGAGGTAGAGCAGCAGTCCTATCCAGTGGGAGTAAAATACTGTCAGTATCAGAGCACCCAACCCCATTACCCCATCCTGTATCAAAGCTTTCTCCGCTAACTTCTCTTTGTGTCATCCATCTTCTTGTACGTTCTCTTTGTTGTTCCTTTTAATTGTAATGTTAATAATAAATTCTGATTTTGGAGGCCAACAGGGACAATGGACTAGGATAGGCAGCCATGGTCTTGTCAAAATCTGGAGCTTGCATGTTCAAAGCTTGGGTCTGTTGATGGAAATGCTGTTAAGGGCATGTGGTAAAGTGGGTAAGGTTAAGGTTGGCATGGTGGGCAGTGAGAGATAGTTTTTTTGGAGGTGTCTGGACAAATTACTGATGGAGGACGTTTTCCACTTGACAGCCCTGGTGAGGTGCTGACTGTGCTGCCCATCCGTCGACACAGTTGAGTTTTAGGCCCGGTGAAAATGTCATACTTGGGTTTAGGGGTTTCACCACAGAGCACTAATTGTTTCACTGGGGGATAGGTGTCCTGTGTTTTTTTTTTTTTAAATATACAGGAATTGTGTGCAAACCTGCATTTACTCTCTTAAAATGCCATGTATCATAATGTCTCATTATTTTAATGAGAGGAAAGAACTGAAATATCACCAATACAGGGTGTTAATCAGTGAGAGTAGTCCATGTCTTGTCTGACTGTTGGATAGCTAATAACATGTCAAGTCATCCATGTTCATGCCACCTAGACGGTGCAGGGAGAAGCTGGTGTGATCTTCAAAAGGAGATACTCAAACAGAGAACCAGGAGGTCATATTGTTTAACAATGACAAATGCAGCCAATCATGCAGGGGACTCCACTTTGCAGATACCCTAAACCTCCTGAAAACAGCCACAGTCAAATCTTTGTGAATTAACAAAAACTTTTTTGCTCAATGTGAAAATATAAAAACTTCTTTTTAGTAAATGTAGTGCAACTTTTTCCGTCTCCTTTTCCGTATGTAAAATATTTCGTCTCAACAACATCGCGATTACAACACATCTGATACAAAGAGCCAAAATATTCTCTCTCTCTGCAAAACATTACTGCCAAACTTGCGTAATTCTTATTAAACTGACTGTTAAACTGTTCTAACCTTTGTGTAATGATCGCATAATTCTCAAGTGTTACGGTACCACTCACGTGCAAACACAGGGTGCTGCCATCTTGTGAGCAACAGGACAACAATAGCTGCGCTGCAATTGGTCGAAGACATCGGCGTGCTGATAGCTACACTCTGATTGGTCGGTACATTGTGACTGAGCATTCTTGGGCAGAAATCGAGTAATTGTGCATGCCTGACGCAAAAAGTGTTTCCGCATCCAGTTGAGAGAGAAAATCAAATACGGTATTTGTTTTGAAAATACTGAAATTTCATTGATTAAGACTGTGAATAAAGGTAATTTTTGAGTTTTCTGACGGATAAAGGTTTGAGCAAAATGTGGGTGCGTGTTATATATGAATACAGTGTTCTTCCTGCAAAGAAGCATGAAAAAATGGGATGTGTGTTATAAATGAGGACGTGTTGTATTTAAGAAATTACAGTACCTTGAATATTTCAGGTGAGTTATGTTTTTGTTCCCAGCACACATTTCTATCTGTTCAAGCGGGAAGACAGACATCTCCATGGCAGTTCTCTGCTGATTCATGAGCAGGGCGAGGGACACCTCAGGCAGCACCCCTGAGCCTTGGGATGTCCTGTGAAACTCCACATAGGCTCTTCAAAAAACAAACACAAAATCCCATTATGAGTATGCACGTCTACTCATTATGTGCATGTATAACTATATGAAAATGTGTGTTTTTATCAGTGGCCTTGCGTACCTGGAGCTCTCAAAGGAAATAGTCTTGACTTGTCCACAAAGGCGAAACAGCGACTGCAGCTGCTTGTAATACAGGAAACTGTAAGGAGGGAGGTTCCTCACCTAAAAGCAACACATAGTTCTCTGTTACTTTTCCTGTCTCCATGCAAAAAACAATAAAAATTTACCGTACCAACCCCATTCACACTGGGGCTGAAGAATATATGAAGTTCTCATTTACATGTCTGACAATGTGCAGAAGTTTGTTTGCACATTTTTTACTGCTGAAAAATGAAGAATAAATACATATTGGTGTTTAGGAAACATTTTTGTTGCCATGGTAAACATTGTTTTTTTCTTGACAGTAACGTATGAAAAATTACAACTCTGCTATTAGGAAAACCATTTGTTATTTCTTTACAGAGAAAAACATAAATTGTCTAAAAGTCTATCTGTCCCAGCCCAACATCATACTAGCATAAATGTTTTAATGTTTGTTTCATCAAAGAGGGTACACTGATTGAAAAACTGTTATCAGCTCAAAAAATACCTTTCTGACACCCAATACAGAGGGTCTTACCAACACCGTTGTTCTTGGGTTAAAGCCATTCAACTCTCTGGAGGCCAGGTCTTCATCGATATCCCCCTGAACAAAGTAGTTTGGGTAGTAGGCACCAGCAATGACCACCTAAGACAGAAAAGGCACTTTAAAAAACTATACATATTCAGTGTCTAAATATGTCTTCACAATCACTACCAAGTCTAAAGAGTACACACATCTGTAAAATCATGTGCATGTAGTACATAAGCAGAACTAATTTTCACCTGAAGAATAAACTTCTGTCTGTGTGCACTGGTGTAGTCCAGGGGTTGTGTGTTCTCCTGTACATGCATGTTGAACTGGGACACTCGCTTCTTCAGGTCCTCATACAGCTCTGCAACCTGAACAGTAGGTCAGTGTTTAGGACGCTTTAGAAACAAGGTGTAACAAACAGTTCAGTTTAAGAATATTAAATTCAGACTGGAGTTTCACAGGTTTACCAATACATAAGCAAACGCTCAATTGTGCATCAAAAGACAATAATCATTGACAAGCAGGAAAATGTCAATAGTAATAACTAAGTAAAATTAAAAGTTGGAAAAATGATGTTTGTAAAGTTAATGTTGATTGTGATGAAATTGTTTTATTGATTGAACAACTCCTAAAAAGTGACACTTTTATATGGATTGCAGATTTTGAACTTGGCACTAAAAACTTTGGGAAAGTTACAGACTAAGTTTGTTCCTTTCTTTCTGACACATGATTACAACTTTTCACACTGTTTACAATGAGACAAAGATGCCTGCAATGAGAACTCATTTGACCCAGAGCTCTGCTTTGTTTCTATACCTCTCTGATCCTCTTGATCTGTATGAAGTTCTCCTTCCCCCAGTCCAACTCATCCTGCAAGAACAAAACAGCCAAAGCAGAGGGATCTTACACGTCAACGTAAAATTAACACAATCATATGGTGCTGTTCTGATGCTCACTAATGAAGCTTGCTGAAGCTTTTCACAATATTTTGCCTGTTATGATGACTTTACATCAAGAAATCTGAGCAGCTGCAGTCATTTTGTTTAACAAAGATACCCAAAGATTAAGTTTGGTTACACAATTGATTACTTGGGATATCTGAGCATCTATTAATACTTTTATTTTGATAGCTTTGGTTGCTGGCACAAGAGGCCAGATGATAAGGCCTCAGTTGGCATCAATGTGAACTGAGACATTTTTCCTGCTGCATATATATTGAGCAAACTACTAAATTTATTCAAGTCAATCTACTCTGTTAGATTTCCAATGAACTATAAAACGAGGGTATCATATTTTCTTTAATGCTAGCCTTGTAAAAGATAAAGTGACATAATAAACAAATAAGCATATCAAAGTTATTGTTCTGTACTACAACAGATGTATTTTTTTAGCTGGGAAGACAAGAATTCAGTTCATTTGTACGAGCTTTTCTGTGTCTGTGTTTTTCAGTGACATCATGTTTTGTTGTTGTTGCGTTCACCTTGGGGTGTCTAAGCTGTCCTTTCTTTTTGGCAGAGTACCATGCCTAACAGTGGGAGACAATAAGTCAGGCCTTCAGACAAATATGTAAACTAGACAAACAACATCATTTGCTGTTGACTTGGCATCAAATGTATTACCTTGAAGGCACTGACAACAGATATGGAGTCACTCGGTGTGCCATGGGCAAAGGCCAACTTGCTCCTGAAACATTGAAAGAATTCAGTGCTTTGAAAAAAAATAAAAGAAATGTAAAATACAAGGAGGAAAATCCAACAAAAATGGTCTGATAATCAGAAACATGACTATGCGGACATTTACGCAGGCTCTGCAAAGACACAACAATGTGCTGTTTGTCAAAACATGCAAATACTGAGCGTTTTCCTGAGAGCAGTAAGAATTATATAAAAACTGGGTTACAGCGACCACACCAACAATCTGTTTACTTGATCAGGATTTCTTTAAACTAAAAGATTTGACTGAATTACAAAAACTTGTAGTTGTACTTAAGGTTAAAAGAAAAGTATTATCAGAAAATCTGAAAATGTTGTTTGTATTCCAGGAGATGAGGAACATATGAGGATACTCCATTTTAAGCATCAGTTTGCAAGGAGGACTTTAAAGCAGATGTGTTTCTGCGGCTTGAGTAAAAATGTGGATTTACAGAACGTTTTACGAAGTAGCATGAACATATTTCAGCTGAAGGAAATGTAAAGAGAAGTGATTATTGGTCTTAATAGAATTTGCAGCTAGTGAGTTGCTTTCTCTGTCTTAGTAACATTTATTTTCTTATCAATCAGGAAGGTGCTGATTAGGGACTGAATTTGCTTTGAATTTTTCTGAAATGTTGTACGTTGGTTTCTAAGCACTTTCAAAGCACTTTCTTCCTGCTTTTTACAGGCATAAAACTTTATATATCACAGTTACTTTTCTTTCCCTCTCTGGAAAACTGTGAACATTACCATGACTGTTGCAAATAAATGAAAAAAATATCAAAAGAAAACTGCATGGACAGCTCAGGATGCAATCAAACAGAGTTGAAATATTATTTTTTATTGACTTCACAGCTTTGTATTTATTACTTTTAAACATTTTTCAGAATTTGTATTTCCACAGAGGATATTGCACTTGGACTACGCCTCTTTTTTGAACTGAGAAACTTTGATCTGCATGAAAAAGTAAGTTTATGGTCATCAGATAGGTCTGGACTTCATTAATGGTACATAAATATATTGTGTCACTTTGGTTGAACACATGACTGATCTTTACTGACAACCTGTTAGACAGTGAAGGAATGTAGCTGCTGGGTTTGATTCACCTGTGGCCAGCAAGCTGCTGCATGGATGGGATAGCAAAGAAACTCTTCAGTGAGTGTGAGGCAGCTGGGGACAAGTACAGATGTTATTCAAACTTATCAAAATGTGTATTGTATACAACCAATGATACATTATTTCATTTTGCTTAAGTATAATAAAAGACTGACCAATGATGAGGCATTCATCCAGGCATCCAAACACATGACCAAGGACAATCAGCTTCCCCAAGAACAGGTCCACAGGCAGGTGGGCCAGCACTCGACCCAGAAATGTTAGCTCACCATCCTCGCTGTGAGCCTTGCCATCACTTTTTGCAGAAAGTGCACCCATCTACAGAAAGAAAAAACATCTGGCTTCAGTCAATACTTTCTTAATGAAAACTCCCAATCTAAAAGCTGATGCCAGAGCAACTGTTTTACTTTTATCAGGTTTAAGAAAGAAGAGAGCTGATCTTTCTCTGCTAAAATTGTATTCATCAAGGAAATACTCTCAACCTTAACGTTATTTTTCTTATTGTCAGAATTACAAAATTTGTCATGATGTCCAAGCCAGCAGTTTTACATTTTACTCAGATATAGATTTTTAAGAAGTTATATATCTTTGCATTTTATCTTTTAGGCTTTTCAGTTCTTAAGCCAGAAATATACTTGCTGTTTAACATTACATGTACATACCCTACCAAGTATGTCATGGAGGAAATTGTAAATATAACTGGCTTTGTGCAATTCGTGCTACTGAAGGACACTTTTAGACAGCACAGAGAGATCTGTTGAGTGGGATGTAAACTAATAATGAGATCAGAACTTACATAATAACCATATCAATATTCAATAGTAGGACAAAATCAGTCAAAGCAACTGATGAAAGTAACACACTAACAGCATCTCCTGCACTCAGTTTCTCCATTCATGAACAGTTCTAGTGTAAGGATATATGACCATGTCAGCTGGTGACTATTGGCCAAATGAGTCCTTAGGGGTTGTTGTTACAGCTGTTTAATACAGAAAAGATCCCCCCAAATTACTCTGTGTTTATTCTAATTATTAATATGTCAAAGTATACTCATCAGATATGAATTTAATTAAAGAAAAACAAACACATCTATATGCACTTGGCTGAGAGTCACCAGTGTATACTCACTCACTTAACGTGAAACACTGATCTCGGTTCCATACAATTTTTTCACCTTTCTACACCGACCGCTACAAGAAGTCATCTGTCCCAACTAGTCTGACAGACCACTCAAAACTATCTTTCATTATTGTCATATCCACATTCCCTCTGTCTTTACCATATTCTTACCAGTGTTCATTCTGTATCTGTGTCTGCATAGTTATGAAGAGGAAAAGTGTAAAGGAACTCTTCAAAGTGATAATTATGCTTGAAATCAAAATGAAACATTTGTCTTGGTGTTTTCTCTTTATAAAAATAAAAATTCCAGATTAGCAGAAAATTGTTTTACATTTTTACCAGAAAGTCCTTTGAATCTCCAATAAAACTAGTGCAAATTGGAGGTGTATATTTTAATATTAATAACAATGACACAGCATTTCCTTCCATTACAGTCACCTAAAACACTGGACAACACTAATGCTGGCCGACATGAAGCTCACTTCAAAAAGGTACAGGTCTAATGCTCTGTGACAGAGCTGGGTGGTCAGCTGCTCACCCAAATATGTGTCATCGCAGTAGCATATTCATTAGACAGCAAGGGTGCTCTCAAAACTGCATTTATTTACCTCTTTGAGCTGGAGAACTGTCCTCACTATGTCATCCAGGCTTGGAGGAGAGAGGGCTGTGGAGAGGAGGGAGCGAGGATCTCCCATGTCCAGCAGCTTCACCTTCAGCATGATGGTGGCCAATGGAGCGAGCTGGGAGGAAACAGACAGTGTGGGATTCATTACAAAATTACGGTCAAAGCATCTGAAAAGAAAACATCAGTTTCTTTGTTACCAGCATTTCAGGGATCATGTACTCTGGGATTTCATTCCTCCAGAACTCTTTAGTAACAAGACGGTAACAGTAGCCCTTGGACACTCGACCTGCCCTGCCTGAGAGGAAAACACAGGACTACTTGATTGCACTTCAGTGAAAAACTCTAAGGTAAGAGTAAAGCTGTGAGTAAACATTAACAATTTAGAGCAGGGGTTGGCAATTAAGTTTGGTCTTGGGCCAAATTTTTCTAAGTCATTATACAGTGGGCCAGCACATAATTAGGGTAATATATGACATGAGTATTAAGAAAATGCTACCCTCATTTTCCTAAAAGAAACAGTTTTAGTTGAGTTTGCCTCTACAAGCATTAAATAATGTATCAAGGGGGGAGAGAGAGAGCGAGAGTGATGAGAGAGTGAGAGAGCGCTGGGACAATCAACACTTGGTGTCTCCATTACACACAGAATAAGATACAAAAAAACACGATTCATGCATCTTTACGCTGTTTCTATGATATCTGATAAACCTAGTTTATTAACACTGCACCTATTTCTTTAATGGGATTTATCAGGCAGAAATAACAGTTTACAGGATGCAGTTAAAAGCCCTCCATAAAAAACAATCAATTCACAGTGAAGGTTCATACAGACAGGTTCCTGAGCTTTTCGTTATTAACAGATCACTGATGATCCACGACTGTCCATCTCATCTGTATGCATTTTAACACTACTTGATGTTTCTGGAGACAGCGTCAATCAGTTAACAGTCTGCTCCTGTCTGATCTGTTCTCAGATAAACTAAGAAACATCAGAATAGATGATTAAACAAAGTTTTTGTCTCCTTTTTCACCTCATCTGTGTGCTATGGTCAGTTCTGTGTGTCACGGCTCTGTGCCGTTTAATTTCTCCTCTGCAGCAATCTCTCATCGGGAAAGAGTGGCTGCCTTTAAGTTCATAAGAAATAAAATATACCCATAATTACTTTAATAAGGGCTCACTAAAGGTGAACTGCTGTAGGTGTCAGGTCCTGCGTTATGGGCCTGGGAAGAGGGGGATTTCAGGAAGCTGACTGAACCAGAGCAGTGATGAGTCGAGGTCAGAGGAGACGTCATTTTTGATGCTTCGTTTGAGCAAAGTCCTGTCTGTTTACCAACTTCTCCAGGATGCACAACTCATTTCTGGTTTATTTGTTTTTTTACCCCTCATCACGTCTGCCTTAAAATTCTCTCAACACAGATGTCAATCGAAGTCTCTATCTTGCTCAGTGACATTATTCTGGTGTGGAGGCTGCACTGAGCAGCTGCAGCAGGAAAAAGGCACAGCTGAGGCTGTGCCTGAGACGTTTACGTTTGTCTGTTACTGATCGTCAAAGTTTTTTTTTTTTTTTTTTTTAAAAGAAAAATTAGTCAGTACATGTATAAAAGATCATGGCAAGGGTCGGAAATGATTACTGGTGGGCCAGGTTTGGCCTGGGGCCACTAATTGCCAACCCCTGATTTAGAGGCTAAGGTCTGTTCAGAAGGGTGTTGCACCTTTACGCTGGTTGCAGTTGGTTTTGGATGCCAATGTGAGACGTAGAGACTGATAGTTCGTGTCTTGGTCGCAGACCATGTGACGAGCCAGGCAGAAGTCAATTACTAAAGTGTCAAAAAAGGAACCCTTTATTTAACACAATAAAATTCAGCGATTACATGGACCAAGGCTGAAAAATAAAAGGCCCTAACCGTATTTGACATCTGGAACAGTCACAGAACTCTCAGCAATGTTTGTGGAGAGGATGACCTGTACAGACAGATTCATGATTATTGCAGCTAGCAGTGAGAACTCATGGGACAGATCAGTATTAATACTTTTTTACCTTCCTGTATCCAGGGACAGGTGACAGAAAAACCCCGTTCTGCTCTTCCAGAGTGACAGTGGAGTGGAGAGCATAAATTTGCAACCTTCACCAAAAAATAAAACTCTATGTAATTTATCTCGAACATTCCTCACAAGTAAAATGTATTCAGTAAAATGTAGCACAGCATTAATGAACAAAGAAGACAATCTCACCGTTTGTGGACTAGCTTGGCCAAAGCCTCCTGCATGTAGCTTATTTCATAGAGACCCGGAAGGAAAACAAGCACACTGCCCCTCTCTGAAGAAGTCAAGCCACCAGTTTTGTTGTCCTTGCTGCTCATTAAAAAAACACACAGAAGTATTACTCTGTGTATCAACCCACTTGATGTGGTAAGGACAAAGGTCTCACCTTAAATCTTTTCCCTCCATTTCGTCAAAACTCTGGATGAGACAGATGGCAAGATTGTACATCTCTACAGAAATGCCCAGGTCATCCTGATGAAGTGGCTCAACCTGATAAAGGCAACCGCAAAAGAACAAAAATAAACAACTTGGCTGTGAGGATGTGTGCATTAGTCGGTTAAATAGTCAAAGTCCGATCATCAGTGAAATTTCAAAGTTCTAGGCTGTTTTCACACCTTAATCATATGGGAGAGTTGCTCTGACACAAGAGGACACCCCTGTCTGGCACGGTTTGAGTATAAATGAACACAGCAATCAATCCCTGTTTCAGCACAAACAACTGTGCAAAGCTCACCTGAAAGAGGTGGTCTCAGCTTGCTTCCATTCAACCCCGGGAGCGGTTTGTTTGCAGTGAGGACACAATCAACACAGCAACCAAAACAAACTGGGTGATGAATTACGTAATCCCACTGCTGTAGTAGCATACGCAGGTGAACATTACTCACTGTCTCTGCAGCATTTCATCACAGGACAGAGCAACTGACAGATTTAAAAACTTGTTTAGGCCATAGAATTGATTTCAGCTGAAAACTGATTTCGAGCTGAAAATTGATTTCAGCTCGTTGAAGCAGGAGAATTCATCCATTTTAAAGCTGCTCTCTACTTTTCATTGACAGACAATTCTGCAGTGTTAAAGTGTAATAGGTTTCCATGCTATCTGGTGTCTGCTGTTGCCCCTTTTCTGCATTGCATGCCCTGAGTTTATCAAAATTCATATCCCAAGGCGTGGTAAACATAAACAAAAACGTTTATCTGCACAATCATTCATAAGATATTTGACCTACTCTATAACAAAACTGGCTGTGATGTTATGACTAAGGCCAGCCCTGCCTTTTTGTTTCATCGTGCAGGATCTGGTTCGCTTCAAAATAAATCTGGGTGAACATGAGACCAGCCAAAGGCAATAGGCAAATTTTTAGATTTTTTTTTTTTCAACTGAATCCAAACAAAGCAACCAAGCTGTAGGTGAGAAAACCACCAAAATTAAAAGAGTCACTTAACACCAAAACAACTGTTTTTTTGATAAAACTTTATGAATGGAAATTTAGTGGTATTGTTGATCAGCTGTTATCCCAATCTTGAGATTTTAATCCAAATGATCAATTTCTACAAATTGTGTTGAATACATTACTGCAAATGACCGTTACTACTGGCTGACCTCTGGAGGCAGGTGATGTGTGGTGTCAATTATCCCCACAGAGCCGTGCAGTCATCACACACTTTTTCCATGACTGTATTCTACAGTATTGGCAGCCCAAAGCCAAAGTTTGTGGCAAACAGTGAGCTAAACTAATCAGATGTCACTGTGGCACTCCAGGATTGTGGGTACTGTAGTCTGTTTGCCTGAATGAAAATAAACCAAGTTTTTCCTTCCACGGACAAGGTTCAGAGGATCCCATGACTAAAGGAACTTAAATTTCAGGTCTTCAGAGATCTTGGAAATAATTAAAAATTTGGAACACCTCCGAATTTTTTGTGAACTGCAGTATGGGCATTATTAGTAAAGTTGTGTTTCATAAAATATCTCGGGACAGAACAAAAGCTGCATGTGAGATGGATTTGGAAGAGGGGCTATCAGAGGGTGCCTGGCAGAAAAGTCTAACCCTCATACATGCATTACCTTCTTTCTATGTGTACGTCATGAGCTGATTCAGTTTAAGATACTTCACCGTCTACACTATTCAAATGATAAACTTGCTGGAATCTTTGCCACTGTAAACTCCGGATGTCCGAGAAGTGGTCATTGTCCCGCATCAGTTGGACATGTTTTGTTTTGATTATGTATATCTGTTCATACACTTGTTTGAAAAAATAAAAAATAAAGTCTGAAAAAGAAAAAGATGTGTTTCACAACTGCTGTCACATTTGGGGCTGCATCGATTTGTAAAATCTGTATAGATGCATGCATTAGCAGGGAGTATGTGAAGATATATCGCTGTATCAATATTTATAGCACAAGCCTTTCAGTAATGTGACAACTGACCTGCAAAGGCAATCAAAGGCCGAGGCACGAGCACTGCCACCGTTGGCCACTCTTACCGTACCAACTTGCACCACTTACCCGCCCACACAGTGATCCTTTATTAAATTTCTGTGCTCATTCTGACAGTTTTCGGTGTGTTTCTTTACTTTGCACTTGATCGATAAACTCCATTTAAATCTGAATTAGACCAGAAATTAAATTTTTCAGCCAGGAAAATCCCTACTCCAAAATAGTATGGTATTAATAAACACAATAACCTCTTACCCTGGTTGGAAACATGTGGTAGAGGTCATCCAGGTAAAACTCCTCAATGGCATAGGGCGCTCCCTCCACCTCAAACACATAGGCTGGGTTCATCTTGCCTCTTACAGGGGTACCAAAGTATTCAGCAAACTGTTTGCAGTTTATGGTGGCTGACATGAGGATGATCTACAAAAAAAGGGACAACAATGGCGATGACTGAAAGTTCATTGATGTCAGTGAAAAAAGTTTACATCATCTTGGCATCACCTTAACATAACGGGAGTTGGAATGGAGAAGTTTTCTCAACACCAGGAGGAGGAAGTCCATCTCCTCAGTGCGCTCATGGACCTGCACAAAGTGATAAAAGTCAAGAACCACTAATGAGATCACTGAGCAAAATTAAACATTAAATTGAAACCATCTCCCTGCAAGAAAATCATGCTAATGAAACACCAAAAGTAACAAACATTAAAAACATTACAATAAATAAGCACAACAAACAAACATGATATGTAATTTGAGCATGTGAAAATGCATTCTTATGATTAATCTCAATGGAAACACACTAAAAAACTATTTTTCAAGAAGTGGCTTTAACAATGCATATAAGATTATCTTTGTGTTCATTCACCTCATCCACAAATACATGTGTAAACTCTGTGAGGCATTTAGCTGAAACAAGTTTTTGCAGCAGCACTCCTGTCGTCATGTAGATCAGCCGTGTGTGCTCTGTAGCCATCTTCTCTAATCCAACCTGGAATAAAAAATTACAAAGACACATTTATTAATCTTATAACACACAAGTTTAATTTTGATCTTGAGGAATGGTTCCTGCTGTCTTTAGAAACCTCTCTGCTTTCTTGATGGTATAATTTCCTAGTGAAACTGCAAAGAAGCTTCCTCCACAGTTATGTCAACAAGCTAAACTGCTTGAAAAGACTTTCACACAAATACTGTACTTAAGTGCATGTCAACATGAACTCTTCAACAAGAGGATCAAAATCTGAGGCTGTATCTAAATGCATCAGCAAATGACAGCACCATACAATCGTTTGGTCTTTCTATAGTTAGAAAAATTGGTTATTTTTTATTGCTGCAATGCTCTTTAACACAACACGTTGAGTTTTAAGGCACTGAAGAATCCTCGAGATACCTTTCTCATGATGTCACAAACTTATTGTAACACTACATACTTATTATCATACCACATACATGTTTTAACCTTTTAGATCCTCTATTGTTTAAAGATGGGAGGTTATTTTTAATTACATGAACAGGAAAATTAGGACACCAGCCCAGTGAACGTTCCTCTGTACTCAGCAATAAGCAATAGAGAATTACTGCTGTCAGAAGCTCAGCTCTTGCAGTAGAGTACAACAGATAACAGCACTAAACTAACTTTTAATTCTACTGTATAATGTTGAGCCATCTTTGTCAAAATATGACTACCTTTCATAAACATTAATGCCCCAAAACACTGACTGAAAGTGACAGCTGACAGCACTATTTTTTCATTTGTCAACTTCAGGAAGTTAATGCTAGATTCATGTCACTCAGCTGAACTTCTCATTCAAGAGTTCAAACCGATCAAAACTGCATAAAGCTGACCATCTTGTTCCCTACCCCAAAAACAAGGATAAGGGGCACAGACAACAGAAGGATGGACATCCGCTTTTTTAAAGACTCAGTTTCCGGTTATTAATTAGGTTATAAAGGTTAAAATTTTCATTTTTTAAAGACTTGCTTTCTGGTGACAATGTGAGGGGAAGGATTCTCCACTACCTGTGTAAACATCACTGCAGTGAGGTTTTGGTAAACACTTTACCATTTTTACCATTTTTAATGCTATCACAAGTGTTTTATAGTGTCCAACGTGCCTAAAACCGCAAGTTAGAATTAATATCTCATTATTTAATATTTTTCACTTTTTTGTATTGAAGTGTTGCCTTTTATCATCAAATGAAATAAATGTTGAAATGAGTGGATAACTCAGATTTTCTCAGGTTGACAGATGATGTAGATGATACATTGCTTTGCAGAGGTTTTGAAAAGTCACTGCGGCTCAACAAAATGCTCAATGGTGACAACTTTGTTCCTAAAAACTCTTGGTATTTATCAATTTAAGTTTTGTACCCATGTCCATGTGACTGTTTCTGGAAGAACCAAAATGAAATATCTGTGACACAAAATAAACCAAGCAAGCCACCTTTCACTTACATGGTTCTGCTCAGTTTCTGGACAGTGAAAGTAGAGTGACAGGCCAAGAAGAAAGGCCAGGGCTGTTTCTAGAGTAGTGCTAGGACACAGTGACCTTTGACTTCCAAAATCTACTCATTTCAACCTCAAGTTTAAGTGCACTTTGAGCCAAATTTGACCCCAAAAATGATGTAGTTTTGGAATATGTGTTAACAAGATTGTAAGTCACAGTAACGTGATACTGTATCTCCAAATTATATTCAGTTTGACCTTGAGTCAGAGTGGATGTTTGTGAAAAGTATTCTAATACTTCAGTGTACTGATAACACAGTTATAATCCAATCCAGTTAATTTTAAGAGCAGTACTGAATTTTTGTATCATTTCATTTTACAAAAGAACAAAACTTTGAAAGCAATTTTAAATCAAAGTAAAGAAAAGATCACATACAGAACAGACCAACAAAAAATACTTTAAAAAAGAAAAGAAGCAAAAAGAAGAGGAAGATGATTTTAAAAAGGGAATAAAAGGGGTTGGTGTTGACAGGTGTTGGTGGGTATTTCTACAGTTCTTGTACTGAATTCACACAACTGTACAGTCAAACAAGTCCTCCTTTAGGTCAAATCTTACTTAGTTTTTGTATGTTGCCTCTTATGTTAAATGTTAATTTTTTCATCATCTAAGGTCTGTTCTATTGTTGTTCAACAAAGATTGAGTTCTGGTGAGTCACTTGTCACTTGCATCACAGCTGTCATTCAACAAAATGTTTAAATTATGTATGTCAGCAATGTTAATTATCCCGGTGAAATTGATTCTCAGATACTTTTCTAATTTGAGACATTCACTTCACTAAAAAATAATCATACAGGCTTTCACAACCTAACCCCAAAATGTTAATAACACCAGACACTTAAAGAAAACATGCTGGCTTCCTGCTCATCACATCCTCTCCAAGAACTGGACTACGCTGGAGGAGAATATTTACCATACTGGAAAGAATAAAATACCTCATGCTTACTTTCCACACAAACCCCCTCCTCTATATTTAGATTGTCTTAAGGTTTTTCTTAGACTGTCTTGTTGTTGGTCGTCCTCTTGATGTTTTATAAGAGAGTTTCTCACCTATTAATCCTTTGCTTTCTGACAAAGTTCATTTTTTATGAGGATAACATCTCAAATGAATTTATTGTATTATCTCTTACTAACTGTGAGTAAGTTTCCATCCCCTTGCTGTCCCAGTAATCTAGTATTTTTCAGTCCTGTCTGATATACCACAGCTCTGCCTTGTGTTTTCCAAGCACCTGCAATGTTCCTGATGATGGTCCTGCCTATTGTTTCTCTATATTAATCCATGACCTCTATTCCAGATTACCTCCACTGATGTTTGTCCAAAGTTTGAAGAAAAACATGCAAATATTCAGTTACATTTTGATAGCTTGGAAACACACTTAGCGTCCCTTCTGTTACATGTTTTTATTCTACAACAGGTTGGTACAGGTATCAGACTTTTTGTTTGCTCTTGTTTGATTTGATTGTTTTGTTTTGCTGGGCCCTCCTCCCAAAAAGCTTACATGAAAAACACCGTGGAAAAAGTCGTTTTTAGACGACTTTACAAAACACCTTGCTGATTAAGTAACTCAACAGCGCAGAGGTGTACAGACAAAGAGAAACAGAAAGAGGTGGCTTGGGGCGAGCTGCGGTGTGCAGTAAGAGATAAGAGGTGTAGGTGTGTGTATGTGAGTGGGTAACGGACAACGATCTGAGGGGAAAACACGAGCATGCAGTTTGATGAAGATTTGTAGAAAATGCACAATTATCTAAAACGTTGATAGTTCAGGATTAAAAGGATGAAATATTAACCTACTAGGTATGCTAAAGTCCAAATTGAATATTGTAGTTTTCATTTAACCCCCACCCCCGCTACATATTAAATAGACCATTATTCTGCTTGAAACACTGGTATTGTTTTTAAAACAGTATCTGTTTGTTTCTGCTCCTACTCTCTGTGACAGCCCACTTAACTCCAGAGGTCTGCACTGAGCAGAGATGATGGATATTATTAGTCATGTGGTTTCAGAGCTCTGCAAAGCCTAAAATCCTCACAAAAAAACTAAAGAGCTGGACTGCATGAAACAAACATTTTATCTCTTGAGAGACATGCAGGAGCTTGTTTTGTTTATAGTCTTAAATGTTTATGACAAATTCAGTGCTCATACATTTTAATGTAAGGAACTGTTAAATGAGAAGATTAAGACCAAAAGGAACTCAGCGGAGAAAAATCTGAACTGAACACTTGGATTTAAATCTGTTGCCTCTGAAAGTAACACTTACCTGATATCCCACCACACTGCCCAGGGTGCACTTTCTCTGTGCAGCGACCCATCGTGCAATACTTGTTGCGCCGATTTTGCGTGGCTGGGTGACCACGATGTTGCATAAGGAGTTCCGCTCGCTGTAATGGTCCAGAATGTACTGTGGCAGCTGGGTGGTCTTTCCACTGCCTGTGGCTCCTCGAATGATCACTACAGAGTTGTTTTCTATCAGAGAAACCAGCTGGAGACATGCACACAAACGCACAAAAAGCAGGAGAACAGGCAAATACGAGTGTACCATTAAATCCCCTTAGGTCTCTGTTCTACATCAGTGAAAAAAAAAAATAAGTCAGAAAAGATAAACTTGATGGTAGAGCAACCTGATAATACACACTGGGTCTGTACAGTATTGTTATAAACTAAAACTGCAATATTTTCTGTAATACACATCACAAGTACTGTGAGTAAATATTTAAGTGAGTGTATGAGGTTTAACTCATAGTTTATATGTGTACCTGCTACTTTACAGAATACCTGTTCAAAACATGTCACACCTGAAGCCAAAACAAATGCAAAAAGTATTTATTTTTAAGACTAAAATAACACCAATTAATCTGAAGGTAGCTGATATCCATCTTGAGCTTCAGTTTGCATAAAATAAGGGTAAAAGCATGGTTCTTACATTCCTTTAAGAGACAAAATGTGCAAATACTGAGTAGGAAAAATTTACTTCTTTAAATATCCTTCTTAATCTCAAAAGTAGATTTTCAGGCTTTCGTAATGTGTCAAACATGACAAATGCATCTGTGAGGAGAGAAACAGGTTATAATATCAAGCCTTATACACCACCCAAAAAGGTTGTGGTAATCACTAACTCTTTGCAAACTGCTACTAAACATGAAACGGAGGACAGGCGAGATCATGGCAAGAAGAAAAATGTGTGTTAGAATACTAGCACTCCTGCAAACTCATTCAGGTTGGATGTGAAAGCAGAGAAGGTTGAGGGTATTACAAAATAAAACATTGAAACACTTTGCATGGATACACAGAAGTAAAGAATTCAAGTATTTATTAAAGGTGCTCAAACCCTGTCGTGCTCCATTCATTTTTACACCTGCACCTAATGCCTACTGAGTAGGGATGCACGATGTTATCAAAACAATATCAGTACCAGCAGATAATCAGCTTAAAGTTGACTATTGGTATCAGCAGATATGAACATTTTCTCCAAACTTTACAGATGATATTTTGGCCATACAAATCCATTCTATTGGTTAATACTGGTAGATTATATAAATGGACCATAATGGTTTACCTCATCATCTTTTGTATAAATCAAAGAGTCACTTATCAAAGAATAAAATGTTGTTTATTTCTTCACATCTGTTTCTAATGTAAATGGACTGTAACCATGAAAAGAACAGGTCGATTTTATTAATGTGGAGGCTTTGTGCTCTTTACAAAAAATATCTCTGTTGATTTCTGTACCGATAATGAGTTTGGAAATATCAGCATAACGGATATCGGCAAAAATCCAATATCGTGCATCTCTACATCTAACAACTCTGCGACTGCCTCTATGACAGAGGAAAATGTTCTTGATCCTAGATTAAACTTTTAGTAATCTAAACTCCAGAAAGCAAAGGGAAACTGTTCTGGTGCAGTCACACTGATTATTTTCAGCAAGCAGAGAGAATCTTAGTGCACATGTGCAGAGTTGGTGTCATTGCTCTACCTTGCTCATTATGGGTGGATGTGTGTGTGCCCTCTGCCCCCTGTGTCCTACAATGCAAGATGTGACTTGTACTTCTGTCAGGTCCAAATAATAAATAAATGAACGATATTAAAAAATGAACCTGAACGTTTTGCTGCTACTTTCCTGTTGTACCAAAACTGTACCATACCATGACCCCAAAAAGACCAGTGATCTTAAAGTTAGCTTTGTTCTGCAATGTTTGATAGCTATTTTGACCAAACAGTAAAAGCTTAAGTGCAAACATTTCCCAAAGCCAATATGGTAAATTCAGCGACTGACAGAACCAAAGGAAAAAAGGTACTTTAGGAGCATGAAAGTGCTCTTTCCAACCATCAGACTGTGTGGTTAAGTGGATGTGGTGTATGGATAGTGCATTTTACCTCCTGTCTGTTTTTGGTTATGGGCAAGCTGGGGTACTCGTAGCTTGCAAGAGGCAGGGGAGCAGTACCTGAGAATAAAGAAAATATTGAAAGAAACAAGAGGTAGATGTTTGTACAAATAAATAAAAGGTAAATGTTACATAACACAACACAGACGGTTTAATGCTCACTCTTCGCAGGATCCTGTTTTTGGAACCGTTCTCCATCAGAGTTTACGTCTTTAATGCTGTCTTTATCAGGAACCTCGGAGGGGCTGAAACAAAGTTAAAGCATCTTTAGGCACTCTTTGGAGTTTGAGATTATCTAAAGACTTTAAAAAAGCAACATGCAGTAACATATTATGGCCAAAAGGTCCTTGCAGGGTGCACAAGAGGATTGCATTTCAGGGAATATATACAGCATGCTGATGAAAAACAGGACGCAAAATATGCAGAAACAGATTTTGTTGTTTGTACTTGTAATAACAGCTAAGCCATGCAGGAGTGACCTCTAAAGCCTGTTTTATGCTTGACACATCTGCAAGGTCTTGAGTGTCCACATGGCCAGTATGTCATGAAATGTTTAGACAAATCCCTTTACATGGGTCCTGCACATCTGATTTTTGCCAAGCTGTGCACGTCCCAAAGATCTTAACAGACACAGACAACAACAAGTTGGCAAACTTTGAGGATCTGCTGCTTGTCATTAGTTCAAAAATAGACTAATATGTGTGTTTTAAATATATTTTTATTTACAACCCATAATTCTCTTTCTATCTCTGGCACTGTCCTTCCAGGAGTTTTATCCTCCCTCTCATCTCAGCCTCTTGTTTTACCAGCCATATGGACCATCTCCTCTCCCCATTTTGTCTCAATAGTGTGAGTAAACACAACAAACATCTCCTCGTGGTTTTCCATATTGAAAACAAGTAATCATTTTTCATTAACTTCAGTTAAAGATAATCTAGACAATTTTGAAGACACTGTGCCCAAAATGTTACATCTGTGGTGGGAGAGAGCTGCATGGAGCATAAAAACACTGAGCGTTTACGCTTCATGAGACTGTGGCAGTGTGTTTCCACTTGTCGATCCGTGTGGCTCATAACCGAGCCTTGAGGCTGCTTAAATATTTTGTCTTTCAGCTGATGGATAACTTTGATTGCAGTGACTCTGGAGTAGTCGTGTTTCTGCAAAGATTTATTACAAGGAGCACTGTGACTATAATGGAGTTTATCAGCTGTCATCTCTTTTGAAGTGTCATAAGAAAAAATTGCATCACTTCAGAGGACATAGATAGTTGGTTGCAATTGTTTGATGCATTACTTTTTATTTGGAGAAATAATTGCAAACATGTAAGTAAAATATACAGCAATAACCAGTAAATACTCTGTAACTTGCATTAAAAAACTTAGCTGAAAATGGCTCAAATTCTATGTTTAGCTCATTAAATAAACTTGAACAACGTGTACTTGCGTTACAATTTAGAAATGTTGATATATCTTATTGTTGTGATAGATATTTGTTTGTTCCTTTTTTATCAAAATATCAGTTATACTTGTAAAGTCTAGTATAATGTACAAATTGTGACGATGTGGCCCTCTAGCAATCAGGACGAAATTGTTGAGGCCCTCTTGGTTTATATAGTTGCCCACACCTGAGTTTGATGTATTGTAATAAAGTTGTAACCCATATACAGAGGCTGCTGTCCGTTAAGTGGATTGTCAGGATCTGATTTTGGCTCCTTTCCTTCATGTCAATCCTATTTCTCTCCTCCTGGTTTCAGGCTCTCTGTCCTATCTCCCCATTAAAGGCATAAAAGACCCAAATTAAATCTTTAAATTAGTTATCGCCCTACATCTTGCTTCAAAATATGCTGATACATCTTAAAACTCCATATACTGCCCTGCCCTGTGTGAAAAATACCATGATAAAGTTAAGTCCACTGTTGGTACTCATTGTCATGTTACTTGTTGCTCAGAGTCTCTGCCTCCCCTGATCAGATGCAAACATACGGTGGCCTGGAGAGCGTTCCCAGTTGTCTCTACCTCTCACTTTCATAGAGCAGGGGATTTTTTTTCAAACAGCAGGCAGAATCCTGACAGTGCTAAGCAAAGCTCAAACACAGTACACCCACGGCTTGTGCACACACATGCACTCTCGCCCTCCTCCTCTCTCTCCAGTGCACACATTTCCTGCAAGCAACAAAAGCAGCTGACCTTACACTGAAGCTTGCATACTGCACGGAGGAGAGTAGGGTGAAGGGAGAGGAGGGGTGACAGCTCTTAGTAAGCAGTGTGACAAACTCCCATGGAAAAAGAGCGTGCATGACAGAAGCAGTGGGAGGGATGAAACAAATAGGACAATAACTGTAACACCAAGAGGAACAATCGCCTCAAACAAGCAGGACACTGGAGGACCGCTGCCGATACACAAGCAATGAGCTCAATCTGAAACCAAATGAAGGAATGAAGTTCACTCGGCATGAGACATGGAGACAACTCCCATGAAATTTCAAAAATCCTACAAAAGCCTCAGTGGTGCAGTTCTCATCTGTAAGTATGGATCCTTTCATGCCACTTCCAGCCTGATGTTAGTGAGATAAATCCTGCATACGCTGGTTTCACGATTATCATTAAATATTCTGTAACTGCTAGACGTGGAGCAAAATCTACAGTTTTTGTCCTGTGAGGATGACCTCTGAACCTACAGGTAGTGCAGCTTACCTCATACAGATGTGAACTCTGTTGAATCTATCACTGTGTGCTGGAAAGCAAAATAAATGACTCTTGGACATCATCTTTCTCCAAGCTTCACTTGAGCTGAAGGAAATCAGAGCACATGTTCAGCAGGCACCAGAGGATAACCTATTCATGGGATGCTCATCTTTTGTTGTCAAATAGTAAATTTTCATTTTGATAGAGCTATAAGGTTGAATATCTATAAAACTCAGCACATCATCATTTGGAACTGAGGTTTCACTTTTTGTGACGCATTTTCTTTGTGGTCTTTGAAGCTGAAAATTTGTCCCAGTTTCCAGTGCAAGAGCATTTCTACCTCACTTTCCTTTCTCATCACCACAGTAGGAATGTAATTTGAAAATTGTACTTCTTCTTTCATTTAATGTTTCTTTAGTTTCATGTGTCTTTGCTGCTGTAGCCTGACTTGTATGCTAAGAGCATAGAATAACTTCATTAAAGCAACAGGTATGTCATCACATTTAAATGAGTTAAAAGAGTGCATAGAGTGATCATTCCTTAATGATCCAGAAAACGGATGGAAATCAGCACTTGCCAACAGCCAATGAGGGTGTTTGTCTTTAAAGGCAGGGTTGGTAATCAGATTTAGATACACTTTTTGTTATACTGGTTAAAATGATCGTTATATCCTGATGGAAATCAATGCATGATGCGTTCTTAAAAGAGAGCGAAAAATAGCCGCTGTCTACAGCAGAAGTAAAGCAGGTAAAACACCAACCAATCACAGCAGTTCCGACCAAACTTAAAACCAATCAAATCCTGTACTGCCGTTCTGCACCGGCTACATTTTGCCGGTGTGCACTGACCCTGATTCAATGCGCGTAGCTGAGCTAAGAGGGATCCAAGTACCCTGGAGAATGGCAGAGAAACTACCTATACCTCGATTCCTGGTAACCGCTCCCTCCTGCTAAACAGAGCAAGAAAAGAAAGATGGAGGCAGAGAAGGCCGAAACATAAAAGAATTTGGACAAAGCCAGGGCAAAAACGAGAGTCAACATCGGGCTGTGAGTACTAACTAACTTGCCATGTTTGCTTGTTTGTTTTTTTAAACTTTATTATGATAATGTTTTGGTGTTTTCTTACTGCTGCGTGAGACATGACTTGGTGTAGTGCAAAACAAAAACGACGTGCTGAGGACCGGTTTTGAGTTGAATCAGTCATATGGTTGCGAATCAGCAGCGCTCATGCATGTGAGCGGGGGCGTCGTTTTGGAGGAGCTCAGAAACTGACCAGCTCGGCCCCTTTAGGGAAATAGATGGGTATGGATGCTAGGCAATACATACCAGTCAATAGTTCCACCAAAAGCCTCTTAATTACCCCACTTTTGTGGTAAAAACAACATAACATCAATTAGATGCTACAATAAGATCCTTTACAGCATTTCACTTTTTCTCAACAAAAATCCTATTCTAGGAACTAATTTGTGATGCAACATATGGGCTTCTGTCAGCAACAGGCTGCTTTCTTCTCACCAGCTGTTCAGGTCAGAGTGCTGCAGCGGAGTCATTCAGCAGTCATTAGAGCACAGATTGATATAAATCTAACTTTTCTGAGTATATAGAAGATGGACTGCTAATATGTTTATCTAATATGTAAAAACAAATAAGACAATGGATTTCCACTGCATGACATGAGCCTTCACCAACTTCGGCATGCTGTTTGGAATATGGATTTCAGGATATCCCTTTTGCAATGCCAGAGAATTACGTTTGCGGTGCCCATTTTACCCGTCGGGTTAAAAGGTCCAGGAGGAGCATTGTTACTAAGTCCCACTCATGACAGCAACAGGCCTCGGGGTTCTTGGGCAACTGCTCCATCACAGCTAATCCGTCATCTGTCTGCTCCTCAGTTTCAACAACAGTTTTCCCATCCCTCTTTCTGCAAAAGGTCCTCCTCTGCTTTGCTCCGGTCCAAAAAGATATCCTCTCATTGCCACAACTCAAAACATATCAGTGTCACTGAAATCAAAATAGCTCAATTCTAGTTAAGTTTTAGTGAACTTTGTGTCTGTGATTTATAGAGACTGATGACCTGAACAGCTGATGAGAGGAAAGCAGCGTGTCACTTACGTGACTAGGTCGCTCATGTAAAGTCAAGTTAATGTGATAATATTGTCAATCTATTCCCATGTTTTTTTCACATGAAAGTGCCCATTGTAGAAGTGCTACTGTTTTATATAAAAAAACAACATATCAGGACATGAGATTTTTCAGCAGTAGTGGCACAACATAACTCAGGTGTTTGAAATGAAGTTGTTATTAAGAAAAGATGAAAATAATTGCAGGTAGATTTTTGAAACCACCAGTCACAGTGAGAGGTGGATGAGGAAGGTCATATTCAATCCTGATCTAGAAAATTTTAAATGACATTGTTCTTGTTAGCTTTTCAGGCCTTTCTGCTGTGACTGCCATGCCTCTTTTTAGCTGGATGAAATGGTCCAATGAAACAAAAGCGCAGGCTGAAGATGAAGAATCCCCCCTGAAGACTTCTGAGGTCATTCCCAATCGGATGTTGATCAGAGAGCTCCTGTGGCACGTGGAGGAACGTGAACGATTGGCCAGAGAGCTGGAACAGGAGAATAGACTGGCCCACAATGCCTTGGGTCTACGCTGGTTCCAGAAGTATCCCAGGTTACAGACCCTCATCCCAACATCAGAGCTCCACCAGCTGGAGTTCTTGTGTGCACAGATCCCTCCTGTTCATGCAGCCACTGTGCTCTCCAGGTATTTGTTAGCAGTCGTGCCATGCTCCATCCTCACGTTAGTATGCTGTCAACTACACAGGGCATGACAGCAGGCAAACCAGAGATGACCCAAAGGGAAGGGGAGGGGGTGCGGGCTGCCGAGAAAGCCATTATGTGTTACCGTCACAAAGGCAGGCAATGCAGGGTGTGAAGGTGAAGGGTACCCTGTAAGGCTGAGTCAAACCAGACTGCCGGGGTTTTCATCATCTCTGTTATAGTCATAATGATTAAATAAAGTTCTTCTACATGGTTGAGCACAGTGACCTACTTACTTTATTTACCATAAAACTCACTGCTGGGTCATGACTGCGTGCTTGCACAATCCAACAGACAACAAATAACAAGGCAAGTAAGACATCTGCCACAGACAGAGCATGAAAAAAGCAGCAAGATTTTTTTTGAGGATTTGATTTGCATTATAAAAACTGCTAATTAAAATTTGGGATGCTGACACTGTGTTGATGCAAATCCTTGCCACCCCAACAGGTGTTTAATTAAAATCTTTCCATGGCATCCTTTCACAGGTTTCGTGAGGTGCTTGCCACAAACAACATCAGGCCCTGGGAGCTGGCATCTGTCTTTAAACAAGTGCTGAGAGATTTCCTGAGTAAAAGGCATTACAATGAACAAAACGACCTCTCAGTGCAGCTAGCACAGCTTCGTCCTATGGAGGCTTGGACCAGCCGCTACAAAATGAAGCAAGGCTTTGTCACACCGACTGTCCCAAACTGCAGCGAACAACAAAGGGAAGAGATCCCAACAATATCAGGATACGTAGACTGGGCTATGCGGCATTCCAGTTCATACTCAGGGTTCAACAGAGACTGGGACCTCCCGTACTTCTACCCTGTTCCTCTCAGGAGAACAGAGGCATACAGCACAACACTGTGAGAGGACACTGTACAAAACATCTGTGGTCTTCAGGAATAGGAATCAAAAACAATTCCAGTTTAGAATCAAGAACGACTCCCTCAAGGAATCTGTATCATTAGTCTTTTTGCTTAACAATTCCATTATCAACTCCTTCACACTGTTCTGCATGCCTTGTAAATCAAAGATGTCATGACCTTAGGACAGGAAGTCAGCAGAGGCGATAACAAAGAAAAATTATTTTAAACAAAATTATGCTTACTACAGAATTCCAAATAAGTGGAAAAACCTGACATAGCACAACGGCTGGATCTGCCTGATTCAATGTCTGTAATAAGGCAACTCCAGGCACGGCCCAATCAGAGTCCTTTAGAGAAAGGAGAGGCAGGAGCTGTGAGCGAGATGTCAGCAGGAAACGGCTGTTTGTACAGAGATTAGCATAGATGCTAAAAGCTTCAGCTGCAGTTTTATCAGCTCTGCATTTCTTAGTCAAATGAAAAACAAATTAACAACACTGAAAGCACTTCTGGATAAAGATGAGATTTTTGCTCTGCTTCAGACATCTTTTGGCAACAGTTTGTTCTACAAAGTGGCATACGTTTTGTATTTTACACCGCAGCAGTAGCGCCCCCATACTGACGAACTGATCGTTCAATCACCTGTCCGATAAGGTTTGGAAAGGTTCTGCCAATTTCATAACACTTTCTATGGGCTGTTGCCCAGATTGATGTGGGAAATATATTAAACAATCCATCTGATGTGTCAGATTAAGAAACACCAGCAACTTGCAGAAGCATTCATCTATGCCTCCACTGATCTGGAGTGTCATGTGTTTACCATTGTTGAAACTGAAAACCTGTGTAGATCAACTTCTTTCCATAAAGAAAATCCACAGGAATTGATAAGGGAATTAATACAGAATCAGATCATTAGGCAGAATTGTTAAGGGCACTGATATCAATTTAATAAATTCCAACCATTAGTGGTCTCCCTCTTATCAAAGTGATCAGACCTATCAGTATAATTTTAGAGAAAGCATAGTTTGTGACCAGTGGTGGGGTCACCACCTGAGTACTTGGACTACTTCTGTTGTTGTACAGACTTAAGTTTCTTCTTCTTTTTACTTTTGTCAGAACAAAATGAAAAGAAAATCTCCAAATCATTGGTACATCTGCTTTTCTATAATTTTTCTGCTGGTAACACTGTTGCATGTTATTAAGTCAGATTTTAGACTGCGAGCGTAAGCTGCACATCTCCTACGCATCTCCCACACCAAAAATCTCAAGAATAGGAGGGTAGCCAATTCTTCCCAAGATTCTAAGCATGTGATATAAATTATTAACGCAGTCAGGCTGAAAGACCTGACTTAATGACATACTGACCAATATGAAAAATGACAAGCTTCACACAGCCAACACATATCCACTCTAAAATGACCTTTAATCTCAAGGTCAAAACTTAACATTTGACTCAACAGCCAAGGTGACTGAAATGTTTAAAAGTCACTGTCCAAGAATAATTTTACAACCAAAATAATAAATAGTTGTTTTATACCTTAGAGTACAATTAGTTCATTTTGGATAACTTTGTTCGACCAGAAAATAGACATTTAAAAAAATATATATGTTTTTGCTTGAGGGACACATGGCATTTTCAGAACTATAACAGTACTGGTAGATAATTTCCTAAAAGGTTTAATTTGGTATCTGCATTTATTAACATTTTTGCAGATATTTACAGCTCAAATTTTGCCATACAAATCTGCCATAAATCCCCTGTATATTGGCTGTTATATTGAAATAATGTACAAATATACTATTATGGTTCACCTCATCATCACTGAATGTCCACTTTTATAGATCAAAAGCATAATTTACTAAATAATAAAATGTTGTTTCTTGCTCCATATCTGTTTCCAAATTTAGTGTCAGATTGTCAACATTATAAAAAGCTGTAAAGTCTGTCATGTCGTTTCTTTTGTTAATGGGCTACTGATTATAGGCAGCAAACTAGGCTTCAGAACAACAGCAGCATCAACACATTTAAAGGCGGACAATCAGTAGGCCAAGCGAAGTTTTGAGAGCATCACCGACATGAGCAACAAGTGACAAAGGGTTCAAATTTCTGGTGAAGCAAAAGTACTCTGACACATTGCCTTCCCAGGATGTAATGCAGTAACACATACCTTTTAAAATACTCTTGTAATCTAACAAGTAACTTTAAAAGTAATGTTAACTAAGACTATTTGTGATCAAAGTGTCAAGACAAGTTAAGAATAGATCAAATATTTGTTGAGCTGTGTAAATGCCATGGATAGTTTTTTTTTTACTGTCTGTTTTTATTCCCTTGATTGTGGACTTATCATGCTTTTGTAGTTCTTTAACAAAGTCTCAGTATCACATCGGGTATGTATCTTGAGACTATTAAGCAGTGGTAGTAGGTCATAAGATGTGACGGACAGAGAGATATTGAACAGTGCAAAAATCATGATTAAATATTTATCAGATGATGGTGTGAATATTAATCTGTACATCCCTGATACGTTGATAAACTTCTTCTTAAATTCCGGTATGTATGTCTGGTGAGTCTTAGAAGTGAAGCGACGTCTATTTTTTTATTAACGTTCATCACATTCAATTTCCTGAAAAGTCCATGAACTTTAAAAGTTAAACCAAAGATTGATGCTACTTCCTGTGACTGCTGACCCCAACAGACAACATATGTCAAGTTATTTGGAATAAAAAGAGACATTATAAAATAAAACAACAAAAACATCATTGTGTGGTATATTTCCTTTGTCTCAACACTTAGATTTTTTTTGGTCACAAACACAGAGTAATTGTTCACCTTACAAAGGTTAAGGTTATTCTTCAGGACCAAGTTCATTTTCTGTACTTAATGCAGGGGATCTCTAATTCAGCAGCATTTTACAGGTACAAAAAATGTAATGAGAGGCTACTTCAACAACATTTTCCTCAACTTAATAAAAGTCTGTACTTATTTAGATCTGAGGTGTACAATGCTTTATATATGATTAGCAATTTAGCACAGCACATACAAACCTAAACTAATTTATCATTTCTATTTTTCCTCTAAACCTTAGGAGAGGGTTGAATATGACAAGGTCGGTGTTTCAGATTTGTCTCAAATCCCAGGACTATTTATCCTAAGATAGCTGTTTGTCTAGGTTACATCTTGAAAAACTGGCATTATGTTTTTAAGGAGTAAACATAATCAATAACTAACAAGGATATTTGGGCTGAGCAATGTGTATTTTTTAAGATTTATTGGTATATTTTCAAACAAAATACACAATAAGACGATGTTGTTTACATTATTTGACCTTTGTTGTGTTAATGTAAAGATATGCAAGCCTGGGAAATACATTAATGTAATCAATCAATTTGTATTTTATTGTTGCAAATGTTAAAAATAAGGAGTAGACATTTTTACCTCAACCTACAGTGCCTATCATTTTGTCCGTCCTGCACTCCTCTAGGAAACACCCTCCCTCCCTTGTCCTTTTCCCGGAAACACAACAACCTGTACATGTTGGCATTGTTTAAGGACAAAAATACTGGAAAATGTCACTAGCAACAGTCAGATAATTTATGCAAGGCACATCCCTGGGCTCATATCTGTTTTAATGAGATCAAATAGTCATGAGAGAGTTCAGTGTTGTTTGTGAAAATAATGCTACTTTAAGTGTCCATGTAGACGAGCTTCTGCAAAGCTTGCACTTTCTCTCCAAGCAAGACATTCAATTCACATTTATTACTTTCAGTCATTTCTATTATTTTTTTTTTTTTGTCTTCAAGAAGGAAAAAATCAATTAAAATTTATGAATCAAGTTTTGTGTGGAAAGGAATCTGAGATTTTATTTTTAGGACCTATCACCCTGGCCAATAAACAGGTCACTCCTGACTGTAATATACCAAATAGGTTCAAAACTATTGAAAAGAGGGTGAAGACATTGCTCTCTCTCTCTTATGGTTAAAACTATGATTGAAGAACAAGGTAATTTAGTTTGTCAACTTTTTGACAGATATTAGACAAATATTTTCAAGTTATTTAGCAATCCAGAGTGTTTGCAGAAGATTGACGGTATTTTAAAATCACCTAGTGCTTAAGCAATTTATTAGACCACAACCCAATGTGAGGCTTATGTCACATCTGCCAAAAGTTAACAGCATTGGTTATTATAAAAAAAATTGTCTTTAATGGTTAATACACCAGTAATGTAGAAGCTCTTTAACCAAAATATTTTTAATGCTAAAAAATAGTATTATAAATTGTTAAATGTACTGTTTAACAAAAAACAGAAAAAAGGTAAATGACATTATTATTTCTTGATTAAGATGTCAAATTGAGGAGCTTAAAGCAGAATTTCAGGAGCGGGACCACGCACACCTCAACCACGCCTCTTCCCATGTTCCTATAAATTGTAACCTGACCATTTCCTCCCTTTGTTTCGCTCACTCAACGCACTCCTCCCTCCCACCCCTTTCTTTAAACTTTCTTCCTTCCTTCTTTCCTTAGGGCCTTATAAAGGGGGTTCGTCATGCCCAGGAGCTACAGCGGATTCCCCAAGAAGTTTCCCAAACCGTTATCGGCTTCACGTATCTGCTATGTTGCTTATTATCCACTATACGTAATAAATATAGTCAAATTCATCCTGTTGATGGTGTGGTCCTTACTCGTGAAGTAGTTGTTTAGTGTATTTGGTGTTATGCATGATTCATTTCTAACTCCTGGAGAAAGCCCAGTGAGCAGCTAAAAATTGGGTATAAAAAGAATAAAGTCTGAAATTCCTCATTCTTGTTCAAAATGTCTGTAAAATAACATTTTCAGTTTTAACAAAAGATTTCAAAAATATATCCATTTTCTCGTTTTTATGAGTCTAATTGATCTACTGAGCACTGACATACACAAACAGACAGACACACACACACACATATATATACACAATTTGCAAAAGACATATAATTGTTAACGATACTATTATGTAAAATGATTAATTTTTTTAAGGATTAAATTATTGAAATATGAAGTATATTGAGTATCCCCTAAATACAAATGTCCATATACGAATTTATGTCCACATCACCCAGCCCTAAAAGCTTTTTTTCACCATGTGCCTCCGCTTTTCTCTGTTCATCCAATGGACTAACCTGACACACCTGATAGACCATTTAATACATTTCACCAGCCCATCTGGGAAAGAGCCCATAGAAAGCGTTTGGGAATGAGCAGAAATGTCCAGAAGCATACCCGGCAGGTGATTGGATGATCATTCCGTCAATCACATTTATTTCTGGCCAATCAGATAGTAAAGTAGGCGGTGCATCAACACATGAGCTACTATGTAAAATAAACTAGTCAAAACATGTCAGAAGTATAGCAAAAATATCCTCTCTATAGAGAAGTTTGCAGTGTTGATGCTAATTTTTTATTTGATAATGAAATAAGGTCCAGATCTCATAAAAACTGCCACTGAAGCATCTACACTAATCTTTGTACATCAGTCAACTCTGTCTTGCATTTATCTCCCACCTTTTCCTGTTTTAAAGGACTCTGATTGGGCCGTCCTGCTTTGGGCTGCTCACAATCTCTGTAGATTGGAGCTTAGAAAGATGGAGCTGCCTGATCACAGACGCTGAATCAGGCAGCTCCAGCTGCACTGGGGTGAAAAAAAAATGATGTAGTAAATTTATAAGTAAAAATCAAGATTTTTTTTTTATCCTTAATTTACTCCATTTATTTGCCCCCCTCATCACTCCCCATATTTATACCATGACACCCAGCCCTACCCGTGAAGACAATACAGTAAGCTATTCAACAGACTAACAAACTCAGTCATAACTTCCGATCAAAATACTTCCATTAAAATACCTTCATCCGGTCAAAGTTTCATATCAAAGACTTCCCAGACACCTCTTGTCTGGCCTGTACATTTCAGACACGTGGTCTTCAGAGATGCTAGCTGGCTAACGCAGCATTAAGCTAGCTGTAGATGACTCCGTTTTTCTCACCTTCTTTCTTTCGGCGGAGCTTCTTCAAATTTCTTCTCCACAACCTTGTCAGTGAATTTAATGTTTGCGAAGCTCGCCCCGGAGGTGAACCAGTCCGAAATCTGTTCTGCAGTAAATACTTTCTTCATGTTGTCTCCGTCTGAATTTTTAATTTCAGACTTTTTTTAATGTCATGTCCGAGCAGAGCGGCGCGTGCATGCCAGGAACAGTCCTGCCCAGCTTCGCCCCCTGCTGGTGGGACCGACACACGACATGTAGTCCAGACCTGAGCTGAACTGCTGAAGTCAAAATAATGCGATATTTACCGAAGAGACGGGATTTTCATCGTGACTGTTTACTAAACTGTATATAGGACTGTTTATTTTAATTCTGCCTGTCCTTAACTATATCAACAATTAGTCCCCTCAAGAAAGCCTGTAAGGGGGCAGGGGCGAGCTTTCTGGGGCCCTCACTCATGTAAGTGGCCATGGTCTTTAACTTGGATCATGATTCCCTGTTATTTAACTCATAAATACTCCCCATTTTTTTATTAAGGCACAAAAAGACTAATCTGATTTATCTTATCTTGTCTGTTTCAAAATGGATCCCCCTACTTCTGAAATGGTAAATCCTTTATTCTGCAATATCAGTAAGGACAATAGTTGAAAACCTTTCACTCAAGAAATACTTAAGATATCAAGACATTCAAGTCAACGTTGGTAGAAAAATCAGTTTTTTAATTACAGTGTTTAAAAAATAAATGATCACTAAGCTTGGAACAACACTGGCCGCATACTTTAAGATGATTATACAAATACAGCCATCTTCCACTAACACAGCTCAGACATGCACAAGACAAGCACCAAATTATGAACAATAAAATCCTTTCCACATTAAAACTGTAATCCAGCACTGCTGTAATTTACCTGAACCTAAGAAAATTTAATTGGAGATGAAGCAGGACTTGTCATTTTCTTGATGGTCTGTCAAAGCTGTGATCACAGATTGATGTAAAAGGTACAGTATAGGAAAAACTGTACAAAACTCCAAATGAGTTCCCTGAATGAAAAAAGTAACAATCCAAGTCAAAAATGTCTGAGTTAAAAGGGAAATAAAAACTGACTAAAATGTTGAAGAGGATCCTCTTCCAGCAGAAAATTACAAATCTGGTTTTTGTATCATCTCAACGCATCCTGTGTTGTCCCGCATTAAAACATTCTCTGCTCTGAGCTTCTCATTTTCCTTTAAAACAAAAGAAACACAAGTGTCATTATTTGTTATTGGTCTTTCAGACTGAGCTAAAAGTTTATACTGGAACAAAAAATAATAGTTACCTCTTGAAGTCTGGTGTTTTCTTTTTTTAGCTTCACAAGATATTCAATCCTCTGTTTGTGATTCTTATGGCCAACGAGTTTTCCATTTTCCTCTGACAGCTGCAAATTCTGCTTACGGAGAGCCTCATTCTCCTGATAAACAAATAGACAAATTCTTAAACAAAGACATTGTTTTCACTGGAAAAGGAGATTTATCAATGGATCAAATATTCATACCAATACACAACTATTGGAGATCTGTGGGTTTTTCTCAGATGTTTATATTTGGAAATTAATCACCATTTGCTGATTAAAAAAAACAAGATATTTAACTGGAAGTAAAGAAAGTTCACGTGTTTACATGCTCTATTATAAAGCAATAGTTAGGGCTGATCAACTTGGGAAATCTTGAATTGCAATAATTTGACCTATATTGAAATTTCTAATACGATTTGCAGTAACAGTAGGAATCATCATTTGAAGCTCATTATTTTCATTTTAATCAAAAATCTATTTAAATGGTTGGTGAACTATCATTTAAGTGAATGGTGAGTATGAATTTTTTTTTTGCAATTTCTGCACCAAAAAAATTTAAAATACTTTTTAAAGCTGTGTATGATATGCAGGCCAGAACAATTCTGCTGCAAAATATTTTAGGTCTGACCTTTAACATCATGTCTTGGGTGTCTATTAAGCAAGGATTTAATTAAGTTCAATTGAAAATTAAAAACTTTAGCCTTTGTAGTGGATCAGATGCAGCTCTTTTTCTGTATCCTTTGGAAATGCTCAGCTCTTAGGGGGCGTGGAGGCTATTGTAACAAGCTCTGCGCTGATTGGCTGCCTAAATGCCTGATGAGAGGAGAGGTTAGAGGCCATAGAGCAGACTTTCAAAACAGTCATGGTGTCTGCCTGTGAAGAGCAGAAAACACACATGTAGATGGAGGCTGTACAGCTATTACACAATAAACCCCAGGAAATAAAAAAAAATTTCAAGGGACATTTTCTTCAAAGAAGCAAAACGCATTTCTCCATGAACTGAGAGTTTAGTAAATGGTGTCATGTTCTTCTGCTCCCCAAGCCCCTTCTAACAACATTAATGCAAAAAAAAAAAAAAGATTTTGCAGGACATGTGACCTTTGAATAAAAAAAATATTTTGACACATATTTGACCCTAAAGAAATATTGCTTCAACGGCAAAATGTATGGCATTAAAGCAGCTGACTCTGTTGCCATGACTACACCTTTTTGTTTTTTAATCTCTGACCTGAAGCAGTTTCTCCTCATCATGCACCCTGTGGCCAAGATCCCTCAGCTCCAAACAGCGGTTCCTCAGCTCAGCAGTCAGGTCCTGAACGCAGGTTTGAGACTGGGTCAACATGGACTCTGAAGCCTGCAGTCTGATCAAACACACAAACACAACAAGGACAACTCATCAAATGTTAAGCACCGACGTGAAGTCAAAATAAAAACAGCATGAACAAATGTGTTCTTACTTCTTTAGAGTGTCAGACAGCTTCTGCTCAAGCTTACTCTGTCAAAAACAAAAGAACAATAAGTTAAAAAAAAGATCTTTCGAATTAAGAAAAAAAGGTAGATGAACAAAAACAGACCTTCTCTGCTCTCTCATCCTGCAGCTCTTTACGTATGGACTGCTTGATGGCCTCATTCAATTCATCACTGAAGGGAAAGAAAGCATTTATATATTAAAAAGTCCCACAAAATGAATCATTGAATGATATGGAGAGCTAAATCGAATTAACCCAACCTGTTGCTCTTTCCATCCTGACTCTGCTTTGTGTAAAACTGGTCGAGTAAAGTCTGGATCTCCATCCGGACCACTTCCTTCTCAGTGAGCTGCATCTGAGGTTTAAAAAATCAATAAGGAAATAAATATTTCAGCTTTAGTATTACACAAAATCATGACTATAAGGGCCATATTTAAACTGGAAATGATGTGGCTGTTAAAATATTTTAATAATTGCTACAGCCTCATGAATTCAGTCACTTCTTTGTTATTTCACTTAATTCCATATTTATTTTTCTGTTGAGATATTATCTCAACATTGTTTTAAAGTGACATATTTCTTGCCATATGAACAAATTATATTTAATGAATTATTTAAAAATGCTTCAACAAAGTTACAAGTGTCAGGTGTCGAGAAGTAAACTAATCCAATGCAGATAGAAAACTTAATTTCTTCTGTGCAAGCATTAATTTACTGCCACATTTTTCTTTCTTCCAGAGTTTTCTGAAGCAGTCCTCAATCCATCCATCCATTATCTACATCACTTATGTTTTCAGGGTCACAGCTGACATTGGGCGAGAGGCAGGGTACACCCTAGACCAGTCGCCAGCCGATCGCAGGGCAACACATCGAGAGACAGACAACCATTCACGCTCATTTAGAGTCACCAATCAACCTAATGAGCATGTTTTTGGTCTGTGGGAGGAAGCCGTAGTGCTGTTAAGATCCACAATATTAACTATTAACTATTTGTGTCAAATGACAACTTGCATCTTCACAACTTGCGTTATGCTGCCAAAAGCAGAGAATGTAAGCACGATACCTAACAATTTTCCATTGAGGACTTTTTGATATTTCTCCGTAGGGACCTTTCTTTTTTGTTCAGTGCCATGTCTCTGAAGCTGTTCATGTTGTGATTGCTTTGTTATTAAATCTAAAGAGCACTTTAACACGAATATGAATTGAGCTAAATAATGATATTTGCCTCATTCAATTAAAGGAGAGATATGTTCAGATGTAAATGTCATTACAACCAGGAGAATACATTTTTCTTGACACAGCCTCACTACAGGACAACATCGGTCTAAAAGTAAATGACTAAATATTAATTTTAGGTTTCCAAAAAAACTTATACCTTAAGCCTCTGTATCTCCTCATTCTTAGCAGATCTCTCAGCGTTCAGCTCAGTTAGAAGAACCTCCATGGTCATCATTGAGGAACGCCGGTTCTCCAGCTCTCTCTCCTGGCTTTCCAGGACCTGAGTCAGGTCTCTATTGAAGCTTAATGGAGTACAGGGCGTCTGGATAAGAGGAGAAATTCAGATGAAAATGAGTTGCAATCCTGACAGCTTGTAAGAAATATAAAAACCACATTTTAACTGGAGAAAAGTATTACCCGGGGTACTGATTTAGGTGTGACTGATAGCTCAACATGAGGTTTGAAACTTCCATTTCTGATCGTTTTTTCCACAGCTTCTTGTTGCTGTTGCACCTTGTATAAAAAAGTTAAGTTTTCAGTATTCGTAGAAAGATATGGACAATTCCTCTAATGTATTACTTATTGTTTAGGCTGATATGATGAAGAAAAGTTCACCTTCTGCTTTAGATTCTGTATCAGGACATCTTTCCCTGCTGATTGCTCTTGAGCTGCTAGAAGGAGGCTGTCCTGCTCGCCCAGAACCTTTGTGAGTCTCTCAACCTCCTCAGTAGCATAAACAACCTCCTCCTGCAACACCTCCACCTGAGAACACGTTAGGTTTTTACAAAATCATGTCAGTTAATTAAGATTTAACAGTTTTAAGTAACTAGTCAAAAAACATATCAAACAGGGTGTTATACAAACTTACCTCTATTTTATTTGATGCCTCACTTCTTTCTAAAGTTTCTTTCAGGTTGCAGATTTCTGTCTGCATCTTTGAGTTTTGTTCCCTGATACCATCCCTCTCAAGGCAAGAAGCGTTGTACTTGGCCTGGAGGGGCATTGCCATCATCATCATCATCATCATCATTATGAATAATTCATATGATTCACAAATGTGTACAATGTGAGATGGAGGAGTAAAAGGAAAAGGTCACTGCATCACTGCTGCAGAAAATATGCTAACAACATAAACATGGTGAAATAGCAGGAAGGGTAAATTACTGTGATGTCTTTGAAGTCTTCAGACAGTTGTGTGATGTGCTGATCCTTTTGGCTCTGCTCACAGCGCAGCTCTTTAGTTTGGCTCATCAGATCTAACACAACATCCTGTCAAAAATGCACAAGTGAGAATCAGAGGTGTAAAAGACACACAGTAGACACATCTAAAGATATAAAGAAAAAAGACTGAAAACACTGTGGCTTACTTTGCCATGTTGGATCTCCTGCTCCAAGATTTTTATTGTTTCATTGGCACTGCTCAGGTTTTGCTCAAGATCGACAACTTTCGATACCTTTAGAACAAAACAAAAAGGGTTAAATCACTGAGGTGCATGTGCAGACATTCAAAATAGTAACTCATCTCAAACATGCATGTGTACATCTAGTCAGAACAGAGATAGGCAACTTTGGTGACCAATACAGCCACATTAAAATCATCTTTATAGCTTGGGGGCCAAACTTTTGCAATATGAAGGATATTTAAAGGGACAAACATGTGTAGCTATCCTAAAGAGCCACATTATCAACATATATATATGTTCAAAGTAAAATACATTCAGTAATACCTAATCCAATGAGCATTTAGCAGTACTTAATCCAATGAGCTAAAAAAAGGAGTTTGGCCAGTTTCAGCTATAAAACAATAACAGGTTTTCAAAGTAGATTTTACTTACTATTTCTAGTTTCCCAAATACTTTAAAGTGGATAACGGAAACAGTTAAAGCCAATTGTAGCTCTAATTTCTTGGAAGTATTGCTATTTTTAAGGTTGCCAGGGCAGATTCACATGCTTTCTTCTTTTTTGATGCTCTTATCTGACTGACAGGCCGCATTAAGGAAGTTGGAGGGCTACATATGACCCCCAGGGCCATCAGTTGCCCACCCCTGAGTTAAAATCATCATGTCACTCCAACTAAACTTGTTGATGTATGTAAACATGTTAATGCAACTGAAATTGCATCAAATCAAAGTTCTTAAAGTTGGACAAATACGCCTTGATAATGTGATTTCGAGCCTTATCAGATGCATGCCACACTGTCCTGCACGTTCCTCAGCTTTTGTAATGAGCTTTGACCCTGTTGAAGACTCTTAACGTATAGATTAGCAGAAGTTGTGTTGTCACCCATTTCTGACCACCATGAAAAGCTAGCATGCAGTTATACAGAGCAGTAAAGTTGTTTGTTAATACTGTTCTACATAAATCTAGTTCACTACTTGCTAACTTGTTAGCAGACATATTGCAAAACTGTAACGGTGGTGGACATGCACGCATCAGTCAATGTATTTGTGTGTAAACATACTCAAAGTTCTTAGGACTTACCTGTTGTTGATTTTGTGCTGTCAGCTCTGAGACTTGTGTCCTCAGCTGAGTATTCTGCTCCACAGTTTCAATAAGTTCTCTAGAAAGAAAACCATGTTTAAACATATTTATATTTAATGTTCAACAACAAGCCCTATCAGAAATGCTATGGATACAGCAGATGAAAACCCACTTGGATGTACTTTCTTTATTTTCTCTTAACTGGGAGATCAGAGCACTTGATCGCTGCTGCTCGGTCTGCAGAGAATTATTCAGTTCCTAAATAGGAGAGGATATAAACAGTTAATACATCACAGTCACTTCTGCAAATCTAAAAATGATGACATGTTGCATCCTTTTCTGTTACGTTCCCCTGTTGTTGGTGACCCAGAAAAAATGTCTGGCTGCAAAGTCCTCAACAATTAGCCCTTAAACAAAACATGGTGGACTCTGTGCTCTTCGTTTGGAAATATTATAATTGTATGGAGGGTATTACTGCAAACAGAAAAGGAGGAAAATGACTATGAAAGAAAATGGTGAGCATTAACACCATGCTATGAAGACCAACAAACATGACCATTCTTTTACTGTTTGTACCTATTTGTGTCGTGTTGATGGTTTTTGAAGTGCAGGTAACATGTTTCACGTCTTGTGTTTTAACTGTGCAAAAACAATCCTCCTAGTCTACATTTGAGGAGGACCTAAAAGCAATGGTAGGGTGTTAGAGTCCACTCACGGTGAGCTGTGCATTCAGTTTGTCGATCTCCTGCTGACTGTCCTGCAGCTGCTGTCTGGCCTGATCAGCCTCAAACTTCGCCTCTGCCTGCAGCTGGTCAAATGAATCCTGTAGAGTCCGATGCTGCTCCAGAAGCTGCTCCCATTCCAGCCTGGAATAAACACACAGGGGCTGTAAATACCCAAAGACGAGCAATATTGCAGTTGTGCGAGAGTCTTCCTTACTGGACTTTGTCGAGTTGAAGCTGTGTGCTTATCAAACTGCTGGAGAGCTGGCTCGTCTCTCTCTGCTGCTCACTCTGGACATCTCGGAGCTCGCTCTTTACGAGGGCCAGCTCCTTATCGGACGACTGTAGCACCAGGCGAAGATCACTGATCTCACTCCTCAGCACTAAAAGAAAGTCAAAGACTTATTTGCCATTCTAAAACCTCTGTGTGTAGAAAATCTAAAAGCTGTGGGGAGACAGTATCCCAGTGATTCTATTGCTAATGTGTTTGTTGTTCATAAAAGAAAAAAATGGAGAAAAAAGCTTTCTCACAAGTCTTTGTAAGAATAAATTCTGTGATAGAAAAAAAGACACATGAAATAAAGTCTCTGAGAAAAAAAAATCACATTTATTTAAGAAAATGCTTACGTTCTATCTTCAAATAGAAAGTAAATTGCACATTTTCATGCCATTTTTATTCCAAGTAAGCCTTAAATATCATTAAATCTAAAACATAAAAAGAACATGCCAAAAACTTTGATGAAAACATTAAAATTAAAAACATTTCCATATTATAATTAATGGTAGATGTTGAATTCTTTGCAAGAAATTAGAGGTACAACTGACTGATTGTATCTGTAATTCAATTTACTTTAAAACAATCAATAAAAGCATTTATAGAATAATTACATGAATAACAAATATAACCTATTTATTGCTTTGGAAAGTTGTGTCTGTGTGTGTGTGTTTTCAAAATGACAGCTTTGTTTAGTTCCTGTCATTAAATTATAACTAACTTGTGCTGGCAAGTTCGGAGTACCCTACCCTACAGTACAGTACCCTAAGTGTGCAATCACTTACATTCATGTGCAATTACTTTGTGAATGTGTAAATAATCCTTATAGGATTTGCTTTTTAGTTTCTGTATTCAAGCCCTTTTTTATATTTATATTGGTAGAATAATGTACATACTGCTATTTTCATGCTATTTTTATACAATTTTTATACTTATTCTTTATCAACACTGTCCCCTTTGCTGCTGTAACATTGCAAATTTCCCTGTGTGGGACGAATAAACGTTTATTCTATTCTATCTACAATTTGCAAAAATCTGACCTTGTGGCACTTGAGACAAAATAAATGTTTGGCAACCAGAGTTTTTAATCTCTGAGGAACAGCAAAAGGAAAGGAGGAAAAAGAGGATTTTGATGAAAGGTAAAACTTTCTTTCTTGCTTTGAAAAGATCTTGAAATTTGAGAAATGCTCCAAAATAGGGAAACAGTTGAAAACAATAGAAGACAAAATGCAAAGCCTACCGTCTGCAGCCTGCTTTTCAGACTGAAGGCTCTGCTGTAGCTCGCTGACAGTTTCTTGCATGTGAAGCTGATCTCTGGTCCTGTCAGCACGCTCAGTAGAAAGAAGCTGAAAACAGTTTTTAAAAAAGAATTAGGGGCATTAGCTGATGAATATAGCCTTACAGGATAAAAGACAACAGCGTCAAAGAAAAACAAGAAGACGTTCTACCTCGTCTTTGCGTTCAGACTCCTGTGACATCATCGTGATCTGCTCTTCAAGTTTTGCAATTTGTTGCAGCAGCTTGTTGTTCTTCATCTCCTCCTCATTCAGCTGAGATTGCACACGGCTGGTTTGGTCCTGATGGGGAAATTAAACAGTCACAAATAAAAGTACTCAATGCCATTTAGTGCATTAACGTTGGGGATTATTCAGTTTGCTGCACCTGCACTTGCCGTAGCTCCTCAGTCAGAGCCATCTCTGTCATGTCTGACGGAGGCTGCTCTGACCAGATGTCATCTCCACCATCATCCATCCCATTCAGATGTTCTGGGCTGGAGAGAGGCACAAGGCGGGACCGCAAGTTGTACGCTTTGGTGGGCGTGGTGAGAATCTGGTATGAGAAATATTTGGAGAAAGGCTTTCTTTTAGAAAAGAATCTGTAAGACAACAATATATCTTAAATAAAGACAGGTTGTTTTCTTTTTGACATGTGTAGGGGTTCTGCAAGAAATTGGGTGCTCAGGACTGCAGTTATTTTTGCAGTGATATCGAAACAGGTATCAGTATTGAAGTTTTTCTGAAATCATTTCAAAGTTTATAACTGTTATTTGGACAACCACTTGTATTTTTTCTGAAAGAACAATCAAGATTTACTGCGGGCCACCATTCATCTTAAATAATATTGTTCCAGGATTTTGGTCGGTACTGCAAAGTCTTAGCTTGTGTCACAGTGAAAGGTCAGCTTGCACTCACCTTTATTGTTTCAACATGAATTCTGTTCAGCTCGGACACCTCCTGTTTTTTGTAAGTGTTTGTGGCTTCCAAAATCCTCTCCAAATGCTTGTTGCACTTCTCAAGGTATCTTTTGTCAGACTCCAGCTGAGACAACTGTTTCCTGGAGGGAAAAAAAACAATACCAAAATTAAAAAACAAATAAATAAATCACAAAATGAGACTTTGTTTTGAAAAGAAGCAGTAAACTGGGAAGAAGGGAATTTAAATATGAAAACAATCATAAACAGATCAAATTCTGAAATTAATCTGGCCTATTTCACTGTTCACATAGCAGCTTTTAATGGACTGTTGTCAGATTTTAGGATGTTCTGTCATACTTGTCTATCATATCAGAGTTCTTGTCGTCAATAAAACACTTCTTACTTGGTGACCTCTTTGTAGTCCTCAAAAGCATTCAGAGCAGCTAAGAGGTCAGACTGTTTCTGAAGCAGCTGGGCCTTCAGCTTCTCTGCTGCAGCAGCTGAAACAGAATCTGCGGCACCGGGCGTGGAAGAGGCTGGTGGAGGTGGATGAGGCAACATATTTTGTATTTCATTGACATGTTTAGAAAAAAAGAAAACATGAATTACATTAAGCTGACATTTTCTTTGATTGGATAAAAATCTGCTCACTTGCTGAATTTTTTTCTGTAATCATGGCTCTCTGGAAGAACTCCTCTATTTCAGCAGCCACTTGACCAACAGCCTCTTCTGCTTTCACCACCGATTCAAGAGAGCGGAGCTGACGGTTCTCCTCTCGAAGACTAAAGTTCTCTGCTGCATATCGGGTCATCTTTGGGTGATGATCAACCTAAACGTTAAAGTTGTGACAGAGAAAAAGAACCCAAAATAAACAGAGCTGATCATATAAAGCATGTTGGAAATGTATAATCATGTGTGCTCTCCTTTTCTAGATTGAATTATTTGAAAGAAAGCCTTGTTAAAATTTAGAAAAAAGATGTCATTAGAATATCAGCACCAGGTGTAGAGGGCTAAATTTGACATCTGAACTCTTATTCACTTCATGTAAAATCAAATGATCAGGCTTGGCATTGGTTAAGTCATGAGGAATTTTGTACCTGATCTCTCAAGATCTTGATCTCTTCTTTCAGCTGGTCGATCAGAGCCTGAGACTCCTTGTCCGTCAGAGATCCTTGCTCTGCTTTTAATCTTTTCTCCAAACGAGAGATATGGTCCTCTCTGAACCTGACAATCATTCGGCTGGAATGGATGAACTTGTCTTTCTGGGTCCACGCCTCCTCAAGTCGAGCCACCTTCTCAGTCAGCATCTGAATGTGGTCAAACATCACTGTTAGTTCTCCTGCAACAACATTTTTACTGAAAACTACACAAATTACAAACAAAACAAAACTAAACTAAATAAAATACAAGCAAAAAAAACATACCCTCTTCTCCTCTTCCCGTTTCCTCCACAGACTAACAGCAGCCAAAAACTTTGCTCTGAATGAGATATCATTTTGAGTTCCTCGCGATGGACCTGATAATGAAATCTTATTTACTGAAACATTTGCAACAAACCAGAAACATTTGTCTAAAATCACAAAACTTGGCATGTTGTACCCAAATTACTATGTTCTGTTCTTTGTTGGAGTGAAATCTGTTTGTAGTTGAATTCAACAGAGTATCACTGTAAAGTTTACAGGGTTGCTTAGTATATAGTTACCCATAGAGACATCAGGTCCTCCAGGCGCTAAATCCTTCCCATAGTCTCCTCCCTGAGATGCCAGCGCCTGTGCAAGCTGCTCCTTCAGCTTCTTCACCTCTGCTTGTAGCTGCCTCACATTTCCTTGAGTGTCTTCATTGATAATAGCCTGGCAGAGAATAATGACACAAAGAGAAGATAATAAATGATCTCACTGTGAAATACATAGATTTTACTTATTCAACATGAAACTTTGTTTGAAGACACAAACCTTATTCTTGATCAGCTTAGCTCTCTGGGCAAACTGCAGAGTAGACAATGTTTCTCCAAAACACTTTGAACCAGGGTGAACATTGGCAATGATGTAAGTCTTTGCATTTCCTCCAAGAGAGTCCTGAGGTACGGAGACAAAGAGTTACACAAAACTTGGCACAGCTAACAGAGTTGAGTATCGTCTAAGTTTGTTCTGACACAAGTGCTCCATCAATACTGTTTTCTGTGCCTTTACAGCCCCTAAATTGATATTCCTAGGGGAAGAGGAGTGTTAATAAAACTTTCCTCTTGTTGAAGGCCATGTGATAATGCTTTTACTTCCTGTAATGTAGTGCCTTTAGTCGGAGGGGCTCTCTGGCTCTGACATTACGTGAATGACACTGAAATAAAGCACTGAAGTCTGTGATGTGATTCACTTCAGCAGATATTAGATGTGTTGGTACCGGTTCCAACCTGTATATTTCACAAATTCATCGGGTCCACATCACATAGACGATGCATTTGAAGAGAAGAACCTTTCAATAAGAACTGCAAGGTGATTAAATGGATGTTCTGTCCGTCTTTCATTACGAGTCCGTAAGAGGACTTCAGTCACTTCATGCTTTTAGAACAACCAAACCACACTCATAGCTGCCTCTTTCTCCTCAAAGGATGCTAACTGACCGGGTCATTTCCAATGCTCTACTAAAGCAGCACTTCTCAACTGGCACCCACTACTCATTCATAATTTTAAACTGCAAACACAAATGACTGAAAATTTGTCAATCACTCAGGCTTATTTCAGGAAACTTTGCAGACTAAATGTTGAATGGAAGAAAATTTGACAGGAAAAGACAAAACAAAAAACTCTAACAGGACATGTACGCATACATTTATCTTATTCAATCTACCCATGTTAATGTGTATATTTTGGTAATATCTCAAGAAAACACATCATCAAGCAAAACTAGTTTCATTATATCAAGAAAAGAGGAAACATGATTCAAAATCTTGACTGAAACATCCTAAAGTTACTCATTATCATAGGAAAACAGTACAATAAATGAATAAATGGATGTCTGCTCCCATGCATCCTAGACCAGCGATTATCAACTGACAGCCTCATGGACACATCAGACCCCCCTCAGCTTCTCATTTGGCCCCAAAAACATCATCAAATAATAAAAACTCTGAGAAAAAAAATTTTGGTTTTAAGTTATCTTTTTTGATAAATTCCTACAGCTATTAAAACAGCCCCCAAAATAACCAAGATAAAGCTGTTTAATAAAGAATGATTTCATGTTTGATTCATTTGACAGAAATCTATTTGTTACAAATACTCAGCAGGGAGCACGACTTAATGTCAAACTCAGTGATGAGTACTATGATGACACTTTAAAGAATTATAACCTAACTGAACCAAAATATTATATACGTCATTTGAATTTATACTACCCCCCCATCCACACACAAACAAAAAAGGCTTCTATCAGGAAAAGAAATTGACCCTGAATAAATGTAGTTGATGAAACCTGCTGCACACTTTTGACACAATTAATCTTTTTCATAAACAAATTTGTGACCGCCAGCTCTGTGGCTGCCTTCTGTATCCCCGTCTACCAAAAGAGAACCACCATGCTTAAGTCTTTAAAATGAGTGTAAAGCAACACTTACCCTGAGTAGAAAGGTGAGTTTGGAGTCTCTGTAGCAGATGTGACGGTTTTTCCCGTTGGACACATCAACAAGTGCCATGATCACCTGACCCAGGCACATGAGGGAGCGATTGATGCTACTCGCCTCCTGAAAGAGAATAGTTCAAACAATTGCATTTAGTCAAGAACAACATCATAAAATGCAGCTGACTTAGTGACTGAAGCTTCACCTTGAGTCTAGAGCCCTCTGTGTGAGTGTCTTTCTGCCTTTCAGACCCCGCCAGATCCACCAGGTTCAGCTGAGACATTCGGATGTTCACCACTTCATTGATGGACTCTTTGGACTCCAGGGTCATGGTGAACACTGCGTGAGATCTGGAAGACTCACGGTTCATAGAAGTGGAGGCTACTCGCCGATTACGCCAGCCCATAGACAACACCTTCAGTGAATTCAAACAATCATTCAGCACAGAACCATGAATGTTTTCTTTATATAGCTCCTTTTCTTTATTGATTATCAATTTATAGCCATCGTAACTCTGTGTATTAATAACATATTTGGTTTTCTGCAGCAAGATTTTTCAAAATGTGGAAGAGTGAGACACCCCTTAAAAGAATGCAATGTCTGTTGCACCCTTACACCATCCATCTCTTTAATTTTTTGAGTAAACAATTTCTTTGTGTTTTCTTTTGCACAGCTGTCTCTTATAAAATAAAAAAGGAAAAATCTTATTTTCAAGGTTCTAAGTAAACCGTAACGTCTTTGTCTTGTCTTATATATTCTAGATTTTTTACATTTCTGTCCACATCATTCAAAATCAAACAAGGTCACAAAAAACAAAGCCTCAAAAGCAAATATAATTCATTTGTCTTTTATTCCTTAAAACATATTGCTAATATAGCCAGCAATTCTTACCAAACTACAGTGGTTGTAGGCCGACTTCTGCCCTCCATATACTCCAGAAAACATTTCCTCAAAAGTATTTTTAATTTAGGCAAATATATTTGTGGGTCAAATACTAAATATTTGCTTCAGTAATAACAGAATTTGTCTTGTTGCTTCTCATTACGCACCTCCTCTTAAGTACTCTGCCCCCCCCCCCACGGGAAGCCTGCCTCTTACTTTGAAATCTACCATTCTGAAGCATAAAATTACCTGTGGAAATTATTATAATGAATCTGGATGCAAGACACAAAAATGTAGCTCCTTTAACTGCTCAATTATCCACATTTCCTAATAAAACAGAAAACACAAAAACCTTTAATGTGTCACAAAAAGAAAGGCGTTCATACCTGGTAGGCTTCAGCAGCTGAGTTGACAAACTTCTCCACAGCCCCTTCAACAAACATTCCTTTCTTAATGTTCTCCCTGAGGAACAGGCTGGCTGAGGCAGTGTCCAGAAGGTCATAAATTTGTTCATTGTATATCTCAATAAATGAGCATTTGCATAGGAAACTCTTGGACTGGCCAGACTTAAAGAAAAAGAATAACAAATAAATTTAGTTGAAAATGGTTAAAAATGTTTGCAGCTTTTCTGAGGCAAAAATGTGTCATGGCTCACCTTTTCCACTTCTCTGTTGATGAGAAAAAAAAGATATTCAAAGCTGCGAGGAATAACCCCTCTGAGCTCATCTGTAAAGTTGTCCAACTCCGATGGCCCTGGAGCAAGACAGAAAAGCAGGGATAAAAGAGAAAGAAAAACTTTGAGGATTAAGGAAACGCTGGATGTGATATCAGCAGTACACTGTGCAATTAATAGATTCAGTCTTACCAAGCATGGTGAATGTTTTCCCTGAACCTGTTTGTCCACTGAAAAAGCAAGAGAGGGTTCTGATAAGGCACTGAATGGGTGTAGCACACGTGACGTAACACAGATTTATAATACTGTTTAATACTTGATTGTTATACACAGTACAAAAAAACATGAGGTCAACTTACTAGGCGAATATTGTACCATTGTATCCATTCATGCATGACTCAACAATATTCTTAGCCACACTGGAGAAAACGGAGTCCTGGTAGGAAGATTGGAAAACAATCAGCCAAATACTGTCAAGACCCAGGATCTTCAAATCCAATATTTCAAATGACTAAAACTGTTTTTTCTTGTACACTCTTAAAAGTACACAGGGCACTAAGATTATGGCATGTTTCAAACCTGAGATGTGTCCATATCAGCAACATGGTCGTAGGTGAATGTTCGTGGTTCTGGTTTGGAGAGCAGACGGATGGTGTTTGGAGATGTGACTGTGAGACACAAACTCTGATCTCCATCTGTGGTCAGCCCTGTACCCTGGGTCAGAGGGCGCACTCGCACAAAAACTTTGATGGAGTCACTGTCAACACTATAGAACCAAAAAAAAGAAAAGAAAAGAAACATCCTCAAAGAAAAATCAGCTGCAACATGCAGGCAAATGTCTTTTTTTTACTCCGGATGGCATTTCAATTATTTTCTGACTTCTTGTTCTCCATTTTAATTTTTCTCAGAAATACCGAGTGGTTACTGAAACTTGCAATCTTTCGAAAAGTGTAGAAAATGCAAATTTGTTAATTTATTACAGAAGCAAGAACAGCATATTATTAAGCTACTGGGCAAAAAGATGGTATATAGTTAGAAACAGTTTTTAACTTATAATAATATAATGATAATATAAATTAATACTTACATATTTATTACCTACGCAGCTAGGCTGGACCACACAATATCAACAAAAATCTTGAATTATCAGTATTTTAGGAATTGGAATTGAAAACCAGTTCCAGCGGAGAACAGAAAACATCACTAGTCTCTATGCTAAACAATTCCCTTCTAAATTCTATTGGTTTTGCTCTGAATGCCTCAGAAATCAAGGACACCACACTCTCATCCGTCATAAATATAAACACTAAAAGCTGCACTATTTTCACATCATATCAACAGGGAACTCTTTTATTATTATGTAATCTCATAAAAAACAAAGACATAAAAATGTGATTGCGTAACAACTGACAGAGCCTACCATTATGAAAACAGGGTAAATTTACAGTATTTATATTTTTGAACAGTGCCACTTTTTACAAGATGAGTGAGACAAGGAAAAAACAGCCCAGGTAGGGCTGAGATTTACCAATGTAAATCTCAGCCCTACCTACATATTTAAAAAATAAAATATAACATGGAGTAATACTGGGGATGCACAATAATATCAGTATGATACCAATTGGCACAAAAATAGCTCCAAAAGCTAATAATCCACATCAGCAGATATGAACATTTCTAGAAATATTTTCAGCCGATATTTTGGCAGTACATTTTTATCGTTTATACCCCGTATAGTGGCTTAATTACTGGCAAAATGTATTACACAAATGTCTTACACAAATAGCCTGTCACCATGGAAGGAACAGATTGATTTTAGCAAAGTGGAGACTTTGAAAAAAATATGTTTTAAGTTTCCAGTTAAAAAAGAATGATCAGATACTGCGGCTCATTTTAAAGCGTATAAATACGGTGTGCTATGAGATTTTGTCCTGTTCTTTGGTTGGCTTTAGGCGAAAACAGCTTTAATGACTGATTTAGAGCGAAGCTGTAAGCTCTGATGATCATGAAAACAGTTAAAGTTAGAGTTCAGGCCTTACCTGGCAGCCAGCTGTGTTGAATCGCCAGCTCCTGCCAACAAAATTATTAGATCGTTAAAACCTTCATTTCATACATCATTCGGTAAAATTTATCACAATGTGAGAAAAATAATAACTGCACAGACAAAGTGTCTGAAAGCTGATACAGATGATGGGGATAAGTTTATCGTCATGTCGCTGTGTTTGGGTTGCTAAGATTAACGGCCAAACCGGACTTTCAGGGACATTTAACGCTGATACCTAAACTACAACGTGAATAACGCTTTACCTTTTCCATTTGAACTCATTTTGGATCGGAAATGTTCGCCGTTATCGAGAGAAATTGACTTTCTTCATCACTCAGTGAGAAAAGAGACGCGACTCTGTTTACATCCTCAAAATTGGCGGGCAGGTCAGCCTCCACTTCTTCTTCGTGGCTTCTTTCTTCTTCTACGGTTTCCTATATTTCGTATATCGGCGTGATTGATCTATGGCGCCACCTGTCGTTTTGAAAAACAACCGCCAGACTTTTTGAAGCTCTTCGAAGGAAAAACAATGTACAAGGAAATATTAAATTATTACAAAATCGATTCATGATAAATATATATCTGAATTAACACCTCCATTTTAAAAGTTCTTCAACAATTTAATTCAATTATGAAGTTCTGTTCAGACATTATTGATTATATAGCTAGTAGAGACTAGGGATGCACAATATTATTGGTACAATATCAGTATTGGCCAATAATAGCCTACACAGTTAAACGCCTGATGTTGAGTTTTTTGCTGATATTTAAAATCAATATATTAGCCATGAATATTGACAAAATACACAAATGTACCATATTGCTGCACCTTATCATCACCGTATGGGTACATTTAAAAATCAAGAGTTTGATTTCATTCATGTTGCTCTTTGTGTTTTGCAACGGTTCCTTACACAAATCCTCACACTGAAAGAAAAAAGTAGAATTTTGTGGACGAAAAATATCTGTATCGATATAGACAAAAATAATATATATCGGATATCATCAAAAGTTCAATGTTGTGCATCCCTAGTAAAAATGGGTGTTTTGTGGTTACTATGTCATTACTGCATAGGTGACATTTTTCAAACTCAACTTTAAAACCTATTGTGAGACATAATTTGTGCGAAAATATAAAAATAAAATATTTTCTTTAATTTATGCGAAAATATTTAAGGTATTTTATCTTGTATTTCTGTTTTTAGTAATGTTTGGTATTAGTATGGACTCTTATAATACCAGAATAAATTATATTATATATAAATTAATAAGAAGTTGCCTTAATTGCAGTTAATCTATTTTTATTTGGTAAATGGGTAGATAGCATGTCAGGTGTATTGTTTGTCATTGACTGCACAAGTGCCAATTGTGTTTTGCACCCAGGACAGAGATTGTAATATCTGACTTTGAAAGTTTTACAGCCTTTAAATTTTACATCTACAATTTGTATGAATTTAACATTTCCAGGCTTCTACCACTCCCACACGCATACTTTTATGTATATTTTCATGTGCATTATGTTTGTACACCTGTGTGAAAATAAAGAAAAAGAAAAAGAAAGTTTTCAAGGGCGGTACAGTGGCATGGCAGGTAGTGCACAGGCCTCAAAGAAAGAAGGGTGCAGGTTAGAACTCTTTGCTGGTCTGGGCCTTTGTGTATGGAGTTTGCATTTTCTTCTCATGCATGCATGGGTTCTCTCAGGGCACACAGACTTCCTCCCACAGACCAAAACCTGCTCATTAGGTTGACTGGTGATTCCAAATTGCCATTAGGCATGAGCGTGAGTGTGACTGGTTGTCTGTCTTTATATGGATGGACTATAATGAAAAACACATTTCTTACGTGTATCAATTTCAGCTAGGGCTGAAAATATATTAGTGGATGTTGACATTCAAATGGACATCAATTTTAAACATACAACAAATTTCTTACATGTATGAAAAAATATATTTAAAAAAGAAGCATGTGCACAACTTAAACCTAATACATCAAGCAGCATCAAATACAGGGGGAGATAATTACAAAAAAAGAAAGAAATTGCAAATCAATATCTCACAGAATCACATGAACAAACATTACCTCTTGCAATAAGCAGATATTGAGTTGATGTAAGGTCATAAGGATGTAAGCATGAGAAACTGTTCCCCTGGACTCTCTCATGTGACTTGTATTATCATGTTGTCAAAGACTGAAGTTTGTTCCAAATGGTTGTCCTCGTTGACATCATATCCGTTGCTCAAGATGATTGGCTGCCCAACCCGGAAGCGCGTTGTCTTTGAACGTATCCGGCGACTGTATTGGTCCGTTTCAAGACTTTTAAATTCCAAACGGTTGGCTCCTGGAGCACGAGAGGGCTTTTCAAAAGCACATCAGTACAGCTCCGTCAGCCTAGCAGTGCAAACCTCAGGCGAACTACGTTATACTTTCGGCATATTCTCGTGTTTTAAGGTAGGTGGTGTACATTGGATAGAAACATTTGCCATTAGAATCCGACTTTGTTGTCTTGTTAAATTATTAACGGTTATCTTTTCCTCCTTAAAACGTAGACTTCAGCAAGGTTTTACGGTAGGTCTCTTAATGTTGGCGTATCTCCCCCAAAAGATTACGATATTTTCACAGAGAGTGCCTTGTTTTAAAATCTTCGATTGGAATTCGTTTAAGATTTTATTATACTTTTGGGTCGATTCTTTTAATTGCGATTTTTATGACAAATTAGCCGCCAATGTCCATCGGTGACCTACGTAGACGTTCCTGCGCATGTCCAGTCATTAAAACACCCAGAGCAGAGGCACGCACACGGACGTACGGGCACGCAAATGTTACTGAAAAGTGATACTGAACAGTGACGTCTGTCATCGGTCAGAGGAGGTCTTGGTTTGATCAGCCTGAGGTAACGGACCAACGGAAACGTAGGCAACACTGATCACAAGACCTTTGTAAGACAAAGATATTATTATACTGTGTGAGGATGTGCTCACAAACCTCTAAAGGAAGTGTGGGGAAAATCTTTGGACTCTGCGATCTGACCTCAATCTTAAAAATATTCAGAGGCATTTCAGAGCAACTGAACATCCGAAGCCCCTGTTGAAACGGGTATTTCAGTCCCTATAGGATATAATATCATATGGTGTATTATTTGTAAACAAACAAATTTTTAACCTCATTCTACCACAACACAAATTAATATATGACCAGTCAGTTTTATAGGGATGTGTGATATTGGATTTTTGAGTATATCTGATATGTCAATAATTCTGAATTCCTTATTGTAGATACTGATATCAATGCCAGTATTGTTTGGGCAAAAGTATGCAGTCTTCACCTAACTAAAATAGACCTATTTCTTTTTCTTTGACATTGTATTTGCTTTAGAAACAGAAGAAGGAACAGGAAAAACATTTTTTTTTCTCAAAAAACGATATTGTTTAAGACATTTTTTAGACATAAAGTGAAATTGAGGTGAAGCATTATGTCATAATAACACATTCTCTTGATATTTCAGCCGTAAAAGTATATATATATTTATATATATATATATATATAATGGCTGATATGTCAGGTCCATATATCAGCTGTAAACAGACAGAATTTTTCATATATGTAGATACTGATATTAAACTTTTCAAGCTATTATCTGCCCATACTGGTATCAGACCAATAATATTGTGCATCCCTGATTTTATTTTATTTATATATCTGCATTAAATTGGGGGCTAGTAGGACAAACTGCCACATCCCTGGTTATGTTTACCTAGCTTCATTTGCCAAATCAAGCATAAATACCAAAGAAATTTGACATTTTTTAAATATTTAATAGCCTCTATTTAATATGTTTCCTTGATAATTTGATTTTTTTCAATACATTTTCATTATGTAAAAATCTTTTGAAGAAGTTGTGTCCCTGAATTGATTGGCCACTCTGTTACGCTGATGAAAGTCTGCCCTAAACGTTGCACATGAATATTTTTCTGACTTCATGACCATCAGTGAGTATCCTTCATCTTTTTGGAGGAATGATCCACCAGATGAAGCTAAATCATCACTCTTTTATCAGCTTTTTTTGTGTTTTTAAGGATGATATTGGACAGTGGTCGAGAGGCACATGTCCTTCTCATTTCAACTTTAAACCATCATTTTTCTGAGTTTTTTTTTTAATTGCAGTAAATTTTTATCTAAAAACATTCCAACAGTCACATAATACTGGCCTGTTTTTCATCACCTAAGAAGATATGACTGAGTTTATCACTACATGTCCACCCTCTTACCAACCACCCTGTTGATATTCTGTGGTAACAGACCAAGTGGACATAAAATGGATGTAATAGAATTTTCTTGAATACTTGTTCCTGAATATCATGCTAACATACCTGAAATAAACAATTCAATATCACGTTTCAACATTTTACCCCTAATGAGGCCATGGTTAATCTTTAGAGGTTGTTTTCACCTTTAACCCCACAAAATATGTTTATTTATAAAAAAAAAAAAAAGTGACTTGTGTCAATATGATTAAAGACAAATGCAACTTTGACTAAATTGTTTGGCTCATTCATTTTGTTTAGAAATGAATGTGCACCCTCCTCTGTGTATATCATTGTGGTACTCCTCGGTAAACTCCACATTCAAGAGGGCGTTATCAGCTCCAAGCAGCTTTAAACATGACTCCTCCCCCTGTGCAGCATTGCGCTACTTTGACCTGTATAACCGTCAGCTTTCCTCTCTGCTGTCTTCAGGATGAGTTCTGTTGATGTGAATGATGAGAATCGTGTGGTCTGCCCTGGAGGAAAGCAGAACACTTCAATTCATGACATTTTTGCATTGGATCAGCCGACTGGAAGGCCGTCCATCCTGCGCCAAACTGAAAACCTGCCCAGCAAAACTGTGCCAAAGGGGACAAAGGTACTGAGTCAGTTTGTTCAATGTTGGGTACCCAGTCTTTTTGGTCTCTTTTCCTCTTAATCTTAATCCATTTTGAACCTATTTGATATTTTTTCATATAGCTGTGCCAAACAAAAAAAAAACACTTGTGTTTTAAACATATGAAAATAACTGGCAACGTAAAGCTAACTTTTTTTTAATGATCAGACTGCGTGTGTAGGTTTGTTTTCAGACTCCAAGAAGAGATCCTGTGACTAAAAGAATCCTATCACCCAACAAGTCTGTCAAGATGACAAGTGTGGACGAGTGCACCAAAGCCTTGGAGTCGCTAAATCTGGATAAAACAAAGTGAGAAACATTTCTCATACTGAGACCTGCCCTCAATGATGATCAGTTTCAATCACTAACCCTGTTTACATTTTGCATTTCTCAGATTAGCACCCATGCCAGATACACAAAGATGACTGCACCGTTGATTGTTTACACTCTTCACATTTTGCATTAAATGTATTGTATGTAATGTATGTTTGCCAGAGCTCACTTCCAACAGACCACAGACTTATTTTCTAAATATTTTTGAATTTTTTCAGTGGATTCACATGCACAGCTGGTTAAAGTTACAGCAGCAGCTTCATTGTCCTTGTCCCAGTAAACATCACAGGGGAGACATTGAATTTATTAAAAGACATGTCTGCATTATCAAAAGTAGGTTGCAATATGGGCTCTTATCAGCAAGTTATTGAAGACCCTTTCCTGTTGACCTTGCTAATGAGTTTGCAGACTGCTTGCATGTCAAAACTTACAAAAAACTTTTGCAGCTCTGCTTTTATATATAAATATTCAAAACTTTACTGTTGGAATAAATACGACAAACTTCATCCTTTTGGCTTATTTCTACAAGCATTTATAGTTGTGCTAAGCAGTGGCATGCTGTTTGACTTTAGGTAAATACTGTTTATTTTCTTAGTCAAAGCCCTGTGCAGAGACTGCACAGCACGCCTAGATAAGTCCAGTGTGATTGAGTGGTGTACATGAAAGAGAACATTGATGTTAAACCACACCTGAGGAATATCAGTCTGACCACATGAAATTCAATACAGGGTTATTTTGCAGTCAGACTTAGGTCAGGGTCCCCACATGTCCTGGAAAACCTGGAAAATGATTGACCAATTTTCCAGTCATGGGAAACATATGGAAAATGAGGAAAAAAGTAAAATGTCCTGGAAAAGTTTTATTTGTCCTGTAAATTTTTTATCTTCCTTCTACCTTGTTGGTGAACAAAAATCAAACATAGGAAGTGAAGTAAAAATGTACATGGTACTTAATGCACACTTAGCCATAAAATATGAGTAGATAAAATAATGCAAGTTAAGGAATAAAATCTAAATCAAAACAATGGTGACAAAAAGAAATTAAAAAAAAATGCAAAATAAAATTTAGGCTACTTAAACAGTAAATCAACAAAACATGTTTATATAAAAAAGCAGAGTAATTAAAGATTAAAAAAACAAGTATAAACCATAAATGTATAATAGTAAGACACGACATAAAAGCTGGAGAGGTGTTGTTAAAACGTCCTGGAAAAATCCTGGAAAATGATTTCTAGAAAAGAGTGGGAACCCTGTTAAGTGTTTACATGCATTTTAAGAGTCTAGTTTTATCCAGTTTTCTCAGATGCCTGACTTTTTAATACATGTAAAGCTACCAACTGTTTTCTTTTAGATGTATATATTTTGACAAAGTGGGGGGAGAAAGCTGTTAGTTTAGAGGCTTTTCTCCCTTGTTTTGTCATGAAGATGCTGTTAAAGGAAATGGCACTCTAGTTTTTAGCAAATAAACCTTGTGAGGTGCAGGTTGGATTAAGAAGCCAGCTCAGTTCTGAGTAAATGTGACCAGGCTGAGCACTGGTTGGCTTTAACTCATGGCTAAGAGGAGGCCTCTTTAAGGTCTTAAATGGTCTGTCAGTATAAACAAGCATTTACTACACTATCAAATCAATCAAAATGTAGGTATCCTTGACTGCCTCCATTTGCAGACTGTGCTTCCTAAAATTGTCCCCTATGGGTTTTAAGGTGCATTATCACTTGTAAACCTTGGTATTACCCAGATATGATATTAATACAAGGTGTTAAATTAAGTCACTAAAGTCTGTTCTTTGTTTACAGCCCTTCACCACAAGATGCCACCGTGCAGCCTATTGAGCCCAATCAAGGTAATTAATCAAGCTGTACATCAAATAAGAATGAATGTTTCAAAATGCAGAAAACATTTTGCTAATCATCTGGAATTTTCAACAGAAATGTCGTCCTACCCTGATGATAACATGCCTATTCAGAGCAAAGGAGGCTATCAGTTGGATTTCGACAACCTTGACGCCATCAACCCATTTGAAGGATCTAATAAGATGCTCCTCTCTCCTGCAAGACCCCCTGTGCAAAACTCCCCTGCAGCTCAAACTGAGCCTCAGCACCCAAAACCAGAGAACAGCACAGAGGAGCCTACAAAGACAGAATCTGCTCTGGAGGAGACGCTTCCATTCACCTCATCTGTGGAGAACTCTCTGGTCGACAGCTCTGCAAACATCAGCTCCACGGACAGCAGTGTGGTCACTGTGTTGAGGGTCCCAGCTGTGGAGGAACACGACTCCTGCACTGCTACACCTGATGAGAAACAACCTGTAGAAACATTGACGACTTTTACTCCAGATAAAGGATCAGGGAGTTTCATTGAAGACGCCCCATTGCCAGCAAAAGGAGCCTACAGTTTGGACTTTGACAACCTCGATTCAATCAATCCTTTCAAAACCGGTGGCTCTAAAATTCAGAATTCTCCTGTACTTGGCAAAAAAGCACCACCTGTTGAGGACATCCAAGTCAAGGATGATAAACCGGCGTATGTTGACACACCAGAAGTGGCAAAGGAAGTGCCTGTTCAGCCAGAGGTCAAGCCCATAGCAGCAGTGGCCCCAATCTCAGCCAGTGGCGCCAAACCTCAAGCTGCCCAGTCCACGACCAAGCCATTTGAAGCCCCGGCTAAAGAAGGGCCAGTCAAACTTGAGTTCAATTTCGATGACGGCAATGAGGTCAAACAGAAGCCTCAACCCAAGAAATCTGGCAAAAGACCACCTGGTTTAAAACCGAAAGTGGGAAAACCGGCACCTGATGTCAAACCAGCCAAAGAAACTCCAGTGAATCCTGAAGCTGCTGACAATGCTGAGGTCCCAGTTCCAAAAGGCTCTTATACGTTTGACTTTGACAAGTTTGACGACCCAAACTTTAATCCCTTTGGCACAAAAGCAAGCATGAAAAATTCTCCAGTGAGCAGCAAGAAAACAAGCCCGGTGCCCATGGAAACTCCTGCTCAGGAGCAGATGGAGAAGCCTGTGGAGGAGGAAGCTGTCTCACAGGCAAGGTATGTTCACATTTTTATGGGAGTCTATCAAGGAGTTAATTGCAGCGGACACTTCTTGCGCCAAAAGCTTAATTTCACTGTCAGTCCCTCTGCTTTGTGCATTTTACAGTGCTAAGGAGAGTGTCCCAGCTGATGTACTGAAACCTGAAGAGCTAAAACAGGTATCACACTTATCTTCCATTTAAAGACACAATATGCATAAAAATGTCCAAATTAATCTGAAGAAGGCTAAATCTCTGTTATATTCTTTAGGTAAGTGCTATAAGCACAAGTTTTCAAAGGATGAGAAATTCTCCATTTGTTCTGCTGTCTTTTTTTTGCTGTCTCTCGCTCCTCCTGTCTCAGAGAGACAAAAGATAGTTCCTCACCCACCATGTTAAGAATACGCCCTTATCAATAAATATCAATAAATGGATGATAGAGAAATGCAAAGGAGAGAGGAGAGAAGTTTGAGGGGTTGTACAGTATGTGAGGATACACAAGAGCTGCGGTCTGTAAACTGCCAGACATGTCCCCAACTGGATGTCATTCAAAGAGTGGACAACGTAGTGCAGGGAATTAAAAAAAAAAAAAATCACTTTAGACCAACAATAATCAGACCTTTGAACGAACCATAATAAGTCGATGTGAAATGAACTGAGATTAAGAAAAACAGTGTTTGACTTAATTAATTTAATATTGGGTATAATGTGAATGAATTCCTTTTATCAGAGTGCATTAATTACTTAATTATTCTTATTGTTTTTCTGATTAACTTAAAAAATGATATACTAAATTAAAATTTTTTTATATCCAAAGGATTATAAATATGATGTTATTTTGTAAGGAATATTTTCTTTCTTTGGTCTGTGTATTAAATTCAGGGATGGGAAGTGTTAAGACTCTATTGCGGGGTTTGTGTGGCTGCTTGAAGGTGCTTGAATTTTAATGTTACATTTTCATGGTTTGGAAAGTGCTTGAATTTCGGACAAGGTGCTCGAAGGTGCATTAGTTTTAATGGTTTTCTCTTGTTAAACATAAGATGAAAAAGTTTGAAAACTGACTTGACTCCACTCCAGCCTTATGTGTCCCCTGAGTCTGTGTGACTGGGACCCGTCAGTCTGTTGATCAGTGGGCCTGCATTTTAATAATACTATACTGTTAATTAAAAAAACATCCTTTAAAATAACTGATAAAAAACAATCGTGAAGAAACTCTTTCTCTATATCTCTATAGATATATTATGCAGTAACCAAGTAAACTTCAGGAATCTGACATAAATTTTAATTAGACGTTTCCCTACATTTAAGGTTAAGAATCTATTGAAATTATTTTACTTTTTTGTTTTAGACGTTATTTTACAGTGACTGAGCTACATTAGTGTAAAATCCAGACAAAGGTGATAACGTGGCTGCTTCATTCTTCTGTAAACAAATATTTTATTATTGATCACAATGTGATCTCTCTTAGCCTGATCAGGAAGCCAAATAATCTTCCTCCGTGTTCATACATTTGTAGAATTCTTAATTACCACTGCTGTAGGATGCTTGAAATGTTTGAAATTTACCTTGAAAGTGCTTGAAAACTCCTTGAATTTTATCTTGGTGTAATTCAGTTCTTTGGCGATTTCTTTATTGATTCCTGTGGGTTTTTACGTGTTAAAAGAAGCTGGCATTCACAGATTTTAGTGGCACCAGTGTTGAACACATGGCACTCCTGATATTCAATGCAGGGCTGCACTGATGAATGCTTCTGCAAGATGCTGGTGTTTCTACTCACTGCGAATTAAGCAGTGTTTTTTATGTTGAAAAGTGGACACTGTTTTGACCACTTCAGTCTCCTTTCTGCTATGAATTTTGACTTGATTGTTATCACTTCTGCTGACAGTTGGGATTAGAGCGTGACGTCGATTTGCAAAGCACGCAGAACATGGTTGAAGGAACTGATAAAGGGCGATGATATCGATTCATTTGTGACTTAGTATCTCAGTATATTCTGCTGCTTTATTGTGATTGGTCATAAATCTTTCACGGACTGTATGTTCTGTTGCCAAAGCTCCCCATTTAACTTTTTAATCCAACTTCTGACCCCTGTAACCCTGGGAACCACCGAGACATTTTCAAGTTTAGAAAAGATCCCCTGCTCAGCTGCACCCACCTTATTGGTAGACTACTATATCTGAGCTAAGGACTTTTTATTTCCACAAAATCTGCATCCCATAAGGAGCACTGATTGAACAGTGACCAACTTTGTCGTTTCATATATGATTCTCACATCATGAGGGAGAGAGCTGTCAAAGGGGCCTTCCTTGATTGTGCAGCTCCAACAAGGAAGGCCACTTTTGACAGCTTTGCTCCCTCATTTTATGAAATTCATCTAAAAACACAACAAGTAAGCGGCAGAGGTAGGCAGACCTGCTGACACATCATTCTTGCTACTTATTTGATTGTTAATTCTGTCACTGTTGTTGTGCATTTAATTTTCCTTTGGTTTATTTTTCCTGCTGAAACATCATTTGTCTCTGATGAATGGCAGAATGCTGAAGAGAAGGTGACCCCTGACCCCAACCTGACATTTCAAGTTGAAGCTGAACAACCCACGGAGATTCTTCCTGAGCAGAAATCGCAGAGCGCCGTCTCAGAATGCAATGAAGAGTTTGTTCCTGGAACTGTTTGTAAGAAAACTTTTTTCTTGTTTGTGGAGTTGTTTTTTTTAGAGACAATGATGTGCACTGTGCACAGATTACAAACTCATTTTGATGTTAACATCGTCTCTGTTTCCAGTCATGGCCAATGATTTTGATGGACAAATCGATTACCTAGAGCAGTTTGGGTCCAGCAGTGTGAGTTCTAACATCATCTGTTTTGAATGAGTACATCATTTTGTTGCCAGTGCATGACCTAACATATTTCAATGTTTTATTTTCTCTCTGCAGTTCAAGGAGTCTGCGTTAAGAAAACAATCTCTGTACCTTAAATTCGACCCTCTCCTCAGAGAGAGCCCAAAGAAGGCTGCAGGCCCCGCTGCTCACCCCAGTGTCCCTCGCCCAGCTGCCTTTGTTACACGGTATGACGCACTTCTGGTTTTACTTACTCTGATTGTTGCTGTCAGGAGACGCTGGAGCTAAATTAGTTCTGCTCTGGTTGTCGTGTAAAACAAAATAAATTTGACAGAAGTGTAACCACTTCGACAGCCTTGCATGAGTGGTCTGGTCTTTCTTCCCGATTCAGGCTCGAAACTCCACAGAAGATAGAAAAGACTGCACATGAGACACAAAAAGAGGATTTCAAACTGCTGGATGTTGCTACAGCACCTGTGAGTCATAGCTGCTCATTTTAGTGTTTATAAAGCAGGAAAAAGCCCTGCCCACAGCTTTTAAAACACGAGTAACGCCACTGTGCCTAAAGAAGTCATGGATATAGTTTTCAAAATCTGTTGTCATGGAATGTCATTATAACTCTTATTTTTACAGCAAAGAGGTTTTACATTTAATCCTTGTTCACAATGATGTTTTTAAGCCATAATATTTACACCCCTGTGATATTTCACTTTATCTGTTTGTGTTAAACACTAAAAACTGTGAGAAGGGTGTCAACAGTCTTCATATTTACCTCTGCCAAGGAGGTTATGTTTTTGCCAGCGTGTGTTTGTTTGTTGTTTTTTTAGAAAGATTACACAAAAACTACTGGACAGACTTTGGTGAAATTTCAGGAGATGTTGGTAATGACCAAACTAAAAAATGATTAGATTTTGGTGGTGTTCCAGATAACTGCCATTAGCCAATGATTGCTTTTGCTCAGTAACTGTCTAACTAATAATAATATCAACATGATTCTGAGTGCTAGATGTTGGTTTTCAGGGTCATGAATCCTATTATGATGGTAACTTTATCATGCTTATGGATGCAACAGCAATATGTGAGCTACCTTGGCGGAGGTTTGCGCTCTCCGAGAGCTTTCTTTTTCAATTTGTGGTATTTACAGCACCATTCATGGTAGCATTCTGTCCTTGCATTCAATGACTGACAGGAGGAGCGGACGGAAAATTGAAGTTTAAATGAAAAGGAGACTGTTTGCTCTTTTTTGTAATCCAGAGGTAGCCTGATTTAAGTGGTGCAAATTTTAGAAAAAAATGTTTATGTGGGTCGAACAGCATCTTAAGAAGTTTTAGATTTGGTTTGAAAGTGTGCTGCAATGCCAGCACATCTCACTTTATGTACATCTTCTCTGCTACTCTAATCCAGGCTGCTCCAACCCTTGAGGCTCTTGTCCCTCTCTTCCCTCAGCCAGCAAGTACAGAGGACGCCATCATTGAAGTGCTGAAGTACAGTCAGAAAGACATGGATGCTGCTATTGCCAGAGTTCAGGCAGAGGTACGTTTTTGTCATACTTTTGTTTTGTAATTGACACTTTTTTTGGACCACTCGCAATAGATGTTTTGTAATCATGCAGCTTGGGTTCAGACACAGCCTGTTGCTTCTTTCAGTTCCCCCACTCTCTCCTTACCCCCCGACCTCTGGCTTTATTCCTCTTCTAACTAAATGAATCATTTGTCTATATTTTCTAACAGGCAAAGGACGCAGAGGAGCAGTGGAGTGTAAAGTATAAAAAGCTCCATGATGATGGTCAGGAGATGAGGTGAGTGTGTTTGTTTTTAATTTGATGTTTTTGTTTCGATGTGTTCACTTGTTGGAGATATTTTCATTGCAGTTTATTCTATCCCTGCAGGAAAATAATCGCAGAATTCGAGCTGGTGATCGCAAAAATGATGGGTATGTTCAAAGATGTTTTGTAAGGTCCCGAGTATTACTGCAGGAATGTTTTGTGTTAATGTTTTTTGTATTCTTCAGCCGATCAGGAGAAGGAGAGGGAGGTGTCTCAGGCAAAGCTGAATGAGGTTCTGCAGGAGAAGGAGCAGGTGTCCTCAGACCTGAATGCCATGGAGAGATCTTTCTCTGACCTTTTCAAGAGACTGGACAAGTACAAGGATGTTGTTGAGGGATACAAAAAGGTAGGAGCCACTAAAGCATAACATGTTTTTAGGTCTCAAAAAAGCTGATAAAGTCTGATTGGTAAAGTGCTCACTGTTAATTTTCCTCAGAATGAGGAGACGCTGAAAGCCTGTGCTCAGGACTATCTGGCAAGGATCAAAAAGGAGGAGCAGCGCTACCAGACCCTGAAAGCCCACGCTGAGGAGAAAATTACCCAGTAAGACACCGGAGTCTGCTGTGTTAGCCATGTAAACCACTGAACTTTGAACGGCTCTGACTTTTAATGACTTTGTTTATTTCAGTGCAAATTCAGAAATTGCTGAAGTGCGGTCCAAATTTAAGGCGGAGGTTTCTGCACTTCAGGCTCAGCTGCGCCGGGAGCAGCTGAAGGTGCAGTCACTGGAGAAGAGCCTGGATCAGAAGGTGAGAGGAACTCAACCGTACAGGTTTACATGATGGAGCTGTTGATTATGGCAGATATCATTATTACCATTATCACCACGAGTGTGTACATTTTGATAAATAAACAGGGCTTCTCTGGCTACTGTGACTCATCCACCCCCCAGATAATCCTCTCCACCACAGCAGCATCAACATCAGTACATCGGCCTTTTACATATTCAATCACAAACTGTGAACAGAGGGTAAAAGGAAAGACTTAGAGGAAATACTAAATATTTGATGAAATCTGGCTTCAAGTCAGAAAGACTTAAAATTTTACTGCAAGATATGTGTAAAAGCTTTTTAACCTTTGTCAGTGGGGATCAAAGATGTCAAGTCCTTACATGGAATCAGAAAAATTGTTGTAAAATGATTTGATTATTCTTTGGGGCCTTGATAAGATTTTGAAGTTTTTTAATTTTTATTTTAGAATGTTTGCAAATAACAAGTTACCTGGAAATTATGTTCCACTCATCCAGTTTCCAGTTCTATTACCTTTTGAACAAAAAACACATTTCCAGTTAGAAGGTAATATCGATGTTATAAATTCTTAGAGTTGAGTTGGTAAGAGGAGAACCAACTTTCTGTATCTTTTTTAAGACATCATGCTGTTAATCTGTACAGCTCTACCCTGTCAGCCTAATTTTGACGGAGAACCTCATTACTTTAAGAACTGAAACATATTGAATAAACTAGCTGTTTTAGAATAGTTTGTTTTATTCTACCTACCTGGTCTGTTGGTTTAAAAAAAAAAAATGTCACCGTTTGGCTCTACTCTGTTTAGTTCATAAAAATAACATACAGTTGCTTGAACTCTGCTGATGCAAGTACTGAAGGCTAAATATTATTTACACCATGTAATCAAAAACTCAAATTGTGTTTTTTTGCCTAAAAAGGCATCAACAGCCTAGAAAGACTTGAATAGATTTGATGTGTTATTTTAAGGAGCAGCCACTTCACAGTCTTCAAGCAATTTACAGCACATGTGAAATCACCTTGAATTTTCATCTATTTTTCTAATTTTGTGTTTGTTTTATTCAAACAGGAGAAGGAGGCTGAAGAGCTCACGAAGCTGTGTGATGAACTGATTGGCAAAGTTCAGAGAGGTTGATCTTTTGTGTAAATTTTGTAAAAAAAAAAAAAAAATCTTTTTTTCCTTTTTCTGTGTTCAGATCGTTTTCCTGTGCTGTTTGTTGTCTTTTCAATGTTCTTAAAAAACTTTAAGTAAATAAAGATTTGGAAGTCTACTCTGTGATGATTAATGGATGAATAATGCAGTTTTCAGTTTTTCTGCTCCAGCGTCATGTTTGCAAAAATGCTTGACAGCCAGAATTGATCCAAAGTGAAAAAGGAAAACATCGTGTTTGCTTGCTGATACACCACAAGAGGGCAGCATTTAGCTTCATGTTAATTAGTGACATTTGACGTCTACATCTCATCTACTTGTTACTATTATTAATGGATAAAGATGCACCCCGTCTGGTGCAAGAATATTCTCTAAACACTTTTTTTGGGCAGCCTGAATGCAGAGCTCATCACCATCCAGTGACACTCACAAACCAAACCAGAGCCGAGCTGACACAAAGCTCCCCTTCTTTCCTGAGCAATCACAGGCTCCCGTCACATCACTCCCACAGCAGGACAATGCACTTCCTAAATGGTGAAAGGAAATCCTACCTAGATTGGAGTTGAATGAGGTGGTGGTGCAGCCTGGAGTGGGAGGGGGGGCTGAATCACTTAAAGGGGGGGGAAGATGCTGGTCGCTCGGTGTAGTCTTGCAGGGGCCGTCACTCACCTGGAGAGGGGACTGTGTGAAGCTGCTCTTGTGTCTATTCAGTTGTTCATCGCTGTTACTTCTGCTGGCTGCCCTCTGTGTCACCCCCACAGACACTTCAGTCTGCTCAAAGGAAGAAAGCTGACCTGTTTTTAACTTTGAGTTATTTTAGAGAGATGGGACTCCATCTCCTGCTGACAGAAAGTACATCTGTTCACACACAACAAATGAATGCAAGCTCTTGTGTAACTAATGGCTAAACTTAGGAGCACCATAATTTGTCTCCAAAATCTCCTAAATGCTCTAAAAGATGGACATGCATTTGCTTCCAATGTTACTTTTCCCATTGTTAATCACATCAACTAACAGAAATGTGCTTTTTTCCACAAATTTTGGAATTTGAACTCCATCTGCTAAACCAGGCCTACAGTGATTGATCTGAGTCATCGGAATAACCACTTCTAGCACATTAAAGCCCAGAATCTGCCACATTTAAACACGCTAAATGTTTTTATCTTTTGATTTCTGCTGCAGGAAAACTTGGAATATTTATAAAATATGCTTTAAATTTGCAGGTCACACTTCAGTTTTGTAGTTTTTCCTATTTTCCTGTGGTTGACTCCACTTTGCCATCTTACTTGACAAGCAAATGTTCAAGTGATGACTTGGCAATTTAAACAGGAACTTTTCCTCAAACTAACACAAACAAAAAAAAAATTACACAATCATTGTAGCATCCTAGACTGTCTTGGTTTGAAAAGTAGTGATACATATAAAGAAATGCATTTTTTTTACATACTGTATATACATTTTTTCTAAAGATGTCGGCGCACTAAGGCTGAGAGAAAAAAATCATTTCATTATTGTATTGCAATATTCGTCATGGTGATAGTACATGTATTCAAGGCAGCCAAGTATCAATGTTTTTTAATGTACTTATATCCAACATTTAAAAAAAGCTTTTGGTTCAAAATCAATAACTATAAGTCCACACGATGGTGCTGTTGAGCTGATGCAGGTGAGGTCAGCAGAGGGGACCTTCATTGTGCAGGAGAGAGTCAGAAAACAAACTTGGCAGCACATGTGAGAAGCAAAAGAAATGCACTGTTGGCCATCTAAATCATTGTTTGGACTTTCTTTGGAGTTTAAAGGGAATAAGAGATGGGCATAACACATGGAGTTTGTAAGGAGTGACACATGAGAATACAACACCATGGAAGTACAGCTCACCTCACTTGGCATCACCCAGAGAAAGTAAAGACCAAAAACAGCACAGCTAATGCTATGTTAACCCTGCTGAAAAACCAGCCAACACTTGACTTGCTCGGCTTGTCAAAGCTGCCTCCTGATTCTGAGTGAGCTCAGAAAACATCTCAGTCCAGCACTTATACTATGTGCTAAAACTCTAGGCCTCACCGTGTTGTGAAAAACAATGTTCATCCATAATAACTCTGTCGACTTCTGGGATTTCTCATCTACGGCAAATTTTGAAATGACATTCAAAACTGTTTTAAAGTTGTTTTTTAAACATAAAACGACATCCACGCGTGACCAAATATACCTGTGAAACAGTCATTTTTTTTAAAGCCTTATGTAGTTTCAATCCGATAAAACAATTCATGCACTGAGATGTGCAACACATTCATTCATCCATCAATCTAACATCTTGACCACTTATCTTCGACTCCTGGGGGTTTCTAGAGCCTATGTCAGCTGTCATTGGACAAGAAGCAGGGTACACTATTGACTGGTTGCCAGCAAATCACAGGACTGACATCCGGATACATATAACCTGACACGTTAAGACACATCACTACAAGCAATTCAGAGGCACCAGTTGACCTCCTGGGCATACTTTTGGTTTGTGAGAGGAACCCAGAGTACCCTGAGAAAATACAATTAAGCCAAAGGAGAGCATTTAACCTCCAAACAGAAAAGGCTCAGACCAAGACTCAATACAACAAGCTTGTTGCTGTGAGGCACAAATACTACTCACTGCATAAGGGTCTGATTATTGAAGGACAGACACAGAACATTGTCTTTTGTAGATATGACCTCAACCACAGCTGCAATATTTAGGAGAAATCCCACGATATCGTCCGATGTGACATTCATTCAAAACTCAAATGGGCAAATTAAAATAATAAAAACACTGGAATGCTTAAACCTGTTCATAATGTGGACATACTCAACATGAGTGGTCAGGCAAGCAAGCTTCAAAACTTCCAGCCTGAAAGTAGAGGTTTGCAACCATAATTTCCAAAACCCTTAAGTACCATCTACTTCAGAATGATAAAATCTCCATTTTTTTTTCTCAGAGATTAGAGTAATCAAAAAGTACAAAAACATAATCAGCTACTTTTAACCAAGAGAGTTTCATACAGTGTGCCAAAGTCTGTCTCCAAGTTTTGGTTCTTGAAATAAATATTGCACGGTATTGTGCGTCAGGTACTTCTATCAGTGCTGCCCTGATATCAAACAGGTTTAATTTTTTTTTTTTTATAAATCACTGAAGACATTGAGCAGTTGCATTGATCCTTGGAGCAAACATTTTTTCTCGGGTCGTTTAATCAAACTACCAGACCATCACAATCAAGATGACTTAGTTTGTGAGCCTTGAACAGAGTACATCATCATACAAAGATTGTCAGATAAAACCAATTACATACGAAAAATCTAGAAATATTGCCATGAACTACATGTTTAAACTGGATGAAAAAGTTCTTAAAATGAACTATACATAACAACAAATGTATACTTTAATAACATTACATAGATATGTAAAAACACCTTGCTCTGAAAAATAAACTTTGATACATTTTATTATCAAAATAAATTAAATATTCATGACTCAGTTTGATTATAAACGACTACAGCTTCATAAACTGTGCTTGGATAAGGTGGAGGTCTAAATGAACTCTAGCTCAACATGCGACTGACTGATGATGGGAATCTACTTTTAAAGAAATCCAGCTGAGAAAGGGAACACAGAATCTCAATTCTTTATCCCTTGCAGTCTCAGACGAGGCTTGCACGCCACAAAAAGGCTCCAGAACTGACTGGTCTACTCTTTATCAATCGGGAACAGGTGAGGGATTGAGGAAGGTCAAAAGGATAGTGGTCTGCTTTTCAAACATTATGCATCTTTAACAAACAAAAGGACTACCTGAGTGGGAGCGTAAAGAAGCAGCTCCTTTGTAAAACCTTAGTACCGATTCCATCTTCATTCAGGTGGACTGAACAGAGCCTCAGCAGCTGAAGAACGAGAGGAAAAAACAAACAATTTCAGCTGTCCTGAATAGCTGCTATCAAACTCACACGGTGCAAACATGTCCTCATCCTTTTTTTGTTTTAAGTGCACAAGGATCAATGTGTTTTAGTGGTGTGAGGATCTGAGCGGTACAAAAAAAGCACCAAGTATAGAAGCATGGATGTATCACTGGCCACTGTTTTCCCATATTCACTTCTTCCTGAAGCTGAGAAGCTTCTAATAAAGTTTATTAAAAAAATAATGCCAGGTAAATGTCACTCAGGAGCTCCATAACTCCCTGAAACAGTCAGTGAGGGATGTTTGGCACTCGGGCTAACACTGAAAATGAATGTGTTGATGCTGATGTACTTTCCCGTCCACGTGGGAGTGAGTGTGCGTGTGAATGTCAGTGTAGATTTTGGGGTAGATTTTAGGGGGGATTGTTGGTCCTCCCTGGTTGAGAAGGAGCTGCTGCTGTGCCAGGTACTCCTCGTAGTTCATGGAGCTCATGCAGTCTTTCTCTGGGCTTGAGGAGCCAGAGGACAGGGCCACACAGCCCCGGTCTCGCTCTCGGTATGGCAGCCGGTGGGAGCTGTGGAGTACCTGTGCAGCAGCAGCTGCAGGGGGGTTAGGAGGGGGGCAGTGTTTTCGGCTCTGGCAGAACCACAGCAGGACTGTGCCAAAGATGAACACTATCCCAGCGGGGATGCCGATGATGACGGGCCAGGGGAGGGAGCTGGAGGCTGGAGAGAACATCGGCGTGATGGGAGGCTTCTTGTCTAAAAAGGAAGAGAACCAAGAAGGAATCAAAACATGTTTACAACTTCCAATCAATGCCAAAAGTTTGTTTAAAGCACAGGTGAAAGGCTGGAGGCTGAAACAAGTCATCATTTTTGTTGTCAATTCATAATGGTTTGTTTGTGAATGAAACATCAAAGCAGCTGACGGATGTTTGCTGACTGAGGAGCACCATGACTTCAGACAGCTCTTCAGTGAGATAGTTAGTGGACCTCAAGCTAACTTTTCATACAACTTAGAACTAGGCAATACGATGAGTTTTCCATAAATACACAACAGTTACTTATTAGGTACACTCATTCAACTGTTTGTTAACAGAAATAGCAAATCAGCCAATCCATGGCAGCAACTCAAAGGATTTAGTCACATAGACAAGATCAACATGAGCTGTTGAAATTTAAACAGAATCAGAACGAGGAAGACACGTGATTTAAGTGACTTTGAACGTAGCATGGTTGTTGGTGTCAGATAAACTGGTCTGAGTAAATCAGAGACTGCTTATCTTCTAGGAGTTTTCTCTAAGGGTTACAGAGGATGGTCTGAGAAAGAAAAATATCCAGTGAGCGTCAGTTCTCTAGGCAAAAACTTCCTTGTTAATGCCAAGGTCGGAAGTGAATAACCAGAGTGGTTTGAGGTGACAGAAATGCAAGAGATATATAAACAACTCTACAACAAAGTTATACATTAGATCAATGATTCTTAACTAGTGGGTCATGACCCTCTTTCAGTAGGTCTTGAGCCCTTGCCTGGGCAAAAAACGTTAGGATGCTTTTATTTTTAAAGGGATTTTTTATGCAGTGGAGCGCCGTCTATTCACACTCCTTTACAACAGGTGGTGATAATGCCCTGTCGTACTAACTGACACTCGTTTTAATAAGACAGTGTTTTATATATACAGTGAGAGGGTATTCAGCTAAAGCTACATGTTTTAAGTCTTTCTGAAACTGCCTCTCAGTGGCTGGACGTTTACATTTCATGATTTTGCATGAAAGCATTGTTGAGTAAGTTAAATTAACTTATTTTTTTATGTTGGTATATCAGATATCCTGTACTGTCTCAGGTTCAAACTGCAAAATCTTTCATTAAATAAAGTTGAGAAGTTAAACATTTTCCTCAGTTTAGGTTGAAGTTTTTTCATCAAGGGGTGGTGGTGGGTCATTAGGCCATTACTAAACACGCACCACTTCGAATCTTGAAGAGGATGGGCTACAGCAGCAGAAGACCACCTCAGGTGTCAGCTTAAAACCAGGAACTGAGGCTGCAATTTGCAGGCTTACCAAAATCGGACAACAGAAGACTGGAAAAATGTTGCCTGGTCTGATGAGTCTCTATTTCTGCTGCCACATTCAGATGGTAGGGTCAGAATTTGGCATGAACAACATGGAAGCATGGATCCATCCTGACATGTATTAACAGTTCAGGCTGGAGGTGGTTCATTGTTTTGGAGGATATTTTGGGTGCTTTGGTCCTAAATGAGCATCGATATAACACCACAGCCTACCTGACTATTGTTGCTGAGCATGTCCATCCCTGTCTGACCACAGTTTAAATAAAATCTATAAGGAATGTTTCCAGCACCTTGCTGAAGCTATGCCATGAAGAATTTAGGCAGTTCTGAAGGCAAAAGGGTTTCCAACCTGGTAATAGCAAGGTGTACCTAATAAAGTGGCCATGAGAGTATACTTTCACACAACATGTAAGGTAAGATAATAATGTTTTAGCTGATGGTTTTTACATCGATTCTAAATAAAAATGATGTTGCACCTGTTGTAAGATTTTTCTCACAGCAAGACCCACGAACAATAATTTATTCATTTTCCATGAGATCATGAGTAATTTAAAAAAATGACTGAAGTAAATGAAGAATTATAATTTACTTTTTTTAGTTTAAAGAGCATTTATATCATGTGTAAAGAGCAACAAGTTGGACTTGTACCATGGACACCTGCTTGCTTGTTGGCCTTCAACATTTGCAGCACAACTTTGTCACCAAGCCATCTGCACCCACACAGGGAATCATTGAGGAAGAGCCCTCACTCCTCACCACTTCCACTCATTTCACCAAAAATTGCCAATGTATTAACATAATCTAGACAGGGCTCGCTCTCTTTTGGGTTAAATCATGACTGAAGATACTTCAGTACTTTCGGATATTACTAATCATTGAATGAAGCTAAATTTTACTACTACGAAGAACATAAATGTTTGCATGTATTCATATATGACATATATTTAAAAACATGTCAATATGACAAACTCAATATACAGAAATGTTGTGAGTGTTTGGTTCACCTTAAGGAATGTGCAGAAGTTTTTCTGTCATTTAAAATAATTCTACATTAATTTTTGCCCAGTTTTGTATGTCTAAGACTTACATTTTTATAGCTGATGTGTCAAACAGGTATCAACTTTATTGGATTTTGACTAATTTTTTCAGAGTTTAAAATTCTATTTGCTATTTGGGAAGAAGAAAAATATCCCACAGCATTGTATCAATTATGATATTAATTATCAATCTTAATAATACATAAAAAGAAAAGCCTGAATTCTCCAACATGTGAGGTAGAAAAATAGCCGTACCTCTCTATGGTCAAACTGACTTTGAGGATTGATTGATGATGTGAATGCTCATTATATTTTTATGAGTAATTCAAAAATTGAGTAATCATTAAAACTCTCAATGGCTTCTTGCTTCCATTTTTCAAAGTTGTCGACAGATGTAATGGTGTTTATCTACTGAATTTGTGCTAATTCAGTGGACAATCAAATGTGTCTGAGGAACAGTTAAACATTGTCCGAAAAACTTTAACCCCGGTTTTTATGTTGTCTGTCCTTGTTACTTCACACTACCTGGTATGTACACCCCCCTTCATTCAGTGTGACATTCCCCTCAAGTTTTCGTGTGTCTCAGTGTACATTCCTAAAAATAAACATCAGATAGCTCAGCCCCTTGTTTAAGATGCTGATGTGTCATTCAGCAGTGTGTATGGTGCATGGCCTGCTGGGTAAACTGTACACAGACATTTCCCAGGCCTCACCTGGCAGCACAGTGAGGAAGGCGCTGCGGAAACTGTAGCCCATGGTGTTGGCGCCTAAGCAGATGTACATGCCGGCGTCGTCCTCCTTGGCGCGGGTAATGAGCAGCTTGTTGAGGTAGGAGCCGTCGGGTCGTGACCACACCTCCCCTGTAGGCAGCACTACAAACCGGTGATCCCCCACCTCAATGGTGGAGTTGTAGCGACTTTCTTCGTTAGTTTCGACGCGTTTGAGCCACTGAATGACCGGCTTTACGTCGCTCCTCACTTTGCACTGAAATGATGTGGTGCCTCCAAAGTCCACTGTGGTGTTGACCGGATGAGTTCCTGTCAAAACGGGCTTGGAGTTTGTCCTCTCTGCACACACACAGACACACACACAGGAAGAGTCAAAGAACCTCACAGACATCTTTTGACGTTACAGTCCTTATGTCAATAGAAAAAGTCTTATTTGTCCATGGCATTATTAGCCTCCGAGTTAGAACATATAATTGACAGAGAGAGAGGAATACCACATGTAACACAAGAAGTATGTGTGATTAGTTTCCTCTCCTCTTTGCTTCTGGTTGTACAGCACACATTCTCATGAGGTGGGGGGAGTGGGTCTGGCAGACAGCTGGGCTTTAATCAGCTCCAGATTGGGTGGAGGGTCTCAGAGTTAAACAGCACCGCTCTCTCTTTCCCCCCTGTGCAAACACCAGGGCACAAGCCCTCACTCTCAAGCCTGCTCCCTCAATATGCTTCTCATATACATGATTACACAAGCACATTCATCCATGCAGCAAGGATATGAATAAGACCTGCTGATCGCAATCAGACGGCAGAGGTAGGCAGATCAGAGAGAAAACTATTTTTTTAAAGGTTACGGTTCCACCTTGGCTATTTCCTGGAGCAATGTACAAAAGATCAGAAAAATGATCCAAACAAACAGCAGTAATCATTTAGATTAATGAGGCCTGCCTCATCTGTTAGCATTAATACTTCCAGGTGAATATGTCTGGTATGTGAACAGCTCAGCCTCTCTCTTGGATACTCACGTATGACCTCAACTTTGTATGTGGCGTTGATTTCCCCAGCCCGATTGGAGACCCTGCAGGTGTATCTGCCACTATTCTCAGGCGTTAGGTTCCTTAGACTGAGGGTCCACTTCTTCTGACGACCCTCGCCGACCTCCTGCTCTGTGAGCGGCCGGTCATCCTTCAGCCAGACGATGTCCGGTCGAGGATTTCCACTGGCCATGCATTTGAGCCGCACTGAGCTGCCGACAGGACGAGCTATCACCCTCTTTCTCATCTTAGCAGGATGTGTGAAGCGAGGACGCACTTAGGAAGGAAAAAAAATAATCATTTTCATTCACTTTAAAAGCCCATGCCAGTGTTTCTGTAGGTTCATGTGTCTTAGACACAAAAATAATTTATGTGGTCCTTTAAAGTTTACTTACAATTTAAGAATGTTGGTTGTGAAAATGTCTGATTTTCTTTTACTGTGTGTCCCAAAAACGAGTAAGCTTTTGTTAAAATTATTTTTGGGCTTTTTAAGCTTTTTTTGTAAAAGATAGTGAAAAGAGCCAGACATAAGGAGGAAACTGAGAGTGGGGAATGACATGCAGAAAGGAAACCGAGGGTTAACTGAGAACCAGGTGGCCCCTTTTTTTGTATTGACTTTTCAGATTTGAAGTTAAATAATTCAGTTCAAAATTTCTTATCAATTACAGCAAACATTCTTTATTAGCTGCATGAGCATTAAAGAGTCAAGTACTGAAGATTTATTTTATTTCATCTGCTTCAAAACTAAATCACAAAGAATCAATAACTTCATTGGATAGATATTAAAGCTGCCAAATATGTTCACTGTGACTGACTCAAAGACGACTGAGTTTTTATTTTAAAGAGGAGTTCTTACCAAATTTTTCTGTTGTGCCATCAGCACTCCGGTCTACCTCTGCCCCCTCAGCTGCGCCAGGTCCTTTTTTATCAGCGCCTGAGTCATCTGAAAGCAACAAGACAACAGTTCAGTTAAACTTCAAACAGTAAAATTTTAGTCTTTGCAAAAGTTCAGTGGGTGAAAAGCAAAAGACAAACTTCTCACTTTGTGGGATCAATTAAGTTTATTCTTGAAAAAAGCAGGGGGAGCTGTAGACTGGGCCTGTAGTCAACAATTACAGGTCTCCTAAAATAAATATCTCTGTTATTGTTGAGAGTTCATGATGTTTACCAGAACAACATGTTTTTGTAAGGCTACTTCATGGTCCATAACCTTCAGTTCAAATCCTTAGTGATATGACTTATTTAGACTTCTTGAAAATTAAAGAAGTAAATATCACACATCCATGTATACTTTAACCATTTTCACAGTGGCTTTCTGCAGTCACACCTTTAAAGAGCTCAACCATCAATGAGCTGGAGATTTAAGTATTGATTCAAACCAGTAAACTATTTATGGTGTTGTGGAAGTGCAAGAGAGGATGATAAAGCAAGAGCTTCACATGCACACACAGCCTGATATGCTAATACAAACTGGTATCTCCACTGGCTCCGATGAACCTATCACATCCTTGTCCTGCCTCTTACACTGCCCAAAAAGACAGACCAGAGGGGGGATCACTTTGACCCATGTAATGTCTTCAAGCCTGAAGGCCTAACATCACAGTGATGTAAATATCCCACCTTAAAATAGAACTGTGAATAGGCCTTATTTTTCAGACCCTTCAAAGGCAAACTGCTAAAACAGTCAGTGACCCATCCCTACATACAGATTATGAGATGTACTAGGTTTAGACACCCCCCCTTGTTGACTGACTAAGTTAATAGAACATGCTAATGGACTTCTATTTGTATGGAGCTTTTTGAGTCATCTACTTACTTAAAACGCTTCAATACCACAGGTCAGTAAAAGTGCCCCAATCAATCATAAACCAATGAATCCTGCCTGATATCTGTTTAAAAAAAAAGATGATTGGTTGATCAAAATCAATGCCTGGAGTCGCCAATACCGATCACCGCTGGATGTTCACTTGTCTGTTTTCTACTGCCCCTTCATCCTCTTCAAAGAACTGTGGCAAAATCCCCTAAGCCTTTTTTTTCAATTCTTACAGTCAAAAATATGAATCCAGTGTTTAAATCTTTGTTGAAATTTGCACTGAAACCAACAGAATAAAAGCAAATCAACTAAGCAAAATGAGCTACACAACATATGCATGCTGTGTTCAGTGATGCATGTGATCACTGATTGGTTTGATGCGTTCAGGTTGACCCAGTAAAACTAGTCTTTGAAGAAGCCAGGAGCATGATGCCTCCAAAGTAATTTATAGAGATTTAGATTTTGGTTAGAACCTTGAACCTTAAATTGAGTGGGGTTGAAATCTGTATGAATGTATTGCCTTTTTTATTTGTCTATTTGCACTGTTTTTCCTGTTGGATGATAAACTTATGGGAGGGGTTGTCACAACAGTTTAAGTCAGTTTATCTATATTTTTTTTAATTCGCATAAATAAAAACAAGTAATAAACAAGTTGTGCAACGCAGGCATACTTACTAAAGGATACAGTATTTAATTTCTCCTTGTGATATTTTTGTAATGCTTTGTTGAGCAAACACCAAACCAGTTGTCAGAACAAAAATCAAAACATAACTGGTATAGATATCAATATAGAAGGAATTGGCTGATCTCACAAGCTGGTGATCAGTGATCAGTATTTCCCAAGAAAAGCCTGACTGGGGCATCCCTATGGGTATCACCTACCCATTTTACCCACATTCATGTGCTGATAGATTTGACTTTTCAAATCACAATTGCACTCTTTCTTAAACATTTACATGCCACTGACGTAGCAGTTGGAGCAACTTGGGGTTATGTGCCTTGACCAAGGCCACATCAACAGTGGACTGCAGGAGCTCGGATCTAGTCCTCAACCTTAGAGATGACAGATGACAAACTTCACCCACTGAGGCACTGTCTGTCCAACATTCATTTATCCCTGCATCTGTGAACCTTAGAGTAGAAGCAAAGAAGTCAGAATAGGCGCTAGATGATGACTTCTCTTCTTAATTCTGCACTGCATATTTAAGAAACTGAAGAAACTTTTTTTTCAGTTTTTCTGACAGTATTTATTACTATTCAAAGTTTTGTATTTAATGTGAATAATAGTAATTTTTTTTCATAAAATAAAACGAGCTACGGCAACACTTGTAGTTTAGGAGACAAGTTCATAAGACTGATGCATTTCAGCTTGTGGCCTTCATCGGGGTCTAAATGATTTTAATAACAGCTGCATTGTTGAAGAGCCCAGAACCAATATCTCCCTTTGTAAAACAGCACAGTTAATGCTAATCTGGATCTTAATCTATTTGTGGGTGAATGATAATTCTTGCAGGACAGAATCCAAGCCACTGTCAAAAGAGCAGTGAATTTTGGTGGTGATTTCATAACTCCTATTCCCTGATTTCAAGAAGAACTTCCCATTCCAGCACAGAAGTGCCTAGCTAGAGTAATAGTATGATACATAAAATATAGACTGACTCAGATAAGAAGCATTACACTTATCACTGACCCTTTTCTGAAAAAATCTCTGTAAAACATCTTGGCTTGCGCATCAATACCAAAGGGAGAGTGCATTATAAGATTGCAGTAAAACTCTCCAATCGATTCCCATCATCATCCATCATTTTTAACCATCACAGCTTTAATGGCAGCGACAGAAAAACCAAACAGGACCAGCAAAGCGTTCTTGGCTCCGTCTGGGTAAATTTAACATTTATAGATAGGCTCCTCTAAGCGGGGTGCATGCAAAGGTCAAACTCTGTAATATTTGGCGGTAATATGATCACTTTTCATAAGCCCAGTTTCAGGAGACAGCTGTGGTGTTTATGTCATTGGCTGACATCATGCAGCAAGGCTAAGATGGGGCTTAGAGAGAATATGAGAATATGAATATGAAAACTTAATCGAGGGTTTGTGATGCGTATCTGCTTTTCAGGTTGAATTAAGGAGGCAGATCATGTTCCTCGCTAATATCTGACAATCTGTGCAAGAAGGGAATTCAAGGAGATGATTGTTGAAGACAAGCCGTTGTTCTATGATTTAAAAAAATGCCACTGGGGAGTTGCTCCACATTAGTTGTATAAGTATCTCTAACAAATTTATCCACAGTGGGTGAGATGAAAAAAAGACTAAATTTCCAAGGGCAAAGGCCAAGTTAACTGTTTGTTTACATAGCTTGTTTGAGGACTAGCTGCCAGTCCTGTACCTTTTATACCTGCTTGATTTTCAGTTCAGCGTAGCCTAAAGTTGGATTTTTCTAGATGCGTTTTGGCACTCTTAATTCTCTCTCAGAGGTTTGATTTGTCCAGGTAAAGAGACCAGATGTGACTTCTAACCCCCTCGTTCTGCCTCCCTCTGAGTCCCCCCGAAACCCTCAAAGCTCTCCAGGGTTCTCTGGGTACAGACCCTCCTTTGTTTGTCCCCTGCAGCACTGAGCCCAGCCATGATGTCATGGCTATTTGAAGGGGTTTAACTGGCCAACTATAATAACCCATTCCTTTAAAAAACAGCCTCCTCTGGAAGAAATATTTCTCTGTTGCTCACTTGGGCTCTCTACATTCCTCCCGGTTCCTGAACCTCCCAATCCAAACAGAACATGCTCCCACACTGCCGGGTTTTCTTTTTGAGTTTTTTTTCCTGAATCTATTTCCTCTTTACTTTTTGGCGTTTCTGGGGAACAATGGTGCCCTTCATACCACTGCCCTGCTAAAGTTATCCCCTGTCACTATTGTCTTTACACAATGTTGGCTCACTTGAGTGCCAACAGAGGTGAAGTAGGACATCATATTGCTGCGATATGACTGTTATTGGAAATGCAAAACTAAAAATCATTAAATGAGGGGTGACTGCCTGTTCTTGTGTCCTAGAGAGTGAGAGAAGCTGCAGCTCATTTATGTAGTAGCAATAAATAAAAGTCCTTACACTCACTGCAGAGATAAAATGAAAGGTCTGTTATGCAAGTGAAAATACAATCACAAAAGTCATGATTCAACAGCATCCGAGCACATGTGAAAGAATCAAGTCGATCTAATGCAATCAGCCTCCCTCCATACAACTGTAAATCCAACTACAGTGTCTAGGGTCTGACGCCATCCCCTCCCACTTCATTCAGAAATCCAGCCACAGGAAGCAGGTCACTACGCACTCACTGGGCTGGCCTCCTGTGCCAGCTGAATCACAGGAAAAGCCAGATGATCTGAGGTCGCAATGAGCTCCAGATGTTGATGGGGACATTGTAATGTCCAGGGAAAGTTATGCTCAATGGCCTCACATCACACTCTGGAAATCTCCAAACAGCTACCACATGTGATCACTCACACACGAGGTAGTTTATCTAACAGCCAGCTTGACGAAATCAATGCTGCCAGAGCCAACATCTCTGTGTAGAAACATGGAGCACTGACAGCATTGTGATTTTTCATCTGTGCTGACATAAACATTAAAATCCAATCCTGTAAATGCTAAAATGACAATCCCATCTTAATGTTAATATGCAGTTTGCTGTCGCCTGAGCAGCTGAGGATGGAGAGGTTGCTGTGTACGTCGCTGTGTCCTGCTGGGGGTGCTAGGATGGGATCTGGCCAGTTGTCAGGAGACCACCCTAAACAGGGGCCAAACAGCCAGCTGGAGGGATTGAGGAGGCGCCATGTTGCACTGGCTGACCAGATTCTTCAGATAGCTCAGGGGAGGACAGGCTGTCCACTGGCAGATGGGAGGAGGGAGATCTCTCCAGCTTCAGTCAAACCCCCGCCCCTTCCTCCTTACATCACCCTGCAAAACCCCTCACTCTCTCACTTCCTATCTCACCCCATGTCTTCGCTGTCTCTTTATCTTACTGTCTGCCTTCTACTTGGCCTCTCCACAGGGTCCCAAGCGATGTTTAAAACCTTACGCACTCCACATTTGGCCTCAAACTTGAACAGCAGCCAGGGTTTTGTAGACCCCTCTCCCTCTGCTGTCCAGCAGTGTAACCGACTGCATTTGCTGCTCTACATTTTTTCTCTCTGTGATCCAGTAAAAACAATAAACTGTCATGATGGATACTTTATGTGGAACTACGCTGGGAGCTACCCCTCATTTACAGTATTTCAAATAAATATGCTCATTCCTCTGATCTTTTTGAGTGACAAAGTCAGCCTCCCAGCGGGTCGCTGCAGTTCACTGCATGCAACTAAATTAAAATGGCTGACAATTAGGTTATTTGACGTTAATGGAAAGTGTTGCTCATGATAATTGCAGACTGTTTGGCTGCATTTAGCAGCTTGCAATCCTGAAAGTGTTTTGACAATGAGCCCCCCTAATCTTTGTGGCAAAAAAGCACCCACAATGCAATGCAGTGTTGTAGGAACGATGATCTATAAAAACAAACACTGGTGCCTAATGGGATCAAGGACAAGAGGCAAAAAAAGAGGGTGGTGGTGTCTTTTTTAGTACCTAGGGCTGTCTCTCATGCTATCATCCCTGCAAGAGGACGAGTAGGAAATGGAACGAACCAGATCAGGATTACAAGTTGGGCCACAGGATCTCTAGGGTACCTCCAAAAACACCTCTGATAAAAATCTTAGGAAATTTGCTTCCAAGACAGACTTATGATTAAACTTCAAATGGTGTTTTTCTCTAGACTAAATCACTGAGTGGGAGTAGAGCACTGCACTCAGTCAGGTTGATCTGATCCCTGCCAGCTTCATCACACTACTCCTAAACTCTTTTCACTGAAGTCTCCATTCTCACTCAGCCGCGCTGCAGCAGAAGCCAAAGCAGACAAATTATTGTCGACATAAACATGCTGCCGGGAAAACTTTGTCATCTATCATGGAGATTAATCTGTTCATTGTGTGTGTTTCATATGTGTGAGTGTCGACTTCAACTTGAAAAAATCATTATGTATCTCCTAGATTTAAATCAATATTCAAATTCCAGAAATGAATCCCACATGTATTCAATGTATTTAGCTCATCTGCAGACATCAAAAAATGTATCCGGAAAAAGCTTTTCCACATGATTTAAGAGCCAGGTGTTCAGGGAGACTTTTACAGCACCTTTTTTGGTACTTTAGAAACAGGTCAGGAAAAGGTCAGCACCTTTTTAATTCCTGGTTGTGCATTACTTGTTTTTAAATGTAATGTTTGATTATTTAAGTGATAAATTATTCTCTCCCCTCAACCTTTTCAGGGCTTAAACTTAACAGACTGCATTATGATGCATTCAGTGATAACTCAGACAACTGATAATTAGATCAAGTAAAATGTTATGATGTGTTTAAATATAGCGTCAAGACAAAGAAAACTGTTTGTCTAAAATCTTCAAAATTACAATTGTTTAAAACTATTGTAGAATAGATTTGCCCTATGAAAAAATAAATGATGGCAGAAAAAGCTGATCAATGCTTCTCTGTATCAATTAAAACTGTTACCATAAGTAATTATCTCTAGGGTCCTGAGTTAACTTTTAGATCTAAGTGGTGGGAACATAAAAGAATTAACCAGCCAAGCGTATTTGTTTACCTGCAAAAGCAACAAACTGTGTTAGATGCATATGTTTCCGTACATTTAATTAAGTTTAACTGGTTTTACGTTTCACAGAGCAGATGCATTTTTTCAGATCAAGAAACAAAGAAGGTGTAAAAAAAATATACTTGCCCAGCTTGTATTTATACATGAATGTTTGGTTACGAATATTACCCACCATGTGGGCCACTACCCTTTGAGGTTTAGCCATATGTAAAAATACTATCAAAATTTGGGACTTTATGGGCGTTAATTCAGGGATCTTTTGGCATTTTTTTTTCTGGTTTATTTTATATCGATGTACCTTCCAAATAGAAGAATCTACATTTACTTTCTGCAGAGAGAAACCATAAAATATGCCTAAGGACTGTGACAGCTTCCATTCAATGGATACTTGAAAACGGCTTGAACTGGATGACATGGTTGTTAATATATCATACAAACTATCCACAGATAAGTGAGTGTTTTATGTAAAACACATCATGTCCTTTGAGTACATAATCAAAGCAGACATACCCACTTTTGCTTTGATACTGTGAAAACAACTGTGGTATGAACTTTAACATTTTAGCTGGCTCTGTGCCTCGAACCTCAACCTTTCATTTAAGCACAATCAGCAGACACCCTCGCTTTGAACTCTCCTGCAGCTTCATATTGAGGGGAACCCTAAAATATACTTCAGTCTATTCCAATCCCGAGAGCGTTATTTACTTTAAATGCAGCTTTTCCTCAAATGCTCCGTATTTTCTCCATCTGCCTGATTATGGCTCTTCTTCTATGAGACGTCTGTTATAAGACCCGGCAACAGCCTCTTCTGACAGAGCGAGAGAGAGATCGCAGACTCTGGCCCTAATTAGGCATCTTAGAGTAATTAGACTAAACACAGCCTTCACGCTTCACTCCGCTCATTCATCATGCTCTGCTCTAGTGCAGAGGAAATGCACTGTATGCACATGCACAAATGCGGAACACGCTTAGTCAGATGGTGCCTAATCTTTCAGGCCCCATTCAAGAGCAATGTGAGAGACCAGAGAGGAAGACAGACCAGCACTATTACTCTGAATGTGGTTCTTATTGTGGCGCTGAAGACCTCCTGCCTCTACAGAGTGTAGCCTAAGGAAAAGGAAGAGCTTGGGATCAAATTGAGTAACAGAGGATGAAGTGGTATGAAACAATATCCCATGCCGATGTTGACTTTGGGCATAGAGAGGTAGGGGCTGTAACAAATACAATAGATGTGAGGATCAACCACTGGAGCTTCTTAAATCCACTTGTTTTAGACCTCAACCTCTGTGAGTGATGCTGTCTTTTAACCTTTGAAAAGGACTTGAGGTTTTTTACACAAGGGAGGCATTACAAGTACAGATTCAAAACACAACAGCAGATGATGACCCACTCTGATTGAACAAATAAGGGGGCTGACTCAATGCCATGGTCTCTGTTTTTAGTTACTGGGCAGGTTGGTGTTTTTAAGTGCTGGATTAAGGTTTTAACAAGAGTGACACATATAACAAACCACGATGATTTCATCTTAAGATCCTGCAGAGAGACAGGTTATACAAACTTTCCAGTGTGGTACAAGTAAACTCCAAAAACACTCACCAATGACAATAAGGGTGTAGTTGATGTTAACACTACCAAAGCCATTCGTAGCTTTGCAGATGTAGGTCCCTGTGTCATCTGCCTCAACCTCCTTGATCTTCAGGCCCATACGGAGGATACGGAAACGGATCCAGCCGCTGTGGATGTTACGCCCATCTTTGGTCCACATTATGAGGGGTGGGGGGTCTCCCTCCACCGGACAGGGCAGCCTGATGGCGCTCCCAAGCCGGGCTGACTGTCTGTGAGTGACCTTCTCTGACACTCGTGGGGGTCCTGAGGATAATAATAATAAAAAGAAACAATAATTAAAATGAGAGAAATTTCTGACAACCTTGAAAAAGGAGAAAGTTGATTTAAAAAGTTAGCTGCTAAAAATAGAGACTGGTATCAATATTTTCAGAGTAGTGAGCTTGTACCCAGAACACTGGTTACAGGGGGATTTTTTTTCTGAATTTTGTCTTGTCTCATTATCATTAGTACAATTTCCAAGACAAAAAGGGCAACACGGATAATTGGATTACGAAAATTGAAGCAACTAAAGCCAGTTAAAAAAATAATTCAGCATCCCATTTTTTCTTAGAGTTTTCCTCTTTATCATCACACATACCCTTTGTAAGGGGCAACCTTTTTAGATGCAAATTCACAAATATTAGTCCAAGAATCAGATTTGATTTTTTCACTTGACCAGCACAGTAAGGCTGCTCAATTATGTTAAAGATCCTAATCACATATGATTTACCCTACTGGCATTATGGTTATCTTATGAACCACTTTTTACGTGTATTTAAAACGATTACATCTCTTAGTTAAACATCCAAACACCAGTGGTACAACAAATTCTGCAAATGATCTGGCATTTTTCTAGGTCCAACTCCTCCAAACAAAGTGGTTCCTTTTTACTTTTGTTTTAGTTACTCATTTATTTATTCAATCATTCATACACTTTTAATGTATGCTTTCTCTAATCTTCTGCTCTCTCATTTTTTAATCTAATTGGTGACAACAATGTGGCCTCCTTTGATCCTCACTTGAATAAACTGAGAGCTGCAGAAATAGAAATAGAAGGCACGCTCCACTCACTAAAAATATATAACCTTTGGCCATTAAAAAAAACCCACAACACAACATGTAACTCAGTAATCATTCTAAACTCAATTATCTTGTTTTCATGATCCTTGGGGACCAAATCAGTAATTGAAATTCAACCTCAATCAATTGACCAGCACCACAACAAAGTAAGCTGCTTCACTTCAAAAGTAAATCAGGAGCTACAAATTACATCAGATTTATAAATACCCGACTATTAACAGCAAAAAGCTCTATATTTGGATCCAAAAACACTTCTGCTGTGGGCAGATGGAATGGGATAGAAGTAATTTGTCATCTTCTTGTCTGATTAACCAGAAATGTTGAAACCAGATTGTAATAATTGGACAGCTCCTGTCGTCCGCTGCCTCTACTGAGAGAGTAAAGTGTTCTGGCTCTGGTTTTGTGTAGCGTGCAAAAGATCAAAGCGATGAGGGGGGCGGGTCGAGGTAAGATGGACAGCAGCCCGTTCTCCCAGCTCTTAATTGGCTCAGGTCTGCTCCCTCAGATCTGGTGAAGTGGAGCGGGCCAAAAACACCCTGTGATGGTGTTAGGGAGGCCGGTGCTGCTGCTGCTTGTACAGCACCAGGCGTTCAACTAACCCCCCGCCAAAAGCTAAACCAAACCTTGAATCACTGAGCAGACAGGACACTGAGGAGAAACAGAGGTTGGGGGGTGGGGGGGGTATGCAACCAAACCCTATAGCTGCAACAGCCCTCAAAGTACACAGAGCGCAGACTGCACCTCAGAACAAATGGCTGGTCTGGCAGTAGTAAAAACAATGGGGAGGGTAAGTACACAGGACCTCTCCTAACACATACACACACGCTCAAACACACAGTCACATTCCTTAGGTGCATTTCACACATATGGTAAACAAATAGTTCATTAGAATGATGGGGCTGCGGTAGGGGGAGGCGTCACAGGTAACTACATCTGGCTGTTTCATCCATCACATTGCCAACAGATGTATCTTAGCTGCAGGTAAAACATCTGGACTGTCGGGTTAATGATCTCTTACGCAAAAAAACAACAACTATGATTTTAAAAAAGAAAAAAAGTTGATGGGACTTAAACCTCAAAACCCTCCTTTAAGAGTTTTCCTTCCTCTCTGTGGACGGCCTTCCTGGTCCAGAGCATGCACAGGAAATTGTAAGTGTCATTGTTTATGTCTGTGGAGAAAGCAAGACCGCAAATTTTTTGGCTGCTGTCAGCTGGCCCATATCTCACTTCTCTGCTACTAGAAAAGCAGAACAGAGGCATTCACTGTTCAGTTTCTTACTCTGCTTGAGGACCACAAACAGGTCACAGCGTTGGCCTGCTGCAGCTGGAGCTTATATGGACAAAGCTGAAACGCCCTGTAAATACATCAATACATTTTTATGCCAAATCTGAAACAAACAAGCTTCAGTTTTTCTACTGACATGCAGTCGTGCAAACCAGTCAGCCATGTGTCCCTTTGGGAATAATGAAGAGGGCTGACAAACAAAAACAACAGTTTATTCATGGCAAAGGTTAAACTGGAGTGAAATATCAGAACACACTGACTTTACGCAGCGAATACTTCAACGTAAAAAGTAGTGGAAAGCTGGAGAGGCATTTCACAAGAATTTTCACCTCCAGGTAAATAAAGAAATGGGGATGTCTGAGTGCTCTTTTCCATTCATAAAAATACACAGCTGCACTTCAAAACCTCCTCTGTGTTACTTTCAGAGAATCACCACCTCTCAAACTTTGTTCCACAGTCCTCTTATCAGAATCATATATCTTTAAAAGAACCCATGTTAGGCTTTTTTGAGTTTTATATGCCCTTTAGTGTGTTTTCCATGTCCCCCTTTATGGTAGAGTACATCTATGCTCAAAGAGTACGCACTATCAGGACTTCTCACTCTCCCTCTGTTTACAACGCCTGTAGATGCCTAAAATGGTTCGTTCATCCAGCCCGTCTGAAAAGTCCTACCAGTGTGACATCGTACCATAGTTTTATTAGCAGTTTAAGCCTATAGATTTGGGGTCATTGTCTGGGCCATACTTGTGAACACAAAATCTCAGAACACTTTGAGGGACTTTCTTCACACTTTGCACAAGTGTCAACTGTCTAAAAGATGACCTTGTCTGATTTAGAAGGTAACAGGTCCCGTCCCCACAAGCCGTCTCTGCAACATTCACAGAGGAGGCAAAGTGTCACAGGGGAATAAATATTACATTTTGAAACAGCATGTGAAAGGGGTTTTAGTTAAAGATAATCAGGATACATTTTGGAGGTCAAAGGTCAAGGTTGCTGCGACCTCAACCCTTGCGAGCACGACATCTCAGCCCTGAAAATCATATCATCTTGTGAGGTGAGTTGTAGTAAACAACAATCAAAGCCCTGTCTGAGACACCTCAAGACCTCATGATCGAGAGTCCAGCATGTTTGATTTTTTTCGTCCTGCCTCTATGATGTGTTCTGTCTCGTCGGGGCTCTGACGAATGACAGCACAAAGCACTCTGCATGCGCTACAGTCACAGATGTAAACAAACCTAAGTGAAAAGCAAAATAAGTTCTTGCTTTGCAATGGAGCTATGGGACAAACAAAAACATTTGTCAAGCTCTGAAAACAAGATCGCTTTCTTTATAAATATGTTGTCGAGGGACTGAATAAAACACTAGACTGAATAAAAAAAGAAAAGTTGATAAGTAGAAACCCTGTGAGTAGCTGCCATCAGCACTTGAAAAGAAAAACAGCTACAGTATGGTCCTGTAAATACAGTGTTTTTGTTTGCTATCTTTGCCGTTGCCCCTCCTTCTGCCAATATTACGTCTCTTTGATCACCTAATCCGACACAATGACCATTGTTGCAGTAAAAAGTTGTGTATTTTGATCACTGCAGTACAATTCTATAGTGAGCACCCCAGCCCCTCTTCACACACCACTGTCCTTTCACTGCCCTGCAACTGTATATTGCACAAAACCAGCAGGCAGTGGTTCCAGTTACTTATGTTATTTGTTGTTTTGTATTGATGGGAAGGATGAACTATAACTAGCCTCCGCGGTCCTGGCTCTTAAAATGATTACATTTTCTCTATGCTACGATTGTTTAATTCTTAAGGAAGCAGTTTGGCAAAGTTTAACAACAAATTAATCCACTTAGGCTAAATGTGCTTAATCTAGTGGCTGGTCAACTTTTACCAGATAGACAGTTCTATGTATCTACAATACATTTTTCACCTGTCCATCTTGGAAACAGCACATTTAAAGTGTCTGGGTAAGACAGAAACTTTCAATATTGTATCCAGAGGGTGACTGGCCTTTCTGTAACTCATATTCTTCACAGGCCAGTCAGATGATGGACTAGGCTGGTGCTGCTGCTGAGGAGTAAAGTACATAACACAAGCCAATTCGCAATCAAATCCTTGTGGAAGCCTGTTGGGAGAGGAATGAAAATATCTTTTCCAATGATAAATGTTTTCAGTGTTGTTCTTTGTTCTTCATTTAATAAAGAAATGCTGTAGCCATGTAGCAGCCATTGTTTGAAGCCTTGGGTTGTGACTTGCTATCATCATGCTAGTAGCTACTGCTCTTTTCTCCTTGAATTCCAACTTAAAGCTTTGAAAGATAGATCAGCCTGAGTACAGACATTAAATCAGGTGAATCCAGCTGCACTGCAAGAAAAGGTCAGCTTGGTATTGTAACACACGGAAACAGAGAAACAGTGCTCAAACTTTGCCAAAAGTAATTAAAATCTAACACCCCTAAGGTCACTGGTTAATAAGTTAATGTCTTGCGTTCTTATTTCACATGAAATCACACTGTTGTACGTCTGCCTAGTCCCTTGGTTGCCAAAAAGGTTACTGTGATCTTGAAAATGAGTTATTCAAGACACCTCCACCTTAAGAGCTATTTGGCTTAATAAACTAAAAAACCTTGGCTGGTGCTTCAAGCACAAGGAATGTGCAACAAACGATTTCCTCCCTTCACCTCCGCTCTTAAAAACTCTTTGAAGTCCTTTTGCGAAACAAGGCATGAGGAGGTGCTGAAATCAAGGACATTATCAGAGTTACTTAATAAGTATTTGTGCTGTGTGCATGACTACCATCCTTTCTTCAACATGGACTCTCCTCCTCTGCCTCTCCCTCTCAAGGACAGGTTCTCTTAACCTTGAGAAAAGGGAAATAGCTTCCTTATCTATCTGGCTGTGGACACATAGTTCATGTTCAAGGTAAAATGAAGCATAGCTGTTCCTCACTGTGTAAGTCTCCCAAGGCTCCCCCTGGTTACTGAGGGAAGCCTAAAAGTCCTCTGCAGATCCTGTGATGAATAGAAATCTGCCAGATTCCTGACAAACTGCTGAATGTTTCAGAGTGTTTACTCAAATTGTTAGAATTGTTAGCTGCTCTGTAAATGGTAATTGATACACATGACCAGATGGGCTTCCCCCGTATCACAGTGTTGGTACTGCGCTCCTTATTATAGCCAAACCCTGTCTGTGAAAGGAATCTTTCATTACTCAGGAAGAGGAGGAGGAGGCCTGGAGACTCTCAGAATTAGCTCTGTTTTTCTTTGCTCAATTTGGTGATGGATCACTTTAAGAGAAAGGGGCACATACAATGAGAGGCATTCTTGTGATCCAGACTAAATATAGCCAATTTTAAGGAAACCTTGTGAGTCTGTTAATGAACTGTTGATCTGACGTGCAGGCATTCGTGGAAGGAAAAATGTTAGATGGGGTAAACAGCACAGAAAAATCAACTTAAAGACCACAAAGGCTGCCAGGCTTGGGCAATGTTCAGATGTGCTGGTACATCTCTCCATGTTTATTTTCTCTTTTTCGAAACACCTGTGGATTTATAATGATCTTAACATGCATTTTTTCTTCCATACAGAGTGCTTTAGTCATTCATAGTCATCACTGCATGTCAATAAAGGTTTGGCCTGGCTGCTGACAGCAGCTCCAATGGTGAACACCTGGATCTTAACCAACCACAATGAGAACAACCTGATAATGCACGCAACACTGTCTGCCCAAAACAGGATATAGCTATTCAAACAACATTGTAAACATGTTCTAATAAAAGGGATTTGGCCCTTAATCTCTGGCCAACAGCAAGAATTTCTCATGCATCACGAAAGGCTTCTGCACACTGCCAGACTTTGGTGATTCATTACTTGGATAAACACTGATCTGAGTAAATGTGTCTTCAATATGCAGTATTTACATAAAGGATAAGAGGAACAGAGACAGATAGAAGCTGAAGAATGCCTCCTCCTACTCAGCAGTACTGTGTGAGCTCAGCAGACCATGCTAGAGGAGACAGACCTACAAAAATAACAGAGGAGGTTTAATGGAGCCTGCGCTTCCAGCAAAATATTCTATCATGCATCTCTGAAAACCTCAGGAGCACTTGTGTAACATAAATCAACAAAATGGAAGGACAAAAAGTTCAAGAAGCACTGAAGACAGGAAAATTGCCCAAAACATGAAAGCTGGAAACCAAATCCAGAGCTGGTGACTTTATTTGAGACCAGAGTGGCTGGCTGAGGCAAAAGGTGAGGCAGGCACCACAGCTTAGAGAGTGTGTGAAAGGCCAGAGCTGCTGTTCAGGGCCTGCTACTGCTCTGCTTGGCTATTCATTTCACTGGCAGAGATAAAAATCAGCATAAAACAGTAAGAAAGAGAAAAGAAAGGGAGAGGGACCTTGGCAATTGAAAAAAACGAGGTGCAGAGAGGGGGTGAAAGTGGACTGGATACGTTGAGTGGCGGTGGAGGTTCTGACAGCAGCGGAGCAGCCAAGGGTGAAGAATGCCGTCTTTTCTTACCCCTCCAGACGTCCAGCCCAACAACTTCATCCAGTATGGTAATCAATACCTGTTATTTTCCCCTCTCGGCTTTCCAATCAATAGATAAGAGCGGGGTAAAACCAGTGGGGACAATGGCTCTTTCTTCGGCACCATCTGATGCGGGCTGAATAGCAACTGCCTTGGTGGTGGGAATAGTGCAGGAGGAGCTATTGGGTGACATGAGGGACCAGAGAAACAGCAGGAAGGGGTGGAATAAGAAGAAAGAGGTAAAAAGAATAAGATGCTCCAGTCAATCTGTCTGATTAAGGCAGGATCACTGGAGTAGGATTGCGGCTGCTTGTTAGCAATGAATCTGCATCTGCTTCCTCTGCTAATGGCTCCAGAGCAACAGGCTCCTGCTGACCCCTCATCAAAAGAACAGGAAAGAAACAGAGAGAAATTACTCCAGCGTCATAAAGCTTCTGGAAACATCTCCATCATGAGGCCGACCCTTAGCAGGCCCTACTGTGGCGCCTTTGAACTCTAGGCTGCTATATTTCATAATACTTGACTGCTTTCTTCTGGCCCCAGCTGCCCCTGATGGAGAAAAAGTCACTGAGTATGTTTTTATATACTCTACTGCAACACAAACCTCAGCTCTACCAGAAAAAAATACATAAACGTCAGTACCAGAGATTTTGGTAGCACAGTATATTGTATTTACTATCCAGCTTTACAATACATGATTTATTGATGAATTTATAAAGCAAAAAATGGTAAAGGGTAAAAGAATGCTTCACTTATCTTCAACAAAGCATTATTGATGAGTTTAGATTTCAGTGATAAACACATTAAGGTCACTTTCACTTGTGAAGTCTGACAGACTCGATTTGGTCTGGGGTAAAACTGCAACAATGATTGCTAGCTTTCACACTGCACTTTGTCAGGCAGACCTGAACCTGTCAAATGTTGTGTAGTGTAGCGACCCACCAGTAGCTAGAGCTGTAGCTATATGGTCTTTGACCTATGAGCCAGAAATACACAACAGGGCATGGAAGAATAACACTCCTAAGCTTGAAGCAGTATTTTGAGTGCTGAAATAAAGATAAAGCTGTATTTAGGCTGTAACAGATACAGCCATTAGGCATATTCATCCCATTCAGATATATAGCCGTTAATCTGTTGGGAGAACCATTAGTCACACTCTGCTTGACATTGTCACTGTACACTGCAGGACCATAGCTTGTTAATTGTTGTGATATTTGGTCAAATTCAACTCACGGGGCACTGCTTTTGGTTTGCTTTCCTTGGACTTGGTTGGTTCAGAACACCATCACACCCACTGAGAACCTAACTCTGGAGTCAGGACCCTCCTGTTTCCAAGTGAACCAGAGTTCAGTTCTTTAGTTTGCTCCAGAGTTTGCACCACAAATCATATTAACTACAAGAAAAGCGAAACAGAGTTTGTTTGGTTCAGTTTGGTGACCATATACATGCTTTAGTGTTGATTATTTAACCTTAACCTTAATTAATGTGTTATTAATGTATAAAAGTATATATGATTGTGTTAATAAGTAACATATAAATTAACAATACTTTTCAGATGATGAGGTGTTTATTAATGCTCCCCTGATGCTCAACAAATATATCAATAAAGCTTTTCAAACTGTGTTCATTCATGATCACTGAATAATTAGTCAAGTCTTTAAAGATAATAGGTAAGTATGCTTAGTAAATATAAAGTGTATATAATGTATATCTAAAAAAACTATCATATTTATTTGCTTCTCCAAGGTAAACTACTCCCTGACAGTGAGAGTGCATTGATGGGTCAAGAAGAGCAGTTGGGGTGTATTTTGTGGTGATTTTATAGACAGAAATCTTACTTCTCAAAAGATGAAGAAGCAAGTTTTGGAACTAACTTTGGATTGCAGAGCTAGTTTAGTGTATAAAGGTCAAACTGATGCATAAGTACCAGTTAGGAAGGGATCCAGGAGACAATAAAAATTATTCATAATTTTGAATTGGATGACTGAATAATATCAATGTACTATAACAGCATCATGGGTCAATGTAAATATGCTAAAAATTAGAACAATAGCTAAATTCCATCAATTGTTTAAGGCAAGTAATACAAAAACACATTAAAAAAAACATAGAATTTCATATTGTCTCTTAGGACTGCACAAAGACACACTCACAGAGTGGACACTTTTTATACATTACAGACAATCAGTTTGGTTAAATCTGGGATATGCCAAAAGTATCCAGAAAAAGGCATCAGAACAGGGGACATATTTTAGATTTCAGTATAGATGTTGATTTGTTTTTTACCAAAAGGTTAAATGGTTGTCAAAGTCCCTGGTATGTGCAATAAAATAAAAGTGTTCGGAATGAAATAAGCTCAGCAAAGGGACAAAGAAAGATAGTGGAGAGTTTTATGTCCCATTTTAAACCAGCATTAACTAAATTCTCGACAAACAAAGCAAGTTTCGTGGTGAGGGAGAATGCTGGCAAAAAAAATCAAGTTCAGGATTTTAGGGAATGGGAGGTCTTCTTGTTTTTGTTATTTGAGAAGAGCAAGTACAGAGCACTGAGTTATATAAGTATTAGGGTGCAAAGTAAAACTCTAAAAGCTTATTTTCAAAACAAGAGATAAACATGAGGCCCAATATAGTGGTACAGGGATGACATATTTCTGTAAGTTAATGCAAAAGTCAGCATCATGCTGGTTCTCTCGGCTAAAAAAAAAAAAAGATGATTAGTAATGATTGCATTCGGCCCCCTGCCGTTTTCTAGTGTTTGTAAGCATTTTGTGAACAGTTCTTCTAAACATACAATAATGCTTTTAAATTCAGACGCAGGGCATTGTCTAATGCATTTTGACTTTTAAAGTCAAACACTGCATGTGCGTATCACAGACCGTATTTCAGATATTTATCCAAAAAGGAATTCTAAAATCCCATTTATCTTCCACCTTGAGAACTGGGAAGTGCTAAATGCTGACTCATTTCCACATTTTTGGATTTATTTCTGCACAAATCTATGACCTTTAACTTTTGCCAATATGACCTCCAAAACTTAATCATTGTTTCTACAGGTCTCCAAATCATATACTTGCACTCCTGTATATCACCATTGCAGCAGCTTAAAAATGTATTTGTTTAAAAAATCAATACAACCTGCAAACTCCACAATTAAGATGCTACAAATGCATTAAAATAGGGGAAAAGGAAATGACATAAATTCAGGTAGTGTGGCTGTTGCAGTGGCCATGATACTGGGTGCATCATTATTATTGAGATAAGAGACAACAGCATCCAGATGACTTGCAGGTTCAGTGAATTATCCACAAATAAAGACCCTGTTTTATCACATTCACATTTTTAAAAACATGAAAAGCCCCTTTTCATTCAGTTGAGGGATTCAATAGGAACCAGACACATTCTTACACTTCCACATGCCTGGAAAAGTGCGGAGGCCCTTTGGAAAGACCTCACCTTGATGTCAATGAAGTCTTTCATATAATGTTTTAGAAGAGGTGGTTATGACTTATTACAGGAGAATTCATGCTAGTTTGCTGGAACAGTTTATAGTTGATTTTTCTGATGTTTTACCTGGTCTATGATGGTGCAGAGCGCTATTTTCTTTTACAATATTATGTAACCTGTTTTAAAATCTCTTTCCCTGCATTTGTCTATTTTGATATTTTCTTCTGGGTTTTCTGCCAAGAGAAAATGGTACAATATTACATATTCTGTCATCAAATTCCATGTAAAATAAAAAGCAAGAGTAAAAATAGAATAGAAAACCATCCTCTGAGTTGCTAAGGTTGTATTTCCCTCTGCCTTTGAGCTTCAGTGATTTAAAAAAATAATCATTTATATTTAAAAGCCACACTGTGCACTGGTTAACATCATTCAAATAAAGGCACTGCTTTGATATTCTCAGGAAATAGTAAACAAAAAACAAGTAATTCCAAGGAACAAAGTTTCATGCAAATGTGAGTCTGTGGTAAAGAGTGCACAGTGAGTGGCACTCTAGTCGCTTTATCTCACTCCATTAGGCTAAGGCCCGGTGCACACACAGGGGCTGAGTGTGTGCTTAGGGCCACTTATCAGGGCCAGGGCAGTGGGAGGGAGACTGCAGCCAGAGAGGAAAAAAGGCGAGATAGAGAGGCAGACGGAGAAAGAGAAGGAGAAAGAGGGTCAGAGGAGGGGAGAGAAACAAAAAAATGAAGAGAGAGGAGCAGGATGAGGGTTAAGGAGAGGGGCTTGATTTAGAGAGTGGTGGGGAGCAGAGGCTAAGATGGCAGAGAGGCCTCCTTTAACACACAACTCATAAGGCGAGGAGGGCTGCATGGGGGAGTGAAGGGGGATTAGGTGGGCCCAGGCGGCAGTAACCAGGAATCCCAACAATCTCACACCCCACTCCCTGGCCCGGGCTCAGCCTCAGCCACATGACACACACTCAAACAGACCTCTCTGCAACACAGAGCAGGGCACCATGGAGCACCTGTTTAATACTGTCTGTCTGATATGTTTGGAGATAGAGAGACCACTTGGCACTGAAAGGGGCATTGTGTGAATGCTCACAAATGTCTGGCTGCTCTGGACTGCCTGCCTGCCTGCCTGAATATTGTCTTATTCCTCTTCACAAACACTAAAAAGTTTTAGACTGGAGGGGAGCAAACTTATTGATCTCCATGAAATTTTATTGCAGTCATCTTTAAAGAGAAGAACTGTAGCTAACACATGGGGGTTTGCAGGGTATACATTGCCACAGAGAGGACATCTGTGCAATTTCTCACCAAAAAAAAAATCATAACATATTTAGCTTACAAACAAGACATGATCAGGAGGCCCAAGGGCATTTGACTTTGTTTCTCCAAAATCTTACCACCATAAGTCAAAGTGTACATTGGTGCAAAATTTTAAGAAAATCCTACATAGCATTTTTGAGCTAAAACATAAGTAGGTGGTGATCATAATGCCAGGTAACACTTGACCTATGACCTCCAAAATCTAACTAGGTGATCTTTCAGTGACAGGACAAGTAGGCAAAGTTTAAAAGAAATCCACTGAAACTCTCTGGAGAAAATGCAATCACAAGCAAAGGATGACCAGAAAACTCGTTGAGATTTGACCAATGACTTTCAAAATCCAGGGGTTCATTTGAAGGACAGTCCTAACTTTTGACCCATGACCTTGTAAATGTGCTTAGGTCATCCTTAAGTCAGAGTGGACATAAGTGCAAAGATCTGGTGAAAATCCCTAAAGAGTTCTTTAGATATTGCAGTAACAAGAAAAAGATGACTATAAAGCTGTTTTACCTTGACCTTTGACTTCTAACCTCCAAATTGTAATCAGTTCTTCTGAGTCAAGGGAGACAACTGTGCAAAGCTTAAGGTGAAGTTACCCCCAATACTACTGACAAAGTGCAAAATCACATTCAAAAGTGAAGAGGACCCAGAGACCCTGTGGCCTTGACTCCTTCACCTTTGAACTACCTGTGGCTACACAAAGTATAAAATCCTTATGTGCAGTCTTGTGATTTTGCATTCACAAATTAGAATTTACAAGACTTTGTCAGTATCTCTTTAAGGTGGGTGGGGTTGTCATATCATAGCTGCTCTATACTTCTGTGAGTAAAGTTTAGAAAGACACACAGCATCTCGGAGCTGACAATAAAGGCTGTTTCACTTCTGCTCATAACAAAAACTCTATGTTGTTTCATGTCCTCCATCAGTCAGCATTGAGCTGCATCCAGCCACTCCCCCACATGCCCCCCCCCCAACCTTCCTGCATTCCAGTGCAGGAGACAACTAACTATTACACCTGGCATGTTTTATACGGTTGTCTTAGTAAGAGTCCAGTCTGGAGGTGCTGATCAAGATGCAAATGTCTTATTGAGTCAAGCCATGGTCACTCTGCACTGACATGATGTCCAGCTGACTGGCAGAGAAGCACACAAAGACTGTAAACAAGACAAATTCGAGCCAGACATGCTGTCACCATCAGACTCATGTATGTGTCTGTGTGTTGTGGTCACATCTGTGTTATGATGATGATGAGGGCCAGGCTTGGCACTGAGTGCCCCTCATTTCTCCGTCTCCAGGAATCCTACACCAGTCGAGGATCAGACAGTCTCCATGACACTGGGAAGCGCTTTACACCAGCGCCTTTGTCAACAAGGTCCTTTCAGCAGAGGGCCAATGACAGACTGCGATGTAGCAGGAACGTTTGGGCAGAATGGGGCAATTCAGGCCTGGGCAGGAGGGAGGGAGAGGCTAGTGGAGGAGTGGGTGAAGGAAAGAGAAAGGCAAGTGAGACAGAGACGAGACAGAGCAAGGAAAAGCAAGGCGATACATACAGAGGGGGTGGAGGTACATGCAAGCTCTCACTGACAGCAATGGGGCCTCTTGACAATCCAGGAATATTGTCTAAAATCAATCTGTCATCATGTAGCTGTTGAGCCTGTCATTACGATGTGGTACTCGGCTTTTCACAGTGACAATTTGTTCAGTGCTTTCCCAGTTCACCTTATGACTCGGCTATAAAAAGGTCACTGCCCTCTATCCATCTCTGTCCACCAGTCTGGCTGTCTCTGTCTTTGTTAATCAACTGTCCACGCTGAACGGTACTTCTCGTTCATCTTTGTAATCTGCACAGAAACAGGTGACTGATGACCTGGATGAAAGCACTGAATAGAGACTGCTGTTATAGGACTGAATCCCCTCACTCCAGCAGCAAACCATCCAATAAATGATCAACCTAAAATGCCTTTATGCTCACAATTATCATGCTTACTTGTGTCCACTTTTTCTTTTGCACTCAAAAGAAAAGTTAAACATGAGAAAACAATAACTGATGGTCTTCAGATGTACACCAAATTATAATTTTCTCTCTGAATTATTTTGATATGATGTTCAAGTGAGAGTATACCACCAACTTATCAAAGTTAAAAGATAATGTGAGAATGAAGAAAAGACGTTAATTTAGTCATCACCAAGGTCTAGATGTACAGTTGGTGTATAAAAGTTTTTACAATTCTTTTTTATATGGAAATATAAACATTTCAAATAAAACTGAAGGCAATGATTTGGATGTTGTATAATTTGTAATTGTAGCCCTTCAGGTAAAGTAATTTAAATACACAGCCTGGAAAGAAGGGACACTGGTTCAAAATTTTGTTGCTGCCAGTCAAGTCGAGATTGATACTTTAAACAAAAAGCAAAAAAATTTAACTAGTCCACGTAAAGTTGAAAATTTACAATTCATCCTCGGTGAGACCATAAATATCTTCATTAATACGTTATGGTATTTTTTCCAAGTGATATAAAGACATTTTCTCAGAGATGTTGACAAAATAGTCAATAAACTTACAACCAAACCAAAAGCAGACACTGCGCCCTGAACATGCTATAACATGGCTAAAAATAAACGAAAGAACTGTCTGTTAAGCTTTTATTCATTTTAGACAGAGAATAACTGCATGAATGGAGCAGTGCCCACATCTGCCAAGCATCTAACTCCAAGAACATCCAGCCTAGGGGCTGATCCAAGGACCAAACTCTCCTTGTACATGAGGAAATCAAATCAGTCTCACTGCATGGTGCAGAGTTCCAGTGTGGGACAGCAATAGTCCTGCTATAAAATATGACCGATTATATTCTTTGCTCCTGAAATGATTTTTCCTCTCCTGTCCTGTTCAACTCTTCAAGTTAAAGCAGGGACTTATTTTTGATTCTATTCATTACAGAGGTATCCTGAATAAAAAATCAGGGGTCTCTTTGCTTTCTCGCCTCCAGTGTAAAGACGAAATGCTGCTGAAAATGGATGCATGCAAATCCCATCATGACAGCCTCTACGCTCCAGATGAAAACTACTTTTTTGACATACTGTGACAAGGAATCTTTCAAAATAGACTCTTTATGAGCTATATCAATGGGGACAAAGCACCAAGAATTTCCAAGGTCACTCAAAAGAATCTCTAATGAAAAACAAAGTGGAAGTCCAAAAGCCACAAAGCCATGTGGGGTCTCATTGAAGCCCATCGGAGGTGAACTGAAAGAGATGGGGGGGTTGAGGAGGGGATGATAGAGGAAACTGGAAGGGGGGTCCGGGGCCGTGTGTGGAAGGCAGCTGAGGCCTCATTCAGAGCTCGTTACCCCGGCCGTCCCCTGGCTTTGCTTTCTTTGGGCTCAGCCAGCCATCTCTGTTGCCACCACCATAACTTTCAATCAACCCTTTAACAGCTCAGAGGCAGGGTTGGCAAGTGTGTGCCATTTATGTGAGTGCAAGTTGGACAAAAAGTAATTTCTTATGTCAGATAAAAAAGAGTTAAAAAAAAAAAAAACAACAGAGAGAGCGTTACTTCCCAAAGTGGGGTGTGGGGCATCTAATATATATCGATGCCTCAAAAAGAAATCATCAACATCAGAAAAACAATGAAAGACTTGATGCACAAAGGGGAGAAAAATGATAGGAAGCATATCATCATGTTAGGATACCTCCTGGCTGCCTGATTAGGTATTCTGATAAGTAAGTATGCCGCTACAGATTCAAGCGCGCTGTGGCAAGTCCATCCAGTATGATGATCCAGATTATATTTCTGCGGCTAAATCAGCCCTTTATTCACTAACATCAAGATGACAACTTTACAACTTGTCCAAACCTGCTCAGTCCAGGCAACATCCTGAAGGCCACCATGGCATTACAGGGTTTTTTGAGACAACAAAAGGTTGTCATGGTACTTTTTATGTAGTTTTTTTCACAAGGTGGCTCAATTCCAAACTAAGGGGCAACAGAGAGCCATTTCTACAGGAAAGAAACTGGGAGAAAACGGAAAATTTAACAGAAAGTTTCTGCACCTCATGCATCCAACTGGATGCATACTACAAATCAAAAATATATAAGATTAAGGCTATGTTCAGTATTTTTGAAAACACAGTTATTTCTGCGTCCTTTGGCCTGTTGTCCACATGTAAACAGTTATTTAAGTCACTGGAAATGCGCATTTTGGAAAACGTCCTGCCAGGGAGAAGATTATTGGGTGTCCACAAGACAAAAAGTGTTTTCAGCCATCATCATCATCAAGACATCATACTCTGCGGCAAACTCTCCTTGGGGTGAAGTCACACTTTGCAACATTATCACAGTTGTTCACATGTGCTGCAGTGTATGGTACTAGACTGTTGCTGTTATAAGTGTTGCTGCCTGTACTAGATACACTCCAACACAGACTTTCTGTCACTCCCTGACTATAATATAAACACTGCCAAACATCTTGGATGAGACACAGTGTTATTGTTTCACAAGTGACTGTGCTGACTGGTGACCCATGGCTACTTGAATCTGTAGTTTCCATGGTTACAACAGTCGCTGAATCCAACAGGAGTACCAATAAAACTTTCAAATAAAATAATTTGATCAAGGTTAACAGATGAATCAGGTTGAAAATTAAAAATATAAATATTCACTGAATACACTTGCTATCACCAGTTAACATAGCCACAAGCTAAATCATAACCTCAGTCAGACTTGTGCTGGAATAGGTACAAAAATAAAACTGCTTTTGCATAGAAATAAAAAAGGTGCATATCACAGACATTGTCACAAGGCAATAGACAGCAATTAACAGTGCATTTATGCATTTTTGCATTTGTGCATGTTTGTGTGGACAAGGATGTTATGAAAAACTTCACTCGTGTGAACAGGATTGTTTTTGAAAAACAAAGAAGGAAAACCTCTCTCTTAAAAAATTACCCGCCTACTTGTGTACATGGCCTAAATCTACAGGAAAACAACATCAGCTTCTCCTCTTTGGGGTCAAAGAAGGAAAGTAATTGGAATCTCATCATTTCATTAATAAAATGACTGAATAAACATCTGCGTGGCACGCAACTGATGGAAAGTAGGGGATGGAGGAGGAGGAGGGGGCGACTCTCTTCATGACTTGGCTCCTCAAAAGAAAAGAGAAAACAGAGCACGACTGGAGAAATGAAGGAGCTTCAGAAAGAGGGGTTGCGCAAGACAAACACTTCCCACTGTGGAGCAGAAATGTTATTGTAAGGTCACTTGTAAGGTTCCAGTGAGGCGGACCCTCACCCCCACCTCAGGGCTCACTTCCAGTTGACTAGTTCACTCCCCCTTTAGCCAAGGGTGTAACACAGCAGCTTAGATCGTAGAGTCTAAACAGTGTACAGTATCACTAGATGCTTACTTTCCACCAAGAACATCTGTCAATACACAAAAACCTGTCATTCATGCAGCGAGATAATCCTATGAGTCATGCCAGAAAAGAGCTTTAAGTCGATTTTCATCTGAATAGTGACAGTCTGGCACCTCCATGTGCACTCTGTAGGCAGCTCCATGGGGTTTGGGAAGGTTAACAGGAGCAAAAACCAATTCTATTTAACTGAACCCAAATCCATTCAGGCAGCAGGAAGAGCGTGTGTGGTCTGAAAACACTCCCGGAGCCAATTGCCCAAACAAACTAATGAGTATTATACACACACAGACTGTTGTTTAATCTAATTTTCTTTAAAAAAAAATCTAAATAGAAAGAAAATTCTCCTCCTGTGCATGTGAGCATTAGCATACAGCTGAGAGAGGCAAATACAGAGAGTGGACAAAGCTTTGTTGAAATTCCACATGAATGCTAATTGAAGAGACCATTAAAGTCAGTCAATAAAGGGAGTGTTGCTCACAGGGATTATATGACCCTGCTAAAGTAAACACCAACTGACCTCCATTATGACTACTTATCACAGCTACATCCCTTTCCTTTCTTTCTCCATGGAGGGGTGAAGTCTGACACATTTCTCCCTTTGAGTGTTTCCTCAGGAGCTCACAGAGTCTGCAGTGTGTGCTGAAAGATGAGGAACATGGCTTGTTTTAGTGGTGCTAACATTATTTCCGTGGTAGACGCTAAAGGGCCGTAGCTAGAGGAATATTATTTCCACCTGGCTTAGAAAAGAAGAAGGTGGTTGTTGAATAGCTGTTGGTGCACCTCTGAGGTTTTTCAAATTGCTCCATGCCCCTTGGATGTCTCATTATCATGACTTTTCTCAGGGTAATTGCAGCCTGCTTAACAAAACACACACATGTATTCAGATGCACGAAATCAGCGCTCATTCACCCTCGTAACTTCTTCTCACGCACCTCTTAATGGCAGCGCCTCAGTGGAAAGGGTCCCCCGTCCACTGTGGGTCCAATAGACGGCAAAAAGTTAAGTCTAGTGGGATGAGGAGTGTTTAAAATTAATCACTGCTGCCCTGTCCAACCTGGGGGGACCGCAGCACTTAATAATCCATCCATTGTTCTCCGCAAATGGGCCAAGACTCAGAACATAGGGGCCGCATAGAGAGTTGGTGGGAGTAAAGGTCAGCTCATGCCTTGTTTTAACGACAGCACATTAACTTAACTCACTTCCTTTAACTTTACACTGGTAATAAATGGGAGGAAATGCAAAGAGAAGCAGGGAGAACCAACGAGGACACGAGTGAAAAGGGAGGCAGGCAGTCTGCGTTTACATATGCAGCTGAGTCAAGTTATTGGTAGGATCAAATATAAATATTGACAACTTTACAGCTCAGCATTTCCGACACACTTTATACCATGAATTTAAACTCTGCTTACATGAGATGTGGTGATATCCGAAGGTAGACAACAATGCTACCTCTGTAAACACTGAGCATTTAACTTCTGAGTCACTGCTTTGGTCAATTACGATGTGTAAATGCAAGAAAAGGTAATTTCAAACCCCATAATCTAGGTTTGTTAACCTAATTTTGAATAGTTCAATTAAGCAGAATTTCAGACTAACATGTTTACAGGCTTTAACAATTCACTTTTGTCACAATTTGATTCTCTAACTATTCTTGGGCTGTTAATTTACTTTATATTGTTCAGTTGCGTAATTTCCACCTTAAGTTATGGTGTAAAGTCTTATCTACACCCTACGCTGAAACTAGTGAGGTTGTGTCGTTGTTTGGTTGCACCACAGAGACTTAAGGTTCATCCTCAATGGCAGAGTGTTCAGAATAAGCAACATATTGCATTTAGTTATAACATTTCAAGTTCATTAGTTCAATCAGTAAGAAGAGTTTTTAATTTTTATACATTGCAGCCTCGGAACAGTACAGACTAACAACTGGAAATAACTGTGTAACTGAGGTTAACCGATAAATGTAGCAACAAAAGGTATGGAAAATATGTCAAATATTATGATAAGGGAGCTGACTAAAGCTTACAGTCCTAACTCACAAATGGAGTCATATAAAACAGTGGCACCATGCAGTAAATACTGCCAAAAACAGCAGATAATTTAACAGTGCTTTTTGGTGAAATTGTTATAATTACCTATGGTTATGGAAAACAAAAGTGCAAACAAGAAAGTCTTCATATATTTCTGAGGGACTTTATCTGTCACAAAGAACACACTGCTGACAGCAAAGAGCCTCTAGACCCTCTACTCATCCCTCAAGTTATGCCACCAAACAATACACTATGACAACCTTATTAACTGATGACTTTATTGAAAATTTAAGCCTGAACAGAAGCCTACATTGAAACTATCTCAGGTGGTGCCACACTGTAAACTCATGGTAAGTAAGAACTTACATTCAAAGTAGGCTACATTGAAATCTTAGCACAGCTGGTGCAACCCATAGCTGTAACACAACCCAGATCAGCAAAATGATGCTAATAAAAACCACTGGGCACTCTGAAAAAGATGAAGACTGCAATGACTTATTTTCAAGTAGTCAGATACTGTTCCTTGGACTTAAAACACTGTAATCCACTTTGAGTGGATGGCTGCTGAAATTTTTTTTGTTCTGTGTTCTGTTTTGATAACCTTCTGTTCTCAGAAAGTTTGTAACATTAGCACATAAGCTATAAGTTAGCAATCCAACAAACTCACAGTGAGGCAGTTGTGTGAAATTGACAGCGGGCAAAAGTAACAACAACTCACCATTTTGTATCTTCTATTAGTTAGGATCAAACATGTTATTTGTTTATTAGCCGGTCAGCAGGACAAACTAAAGGAGGAGGTCAGAGTTACAGCTTCATTTATGACCAAATGTCCATGGGCTTGCCAAGCAATGCTGCCGTTTTGTCAGCTGATGTGACATCAAAATTATTGATTTGTTTTTTATAATCCTCCAGAAAAAATAAATATTTGAATCACTTCTCTATCTCAATTCACTTCAGTTTCAATTCAGGAGAACACAATTTCTTTAAAAATCAATTTTCTGTTTAGACCAATTAACAATTCACAATAATAATATGGATATGGATAAAAGACATTTATGCTTTAATTGACAAGAAAATACTTACATATTATCTAATTTACATTTAATAATAATTAATTTAAATAATATAATATGGGCTTAAGCTAGCAAGCATATCAGTCATATCAGCATAAAGATTATGTGATATTAAACTTAATGCCAGCATAATTGTGCTGCCATGTAAACACAGCTCTTTTTAAATAGATCATGGATCTGATCATTTTCATTGTCACTATTCAGAGTTGTCAGGCTGATCTCTAAAATGATGATCAGAAGGAGTCTGATGTTCTTTAGGTGATGTATTTATATTTAGCTTTTCTGTCAGGTCGTTCTTTTACTTCCCCAGGACACTGTAGTATCCATATCCAACAGTCAAGAGTTAACACACTAATTTTCTTGGCACCGCTAATTATTTTGGAGGCACAGCTAACATGGTAGGAGAAACCCACCCATTGTTCAGTACGCAAAGAGAGCTGAGACAGAGACTGAATGGTTTGTTGTGCTGGTCTCACAATTGACTTTACATAAGAGGTAGCTGATGTAAATAGGACTACGCTAATCAATTTATTGACATTTTAAATCAATTTGAAATCTTAAGTGTAAATTTGATTTGATTCAAATGCAAAGGCATTTTTTCAACACTTCTAACATTGGAGGTCCAGTTTAAGCTGAACAACCACAATATTTGTAGTTTTTCTGTCATCATGTAAATGTACTATGTGTCATACTCTCATTCTGAAAAAAAAAATCAAGCTGATTTCTGTCAAAAACCACAGAGATCTAAAACATGTTCGACAAACCTTGGTTCTTGTTTTGTGTGGGGTGAAAAAAACAAATTGTAAAATGAAACTGCTTGTATATCTGATACTAAAATGAAGCATTATAATGGGATGTGGGCATGGGCTGTAAAAAAAAAAAAATCTACACTGCAGCTTTTCAGCACAGTTCTCTTCTCTTTTACTCCTCAGTCTCGCCAGCTTGGCCCACCACCACTGCTACACCTTCTTACTATTCAAGAGCTATTTAAAAAAATAAGAGTACTTTGGGGCATTTGGTTACTGAGAAACTAGCCTCATTATGGTCGGAGGAAATGGAAAACTGTCTGGGAGCCAAATGGCCTTGTGATTTTAAAGACTCTTGGCATACAATGCATCTCATAGTACCTTCTTGTTATGAAACCATGATGTAACTCCACTATAAAATGTATATTTTCCGAAAGGGTTGCAGAGCAGTTTTTGAATGCTTTAAACTTCAACAGATGGTCCCGCAGGAGAAGTTAACATGTGTGTGATCTAAAAAAGAAAAAAAATAAAATAAAATCACATATATGCACAAAGGAACACAACAGTGTGACGCCTGGTTCTAATTAAAATGCATCTAAACAGTATCGTTTAGACAGTATGGTGTGTGTGTGTGTGTGAGTGTGTGGGTGTGTGGGTGTGTGGGTGTGTGTGTGTGTGTGTGTGCATGTGCGTGCATTGATTGTGAGTAAAGTCTTGGTGAAAAACAGAGACACCTGGTGCTTCTCTGTTTCTCCCAGGGTGCATTTCTGCAGATCCATATGTCCAGGCTGCTGCATTCCTCTGTTAGTGGAGCCCAGTGGTCCCCGGGCCTGTCACCACATTAGAGGCTCTGCTGGGACACATCACTGAGCACCTCCTCCAGCTGCTGGGGGTGGCGGAGCACCAGAGGGAGAAGAGAGGGGGGACTGGATGGAGGAAGTGCGGGGGTTCCAAAGGGGGGGTTTAAGGAATAATTCTTGCTTGGCCAGTCGCAGAGTCACAGCAGCGGAAAGAGGAGGGGTCCTTCTGTGCCTGCTCGTGTGTGTGTGAGCATGTCTGAGTGTGTGTGGCACAAGAGATGGGGTCCAGGGTCAGATGACGCCTGATGACTGACAGCAACAGGCTTTAAATCCTTCACCCAATCATACTGTCTTCCAAGATCCATTGTTTTAGATTTTGAGTCAAAAGCAATAAAGTACCACTTACGCAGTATTTTTCACAGTTTCACACTTAATCACAGGATGCCTGTCCTTATTAATTTAATTTACATTTATCAAAGATGTCATCGTACATTGTTAAATTTTACAAGGACAGTTTTACAGCTTTTTCTGGCCTTGGCTTCACCATAAAAGCACAAACTCCAAGTCTAAACCTCCAGACTGTATTTCACAGGATGTCAGAGTCAAGATGTTGCATGTGGAGTGCAACACAGAGTTCAGTGTCTCACTGCTTGTTCTGGGAGAAATATGTGATATTCACACTTCACAGACTGTAAAACATCATTCAGAATCATCTCTCATACTGCCTGCCAACTACATATCTTCATACATTTTATCTCTGGGTGAATCTGAAACCAAAACAGAGGCTGTAAGTTCATCTTTGTGTCAGACGTTAAATCAATTCAGACCTCCACTCTCCATCATCACATTGGACATTTGAGTTCTCTCTTCACAGACATCTGTTAATCTGTAAACACATAAAATTGCCCGTCTAATCTCATTTAGCCCCAACGTCTTGTTTACTTTTGCTTTAGTTGTGCCGTGAAGGCACAGCCGCCACACAGTGAATGAGGCATTGTCTACAGACCCACATATCTAATCTCACCCTCTAAACTGCCGCCAGCCCCCCTCCTGCCCCCTCTACCTCCAGCCCGGATAGCCGCATGCAGGTATTGTACCTATCGGACGCCTCTTGAGGTCACTTCCATGCTGAGCTGGAGGATAAAGAGAGACCCGCTTGTTTTGCCAGTGCGAGGTCTTCCAGGGAAATGTGTCTGGCTTTCAGATTTGTCTCATTAAACACAGAGTAAGTTTCAAGTTTTGCCTGAGTCTTTGACTCATGGCCCTGGATTGCATCAGACACGCTTCAGCAGTCAATGATGGTAAATGAAATCATAGAAATTGCCCCAACAGTTTTCACAGCGTGTTGACAAGCTCACAATGAGGTGTCTTTTGTAAAGAAAAGTATTGATCCTGGCACAACAAACAGCAAAAGTGAAGTGCGGTCAGACTAAAGACTTCCTCTCTCCACTCTGTTTTGGACACAATCAATTAACCAGACACACCAAATGGACTGTTTCCAACATCAATGAGATATATTTGACACCCATCTGGGAAAACTCTTTTTGAAAGACAGAGCATTTAAAAAAACAAAATTACACAGCGGTATTTGACTAAAGTGTTGTCTGTTACATTCATTACTAGAAACTCAGACAGACAAACAAACTTTGTCATGTTGCTTACAATTCTTGCCAATTTTGTTGTAAAATTCAATACAATAATAAATGGTGCTCTCCAGAATTCAGGAACTGAATTCCAACTGATTTACAATTATCACTATGTCATATTTTCATAAATTCACGATTTATTACTTAATAAATGTCATTTATTGCTTGATTTCTTTAGTGTCTTTCATAAACAAATTCTTGTGATGCAGATGTAAAATCAACAAGTAAACGTCATCACCACCATCTGAATACTGATCTCGATTTCAGTATCAATCAAAATGACCTAAACCAGGATTTGCCCTTCTTTTGGCACGACTAAAAGTAAGGCGGAGAAATATATTGTTTTAAAGAAGTTAGATTATCCTTTTTTGAGTTTTATATGCCCTTTAGAGTGTTTAACATGTTTCTTTATGTGATAGAGCAGCTTTTGAACAAAACAAAAAGTCTATGGCATTAACTCTCTCTCTTCCTCTTTATGGTGCCAGAAGCTAGCTCAAACTTCTCGTCCCCTCAGGCCCCAGAATAGACCTACAAGTGTGATGTCCTACCATTGTTTTGTCATCAGTTCTAGCCCATCAGCTCGCAGCAGCAAGGTCACTGCAGAGCATAGACGTTAGAATTAATGTTGACAATATGGTGTTGTGCAGCACTGAACTGAACTACAACATAATCGACCTGCAAACCAATCAGAGAGGACTGGGCCCATGGAAGGAAAGCTGATAGAGGCAGGAGCTCTTCTTACAGTGTGTGCCAGGCAGAGAGAATACAGCACTGCTGTTAGAGATTTGTGTATTACTCATGCAAGATGTATAAGTCAAGAACCATCACAGATTTAGTGGTATTACGGTTTAAAGACTGACCATGTCTTCTTTTAATATTTATAAAAAATACTTGTTATATGTGTTCCCAGGATGGTCTTAATAAAAGTTGATGTGAGGCTGCCCCTTGGCCAGCCACAGGAGCTCTGGACTTTTACACTGGCTTGTGCTCTTTCACTCTGAGAAGCTGATAGATGTTTTTTGTTTGGCTTTTCTGTAGCGAGTGTGAGCACAAACACGCACTAATATACACGTACCGCCTTAGCAAAAGCACACACAAACTGGTGCGATGGGCTGGCTTGCCCACTCTCGTTCCCCTGCCCTGTGTTGATTTTGGTCCCTGTTTAGAGATTTTTTTTTAGTTCTGAGTTTTCCGTCTCTGACTTCTCAGTGTGAAAAAAATGCAGAGAGCCAACTGAGACTTTCTTCATGCTTGCAAGAAACCAACCAGTCAACTCGAGTTATAATGAGCTGTGAAACTGGGGTAACCTCCAGGTTCAAAATGTGCAATACATGGCGGAAAGAAAGAGCAGTTTATAAAGTAGATCTCACCTCGTGCACAGTCGGTTAGCATAAAAGCCTCAAAGAAGAACAGCACAATCTTCAGGACGCCCATACTGTCCAAAGACAACTTCATGTTCCCTTAATCTGAAAGACACATGGACACAGTTACACAGGGTATATCTGCCAACAGCTTTGTGATGTTTTTACTAGTCTTGTTGAAGTATCAGGTTTTCTGGCCAGGTATACATGTATTGTCAAAATGAAAACATTTGTCAAATATATGGAAGTTTAAAAAAAGCAACTAAAAAATAGACCACTTGGTTTTAGGGAGGTTAAATTGATGTCTTCAGATTCTGAATAAAAACCTCTGTAAATATATTTATGTTCTCACTACAACAGACACTGATATTTTTCATTAAGAAAATTGAAAAACTAAATTATTGCTTTAAATGTGAGTCTATTTGTGTAAGTAAAAGATGTAAAACAAGGAAAATTAAGTTTCAATCTTGAAAAAATTAAACTCTTGATTTCTAAAAGTTCTTATGCAGTAAAAGAAGGGAAGCATAATGGTACTTCTGCATAATTTTACCATTATTACAGCCAATATATAGAATATATATGGTTGGTATATCGGCTTTAAATATCAGCAAAAATTTCAATACTGGCCAATGCCAATATTCAAGTATTTAGACAATTCTGCCAATACCGATTTTGTACAGATGATATTGTGCATCTCTGATTTCTACCATAAAGCTGATTCAAAAACTTCGTCTGACTAAAACTGAAACACTGAATTGATCAGATACGTATGCATGAATAAATGTACATACAACTTAATTATCAAGTCATCAACTTTTTTTAGAGTGTTTCCAAACTCATAGCAACAGAGCTTTGAGATTAAAACTCTTGAAACTGAGTGAATGCACAATGTCTTGCAACAATGCACATACTCTATTGAATGCAGATGATAATAAGAGCTAATTTTTGTGATATATTTGTCACGCCACTAACTTTTCTGGATTTATTTTGACCTGGAAGGTGTCTTGACATAACTCAGGGGCATTTAATGGTCTTTATTATGTCTCCTTAGGTTCTCATTCATCCAGGTCATGGTTATCCAATTCAGAACTGAAGAAGCATTTGGAAGAGAGGGAAAACATCTTCAAGAAACTCTAGCAAGTCCAGTTGCCCTTTTAATGAAGAACTGGTCTTTATTATGGTCTAAAATGATATAATTGAGTCCAAGCTAGTTTGAAGAAGGGCAACTTAATTTTGATATGGGATGCTAAAACTAACACCAACAAGTCTAATAAATTATACCTACTTCACTACAGGGGTTAAACAATAATGAAAAAAGAAACTACATATCAGGGAGATAAACTAAGTAAATGTACCAAAAATCTTACAACAGTTATCATGACATTAACTTTATGGACTGTTTTGTTTGTCTTTGCTTTGCATAAAGAGTTTCAAAACTTAGTTTCTGTAATCAAGTCTTATATATTAAACACTACATTTCATGCAGATTATCATACCACTACATTTGTCAATAAATTTTCCGGATTTGTTTTGACCTAGAGGGTTTCCTGACACCACTGAAGAAGCATTTAAGGGTCTAAAATAATAAAATTGAGTCCGACGTAGTTTGAAGAAGTGCAGCTTTATTGAGACAAGGGATGCTATTACAAAATCCAACCAGTCGAATCAATTACCACAACTTAATTATATATGAAAAACAATATTTAATTGTGGAACACAACATATTATGAAGATAAATCAAGTAAATGTACCAAAAATCTTGCAGCATAGTTATAATGACAATAATTTTAAGGACTGTTTTGTTTTACACAAAGGGTTTCAAAACTTATCTCTAGGTGAACCCAGTTATTAAAAATCAAACCACTATATTTAATGCAGATCACAAAAAGAGCCCGTTTTTGCAGCTTATTTGTCACGTCACTAACTTTTCTGAATTTGTTTGTTTAATTGTTTGTTTTGACCTAAGGGGTTTCCTGACATAATTCCAAGGGGTATTTTAGGGTCTGTAATATGGTCTAAAATAAAACACAGGCCAATGTAAAGTTATTATTCGTTAAAGTATGAAATTGGTCTAAAGTAGCTCACCGTTATTCAGACGTTTTTAGCTACTTTAACTCAGCTTACAGTATAACAATGATGCTGCCCACTTGTAGCTCGGATACACAATTAAAAAGAATACAAAACCAATAAAAATGGAGGTAATTCAAGAAAAAATGACAAAATGACTTACCTTGTTAGTCAATGAATGAAGTCAACCTTGTCTGAGCTTGATGACAGAGGTGTTTGCAGCTGCAGTCCTTGCTGAGTCCATGAATCAAGTGACGCGGTCGACGTTTAACCGACCTCTAACGGACCAGCGCGCGCTCCTCTCCGTCAATAAAACAATGGATTGACGAGGCTCAAATATCAACTCAAATCTGCCATTTATCGTAACAACAGTCCCACACACTGATTGTAAAAAGTCAGCCCGCTCTGTGTACTCCGCTTCGTCCACCAAGTGACTTTTCCAGAGCGCTCAGAGCGGAGAGCCGTCGTCCGTCCCAGCGCTGCAGCTGCGGGCCAATCAGAGGCCGCGGAGTCCGGACACGTTTAACTCTTTATTTATCTCTCCCACACAGGCACACTGAGCTCTTCATCACACCGCTATTATCTCACCGCTGTCAGCTTAATGTTCAGGAAAAGAGATAACAGCTGTGGAGATTACAGCAGGAGGCTGAGCAATCGCTGCACTGTTAACTCCATGTACCACAGTCTACATGAGCATCAGGATGCAGCGCTGCATTTTAGTTCATGCTGCTGAAAATATTTAATTAGCCTAGATAAAAACTATTTTAAAACATCTCATAACAAACATTCATATCTATTCCATTTAATTCAGAAAAGTTTAAATCTGGAAAAACCATTACACTAGAAAACATTTTTATTCATAATCAAGGGTATGTTGATTCGTTCGTAAATATGTCTGTGATTAATGGATACAGTTTAATACTGAGCCCTGTAAAGATATGCTGCCATCCAGTGGCTCCTGTGTGGTCTCAACATGGTCGCCTGCACAGTCATACTCTGAGACTAATGGATTAGGCGCATTATGGCAATTATGGCGTGGGAATAGTTAAAAAAAAGCCCAACTTGTAAAGAAAAATATTAGTACTTGATTTTATTAAAAAACGACAGCTCATCCACTTTAGCAGACAAAAGGACTTTTTGTTCTAAAATGGAAACTATTTGGAAGCAGAGGTTAATGTCTAAAGCCAATAAAATATCACAAGGAAACATGGATATTATTTAAAAAAACAGATGTTTTACCCATTCATTTGTTTAAACATTTCCCTTTTTATATCTCATCAGTAGATATTTAAATGTTGCGTTAATGTGATTTCAATTGATTTCAGCGTTAGACTGCACAATACTAAAACTAATGGCTGAAGTAGATTCTTTTTTTCTACACAACACATTTGCCTACTCATGCTTGTTTTTCATTAATAATAAAATATAATAAAAACTTTTATGGAGCTTGTGACATTTTGGAGATGCAAAAGGACATGATCAGTTTCTTCTCTTATATCCAGGTATTCTGCATATGGATAGATTAACATAGATGAGTGGTTTCTTTTCTTTTTTGCTTAAGGCACACCAAAGGTCAAGCCTTAATCTTAAGGCACACAACATTTATTTATCCATGCAAAATAGCCTTTTTAATATGAGCCATTAAATTGGATTTTTCTGTTTTTTTATCTTCTAACCCAATAAAAACAGAAAATTGCACTTCATATAAAATATTTACAATAGAATAAAGGTTTCTATCTTAATTTTTTTTTCTCATAATAATGATAATAATTCATTCAGTCCCCCAATAGTCATTTTTAGTTATCAGAGCTTTGTTTTTGTTTTTTGTTTTTTTTAAGTGAACAGCAAAAAGGTATGGTATTTTGGTTTTATTCAGTGCTCATTGCTGATGTGCAAAATTCTTTATAGTTTTGCATGGATTTCTAACAGTTTCTAAACTTCTATCTTTATGCAAAAATCAAACTTAACCACAAGCTGCTGCTTAGTTGTAGTAACAAATGGTTGTAAAAATTCCAAACGCACACCAGCACTTGTCTCAAAGCACATCAGTGTGCCCCGCCATGATTTTAGAAACACCAACATGGACCTCTAGTACAAATGGATGGCACTGTACTTCCGTATGCTCTCATCTGGTTTTACCTTTCCTTTTCCAATGATATAAGCATTTATTTCTTTATGTCAAATGATTGCATGCTTTTTCTGTTCAACATTTCAGCACTTCTTTAATACTGCCCTGTGCTGCTGCTGTTAACCAGATAAATACCCCCAAAGAACTCACTCAAGTAAAAGTACTGCTTCAAAATTACTCAAAAAGTACAAGTACACAAAAAACTACTCAATAACAGAATTTGAGTTAATGTCATTGGTTAATATGGAGTAATTCACTCAAGTCTATTTGTTAGGAGTGTTGGTCTGGCAGGGGTCGTAGGCTGAATGCTGCCCATCCAATCAGATTATGAAACCATGTAAGCTTTTGTTAAAGTATTTATCAAGTGATTGAACTGAAGAGTGAAGCACAAAGATCAGCACAAGATGCATTTTTTTTCACTGGAGTTAGAAATGCACAAAAATGTAGTCATTTTAATTTAAACATGAAAAAATATACTGCATTATGTGCCTTTCTTTTAGAGTGGTGGTAGGTAATGGTAGAGGAATCATCAGTATGATCACTTAATTTCTTCAATTTTTCTAAATCAAACTTTTAAAGCCAATCCTTTGTACCAGGGGATATAAACATAGAAAAAAACGTAAAGGGTAGTTAAGGGCTCTTCTAGTCCTCTGTGGATGCACCGAGGGTTAAAGGTTTGGTTCAAAGCTTCATTTGACCGTGGATGTCTGGTAAAAAAAAAAAAAAAAAAAAAAAAAGACTTGCATTTTTTCTACTCAAAAGTTGTTTTTTCTACTTCTTTAATTTTTACCTCCGCTAAGGAGGTTATGTTTTTGCCGGCGTTTATCTGTCTGTCTGTCTGTTTGTTTGTTTGTTTGTGTTCAAAATAACTTGAAAAGTTATGAACGGATTTGGATGAAATTTTCAGGAATTGTTGGAAATGGGATACGGAAGAACTGATGAAATTTTGGGACTGATCCGGATCACCTTGGCGGAAGTCTGCGCTCTCTGAGTGCTTTTCTAGTTTATTTCTTGAAACCCTGTGAAAAGATAAGAAATGTTTCCATTTCCAAGCTCCAATGAGACACTAGGACATTTATAGAAAACATTTCCACAAGCTTAAGTGGCCCATGTGGCATTTAAACTTTTCTTTCTGTACAAAACAGAGCATCTACCATTTAACTATGTGGGAAAATCTGATGCAGTTATGTTGTGTCACTTCAACTAAGAAATTCATCAGAGCTGGGTGTTGCTCATCTGATGAGTAGGCTCATACAGCCTACTCAAGTGGCAGGACAACCTGACAAACACTAACTAAAATAGCTCTAGGCTGAAAAATCCCCTTTTTGAGAGGAAAGCATGTCAATAAAAATGATAATGAGTCATTAGAGTTTTCAACCCACGCTGTATTTGAGTTTTTTCCTAAATGTTTGCACTTCTATTTTCCAATAAAGTAACCTTATTAATCATTCAAGGCAGACTCTTAAGTAAAGAGAAGTCACCAGTCAGGTTTTTTTAACAGGAAAAAGTAATTTATTTTAATATACATCGCATTTAAAACTATACAACATTATTTGTTCGTTGAATATTTCACACAGCTTTAACCATGGAATCTTTACAAAATAAGACCAAGCTCTGAAACAATAAAAGGATATCCTGCCCTTTAATTACTGCATGATTCCTTGTATTTTACATAAAGTTAATTATAGCTTCATACATTATTTTGTTCTTTATAAAAGAAAAAAACATACCTTCTCCAAGTATATGTTCTTTGATGAAGTACAGTTGATCAGAGGATGGTTTAGATTACGTGTATGATTATGGAATGCCTGAGGAAACTGCTTGAGAATCAGAGCAGAATGAAGATAACTTGATGTTCAGGTTCATATTTGTAGGTCAGCAAGTTAAGTCAGCAAGTGTAGGAGCTGTAAATATGAAATGAGTTTTCAAGATACTTTGTATGCTGTTGATGCAATTACATTAAATTCAAAAGGAGAAAAGGAAATCAGGAGAAAAATACCAGTTCAATGGAACAAGAGCAAAAAAAAAAGATAGTGTAAACTTTTATCAAATAACTTAAATCTAGAAGGCAAAATGTTGTTTGTTTATGTGCAGGATCATTGGAGTTAATAGCCACAACTATATCCAGAGTGTGGAGGACAAATAAATCAATAGGGCAATAATTGACCTGTGGTCAGTAGGCCAGCCCCTGAGAAGGCCTTCAGGTTCAGAGCGAATCATTCACAACATAACAGGCCTTTCTCAAACTGCTCCCTCCTCTCGTATGGAGTGAACTGCGGCAGACGTCACACCCACAGCTAAATGAAGCACTCTGCATTAACCTGGAGGACTAAAGCAGAGTCAAACTTTGGGACAAACTCCTCAGTCTAACAACAAAAGAACTTAATGTAGCTCTGATTTTACATCATTCTAATGGATTAGTTTCTTCATAAATACTGTAATGTATCCTCATTGCAGCTGCTCCACAATACAAGATAAAAATACTGAAATCTTTTTTTTTTTTTTAATGTATACGTTGTTTGTTTTTCGAGTTTTATGTTAACATAAAACAGCACAATTGAATAAAGGCATATACCATTTTATGACAGCCAAGTCTTTGAACAGATCCCAAATACAATGTAAACTTTTTTTATCTTGACTTCAGTACTTTTTCAATTACCTGGTGGGATTTAGGATTGTGTGATGCTAATGGACCTTTAATGCATGGGGTGTCTCCGATGACACCCTGATAAAGGTGTTACACCTGTTCAGTAAGTCAGCATCAATGCAAGCTCGCCATTGGAGTGTTCAGTAACCCTCCTACCACGCAGCACTGCAAAGTTCTGGATGGTACTTAGTGTAGCAGAGCTTACAAACACAGCGGTAGTGTGTAGGGAGAGAGTGTTGGACATTAATCTTACACTGGCACACCAGATGGACTGTTTCATATATCCATGTCATATATGGATCTGATGCATTCCAGGTTTATTAGATCAAACTTGTTTACGTCCACAATATTAGTTTTCAGTAAAAGATATTGAGATAAGATATTTAGACAATTTAAGAGTCTTCTTTACAAACATTCTTCCAGCCTTCAACTCTTTAAGTCATAGTCATGCTTTGTTTTATACTGCATGAGTTGTTTAATGAACATGTGACTTCGAATCTACATTTTTTCAAGTGTACATTTTCTCGTTTAACTCTCTGATGAATTGAAGATTGTCACTGCTGGCATTCAGGTGGGTAGAATTCTATAATATCCACTGAAAAGTCACTTTAAAATGTTGTTTCTCAGTGAATTTTAATGAGTAGATCTTATTTTCCCTGCTAGCATCATAGGGTATCTGAAGTTGAAAAAGGAAGATAAGGAACGTCGGGAGCAGCTTGAGAAAGGCCTGATGAGTGCAAGGAGTAAACGGACGTCATCCCTCCACTAGAGGGGGTTCAAGACCAAACAGTGAAGACAAATGAATCCCTTTCATCCATCTCAGAGAGCAGCCAAGTCCCTTAAGCAAACTGAACAAGCCACGGTGTTACTTCTGAGGCAAAGGGCACAGCCCGATGCCATCAAGAGGTGAATGTGTAGGACCCCATCTTACAAAGTGATACATAATTACACATTCATCACCTTAAGAGCATGGAGGAATCTCATTATAAAAGCTGTCAGTTTTTCATTTTTGCTTCACTGGGACTGGTTACATTGGGATGATTGGTCTCCTGCTCCTTTATTAGTAGCAACACTGTAGTGAAGACATTGTCGTGGTGATTTTTACCAGATTCATCCTTATTTACATGGTTATTATGACGTACATTCTTTAGAATAATCTGAGCCCTGTGGGAGCTCTGGCACAAATGAAGGAAGCTCGCAAAAAGCAATAATAAAAAAAATCATCACAAGTCTGTTCAATTACACCTAAAGCAACAGATCAAACAGGTGTCCAGCTCTGATTTTGTGCTGCAAAAGCAACAGAGGACTGGTGCACAATGCCAGTTTGAAATCTGTTATTACCTGTTCGTCTTACCCTTTTGCAGCTCTGTAGTCTGACAGGCATTTGTGAATCATTTGAGTGTGTCGGCTTCACGCTGAAATCAAACCCTTTGGTTTGCAGTGATGCACCAATTTCATCAACAAAAACAGGTTGACTCTCAGCTGTGCATCTCATGTCTCTGCTCTGTCGTCTGTGTTGGTTTTATTCTAAGGCCTTGCTGAGCTGGAATGATGACAACCATTATCCTCTCCAGAGCAGCTTCCTTCATACACGGCCTTAGATCTGTCTGTTGCATATGAGCGTGATCGTGTGCTTTCAGTGATGATCGGGGTCAGATGCTGGCCTTGTCGCTGTAGAATGGTGTGACGTGAAACATGTAGCAATGTGTGCAGACTCTCACAGGCTTCACCTGGCCATACCGGGGCAAAGGAGCCGAATGGGAGGAGCAGCGAGAGCAGAAAATCTGAAATAAAAGTCATATATCAGTCACAGTCACCATATCATGACAACACACATGTAAGAGCCAGTAGTTTGTCCTTGTACCTTTCCACAGCTTCTACAGTGATGCTTCCTGCGGATGACGGTGAATGGAGCCTTGCAGGCAATGCAGGAGTTACAGGCTTCATCAGGGACCCAGTCTGGAGGGTCTACACATAGCAAAAAATATACAACTAACTCAAAGGCCTGTCACATTTAGCACTTTAATTGCAGAGAAAAAACAGACAGAATCAGGCTTTTGCTTACCTTCAAACTGGCCGTCCCGAGCTTTTGCTGCCAACTCTGTTGAGGAAATTGTCTCCTGACAGAGAGCACAGTCCTCTAGGACTGCACTACGCAGAGCAGGACCTGCTGGTCACCATTAAAAGAAGAGTATATTTTAATATTATATAACATGCTTCATTAAGCATGTTTAGCCATTAAGTATGATCTTAAACCTAAAAAAATCACTATTTGCAGTTGGTTTAAGATGTTTTAAGCTGCACCGTTGCAGTTTTGAATTCTGTTGATGATATTAAAAAATATTCGAAAAAATGTTTTTTCCCCCACCTTTCTTGTACTTATCATTGTCGCCCTGCTCACACTTTGTTGCCATGACTTCAAACAGTGTCTTCAGGATGCTACGAAGGTCGCTGGCATAGTTGGTCTGCAGTTGATCAGCAACACCTATGTAAAACCAAATACTACAGATATCAACACAGCAGAGAAAAAGAGATGAAGGGACAGCAATAAAGAGAGAGTGTGAGTTTCTACCTGATATGCAAACAAAGAGACGGTGGATGAGGTCACTGCTGCTGTGGAAGCGGGATCTGATCTTGTTCCTGGCAGCCATCTTGGCATCTTGAATAGCCAGCTGGATCTCGTGTTGGTCCAGACCTTCTGACGTCCCAGAACTTGGGGTCAGGCTGCTGACAGGGCTGCAGGGAATAATGATAGACATCATGGGAGTTATGCTTCTTAAACTCAAACACAACTGGACAATTTATTTTCTTTTACTTAGAGCAAATTGATATCTTTAAACTAACAACCACAAATTAAGCAAATTAAATTAAAATAAACTATTAATCTTTTTCTTCATGTCACTTAAAGCTTGTATTTTCTATAACCACTGAAGATACAGCAGAGAATTTAAATGAAAATCACTTCTTCAACATGTGTCTAATCAAATTTTTAGTCTAACTCAGGAGGCAAATTACTGCTGTCACTTCAGGCTCTTTGGGGAAGGAGTGACTGACACTTCAATCAATGGCTGAATGTGAACAAAGCTCCGTATAAAGACTTGAAATGAACAAAGACGTCTTTTCATCCATCAGGCAAGGTTTTTTTTTGTCTCCCATCAGAATGAGGGGCAGGAAGACACAAGCACAAACAAAACGCACACTTTCATGATTAATGAGTTTACCTGGGGGTGTATGCACTGCTTGACAGACTACATGTGGTGACCGACACACTCTCACAGTCACTACCTGACACAGAGCTGAGGGGAGAACTCTGCAAACTAAAAACAACCAAATCAATTGTAAAATAATGCAGTAATTAAAGGACAGCACAAAACAATAGTAAAGGAAGCACAAATTATATATTATGGGTAAAAATACAATTTGCAAAATGATAAAAAAAACAGTAAATAAATGGCTTAAAGCTCCTGCAAGGACCTTTTCTTTGTGATGATTTAGGTGTTTCCTGTAAACAAAGCAGTACTTTTAATCCTGTCCTTCATTCAAGGAATGGTTTTGAAATCTCATTGTGCTATTTTGAAGAAGTACAATGAAAAATTATCATTTATCGTTGCTGTTTCTACAGCATGCAAATTATCACTTCGTCAAACACATACCTCCCACAGTGGTTTTATACATTTAAAGAACTTAATAAAATCACTTTATCTTACTTCTGATTATCTTCTTTACTTTTACTGAACATGATTTTAGTAACAACATTTTCTCTGACTCCTGTGCTGTTAGGCATGGAGTTCCACTTGTCCTGTTTTGGGTCTTTGGGTCACTTCTTTTTACCCAGTGCCATTAGATCAGATTTTGCATTCATTTGTGATTGCTTTACATTGTTATACAGATGCTCTGCAGTTATACATGAAAGTAGCCACATGAGGCTGTCAGCACCAACATAATGGAGCATTATTCCCCTTGAAATCAGTTAAGGGATTCAAAACAAAGGGAATGACCAACGTCTTTACTGTTGCATATGAGTATTGAGCTGGTTGATGGTTTCTCTTGCTCCGTTTTAAATGTTTAGTCTGTTTTAATTGTTTTTTTATTTCTTTCATTGATCTCATTATCATGCGTTTTTCTTGGTCTGACAGGAGCTTTAAGCTGAACAAAATAGTGATATAACCATGCTAATGGAAAACTGTCATGATCATACATCCCCACAATAATACACCAACACCAACATAAATGAAAATCATTGCTCACCTGGAGCTCCTCTTGCTGTCCTCTTTAGTGTCCCTCTTTGAGTCTTTAGTTCCTGGTCTGTCTCTCTCCGTCTCCTTGTCCCTCTGTCGGCCTCCACTGGCTTGCTGTCTCTTATCAGTCTCCAGCTGCTGGCTGCACGCAGAGGGTCCAACCCCTTCATTTGACCTACAGTCTTGTACCTGGCCTAGACCTGGGGGCACTGTCATGCACTTCTCACAGAGTTGAGAGCTTGAATCCTCTTCCAGGACCTCTGCAGAGCAGCGGGAGGATGGAGGAGTCAGCTGGGTGAGCTCTCCCTTACTTTGAAGCTCATGACCTCTTGGAGGAAGCCGGCAAGCAGATGCTTGGATGACAGTGCTGGGGGTAGCTGTTTTACAGTGTTTGTCAAATCCCAGGGCAAGCCCTAACCCAAGTCCAGTGGTCTCTGAAGCGATGACGTCCTCATGGCCATCCTCACAGCTCCCACAGCAGACGCAGGAGTTAAGCAGGCAGTGAGTGGCCACCAGGGGGCCGCAGGGCTCGATCTCAGAAGGAGTGGGCCGCGGCAGAAGCAGCTTGTCCACAGCCAGCTCTGACAAGCTTGGGGAGCGAGGGTTGAAGATAACTGTAGCAGACAGCTTCATCCCACCCATGCGGTGGGCGATGACCTCAGCTGTCTCAGAAGCCGTCCCCTCCAAAGCCATGTCCCAACCATTTGAGTAAGGCAAAGCTTCTGAACCAGGGGCGGAGGTGCAAGGAGGGCACTTTGCATGAGGACAGTGTGTGTTGTGTCTGCGTGGCTGTGGATGTGGCTGCTCAGACTGAGCCTCAGAGAGCCAGCTGTTTCTGTTGGAGTCTGATTGTTGGTTTAATTTACGCTGCACAGGACAAGCTGCAGACTCCGGTGCTTTGGAAGGAGAGGCAACACAACTGTACACCTCTCTTGAGATGCTGGTGATATTGTCTCCTGATGCATCCAGGTCATCCATGAGGAAGACCCTGTCCTCCTCCTCTACATATATGCCTGTCCTTCCCCGGCTCACCAGGAGCCTGCGAGGTGAGGCCTCTGTGCTGGAAGCCTCGCTGGAGCCCCCTGGTTGGTGTGCAGGAGACTGACCCTGGCTGGGAGGCGACAGCAGGGTGGACATCTCGTCTCCCACACGGTACACCATCATGCTGAGCTGCTCCAGCTCCTCCTCATCATACTGCATAGAGCACGCCAACTCAGCCTCCTCTGCCTCCTCACACAGCAGGCCTGGCTCCTGCTCCTCCTCCCCCTTCTCTGTTTTCACCTCCTCCCAGCCCTTTTCTACTTCTGTTGGCTCCTCCTCCTGGCTTGGACAGACAATCAGAGCCAGATGCTCCTGCTCCCCTTCTCTCACCTCCTTGGAGATGTCATTAGTGGGTTTGAGGGATGACTGATTCTCTTGGACGGGAGCTTGTGAGCTGTTTGTGGCCAGCACTTGGCCTGTGGACAACTCCCCATCCTGAGAGATACACAGGTTCCTCTCCAGTGTAATCAACTCCTCCTCTGTCAGCGTCTGCAGCAGGTCTCTACAAAAGCACCAGAAGACAGTTTGGTCATACTAATAGAGTCAAAAGATCACTTTGATTATGTCATTCTCTGTTCAATGCTCCTACACATTACCTGATTTTCTTTAGTAAAGTGCGAAAAGGACGGAAGAGCTCAGACATGTCTTCTGATTTCCGGTCAAGGTTGAGAGGTCCCTCTGAATACACAACCAGCCCACTACAAAATATTGTTAAAATTCAGTACCAGGACTGGAGGATTACAAAACAAAGACATGCGCAGAGAATAGAGAGGACACTTACCACACAATGGCTAGTCTGGGAATTGTAAACATCAGAGCGGGTTCATAGTCATCGATCATGTCCTGTGTGAGGTAGCCCAGCTTCAGGGCTCTGAGACAAAAACACAATAAAGAAAATTATCGACTTTATCTCAACCTATGTTTTAGATTCTAGCAAACTCCAGGTGAAGTCTGCAGTGCTGTGTTCCTCTATGAACTCACCTCTCCACAGTCTCACAGAAGAGCACAATCACCTCCTGCTGTACGTAATATTCTTTGGGAGACTTCACAGGCACCATGGCAGACACATAACTGGCCACAGAAGAAAAAGGAAAACGACATTCACAGCTTTGTTTAATGTTTTAGAACAAATGTGCATCTTGAGAGGATGAAAAATGGGATTCACTTTTGTTGAAAAATTGCCAAAAAGGTCTCAATCCTCCATTTACCTGAGCTCAAACTCAGCAAAAAGGCTGTCAAAATGTCGCAGTGCGTCCTTCATGCGGTCTGTGTACAAGTTGAGGTCTCTCAGGGCCTGGTCTCTGGTGATGTTGCGTAGCTCCTCCAGGCTGCGAGTGAGGTCCTTCGCCAGGGGCCTCATTGCTATACTCTCTATTTCCCTGTTCATGATAATAGAGCCGGCGGCCAAACACTGCACAGAAGGATGTAAATCATAAATGGCCTGGCCTCATGCCGAAGACTTGAAAAAAATTATGTTAAAATAATCCAGTTGATGATAAAAAAAAAACCCACCACTAAACAGATGTTAGAACAAAACACTTAAAAATTCATCTTGGTCATGTTGATGTAAATAAAAGACATGAATTGTTACAGTCAGAAGCCAATAAGTGGTTCTAATCTAATAAACTAAACTCTTGCTCCTTGTTATTGTGTATTCAAAATGTATTTATTGTAGGTTACCTAAAATACTAAAATATTTATCATTTGTTTTAAAGACCCTGATTCTCTGTTTCATTTATTGTCAATCTCATATTTAAACACAGTGATTTCCAGGGAGGGGGGCGGGGCCCTCTGGTGGGCTTCAGAGGAACTGTGGGTGGGCAATGAGAGGTTATTTACAAAAGCAGAAATAGTAGACCTAATTTTTAAAACTGAAATCATGTTTAAAATAAACAAACAATACTTAATTAAAGGTTTATTATAGGGTAATAATCCAGCTTATGCCTGGATATGACTTTCCAGGCATAAGCTTTCTCGTCTGCCTGTTTGTCTGTCAGCAAGATAACTCGAAAATTCAGAAACAGATTTTGATGTAATTTTGTGGAAACTTTGTTCATGGCACAAGAAAGAATTATTAGATTTTGCTGGTGATCTGAATGTGGTTGCAGCTCCTGGAATTCTTAAATAATTTGTTAACAATGAGAGATAGGGCAGTTTTCCACTTTAAAAAGTTCTCAATGGATTTTGATGACATTTTCAGGGAATGTTGGCATGGCACAAGGAAAGAGTGATCAGATTTGTGTGGTAATCCAATTCCAGATGACGATTCCAGTAATTTTGAAAATATTTGTTAACATTGCTTGATATGGCAGTTTTCCACAGTTTTTGATAACAACCCTGCTATGGATGTCAGAAACCTTGGCGAAGGTTTGTGCTCTCTGAGCACTTCAGTATTCATTTTTAAGTCCAAGGGCACTCAAAACACAGCATGAAGATTAAACTTGTTCACCACCTTCTCTTTTTATTTGTTTTGTCAAATTTAAAGAGACAGAACATTTCTTTATATCATTACTGAGCAGGGACTGCTATTTGAAAAAAGGCTTTATGGAAAGCAATGTTTTCTGTTGATTCAATAAACTTTTTGAGGTAAAAAATTGAGTCTTATGTTAGAGTTGCATAAGGGTTTTGAGATAAGATTTTAAAGTACCTAGCACAGCTGGAGTATTCTTAAATTTACAAATGACTGATCAAACACCTGCTTCAGAAACAATGATCAATTAATTCCAGATTTATGGGGGAGCTCAATTTCTGATTTTAGATAGATTTACCTGTTTTCTCCAAATAAATCAGACCGCATAACCTATTTTGGTATAAATATTCCCTTATTAATGCTGTATTAATCAGTTAATATTAAAATGAAAATAACTATTGCTTTAACTCATCCCTTCTGCAGTATTCATTACAAGGAGCAAAAAATGATGATATTAGACATTTTGTCATATATTTGCTTAATCTGATCATATTTAGCTATTTAAGTCGTAATTCTGGGATATCCCTATAACTATTTATTCTTCCTTTGTGCACCCATATATCTAGTTTCATTGTTTCTGTTATTTTGGGTATAGCTACACTTTCAAATGTCTTATCCCAGACTTTTAAAGTTTATTAGGCCCAATCTAAGGAAAACTAATATGATTTTTTTGCACTGAGCAAACATCAATCAACACAAGTGTGGTATGTATATTTTTAAGAGCTAAGATACTGACTTGTAAAATAAAGATTGTCATTTTACTAAATCTAACAAACCAGGGTGCTAAATATCAATTTAATAATATTATATAAAACTACACTGCTTTCCCAAGAGAGGCAGAGGAACATAGTCATGATAAAGAACCCATATTCATTTGGACAGAAAACTTTCTTCTGAACATTTTATTACTACCACAGTTTTTTTCTGGTATTTTCTGAAGCAGCAGTTTTAAGGCTTAGAACTAATTTGATCAGTTTGATTGGTCTTAGTCAACATTCAAGACCTCCTACAGGTAAAAAGTAAGACTTTGTGGCACAAAAATCAAATTAGAGACTTCTTAAGATTTTTCCTGGATCTGCAGGAACCCTGCTAATTATTATTATCCCTTGTCGTTATTTTTTCTTTATTTCTCAGTTTTAATTTTATTTATTCAACATTGATTTTCTTATTTCATATTGTTTTGGGTGTTGAGTGAAAGTAGACGAAAGATAAGATTGAATGATTAAATGCATGATCTTAGATATGTGTTTTTATTTTATGGAAATAAATAAAAATGTATGAAGTAAAAAACAGTTTAAGAAGGACATGTGCGACGTTGTTTCCCTCTGTACTGATGCAAAAGGGACTACTGTACCTCTGCCCCAAACCACAGCTGCCCCGCCAGGTTGTCATGACGAATCTCCTCGGGGAACTTCACACAGAAGTCTCGGTTGGCCCGGTCATTGGGGATACATTCATCCATGATCTGATTGATGATGTTCAACACATTGTCCTGCAGATGAGCACAAGAGTGACAACAAAATAAATTGGCCAAACTAGTCAAAGAGCACAGCATAACTGAGAAAACAAGCTGTTCCTGGAAAGTTATTCTCTTGGTTGTTTACGATAACGTGTTAATGATCCATGCTTTGTCTCTTTCAGAACAGTCATTGTACTGTGGAGTTTAAAAAGCACTGACTAAGTAATGAATGAAAACTATCTGACAACACATGAGATCATTAAAGCCCTCGTAGTTACATTCTTCCTTAATAAAAGCACTAAACTCAAGCCCATAATTCCAGCAGTGAAAACGCAGTGTCACACACAGCGAGAGCTAATCAAGAGCTTATGTGCTGCTGGCATGTACAACAGCCATAACAATGACTTACAATGAGCCTTTCACTCAACCGCCGCTGCACTGTGCACTGTAATTTTGTCAGGCACAGCACTGCGTCTTTCCCCGCTCGCCCAGAGGAAAAAGATTAAAAAGCTTTAAGAAGGAGAGCTTAACCAGCGATTCTTCATGTGGGTGTGAGTGTGTTTGTCCTGGACCTGTCTCGGAACCACCTGACACTTTACCAGCATCTCCTGGCAGGGAACACCCATGATAACCTTCACTTCCCTTTGTTTCTGAGCATTCAAAAAGGTAGTGAAGCTTGTGTGATACCTGAAACCCCAGAGCTGCAAAAGGCCCACATTTTTCCTTTTTAAAAAAATCCTGTGTCTCTCTTTTCCATCGTCTTCCGCCGTGCATGCCGTCTTACTCAATCTTTGTCCATCTCACACGAGACACACACACGCTTGCCTGTTCCAGCAGGCCACGCTGTAAGAACAGCCGTGCCAACATAATATGAGCAGTGTGCCAGAATCCCCCACAGAGGCCTGTGAATAGGAGCAGATATCTGCAGTGGCAGGTTCAAGTGCAAAATTTTGGCTTGAGTGCACTTGTCTTCTATTCTTGGGGCCTCAGGGCTGTGGGGTATCATGCTGCTTAAATCTGTCTCCAAGAACCCTTGAGGAGGCACGCTGCTGAAAAGACTCCTCTATGGACGCATAATGGCTGTGGATTCACTGTTAACCAATTTTACTATGACTCAAGAGGGCAAAATCAAGGAACAATTCAATGTATGGAGTAGGAATGAAAAGGTGTCATTTGTTTTTTTTGTAATACGGGTGTGAAATCAGTGATTTCAAAACTGCATCAGTGCCAGACCAGAGGTCCCCAATCACTGGTACTGAGCCTTAGGGAAACAAAAGATCAGATGTACATTTTGTTAAATGTTAGTGTTATATAAATAATGATAAAAAATATCAAAATGGACTTGAGCTTGTATTGCCCTTTTTTTTGTCGTTCTGACAACCCAAAGTGCTGTTGCACTGTAGGTCACACCTACTCCCCCTTTTTCATGCTGCGCTCTTTTATACTAATATACACACCAATGATGCAGCAGTGGGAGAAACATGTGATTTGAGTATCTTGCCCCAAGGACACATAGACATATGACGGCTGAAGCTGAGCTCAAACCCTCAACCTTGTGATTGATGGTAGGGCAAATTTCCTGACAAAGCCACCAATGCCCAACACTGCAAACAAAACACTACATTTTAGATTACCTTTAATCATTGCTGTATCAGTCATTGTTTTGAATTATCTTAATTTTTGCACTACCTCCCAGTCAAAAGTACTCTCTTTGCACTATTTAAATTCCACTGCTTCTATTTATACTGTAACCATATCATCATAATTTTGCACTTTACCATATTTTTGCACCACTGTGCTGAGAGTAGGGATTTAACGGTTATTGGTAAAATGGTAAAACGCAGTAAAAATTTCAGACGGTTAGTATTACCGTGTCCTGTTTAAATTACCGGTAAACTGTGTTTGATTACCACACCGTGTCAATAACTCACGGCGATGCTGCTCATTAGCTGGAAAAGCCTGAACTATATGTCTGCTCCTCTGTAAAGCAGCCACGGTCCCTCACAGACGGAGGCGTGCATGCGCAGTTTGTAATGTTTGGCCTCTGAAAGCGAAAGTTATGGTGGTTGGTGCCCACACAGACACTATAGCGGAGGTTTTTCCATTCGAAACAGACAAAGTCTGAAGTCTGGTCGAATTTTGGATTTTACAAGGATGCTGTGGAGAAACTGATTGAAGACGGTCACCCTGTCTAAAACACAAAGCTGAGGTGAAAGAAAAAGATGTGCGTGATTAAAACTACTGTAACTCCTCCAGTAAGTGAGCTGACTGAGCCGGAGAGAGTGAGAGTGGGAAGATTCAGTGAGGCATACCTGAGTGAATTATAGGTCGTATAGGTCGTATTTTCTGTCTAAATAATGTATAGATGTTGTAAATAACAGCTTGATTAGTATCATTTTGGAGTGTGTCCTTGCCGTTCTTCTGTCGTTTATTCGTCATGTTTTGCCGTATTTCATAATTGATTGTCTTTTTCCATCATAGCTCATGTTTTATGGATTTCATCAATAGTAATTTGGAAATATTGGAGGAAGAAATGTAGAGGAGATCTGCCAGTGAGAGGGGAGACCAGAGGAGAGTCATGAAGGGGGCTAACTGGACATGAATTGCCTCAGGGACTATCGTCAGTAAAAAACGCCTGGACATGGTCTAATATAACGAACTGTAACATGGACACTAATGTTGTAGGCAAACAAAAATGTGTGAGTGTATGTAAATCAGGTGAAGTTTATTTTGGTCATCTCAAAACTTTGAACATGTTAATTTACAATTGTTTATGAAGAGAATCCTGTTTAAAGGTCAAATCCATTTTTGTCTTTTCTTGTAATTACACACAGTCTAAGCATTTATAACAAAATAATGACAAATACTTGCCAAAATTGTTTACTTTTATTTCTCATGAAAAAAAGGGTGAAAAAATTTACTCAAAGGACAATTCCTGACACATTTATTGACAAAAAGACAAAAAGACCTGTTAAATTGTAATTTTTAAGGGGTTAAATTATTTCAAGTGTGTGTTAAAGTACTTTTGAACATTTTGATCACACTGCAACAATACCACGATAATAATGATAACCGTGATAGGAAATTTTCATACCGTTACATCCCTAGCTAAGATCATGTTTTAAGACAAGCTGTGAACTACCTCAGATTGTTGTGAATTGTTTTAAATTTAAACTCTCATTCATCCAGTCTCGTTATCATGGCGGAAGCGAGAAACGCCATTTCAGTGACTCTGTTTGTCATGCACGTACAGAGACAAATAACAGCTTTGAATCCTTGAATTTTTTCTGCCACAAGAGGCTGCAATAAAAATTTATTCCAATTTCCAAAGAATGGCCCTGATTTTAAACACAATTAATACATAAAAAGGAAAATCAAAGCTTTCCTTATAAATTACATTTATAAAGTAATGTTTATGAAGTGATTTCACAGACAAGGCAGAGGCAGGGAATTAAGAATGTATCACAATAAGCATCAACAGTCAGGCCACAATTATACAAAATAATGAAGATAAGCCTGAAACCAAGACTATTTCTCTGAATATAATCCTGCAATCAATGTCTATCATCATCCCATCTCTAAAGTGTGAACAAAAACTACTCATTTAAAAGTGCTAATAAGCTTTGGCTCTGATAAGGATGAATACAACACTTATTTTAGGGAAATATCAAAAGTAAGATGAAGAAAAATGAGCATCAGAACAATAAAGAGAGAAAACGCAAAACAAGGTGACAGATTGGCAGAAGAAGGATAAAGGGGAAGACACAGAGCAGTCGGGGACCAAGTGATGACCTTATTAAGTGATCCTCCCCCCTGAGCTGTGGCAGTGGGGGGAGGCTGAGGCACAACGGGCCAGATGACGACCTCCATACACCACCTCCACCCCTACCAGCGTGATTCAGTATGGCAGCCATCAGTCACACACAGCTACACCTTCTAAACCCTTCTCAACCCTGCCACAACGACCTTAGGAGGGAAACCACCATCCAGACTGGCAGAAACCCCTCCATACACTCACTGTTAAACACCAAATTTACATATCTTTTTGCATACAGCCCAGAAAAGTGAAACGCATTTACTGCCATGTTTTTTTTTTTACAACATCTTTATCTTGCCTCATCAGTGGTGAATGTCTGTAACCAAAGAGCCGCTCTTGTTTCCAGATTAACTGTTAAACAAGCATGACATGCAAAGTCTGCATCTCGTCTTATCGACAAACCTGCCTGATAAGAGAACTGTGACAAGTATTGTTAAGTAGGTCAACAGTCACATAATAACACTTGTGTCCGGAGAGGGGATGATAAGGTGTGGTCTGTTTTGAGCTTCCAGGGCAATCCAGCGTCCAGCCAGGTGATCTTTCATGTGTATGTGTGCTTAGATTCTTTAGCCTGGTAGTAGCTCCAGATGACATTTGAATAGAGACGATTTCCATAGTTCCAATTAAATGTAAAAGGAAGCAAAGTTTGTTTATTCCTGTTATCATGACTGTAGGTGGTATAGAGAGCATGTGCATGACAAGTGAATGGAACGTCACTCACTGAGTGGCAATAAGCACATATTGAAAACAGTAATCAGAGGGAAATTAGTTGTCAAACACTCTGATTCACCAGAAAAGTTTCCTGTTTTTTTGCTGTTAATCTTTAATAAAGTTCACCTCAGGCAGTGTAGATCCTCAGCTGATGTTATTCGAACATTTGGAGCCATAATATCAGGTTCATAATGAAAACAAGGCAGTGATGCGACGCCAGCTAGCATCAAATTGCTGGGTGTACACATCCAAGTAATGATGAATATGAACCCCACTTCTCACGCCGTCCTGGAGTTTTCCGTGATTTATTGATTTAATTTTGGCTATTTTTTTAATAAAATCAAACATAAATAATTAATGATTTGGCACTAAAAACAACAGATCATGTTTTCATACTTGTAGACGACATAAAACCAAGAGGAGTTCGATTTAAACGGCAGATTTGGCAACACAAAATTGTTAAAAAGTCAAAGTCCACAGACTAAACACAAATTGGGGAAGTAATTAAGTTGACATGACTTCCATTTGGCCAACTATTGATGCTATTTTTCATGAAATAAAAGTATCTGACCTGTTCGTGTGTCACATTAAAAATAAACAAGCAGAAACAACGGTTAAACAGATGCTAAAACCATACGTCCAGAGGAAGCCTGGGTACATCAGTCTCAGGTTGGATAAACACAAAGTCACGCTGATACACAGTTCATCGTCTCTATGGGTCTTTATCCTATTACTCAGGCCTATAATGATGCATCTTTACTTTAACTATTTGGCTCCAAAAGTTTAATTTTCCATCTTTATATATAAAACAGACTAAAATCTATCTACATTTTCTGTAATGAACGTAATCAAAAATATTTAGGCCTACTGAAAATTACTAAAGGGATGGAAAATATAGATCAAAAATCATATCTATGGAGCTAAAACGTAAAATAAAGAGATTACAAACTTTGATATGATTCTGATAAAGATAATGAACAATGATAATGGATGGATGGATAGATGGGTATCTAGAACTTCTATTTCTGTTGAAATGGCATCTAACAGGTACCAGTTCACTGGATCTTTACAAATAATATAAATACAAATGCTCTGTATGAAAACCCAAAAAAAATATTCTGTCATCTAGTTAGAGCTGGGCAATTATTCAAACTTTAATTACAAGAGCTGCCATCCACAAGTATGAAAATTGAGTATTAAGATTAAAAGATGACTGTATCACATGACATGGTGAACTTTTTTTCCCCGTTATTATTATTATTAGCATTATTTGAGGTATTGCTATCAAATGTCTATGTTAAATGAAAACATGTGATGTGTGTTTTAAAAAAAGTCTGAATGTTGTTTCTTAGTTGTGATCTATTAAAATCATCCCAATCATGATTTTTCCCCTAATCAAGCAGCCCTACACCTAGTCTGACCACATAAAAAAGACAATCTTATGGTAAATAAAAATGTGGTTGTTGGTTTTTACTCTAAACAATCTCTTTGGCCTGCTCAGCACTGTCATTTAAATCAACGTCAACTAGTAGAAACCCCATTGTCTAACCCTTTATCATATTAACACATATTCTATTTAAAAGTATAAAGAAAAGTTACTTTTAAACTCAGGATAATGCTCATATTTAAGTGTGGTAACAGCTTTTATGAAAACTTATGCCTTGTCAAATAAAGCAACAGAAAAGTGTTGACTTAATCGGTTTCTCTCCTCTGACCTGACAGGAGCGGAACTGGTTGACCAGCAGGGTACATCTCTGGGGGTCTTTCCTGCCGTCGAGGCTGTCCAGCTCAGTGGCCACCTGATTCAGCTCTTCATCAGCGTAGTAGAACTGGGCCAAGAGCTGAGGGTCCGTCCTCTGCACAAAAACACAAAGGAGGGACGTTAAAGTCACTTATTAAAAACAATACATATGATGTAAAGCACTAATCCTACACAACACACTTAACAAAGTATAAATAAAAATGACTGAGATAATTATTCCATTGACTGAAAAATTTGTACTCAGTCTTAATATTTTGTGTGACCAAGTTTGTTGGTGTGCCTTGCTGTTTATGCACTTTCAGAGTTTGTCTAATAGTCCACCTCTTATGCCAAGTAAAAAACTTCTTACCTGAATAAGCAGTTCAGTTTGGGTCACTGAGTGATGCCACATTATTTTCCAAAGGCTTATGTTTTGTATAAAGGACCTTCGTATGACAATATCAGTGTAACAAATGCGTTTATGCATCCCTCCTTGCCATATTTTGACATGCTTGGCGGAATATCAATACATAATATATTCATATTTCTATTTCTATTTAATTGTATTTTTTTCCGTAAAGAAATAGTGAATGACTGTCACAGTACAAGAATTATAAACTTTGATTCAATTTTGCTAAAATGAATCAATAAAGTCAACAAAAATAACAGTCCCAGACACTCAAAATTGAGTGTTTTTCAGAAATACTTACAGGTTGCACACAAACTCTACTAAATTATTCAAAAAGCATTGAGAACATTTCTGCATATTTAATCTGTCAAGTGTTTTAAACTCTTCAATGCCATGTGTGTCAAAATAATAAAATCTCCATTATTTAATGATTGGTGGTATCAAAATTACCAGGATCATAATGAACTTAAGTTATATTCTCAACCAAAAGACAGAGAACACTGTCTCAATTGCACAAACATTTTGGCAATAATTACAGAAAGTGCCAGCTTTTCTAGTTATTGCTGATCATTTTTGACTGTGTGCATAAGCTTGCCTTGATCTGATAGTGGATGTTTAGGACTCCTTTTCTGTAGCTATTGTTAAAACCCTTTAAGTCTTCATTATAAAAATATGCTGGTAACATTTCAAAAAGTGGGTAGATCCAGTGGCATGTTGAGGAAACCCATGCAACATAAATTATATCTCTATTACTATTCTCTTACTCTATATCTTGAGAAAAATATTGACACGTCTTGAAAATTGTCTCATCGTCAAGCCAAATGTCCTTCTTGTAGCTGTCAAAATAAGGCTTTACTCCACTTTAACACTTCTATCAGCTAGAAAATACAAGTTTATTATGGCAAAGTAGAGAAATAGCTGTTTTGTTTAAGATATGTCCTGTTAGTCTCAGTCACAAACACATTGTCAGCACTTTATAAAAGACTTTATTGCTAAATTACTCTTAAAACTATTTGACTTAGCCGCTCTTCTCTTGCAGCAGAGACTTATGACACAAATGGGTGAAGTATTTTCTAGTGACTTGATATCATTACACTGTGGCCACAAACACCAGAGCATAAACAGCTGTGAAAACAAGTCACATCTCAAAACCACACAGTATTTACAGAGGACAACGTTGAATATCAAACAAATAAGACTCCTTTATTTAACCAAACAGAGAGCATAGCAGGTGAAGCCAGGATAACTTTTGAGTCTAAAGAGAGCACACTATGTTATTCAGTTACCAGGGGATGACTGAAACAGAAAGTCATGTCTTTTCCAAACTACGGTGGTTACAAATACCTAAAAACCATCTTGGTGATCTGATGACGTGGGTAAATAATTGATGTCTTGCATAGAGTAAACAGCAACAATACAGAGGTAGGAAAATCTGTGTTGATCTGATCTATTTTAGATGTTATGCTGCGGTTGTTGAGCCTTGGATGTTTTTATTGTATTAGTGTGTAATCCAGAAAAACCTTTTGCAAGTTCTGCATGAGTGTAATGCAATGACAGCTGCTTTGTGCTCAGTGGTTTTCTGACTTTGGGCAAGTCAACACATGAATAAGGCATTATGTGCGGTGGGTCTCCTGGTTACATCAACACAGAGCTACCACAGCACTGTTATATTATCAAGTCAAGCAGACTATTTTAGTCAGCACAGTTCCAGATAACAGGACTGGGTGACCTGGACCCAAAATCATATCTCTTTATTTTTAAGCAGAATAACAATACTCTATATTTGTCTCAATAAGTTATTATGTAAAGAAATAAATGGTTATATAATATCATAATTACAAACTTTATTCATCCATCCATACATTGTCTATACTGCTTATCCCTTTTGGGGTTGTGGGGAATTTTGATATAATTTAAGAAAAATTAAGCAGTATAGGTAAGGGATGTACATTGTTAGCAGACACTGTTCAGTATTGCAAGGGTGATAATTCTTGCAATAATCTGAAAAACTAGTGCCTTCCTGTGCCTTACAGATTCATAGATCTTGTGCTTGTTTCTATGCGTCACATCCTTTGCTAAATAACAAGCAATGGCCTCTGTCATTTCACTGTAATGTTTATTTATTTTTTTTGTTTTTTAAAAAAAGAAACCATATTCATAAAATCCTAAGAACTGACAAGGGATAGGAAATTATAAGATTTTATTGATACCAATGCCATTATCGATTCTGCTTATCAATCCAATTCTTTAATGATTCCCTTATCGGTTCCTTTTGGTTTTAGGAAAACTTGGCCTGTATGTTTTCAGTGGCAACAATGTCAAACACATGTGCTGTGCTGATGAATGCCTCTGTAAAGTTGTAGGTGTTTTCACCCTCTAAAAATTGTGCACTAAGTTCTTTTGTCAAAAAGTAAGCCACAGTTTGGACCACTTCAGCCCCTGTCTGCAACAATTACATTTTTGCCTTCTTTGTTATAATTTCTGTTAATTGCATCTGAAAAGAGCGTGGTGTCTTTGCTTTGGCATGTAAATCAAAGTGAAAGGAAGTGATAAGGGAATTGTTAAGCAAAAAGACAATGATATCAATTCATTCAGGTAGTTGTTATTGGTTGGAATTGGTTTTTGATTCCCATCCCTAAAACTGACAAAGTTAAAATGACAGGAAGGTTTTTGTATTGAAGCTGCTGAATGTTTCCGGTTTTGTTTGGAAAGTTTTTTGTATTTTTATTTTGTTGTATTAATTTATTGTCATCATGCCCTTCCCTACCTATGCGCTGAACATTACATCTGCTCAAGTGAGTTTTTTCCTACTCATCTAACAGGTGTCTGTACGGTAAATACAGACACAGCAACGTTTCCCACACATGGACTTTATCTGGGCATCACATTCAGGCATATTAAAGGTCAGTATGGTTATGTATGTGATTTTCAGAGAAATGACGAAATGTGTGATCAATTAATAAACACACACACTCTGCCCATTGCGTCACACACAACACAGCGGGATTAGCTGTTGTTGTTTTTAAAACCTTCTTCTCTAATATTCACTTTCAAGCAGCTTTTGCTACGTGACTTTGCAGGTCGGGAGAGAGGAAAAGAGAAAGCTATGTGACGATCACACTAAGCCTTGTGCTCTTTAATAAATATCATCATGCTGATAATATATCACTGTTTAAACAACAAAATGTTTAAAAGATGAACAAAACCACCTGGGCTGTAACATCCCTGAAAACATCACCTTCCTCCTTCTCTTTATCTTTGAAGAGTGTAACTGACAGCTCGTCTAAATTTGAAGTTTCTCTCCTCTCTGCTTCTGCAGAAAATTACATAAAACAACTGCTTGAGTGCAAAGGAACATAGTCCAAACCTGAAACACAAATGTTAAAACAAGCGGAGCAAGATCGATTTAGAGATGTATGCAGCAGCGGGGCGTCCTCTCTTTCTCTAATGAGAGGCTGCAGCTTACAGCCACTTTGCGCAGATGCAACTAGTGTCACATTTGAGAGAGACCCAGTGGGGAAGGTGGTTGTTTTTTAAAATTTCCTCTTTTATGTCTGTGATGACAATGACAATGCAGTTAATTGCTCAGCCCTACAACAATCTTGTACAGAGCATTAAGGCTGACATATATCTATAATTAAACATCAACATTAACCTTTATTCATTGTTTTATTTTTTTTAGGAAAGAATATACGTGTGTTGAAGTATGTATCTTTATATCACCTTTAAAAAAAAACAAATAAATAAATAATAAATAAAATTAAAAAAGAGAAACTGAGATTGAAGTTTGGGGCCAAAAGGAGTTGGGACTCAGTAACACTGGTAAGATGCCTTTTCTAATGAATTAATTTACTAATTTATTTTTCTGTGTAATTTTCACAATGTATAAAATGCCACACAAAGACAAGAAAGGAAAAAGAAAAGAGGGGAAAAAAATCAACTATTAATATATATGATAATGGTAATAATAAAGGGAAAAACAGTAGTAATAGCACTGATAAAAATAACTTAACATATTAGGTTTAGAATTTAGTAAGTCTCCTTCCCATCACATACACATAAAACCTACTTTCTATACTTTCAGTGTATAACTTCATAAACGGTCCCCCGTCTCTTTTTTGCTGTTGCTGTTTTCCTCCTTGTCCATATTTTGCCCTCGTCTCACTGTTATCACTGTATCATTGTTATCATGTAATTCATTCACTTTGCACTGTACTGCACCAACTAATAAAATATAATAATAACCTTTAAAAATGTAAATTATATTTTCTTTCCCTACATCTTGATTTAAAAAAACAACAAAATATCTTAAAAACTTGATATACTGCCCAGGCCCCATCCCACACCACTAACTATACAAACCCAGGAGACAGTGAAGCTTATCTATGAAATATAGAGCCTGATTTAGTGAAAATAATCCATAAAACTTAGAAAGGCAGAAAGGAAAGAAGGGTAATTTCGCCCCATCCTTGGGGACAAAAATAAAATCAGGTAAGTAGGACGCAGTATAGAGCAGCTTGATAACAGATTGCGCTCCTGTTTACCATGTGGTCCTGTGATTTATGACCACAGGGCAGGGGTTACACAAACTGACATCTATTCTGAAACAAACTCTGCATATATGTGGGACAGTGAATAATAAAAAAAGGTATTTATTCTGACAAGAGGAGTTAACAAAGGTTAATATAGTGTGAAAGCTCCCCAGAAGAGGAGGTGTAATTAGAGGGCCTGTCCCTGCCCAAGGATGTCATTATCTCCCACTGAGCTCTCCTCTGTTTATGTCTGTGTGTGCAGGGGGCACAGTGAGGCAAATGACTTCACTGCTGGGTGAAACATACACAGCAACAACACAACAGGTAGGAAATAGACACTGATACAGCAATGATGCAAACATACTAGCACTGGTCATTATATTGAGCTTTTAAGATGTATCAACATGTTTTGAAATGAGATGTAGGGTACAGCAACAATGTTTGTATCTTTACATTATATTGTATATTTGTGGTAAAATTATGTCAAACTTCCCCTCAGACATTGCCTGGTCATTTTTGAGAGCAATATAATGTATACTTAAAACCAGAAAAGATTTAGGGTGTTATGCTTAATAAAAGATTGAAAGACAATTATAACCATTGTCAGTGATTCAGTCATAGAGCAAGAGGTAATCTACTGGCAATGCTTTGCCTAAAACAGGGATGGGCAACTTTGATTACCAAGACAGCAACACAAAACCATTTTTATGGAGGATACTGGTGGATTTTAAATGTAGGACGGAATTTATGAATAAACAAAAATATAATATATAAAGCAGTCATAAACACTAATTATACTAACAATACTCAAACACAATAAATTCATGTAAAATTAAATGAGCTTGACATAGCATTAAAGCTGATTTAGCCAAATTAGTACGCCTGGTTTGTGTGTTACATGTTATTTACATTTTCTGAGGGTCAGGTAAAGGGGTTAGAGATGGATGGTGAAAAAGAGAGCGTTATAAATAATAATAAGAAAAAGAAGGAAAAATATAAAATAATATATAAAATAGATAAGTAATTAAAAAGGAATGACAGAAGAAAGTAAGAAATGGGGAACCAAATTAATTAATTAATGATAGTAATATTCTTAAAAGAATAAACTTAAAAAGAGAGTAATATATAATTTGTAGAGGGCACTTCTGCTGTAATTAAGCTGAGCTACAGAGGTAACTAATTGAAGAAGGCTGCATTGCAGTTACGGCAGAGCAATTAACTAGAATGCAGTTAATTGCTGCCTTAACTTAATAATTTCAGGGTTGTATTACTTGTGGGCATCCCTTATTTATTTTACCTCAAATCTTAAAATAAAATGCTTCTGAGCCTGTTTGGTACCAGTGTAATAGTAATGGAAGTTACAGACGTCCAACAGAAGGTAACTATTTATTTTCAGGAGCCCATATAATGCTTTCTAAGTTTTATCTGCCCTTTAGTGTGTTACACGTGTCTCCTCTGTGTACACATGCACAACACATGAAGTCCTAGCATAAGGCCTTCTCCCTACTCTTTACAGCGCCAGTAGCAGCTTGAAACATCTCACCCCCCACCCACACACACACACACAAATGGACCTACCAGAGTGACATCCTACCTTTGTTTTGTTTATAGATTGAGCCAACTGATAAATGGTAGCAAACCCAGAACAGAGCAGAGACAGAAGAATGAATGCAGAGCTGTTGACAACATGGCACAGAGCAGCACTGAGCTGAGCAATTACGACAGGAAGGGAGCATTTAAAGGTCATGTGTTTTAACAGAGCATCTTATTCAGACAGAAAATACCGCTAGATCAGGGGTACTCTGTACATGTGAAAACAAAAAAGGTTCTTTGAACATTAGTGATTGTGAACATACCCTAGTAGTCATTGAAAATGAATATATGAACCCGAGTTAAGGTAAAATATAGGCTCTTTTATTTAACAAGAATAGCAGAAAAACCTATACATTTGTTTTGTTTAAAATTGTTTCCAGTTGTTCCAATGTTTTCCAACTAATTTGTGTAATTCAGACAACTCACCCTCTCTCTTTCTCTCTCTCTGTCTTTTGGTTACAGAAGATCATAAAGTTACTGCACATTTTGATACAACAGATCATTAAAACTGAGATTTTACTGTTTCAAAACATATTTTTAAAAGTGCTTTAAAATTTCACAGTCTTATGTTACAGAAATGAAGCTGATGATTTGGTACAATGTAGACCATGTGAAAAAGTTGGTCTGTGGAGGAACAAAAACATACCCAATATTGGGTGTTCAAGATTTAAATCAAGGAACTGTGACAACCGGTTCTTAATTCTTTAAAAACAAAAGAAAATAGGAGTGCTGGTTTGGTGGAGTGGTAAGCAACCAGGCATCATCCATATACAAACTTCCACCAGCCTGGGTACAAATTCAGCCTGCGGCCAGTTTGCAGAGTGTCAATTCACTCTCTCTCACACCCTTTCACAAGCCTATCCTACCTCCAATCAATAAAAGGCACAAAAATGCCCAAAAAATAATCTTAAAAAAAACAAACAAAGAAAATATATTTATATTCGTTATTGCCAGCCAGCTAAAGAAAAATACTGAGTTGTGTTTTTGGACCATATTCCTGAGGCCTAATACAAACTAAATGGTCTTTTGCATCACTAACATAAGACTAAATTAATTAGGACCATCAAGGTGACAATTTTTAAATCATAGCCCCCTCATATCCCAGGGAGGGCTCACGTTGATCGAAAAAGGTTAATGGTTTGGAAAATGGCGACCACATGCCAAGGTGCATCATCACAAACCGCATGAACCTGATGACAGTGCAAGAACTGGAGAAGACAGCGTGACTGTGCAGGCTGGGAGGAGGAAGAGCACAACGGACTTGTTTTCCTGCCATGACTATCTAGATATTTTGTCATGAAATCAAACTGCATACTGGTATTTCCAGAACATCTCTCACAGGGTTTTTTTCCCTGAAGTTTGCAACACTTCCTGTTGCGTGATGCTCAGCCCGTGGGCCCGAGCTCCTCTCTCTCTGAATATGATACACAGTGCTGTTCCCTCACTCTTGCTCATTAATAATGAAACCAACAGCAAGGAGAAAACACAGAGAGATAACCTACAGCTGGGGCACTTGTCGCATTATTTCTGTGAGGGGGAAGAAGATTTTGAATGTCTTGGAGGTTATTTTGAGGAATGGAAATTGCCTCAGTACAAGATGTAATCTTCACAACATAAGGAAGGAAATACTGTATTATTGTTTTCTGATTAAGCCATATTTACCGGTACAGCAATTGTATATTTTAAACTTGTTTAATTAGTTTACTTTCCTGTTACTTATGTGTATTTGTTTCTGTTTTTCTGCACAAGGCTGTAAATTCAGTTTCTTTATTTGGTATTTTTTAAAATCAGATGTACCATAATGTAAAATTGTGTTGATATTGTGTGTTTGCTTTAAATAGTATTATATTACTCCTAACACCATTTGTCCATACAGGAGAGTGCAATGTTAAATGAAATGATTAAATAAACAAAGTTGACACAAGGGCCTAATGCTGTTGAAAGATTATGTCCTTTAAGAACCACTACATGCTTACTGACTAAAGATAACCTATTTGAAATGATTAGTCTAAATACGGAATTATCATTTTATTTGTTTTATTCCAGTCCTTAAAGAAGCATTTATATTACGAGTAAAGAATTCAATGATAACTGACACCTTTACATACCAAAGGAGCAGAAATTTATTTTGCCTTAAATCGGGTTCATATATTTATTTTAGATGACTGTGACAGTGTGCTCACAATCACTAATGCCCAAAAACTCTGCTAGTTTTTATACAGTGAGTTCTCCTGATACAGCTGCGTCCTCAGTTTGTCTGAGACACTCTTTTAGAGCTCCTGCTCCCTCAAGGTTCCCTTCCCCATGAGGGGCCCGGGTTGCACGGTTTGGTCAGTTCAGTGATGCTCTGTGCCATGTTGTCAACATCTCTCTGCTGTATTTGTTCTACCACCCGTGCCCTGCACTGGGCCTGCTAGTGTAGGCCAATGACCTGAAACTGCAGATAAAATAGTGGTGTGATGTCATACTGGTAGACCTATTTGAGGGGGTTGGGGGAACAAGACAGAGAAGGAGAAGCCCTGATGCCACACACTTTTTGTCTTGCTCATAGAAGTGCTCTATCACTCAGAGGAGACATGTTAGACACACTGGTTTAGAGTTGCCAACAGGGTTACATCCCCACACTCCCATATATTTCATTGCTCATGCCTCGTGGTAAGCCTACAGTTAGGCTGTAGGATACTTAATTTTCACACAATTTAATCATGATTTAAAAGGTTTATGCCTCGGCCCTGCCATACTTTATAAATCAAATGCTGATAAAACAAGTAATCTTCTCCAAATCAAAATCAGGAAAAAGATGCCAAAGAGAGTAAGTTTTTTACACTCTCCTCCAGTGTTCTTTCTTAACAAGGTCATACGTATGCTGTATGTAAAAATAATCTGCATAGAACTGGGTTAAACACCCACAGTACAGCAGCACACAATAGGAAGAGAGGAGGTTGTAAATAGTATTGTTCATCATCATATAGTTGTTACTATAACACAAAAATATTGGAGTGGGTTTCTGTGAGCGTGTAGGCACAATGGAAAGTGTAATTATAAATACAGAAGGAAGCAAAAACATCATCCACAAATTAAAATATCATCACAACACATAAAAAAGCATTGGTACCCCTAGTCAGGAGTCAGATTTCACTGAGTGTTACACAACTGCTCAACAGTGGGTGAATCTGATACGTAAATGTAATAATGACCAAACTGAAACACAAGTGGGAGACAGAGAAAGACCTTTCTGAGCCCACAGTGGTGCCATTCATTTTGAGATTTGTGAAGCATATAGCCACAGCAACACTGACGGAGAGAGAGAAGAAGTATTTGACACAGACACCCTCCTTTAGCCTCCTCCTGCTGCATTCCTCACACAAGAGGCAACATTCCTGCAGCATTGCATCATGAGGGAAAAGTCATAGACAGGCGTACCTCTAGACACTGATATTCACAATACTCCAATAGTTTAGTGTAGAAGAAGTATCAATCACATATATGTAAATGGTATAATAAGTTTGAAAAAGACTTGAAAATGAAACACATTGATCAATTTAAAAAACAAACACTATCTTTAATACAGAAGCGTACTTTGGCCCAGTCCTTGACATCAGCATGAGCAGACCTTTAATTCAGCAGCTAATAAATCAGTCTTAGCCTTAGCCCACCAACAAACACACAAACTAGTTCTAACAAAGATAAGATGTTACTTAACATTTGTACCTTGATGCATGTGAAACTATCTATCTATTGACCAACATGGGAAGTTAACTGGCTTACTTGAACTGAACAGAGAAAACAGGACCAGAAGAGGTCAAAATAAGATATATTATACCATAGAGAGCTGATAAAAATTTAACAGCTGATATTACTTTGTGATATCAGCTGATATAAACTTAACAGCTGATATCACTTTTAGGTCAGGTAAGGTTTCAGGTCAGATCACATGCCAAGTAGGAACTTCGACAATAATCATTCCTGATAATCTGCACCACCAGCAACATTAACCCATTTCATTCGTAGCTGTTTATGTGATGAACATTTGGGGTGCAAGTGTGCAAACCCTACATCATGAGGCTCTGTAGGTGGGGGATGCCAACCCCTTTCAGCTGCGTTATCGACTGCAGTAACCAGCAGCAGTGTCCCAGGAAGTCAGCTTACATGTCCCCAGCAACCAAACCAACTCCTGAGGATGTTACAATCGGGACTTGAACTAGACGCCCTCCGGTCCCCACCCCAAGCCCTTTCAGGCTGAGCTACACTGCCAGCTGAAAAAAAAAACAGGGCTGATGCCAGTTTTTAAAATGCCAATACTGATGTTTGTTAATTACTTCTACTACTTTGGTGTAATTCTCCAACAACACCAGTCTTTCTCTTGTGTTTAGACCAGAGCTTGTAGAACAGGTTATTTCTTCAGCCTCATAAGAAACTTATTTGAATCAGTAGTTAGCTGTGCTGGATGCCAGCATTAAACTGATTTTGAATAGCAAATAAGCATCTGAAATTGATACCTGCTCATCCCACATTCATTTGCTGATGGCTGATGTTTGTAAAGGACTGATACCACTGTTACACTGATGCATCTGTGCTATAATTCTGCAGTGTGTCACAACGATCCAAAACCTTCTTCTAAACCGGACCACTTTTATGTAAGAGAGTATAGTCTCAGAGCACCTGTCTTATCATACCACAGGATTAGAGGGGTGCCATGGATTTGTTTCCAAACCAAAACAGAAATTCAACACAACTCACTCTGTTTTTATCAGTTGCTCAATGGCAGTAACCAGAAAGACATCAGTTGAAGAGGAGACGATAGATAATTAAACTTATGCACCTTCTGAGCATGGAAGAAAATACTGTAAAAAAGGTGAGCATACAGTGCTGAAAGTGTGCGATCATAAGTTCGAGCTGATCAGATGTTTCCATTGGTAATTGATGGGTATTTTATCAAGTGTCCTCCAGTTACACAACTTATGCAGAGTCCAATATATTTACAGCTTTTTTCAGACCATACATGGAAAACTGTACTAGCACAAGGTTTAATATCAAGTTTATCTCAGGTCTTTCTTATTCATGCATCACAGCAGTGACAGGGAGAGTGAGTCCGTGTGTAAAGTCTGTACAGTAAAAGCTACACAGACTGATAGGCAAGGATTTGGTTGCTCTCTCAAAATAAAACACCATTCATTCTCTGTTATTCATGAAAATAAAGATTTTTCTTCTCTACAGCCCGGTACCAAATGATCTACGGCATGGTCTCTTTTGTTGATCTGCACTATGATACACGGTTTGACATGATGATACAACATAATAAAATTTTCAAGCTCACAATCATAGTATATCAATAAACCGATTCTGAGAGAGTTGATACAATACAAAACAATAATACATAATTTGAAATATCTGATAAAACATGAACAGAGAAAAGACCTCTAAATGTAAAATGCTGTATTGCTGCTATTATTTACAGCCCTTTGAAACCTGTTTCACCTGCTATCTGTTTTGCTGCTAGCTGTTTTCAACACAACTTCCTCCTGCCAACCTCTTTTTTAACCAATAAACATGTTCATGCACCCTTAGTCATGTTATAGTGCCATTGTGAGATGCCATGAGGTAGAGATGGAGTAAGTCAAATAAACAAAAATCTTTTTAAGTGCCGGTTTTCATGGACATATTGATATTTGCACCAACAACTGTCTCACACAAGTCAAGTAATGATAGCTTTTCAATGATCTTTTGCCCCAGATAATTTTGTTACCATGAACGCAAACTTATATAAAGAAAACACAGAACTGGTTCCAAAAAATAGCACAGCAGCAATGTTACATGCTGACACGTTAGAGATAGTTAAGAAACAGTGACTTTCCATTTACTGAGCTGATAGCTTTTCTCTCAGACAAACACAACACAAAGTCTGTCGAGGCAAAACTCCCTCTCTAACAGCTGGTGCAGCAAAATCCTGGATTACAGCAAAGTCAAAGTAATTTAATTCTTTTTTTGTCACATCTCATCAGTTTCAGCACAGTTAACACCTCTGATTAACTGATGAGAGAAAGACCAAACAAGTCATAAAATACAGATTAATCTTTTGTTTGAAATTCAGATCTATGTTTAAAGCCTTGGACAGAAATATTTATCTTGTTTTATTGACAAGGAGCCAGTGATGATGTTTGACTGCGAAAGCAAAGAGGAAAACTGTCTGTTGGAACAAGTGTCTGTTTTCATCTGATTACATAACACATGTTGGCACTGAGTGCTGTCCTTGACATTTACTTTATATGTATAGAGTGAATGGTTAAAAAAAGATGAGGGCTTACAGCACCAAAAAGTACTGATAAGGAACAATTTAAATACCCTCACTAATTTAGAACTAATGATCTAAGCAACAGCATCAGAAGAGATCCTGTTTATAACCAACCCTTCCTTTTTTTGCATATACACTTAATATAATGTCTCGTGTCTTTTTTTGTTTTAATGAACACTTTCATAAGATAATCAGAAATACATTTAAAAATTCTCTGTTATTGTTAAATTCATTTTATCTATATTATTATTATTATAAATCTCTCTTACCATAAACATATTAAGATCAGGGGTGTCCAAACTATGGACTGGGAGCAAACAGCAGCAAATTCCAAAATGTTCAATAAAAAGGCTTTCATTGGAAGAGAAAGCTTTGGCTTGACAGATGAATACAGACAAATGTATAAAGGCAGCCAATGGCACAAATCATGCTCATTTTCTGTGCTCTTTTCCACATTAAGCTTAAAAAATGTATATACTGCGCAAGGCATCTTTAACCATCTTCAAGAAGACACAGTTTCCGCAACTGTGTGCAAAATGCTTGTTTTATGTCTGATTGCAGAGGTGAGCTATCACATCACCCCTCCCTGCTACACAAAGCATCTTTCTCGTGCTGACCATAGGTGGATCTGGTGGTTGCCAGAGCCAATAGGGCCCTCTAAAATCTAACTGGCCATCCTAAAATTTGTAACTTTTACACTAAAGGATGAGGTACAGTTAAGATCATGCCCCAAAAATCCATCCCGACCCATGTTCCACCCTTTTATATTTGTTTTGTCCCTCCTGTACCAGTGAAAAAAGAAAAAACTCTTTGTCCATCTTTTTAAAGAAGTTTTGTATCGCAAATCTTTATGTCCCAATCATCAAGCTCCAGACTGGCTTAATTTTATTAAAAGTTTGAGGTACTGTGTGTTGAAATATTGTTAATATGCGTAAAGCTTTCTTTTGTCCAACACAGCAATGGCTAATTTGGTTTTAAAAATCTCTCCTGTTAGGTTCCACGATTTTAGGGACACAAACAAACTTAACAGGGAAGAAAATCTGTAACAAAGTAAAACCTTATTATTATCTTTACAGGCTTAAGCTCTGATGATAAAACCCACCATTCAAATATTTTAATCATGAACATATGAAAAAACTGAAATGATCAGAACATTATTAAAAAGCAAATTAAATAACAAAAAGTAGCAAGAGTTGAGTAATGCTTGAATTTAGAAGAAGGAGCAGAATAAAAACTGTCTTTCAGAGGATGGAATTGCTGCATAAAAGTGAAGTGTGTGTGATCAGCTGGGGGTCTGACTCCTGAACTTGCAGATTGCGTCATCAGCACCAATGACAGCTCTACCTTGTCTAAGTGAGGAAATGATTCAGCAGATTCTCCTCTCGTCTCCTGTGGCGTGCCTCTCTCCTCTTGTACTCCTGCTGTCAGTCGTCCTGAGCACCCTCTCTTTGAGATGACTCAAAAACTCTCTGCACCGCGGTCACAAAGCCTTCATTTCAGACTATTAGGCTCTCACAACCTCATCCAAAGTGACAATTACCGTTAAACCCCCCTCGATCTCATCACTTCACGATGACTGAGGAATTTCTGTCGCTTTTGTTTAACATTAAATCAATAACAGGCGCAGAGAGGGTGACTCTTATTGAAACGTGTTACTGAGGGATGCCTAGCTGCTGTTTGGTCTGCATCTTGAGTCTCAGATAGCTGAGTTTCATTTCTATTCAGGCTGTGCAGATGATGGAGGCTGTCAGGCTAATGCTTCATGAGCATCCATAGCATCAGTGCATACAGACAGAGCCCACTTAGGGGACTTATGAGAAACCTTGCCTCTGCTCTCCATACTCTATTCCAGGCTCAATTTGCTGCCTTCTGGCCTACGTCCAAGGATCAGAGGCGAATATCGTAGGGGGGAAACCAGTTCATTCTGCTTCATCCAGTCAGTTGGCAGACTGGCAAAAAGCAGCCGGATACAGTTCATCGCTTTATTTATTATTCAGGGCTCAGCATAAAAGCCTGGGCAGCAGTGAGCCAATCGTTTTGGTAACAAACAAGGAAACTTTCAAGACCATTATTTATATGAAGTTCAGCAGAATTACAAGTATTATCATTCTAAAAATGCAGTGTTCAGATGTGTTGAGTCATTCCTTTTCTTTTTAAGCATACATCAGGCATTTCCTTCCTCACTTTTTACTGTTTTCTGCAACAGCTGAGTTATTGATGGCAACCTTTCAGGCATAAAATTTCTCAACAAACATGCAATCAAATCAATCACACTTATCAAAAACTGCTGGTGAACTGATGAAAACACCCGCTCTAACCGTCTGGAAACTGAATCCACAACAGCAACAACTCAATAAATTCAGAGTGGTCTGCACATCTGGACTGAAGTTATAATCTGTGTGCTTCTCTCCAGTCAGAGCTGCTCTAATCTGGCTTTTTGGACCCGGCTCTGACCTGTGCATGTACAGTCACTGCACAGTTAAGCATGACAGGCTGGTGTTACGCAGACGGATGCAGATAGTTTGGGCATCAACAAGGTGTGTACAGGATCTCCTAATGATAGTGTGGTGACACGTGGAGACACCCCTCTTCTCTGTAACAGCAGGAATCTTCTTATGCAAGAATTAATCTGGTTATACAATCCAGAACTGGCTGGTAAAATGTGTTGGAAGAGGCAAAATGAATCTGAATTTTAGATGTACAAAAGCAACAACTTTTTATTGAGTGGAGGACTACTAGAGCTGGGTTCACTGTATTCCTGTATTTTTACACAAAAATGTCAACAGCAGGAAATCCTGGCAAAGCATCCATTTGAGGTCATGTCCACAGGTGGGTATTTGTGAAAACAGAGAGTTTCCTCCCGTTTTAAATATTAACAGCATCCACATAGATTAAGTTAAAATATATCTTTGTCCACAATAAAAGCAAACGCAAAAATGTTATGTAAATTGTATTTAATGATGTTTGTGGCATGGAAAAATGTTCTCACAAGTCCTCTGCAAAGACTTTCATTTTAAAATATGTTTCACTAACCCAAAGTCTGACAAAAGTCTGATATAGATGTCTTGATCAACTGAAAAAAACATCAATACTGGGCTATATTTATTGATTAAACGTGATCAGCCATTCAAAATTAAAGCCTGAATTTATCAAAACAGCCCCCACCATGCTCACCTTCAGGATGTCCACAAATCAAATGCTCACTTGTCTGCTGCGCCTGCTGCTGACATCCTCTTAAAGAATTTTTTTTATTAAATCCCTAAAGAACATTCAAAAGATTTCAGTCTTTTCAGTCATAAATACCCATCCAGCGCTGAAAGTTGCACCAAGACCAACAGGATAAAAACCAATCAGCGGCAAGATCTACACAGCGCTCACCAACAACGTGCTCTCTGGTGCATTTGAGGTCCAGTTGGTAAGTATAGTTTGACAAAGGTAGGAACTTGAGCTCTTGGGCTCAATTTAGAGATGATATGATATGATATACAACATCAGCACCAGAGATACTAAAAAGTTGGTATCGGTATTGGCAGACATGAACATTTCTGACGATATTTGCAGACTACATTTTGGCCATACAAATTGGCCACATGCTGTATTCCATATACTGGCTGTAATATTGGTAGAATGTACAAATGTGCCACAATGCTTTACCTCATCATCAATGAATGTCCACTACTATCAATTTAAAAGTATCGTTTATTGAGGAAATACATGTTGTTTTCCTCGCTTCACATATGTGACTAACATAAACAGACCGTCATCATTAAAGGAATAGGTCAGTTTTAGTAAAGTGGAAGCTTTGTTGTCTTGACAGAAAATATCAGGAATGGTATCAGTATCTTCCAAAATGAGTTTGGAGATGTGAGCACATTGGATCTTGGGAGAAAAAAATATATATTGTGCATCCCTAGTTCAGATGTAGTTTAAAGAGTTGGAAATTTATTTTTTAACAGAACCTTGAAGAAATAATGTTGAGTGGGGAAATAATTGCAACAGTTGTATAATGTAACTGAGTTAATGTTTTTCCACGTTATATTGTATTCATTAAACTACTTACACTATTAAGTCTATTGGATAGAACTGATCATTTTTCAGCCCATCAAAGATGTTGTAAATTCACATAAATAGACACGTAATACATAAACAATTACATTGTGTAATTCAGTTGTTCTTACTGTAGCATACTTATTTAATTACTACTCAGGAGTTTTTTGTACTTCTCTGTTGAGAAAACACTCAACAGTTGTCATAACAAAACACGAAACCTGATCCGTATCTGTCAATCTCAATAAAAGGTAATCAGTGATCAGTATAGGCCTTGCCACAAAAAAGCCTTATAAGGGGATCTCTACCTGTGGCCATTTTAACTGCTATTTCTTTGTCTAGTTTTTTATTCAAGACATATCCGAGGAACTAGACCTGCCACTACAAGGGAAAAAAATAATAGGAGAACTCCTGCTGTTTTAAGCATTTGTTGTAACAACTGCAACCACGGACACAGACTGCTAAAGGTTGCCAGATAACACAGTTCCCGCCTTGAACAGTAACACTGGGTCTCGTCCAAAAGTCAATAGGATTATATCTAAGGAGTGCTGTATGAAGCAGCAGCATGATGGGAGAGAAACTCTGAATATTTGTGTAAGCATGGAAAGAGTCCAGTTAGCAACGCTAATACAGGCAATAGCAAACTCTGCCAAAGCACTATTCTCATGTAAAAAGAGGAGAAAAAGTCACTTACTGATGACAAACAGCAGAAACTAGGACACAGTGTGTCGTTACAAGCCCACACCATTTTTCCAGTCTGCATAGGAACACTGTAAACAAGAGTTGCTGAAAATCTTCATAATAGCAGGAGTTTTCAGTTCAAGTTTGAGGTCACCTAAAAGGCATTTGCATGTGTGCAGAAAGCCAAAATGCACAGAAGAAAAAACAATCATGAGCCAGTGGCATTTTGGTTATGTCTGCCTGCCCTGTCTACAGAGACTATTGTCCTGAGGCTGAATGTCATGAATTTACATTGAGCCTGTGGCTCCTTTTCTAACTGTTTATCCCCACCAGTGTTTGGCATCAGTGCTTTTAGAGGTAACAAGTTACATTACGGCATATACTGAGTTAAAAAAAAAAGAGAGACAGTGCTTGAGTGTTATCACATATGAAGACATTTTAGTGACCACATGTCCACTCTAAAAACAGCACAGGGCCTGCTGTATGTCTGCCCTTCCAGGTTTTAACTTGACCGTTCTACCGCCCGCTGTCCATAACAGTCCATAATCAAATAATGAGCCTTTTGACATCTCACTAGCGGAGCTAATAAGTTTGAGCACACTGACACAGCTGTGTTAACTTTCTGTAGGTATTATGTGCAGCTACAAGGAAATGGATAGTAGAGGGGAAAAATGTTGTAGCTGCTGCTTTTTCCTTTTTCTTCTTTTAATGAAATTATGTCAAGCTGAACACATACCGCTGCACTGCATCAAGGATGATTTAGCGGGCATAAGAGGAGATGGAGTTAAAAAAAAAAAAATCTTATTACACTTAAAACTCGAAATATTTGTCATTTCGTTTTGGAAAATTTAAAAAAATGACTGAGATTTTGATTTTATAATCTATCAATCAAAAACCCTCTAAATACATGTAAACATCATTGTTTTCAATAACCTTGTTTCAGCTTTCAGATTTTCTCATCCTCCACACCCTTGCATTCAGTTAGAAGACAAACTCCCTCCTGAAAACAGCATCCTCCCATTTATCTCTTGCCAACTGCAACTAAGGCCAGAATCTAATCCCAAAAACACCGACCCACTGTTTTCCTTCTCTCCCTCTGTCCTCCTCCTGCTGCTTACACAGGGGTGAGAGTAGGGGGGCTGCCTCTGTATTTTTTGCTTTTATGGACACCTGTAATAAAAAAGGGCACCTTGAGCGCATGCTTTGTGTTTATCATCATGAATGAAGAAAGAAGCCTTCAAAGAGATTGGAGAGGGTACCAACAATTACTGATAAGAAATGAGGTGTAGAAGATGAGTTCAACCTCACAGTCGATACTCGCTGATTCTCTGTTACCTTTAAATCTCACTCCCCTTCCACAGCCTCTCCCCTTCAATCATCGCATCCCCACACCTCGGACAGTGGGCCCTGATTCCCCAATCCTGCAATGAATTTAAAAAGCCCCTCAATCGCCGGAGCCTGTCTCCATCTGCACTACGGTCAGCTCTCTAAATCTTAGCATCTGACACCAAATCAATTACTGCATGGCTAGTGGGTAAGCAGAATGGGATGCATCCACAAAGAGGTCCAAAAACAGGGGCTAAAGATGAAGCCAAGCCAGCCGCTGATCAGCAGTTTGTTATTCACTCTTCCAACAACTTTGTGCCAACAGCACAGACAAGACCAACTCTGCAAAGACTCTAATTGGTTTGCCCAGTTCTCTGTTCTTCAGTTGGCATGTTGGCAATTTTCAGGAACAATTCAGAGCTTATGATAAATGACAAAACAAGGCGGTGAGATTAATCATGAAAATGGCAGCAGATGACCCTCCAGAGAGGAATGTCATGGAAAAAGGAGAGCAGCAACTTCTGAGGAAGTCAGCCGCCATGATTCAGCAGTTGCTGAGAACTGTGACATAGTACTGCCAACTAGGGATGCCCCACTCAGGTTTTCTGCTGCCAATGCAAATACCCATCAACTATGAGTGAGACCAGCCAATACTGACCATGACTAGTGTTTTGCTGTAGCAGCTGATTAAGTGTATGTCCTACAGAGCAGTACAAATCAATGCAACAAGTCCTGCTGAAAACCAAATTGGACTACACAGTGTAATGGTTCATAAATTACACGTCAATTAAGTAACACAATTTTAACAGAGTGGAAAATTAAGCCTTTTCAAGAGGCTAAACAATGCAAATAGCCGAAGAGATAAAAGGTAGTGCTATCAAAGTTACTGCAATAAAAACATCTTTACTTCAAAGAACTCTTCATTTCACTGATATTTTTGGCACGTGACTAACGTGAATTTTGACCCTCTGTTCCCTCTGTAATCAGAGTCAGTAAGGGATGCAGCAGTAATGTCAAGGATAGCACACAGAAATGGATAAAGAAAGGGGTCTTATATATAAAAATATCAGCTTCAAAGCTGTGCCAGATGACTCTCTACACAAGACCAACGTTTCTGTATCAGCACTCATGTGACTTGAGCTACAACCAGTTTGCTGAAACTCACATATCGATAACTGGCCATGCAGAGAAAGCCCCCCACCCCACATCTAAAGGAAGATGTATTTACAAAAATGAGGCAGCAACTTTGAACACCTTTTGCCCCCATGCTTATGCAAAGAAAGGATGTTTTTACTCATTTTAATGTGTTTGTGGAGTTAGTGCAATCCCTCATACTGACTGAGAAGAGCTGATTGTACTGATGAACTGATGTAGAGGACACTTTTACTCCTTTTTCAGGTTAAAAAAAAAGTCACAGAAAGTTCAGTGGACAATTTAAAGGTAATCTGCATCCTGTTAAATCAGTAATTTCATCCTTTTCTGCTCCCCTTCACTGTTGTCATTCACTGTTTGATCTGTTTCTCTTCACGCTAAAGCTAACATTGCTAACTATAGAAGCTCTTTATTTTGCAGTAAGCCCTGTTAGCTAAAAACAGCATTCCTATGTTGAAATTAATTTAAAACCTGCAGGATATCAGCTAGTTAGCAAACGAACAGTGAGGTTACTTCTGTGTTTATGGTCTGCTTGCTGAAATGTATGAGACAAAGGCAAATAAAACACAATCCCACTGTGTTCAACTGTAAAATTTGAAAAAAATAATATAGAGTGGGCTTTGGAAAAAAAACTTAATAGTTTACAAGGAGAAATGTTTCTTTTCCAGAGAACTGTTCAATGGATTTTCAAGTTCTGAAAAAAAAACAAAAAAAACAAATGCTGTTTTCAAATTATCATTCACGCTAACTTCTATCAATCTGTTGAACAATGCAGAAAACTAGTGCAATAGAGCAATGTGCAATGAACACAAGCACTTTAGCACTTGGCACTTTAAATTTTCTAATGTCTCTGTATGTCCCTGTGTTGTCATTGTAATGTATTTCCAGTTTTTAATCCTGTTTTATGAGTCAGTTCCTGTGTTTTTAGGTGACTTTTTTTAATATTTTTTAATTATCTTCTCTGCCCTGTAAAGCAATAATGTAGCACAACGCCCAACACAAATTTCCCGAACGGGACAATAAAGTTTACCTTGACCTTGACCATCTTCACCATATAGCAATAAAGTTTAGATATTCATGTCAATAAAGACTCAGATCCATCAGGAATACTGATAAAAGATAAATATCATTAATGATTCATTTTAGTATTGAAAGTGAATCTATATGAGTGTGTGACATTTTAATTCATTTTTCAATGTTACTAATTAAGTTAAGGAGGTTACACTATGCTTCTTCGAGTTTTATATGCCCTCTTGTGTGTTTAACTTGTTTGTTCTGCATGATAGAGTACTTTTAAGCACCAAGTCCACAGCATCAGGACTCCTCCCTCTCCGCCTGTGAGCGGCGCCAGTAACTGCCAGAAATTGATGATTCCCTCATCCCCTGACTAGGCCTGCCGCTCTGCCTACCTCTGTTTGTCAGCAGCTCAAGTTCAGCTAAGGATGGAGGCAAGTGCAGAGCATAGACCTTCGACAGAATGCAGAGCTGCTGCAAATGTAGTGATGAACTGTGCTAAAAGGACCACTGAGTAGAGCAGTCAAACATCAGAACTGACTGGACCCACATAGGGAAGGGGGCTTTAAAGTGACATAAGACCTAATTAAGAGAAAATAGAGGTGGGACAGGAGTACTTTGTAAAAATTAATCACCATTGAACATTCGCGATTGTGAACATACTCTAGCAGTCGTCAAAACAGAACATATGAACTAGGGCTGAACGATTTCAGGAAAAGATCTAATTGCGATTTTTACTGGCAGATATTGCGATTTCAATTCCATTCATGATTTTCTTCATGTCAAGCTTCAGTACAACATTCACTATGTTTATGGTACAGACAACAGTAAGGAAATCAATGATCAAAAGCACATAACACATTATTCATCATCAAATATTGATGATGAATAATTTGTTTTCATTGTTGAAGGGATACTCCAACTTTTACTCCTAAACAGAGGCTTTGTTTTGTTGACCTGCTTACCAACACTTCCGTAAATGCAAACTGCCTGCAAATTTGGAAAGTAGTATAAAATGTAAAATAGCTGACACAAAAGATCCTGGGTCAGTCAGGAGTGCTGCAAAAAATTGCAGCTATGGCGATCACATGATTGTGTTATCAGAAATTGCAATTTCAATCCAAAACCGGTAAATGGTTCAGCCCTACCGAAAACTTTCGGTAGGGCTTTCTGTCTTTCTGCCCTAATATGAACCTGAGTCAAGTCAAAATATAAACACCCGAAAAAAACACAATGTGAATGACAGTAATGTCTTATATACAATTTTTGACAAAAAAAAAACTACACTAAAATAGTTCTGAGTTTTCAAAGATTTAACATAGACTTAAACTACACATGGTACAAAATTTAAACATGAATTAATCACATAAACATATTGTCTTACCTCTAGATATAAAAAGCTGCCAGAATTCGGACTGCAGAAATGTGTAAAAATACATTTTCTTTATGCTTTGAATTGTTAACACTATCAGATGGTCTAGAAAATAAAATCTGCAAGAGAAAAAAATGTTTGTTAAACTGAAATATTACTTTCTGAGAACTTCTCTGTTAAACAGATCTATTTAGATGCCCCTCAAGTAACTTTTATAAAATAAATCTGAATTTCCCCTTTTCTCAAGAACATGTGACCTGTCAGACGTTTGACGACCTTATCAAAGCTCTCAGGCATTAGTATTACAGATGTTCTTACATTTGTGAACAACACTGAGATATCTGTCTGACATTTGGATAAGGAGGACAGCCAGAAAGTATCATCTACCCACACACTGAACTGTTCGCAGAGGAGAAAGAGGAGGGGGGGATGAGAGGCAAATTAGACGCATCCTGTAGATGGAGGTGAGTGCACCCGGGCCTGGTGCGAGCCGTGAGCCCGTCAAACTGACAGATGAGGTGGTGTGAAGCTGAAGGTCAGCTCCTGAATGCCTGATGGAGTCAACAGCCAGGAGAAGAGAACACAGGCAACAGAGAGAGCAGCTTTAGCTTCCTGACATCTCTCTCTCATCATCGTCAGTCTCTCTGTGAGTTTGCAGCTGATAAATGAGAAAGTAAGAGACAGTGGACGTTTTGGCTGATCAGAAACCTGAGCCAAGTTTTGTCTTTGTTTGAGACAGCAGAGATGTGGTGAAGCAGATTTTTATGAATGTTTCCCCCTGATTCCTTCCCTCAATTTATCCTTTCCTACAGTTTCCCTGCAGATTATGTGGTCAAAACTCAGGATAACACACCTAAGAAATAATTTGATGTAGGAAAAGCAGGAAACGCAGGAAAGCTTGCCTGTAGACATCTTGGGCAATAAAGGTGCACAAAAAAACAGCTCAATCAGTTTATGGACAGGTAAAGAATGTGGAAAAAAAACACTTTATTAAATCAAAGGGCTGAGAGATATAAACCAAAACAAACAAAATTATTATTTTTTTGTTGGTTTTAGCTAAATAGCAATGAACTATATATATATATATATATATATATATATATATATATATATACATACACACACATATACATATATACATATATACATACATATATACATACATATATACACATATATACACACACACACGTATATATATATATATATATATATATATATATAATGATTTTGTAGAGTAATAAAGGATGGTTTTCACAATATCATGTCAACAAAATACATATACATGTACATATATACATATATATACATACATATATATATATATATATATATATTTATATATATATATGTATATATATATATATATATATATATATATATATATATATATATATATATATATATATATATATATATATATATAATGATTTTGTAGAGTAATAAAGGGTGGTTTTCACAATATCATGTCAACAAAATAGAAGTTGAAAACAACTAGGGGTGTCCCGATCTGATATTAATATCAGATATCGGTCCGATATCAGAAAAAAAATTGATATCCAATTATATCGGCCTGCATCTAAAATCTCCAATATAAGCACTCCGATACAAACAGTCCATTCTAAATTCTTTTTTATTTATTTAATTCAGTTGTAGAATATGCTTATGTTTAAGTGAAACACAGTGGTTATTTTGCAACATAAAAATAACTATTTTTGTTTTCATTGAATTTATTGAGGTTACTTTTCAGGAACTTCTAATTTATTTTATTTAATTGTAGTATATTCTTATGTTTGAGGTTAAAATTTATTTAACCCAGTGGTTAATAACAAATGGGTCAGTTTTTCTCATACCTACTACTGCTGACTACTGTTCTCTGTTTGAGTAATCTCACTTGATTAAGCATTTTCTTACAGTCCATACTACAAAATAAGTAATAAAAGTATTAATGATTCCTGCTGATATCGTATCGTATCGGATTGATATCTGTATCGGCCAATACTCAAGGCTGCAATATCGGTATCGTATTGGAGGTGAAAAAGTTGTATCGGGACACCCCTAAAAACAACCATTATTTTTGCAATTTTTATAGAAAAAAAAAATAGCAAACATACTTCTACATCCTGGCTGTAGAAGTTAATACAAAAACTTTGACAACTTTTCAGACTATAAAATTGTTTAAGTCTTCTATATTCTTTAACCACAAAGTGTTTCAGAATAATACTGCCATTATTTTAATGATTGGTGTAGTAACAATAATTCATTGATTTGTTGTTGTTTATTTGAGTTTGGGTGGGGAAATATGGTCTTAAAATTAAACCTCAGATTTTCCTGCAAAACTCAATTCCTATTTTACTCATTTTTTACTCAAAATCTCTAGTAAATGCAAACTGAATTTCCTTACTGGAACTGGTACTCTGAGAGCACAAACCTCTACTAAGTCAATTCTGACACTGTAAACCAAGTTGGTTTTAGAAATGATGAAACTGCCTTATCACCCAATGCTAACAAATCCTTTAACAATCCTGGATCTGCATACCAAATCAGATCACCACCAAAATCTCATCACTTTTTCCTTGTACCAAGGACTGGACGATATGGCCTTAAAATAAAATTCTAGATTTTTTTTTCTCACAAATCTTAATTTCTGATTTCAATCTTTCTTCCCTTTCAAAGTAAAAGCTACAAATGACACAGAAATTATATAACACAAGTTCTGTCTTAATTGTCATAAAAATATGCCACAAATTAAATTTAAAAACCTGTCAGAATCAAAGTGTATGCTGAAATTCTGTTATTAAAGGTACATATGTAGTTTGAACATAGGTAAACTTGTAAACATTGACACAAAAAGCAGTTCTTTCACAAAATATTAACATATCTCTCTTTTTTTTATTATTTAATCTCATTAAAAAACAAATGCAATCCTGACAATGTACCTGTGCACAAAAATGACAGGGCTTTCCATTACAAAAACTGTGAAAAGTTTCAGTATTTCTTTTTTTTCCTTATAAATCTTCTGCAACCAAAAAATTGACTTAAGAGATAAAAATTGATTTGCCATCCAGCCATGCTTGTGGCATGACCATCATTCCCTAAAAAAAATCAAACAAAATCCATTGAGAATGTTTTTAATAAATCACCAAACAATTGGTGTTCGGACTTCTGTTTTGTTGCAGTTGGATAAAGCACAGTGTCCCACACAGACAATAACTTCATGAGCAAACCCTGTATATTTACCAGCTCTTCTTGTTTTTTCTTTCTTCTTTATCAAGACACTATCCATGTGTATGAGAGAAACATCCATAAATATATTTATTCACTAAATGGTCCAATTAAAGTGGAACATATGTTTAACTTAAGATCTGGATTCACTTATTTTAACATCTATCGTCTTACCATTAATATTATTCTGCACTCTGGGCTGACAGTCCTGACACACTGCCTCTACAACAACAGGCCTTCACACACTCACCTGTTACTACAGAATATTGATATAATGTTATTTGAGGGTCTTTATAGACCGTACAACAGATTAGCTGCAGTTAAAAAAACAGAAAAACACAAAAATAGCCTGTAGAATAAGCTCAGAAAAGAAGACCTCTACATCCAAGTACAGCATGGTTGCAAGTATTGATGCATTTTGATTTTAAAACATCTAAAATTGATTACCTTACGGTCAACAAGCATACTACTGTCTGTGGCTCTAACTGTTAACCTTTACTGCACTTTAGGCCTTGCAAACATTTTTTCTAATCAACAAAAATGATATTGATATAAACAATAATGCCTCACACTTTATCTGGATTAACATATTCTATATCTTTAAAATAAACACTTGACATATTTTCCAGTCCTAACATATTCCCTATTTTTGTCAAGTCCCATTCTTTACAGAGCCATCCATTCCTTCACATTAATCTCCCTCCACATGTTGACACTTTGACGACAAGTCAGACAGCATAGACAGGTACATGATGTCCCACATGGAGCTGCACACTTCCCCGACACACAGGGAGGAGACTGTGTAGCAGGGGCAAAAAGAAAGACCTCCTCTTTGGGACATATCTGGGGAGGCAAAGAGCAGCTCTGGAAATATCAATAGCTCTGCTTCAGTCAAGGGAACATGCTGATTCAACACTTTTCTGTCTCCAGGAGAGCGTGGTTCAATAATAAATGACCTACTGTTGATGCAAAATGACAACACTGTGCCGTCACCTGTAAATGCCAGGATATGCTGGTGGAAAACTGATTTTGATAAGGTCTCTCTGATTTAAAAAAAGGCTAAAGCAAAGCAAAGTAGGAGTATAAAGTGACCTTCCTTCTTTCAAAGATGTCTTTTCAAACTGATCAGCATAAACACCGAGGCGTTCAGCTCCTTTCTGTCCTCTCCCTCAAGCATAACTGGTCATCTAAAACCAACAGACTTATGTGTTATTCAGCTAATTCCTACTATGGCTATGACTGAGCAGAAAAGGCGCTGATGTAATAGCTCAGCACTTCAGAGTCAGTGGTCATTCATGAGAGTGACAATGCTCTGGCCAACCTCGACACTTAGGCCTAACCTCCACAATGGACCGCCAAACTGCTGTGACAGCAAACACGGTTAAACAGAGAAAAGAGGAGTGACGCAGGTGCGTGAACGTGGTAAAGAGCTGGTGGATAATCTATAATCACAGGCTTTCATTTCATCCCTCACTGACATTATTGCAGCAAGAACTCCAATTACTCCTCAGCAGGAAAAACGTGTGTATAAACCTTTGAGGCAAAGCAGAAATGAGGCAGAGAAACAATCTGCTCAAACTATAATGTGACACTACAACAACATGCTACAGATCAGAAAGCATTAGTAACACTCACATGGTGTACAGGTATTTGACTTTAGGTATGGATGTGAGGAGAGGAAATACCTGGACTTTTAAACATTTGATCAAATATTATTTTTTCATTTGAGCACATATAATTAAGGAAGGACAAACAAGATATACGCCAGCAAAAACATAACCTTCTAAACAGAGGTAAAAAGACATACGACCTCTTTAAGACACCAACAGCACTTTTTTTTCTTTAATAATGTGCTACAATGCAGATTTGATAGAGATTTTTGCTTAACAAAAACTTAAGCCATGATTATATGCATTAATTCAATGATAAGAGATGCAGATTAATTGTTTTTTTAATTACACCTACAGTTTATTACATGCAAAATGTGATTTATCTGTAACAGTAAACCAAGCTTCATCTACCTGTTTAATAGTGAAAAACAGCACTGTAACAACCTGCTGACAGGAAATTGGCCTATGTTTTTATGGAGCCTATATACTTGAATCAAAATCAATTCCCCTGAACAACAGGTCTGCAAAATCTGTTGAGTGTTCTGCTGATGTATGAGGCTATAACATCAGTGGTAAAGATCCTCAGAAATGTTCATATCTGCATATACAAGTAACATTTGAAGCAACTGTCTGCTATTACCAATAACATTGTACATCCCTATTAACAACAGGCAAGTTCCACTACTCTACCAAGAAAGGGAAAGTGACTCAGAAGGGGAGGGGAGCACACAAACATTTTAATGGTTACGGCAGAAGCAACACTTTATTGCCACATTTTTCCTCAGCTGATTTCTAGAGCTTTCTTCAGACAGAAATAGACAGCTATCAACAGCCTTAGCCAATGTGACAACTAAAATGTATGACCTCTCACAGTTAAAACTTTCTCTTACAATTTTCAAAAATCAAATTTAAGACCTCTGCAGAGTTTTTGTGTATCAGCAAGGGTCCATCATGAAGCTCCTATTATATTTGACACAACTGATAATTAATGTTGTAACGCTAAAATCTGTTTACAGATTTAACAAAGGAAAGTTGATTCTGTACACAGGGGTGGTGATTTTCATTATATTCAGTGTTTTGGATTGTGTTTGTTGTACATTTGTAGTCCAAAGTGTACTGACTAATCCCTACTAAGCAGGTTTTGGTGCATACAGGTAAAACATTCCATGTTTACAGCAATAATCAGGCAGGACGTTATCCATGCAAATGACATACCTGCTCCTTCCTCCTGTTTTCTTATGATCCTCTCTCTATCTCTTTAAACAGATATCTGCATTAAATTGCAGTTAATCATTCATCTAACTTTTAAAACTAAGCCATAAATCAGTTTGACACTGATTTTAACAGTGAGATTTAAGTTTTCCTCACTACCTGACACACAAAGAGAGGATTAAACCGACCTCCGATCAGAGCACAGACAATCTAAAGTTTTCATTGCTCTTGAGGTTGGACCTGACTGTGTGTTTTACTTTTTACAAACCTCCATCATTATGTGGTCACGTCATCAAAATTTATTTCACCTAATTAATAGCAATTCCCATTGAAATGGCTTTTTTACAGGCTAGTACTGCTGAGGTGAGTGCGAGTGAAGTCGCTGTGTAGTTTGCACTTTACCCTTCAACTGAGTCTCTTAAGATGCTACTGGGATGCCAAGGGCTCAGATATGACAGCATTTACGTTGAGGACACACAGAGGAAGTCCTGCCATAAAGATCTGAAAAGCTACAATATGTCTGATGTTGAATGGTGAACCCTGTGGTCGGCTGGTGGTCAGTCCAGGGTGAACCTTGCCTCTTACCTAATGTCAGCTAGGACAGGCTCCTAGGGATGGGAATTGATAAGACTTAACTGATACCGATGCCATTAACAACCCTGCTTATTGATCCAATTCTTTAACAATTTTTTAAAGATTCCTGAGGATTTTCTGTGTGGGGAAAGAGTTGGCCTACAGAGGTTTTCAGCGGCAACAATGTCAAACACATGACACTCCTGATATTGAATGCCGTGCTGCATAGATATATGCTTCTGCATGTATGTGCTGGTGTTTCAACAAACTGAAAGTTTTGCAGTAAATTGTTAAAAATTAAGACAATTTGACCATGTCTGTCCCCGTCTGCCATGACTTTTGACTTCTCTGTTATCATTTCTGCTGACTGCGTCTGATGAGAGCGAGATGTCCTTGATTTGCAAAGCTTGCAGAATAAATAAGACACTGACAAGCAGAAATGATATTGATTCCTTGACGGAATTGTTACTGATTTTCAACTGGAATTGTTTTTCGATTTCCTATTCCTACAGGCTAGAGAAGGAGTAAAGCAGTACAGATCAAGGAAGGATAGATGATTGCTGATAGGATTTGAGGATAATATAACATAGACTGTGTAATTTTTGAATGTCGCATATTTTACAAAACATAATTAACCCCTTCAAGGTGCCACAAGCCTTGTAGTTATGTCCACACACCTGATGTACAGAGGGGGTCAAATTCAGCCAAGAGCCTTTTTTAAGCATGTCTTCCCCTACTCTCTCTCTACTTTCTGAGTCAATACACTGCCCTGCCTATTCAAATAAAGGCACAAAAAGCCAAAGACAAAAATTTAAAGCTACAGACACCAAAACAGCCCATTCTGAGCAGGGCTGAAACAGCAACAAGTCAAACCACTTTTCATTTGTTGAAAAATGAATCAAATATTTGACCCCTAAAACATGGAAGTGAAAAAGTATTAAAAGCATTAAAAAGTTCCACAGTCACGCTTGATATAAATAAAAAATATCCTTAAACACATTGGTCTGAGGTGACTTTATTATAATATGAAGAAGTACAAGTGGTTTGTACCCATTCATTAACATTGTCAATGGAATATTTTTGCCTAATCTCTCAAATAGGAAACCTCTCCTTAAGAGCATAAAGTATGAGTAATTGGGACAAAGTTCTAAGTGCAGACCAGCTTTAAACACGTGTTGAATATGACAACATCAAAAGCTCACAATTTTAAAGAACTAGATCAGGTAGGAATTCCTGACAACACTGAAAAAGTATACACTACTGATTATCAATGACCGCTTCCCTCAAATTTCTGCATTGGTGTGTGACAAACCATCACACTGAGACTAAGCTTGAAGTATAGCTTACAACTTCTTACAGACTGACTACCTAAGAGATAACCAGATTTTCCCTCCTGGAGAAATGTTCTCACACTGATCCAAAAAAGTGCTGCTGTGTTTGTATATTAAGCTGTTCATTTAACAAAATAGACTCAGTCTATGGGATTCCTCTGCTGCCAGGCTTGTTCCTGCACTCAGAGCTGTATTAAAAAAAATCACACACATCCATTAAAAAATATTTTAATAATGCTTATAAGCTGTGTCATGAGACTTGCAAATATTTGTTTAGTTTTGGGTGACATGCACTTCAGCAACTTGTTCATATGAAAGAGACTACAACCAATATTTTACTAACTAATGACTGAAATGCACCGATCACGCATTATGACCACTGACCGGTGTTATCTTTTCGTCATGGCACGTGTTAGTGAGTGGGATATATTAGACAGAAAGTGGACATTTTGCCCCCAAAGTTGATGTTAGAAGTATGAAAAGTGGACAAGCGTGAGGATTTGCACAAGTTTGACAAGGGCCAAACTGTGATGGCTAGACGACTGGGTCAGAGCATCTCCAAAACTGCAGCTCTTGTGGGGTGTTCCTGGTCTACAGTGGTCAGTATCTTTCTAAAGTGCTCCAAGGAAGGAACATTAGTGAACTGGGGACAGGGTCATGGGTGACTTAGGCTCACTGACACACAGGACATGAACTGGCTTGTGTGCTCTGATCCAACAGGCGAGCTACAGTTGCTCAGATTACTGAAGAAGTTAAAGCTGGTTCTGATAGAAAGGTGTCAGAACACACAGAGCATCACAGTTTGTTGATGATGAGGCTGTACAGCCGGACCTGTCAGAGTGGCAGGTAGTCATGTTATGCCTGATCAGTGTATGTTTGATATCTACTTTGATACTGTCTGTGTCTTTTTTTAAGCCCATGTCAAACATTCACATGGTCCTCATTCACTCCAGGACTATCTTAATCATATTTCAGCTCATACAAATGACAGTCTCATCTGTTTTGGGAGACTCTGGCATGAACTAAAGATAATTGTTCATGATTTTTATAGGCAGAGCAAGACTTTTCAGGACATTGAGTATTATCTGTAATTCTCTTTGTATTGTCCATCATCATTAAAATAATCTAACAGTTTCCCAGGCTTATCAGGCTGCAAGGGAACCATAATTTATCCTTATTTCTACCTAACAACTAAAAATTTTTCTTCTTCTTTTTTTTTTTTATAAAACAACATATCTATCTATCAGTTCATAAGACAAAATGATGAAAGTCCAAGAGGTCAGGACTGGCTTCAGCATTACAATTTATTATTCATTTATTTGATTATTTTCGGACTACCACATTAATTAGTGGATTGAAAATGAAAACTGATTGGTTGAATTATTGATTATTTGGCTGGAAGACCAGGGTCTTTCTGTGTGGAGTTTGCATGGTCTCCCCACGCCTGCATGGTGTCATCCCACAGATCAAAATCATACTCATTACGTTAAGTGGGGACACTCATTTTTTTTAAATTGCTCTTTGGTGTGGGTGAGTGAGAGTGTGAATGGTTGTCTGTCTCTCTTTATGTGGCCCTGTGTTCAGCTGGCTACCAAGTCAGGGTACACCCTGACTTGGTAGCCAGTCAGGGTACACCAGGGTACACCCTGACCACAACCCCGAAAAGGATACGCTGTATAGATGATGGATGGAAAGTTGAGGTAGCAGGGGCACCTTTTTACGGTATCTTAACGTAACTATTAAGCGATGCAGCAAACAGGGACATTTTAAAACCAATTATTCACCAGATATTAGTTCATAAAAAGACAGAAAAGTCTAAGCAATATTATCATTCAGTGAAGGAGTAATTGATAAAGTATTAACTTTGGATGTGGAAAAGAAGTAACTAAGTTTATGATCCTTCCTACTCCCTCTATCTTATTAAGACAGATTTTGAAGGTTTTGCATATCAGCCATTAACTCAATCATTTTTAATATGCATTTTATCATAGTCTGTAGTATAACAGATTATCCAAAATGTTACTTTTGGCCCTAACATTGTAGATTTTTAATGAATAACCTCTCAAACCAACTGATTAACCAATGAATGAGGGACAAAAGATGATTGGCTGCATTATTGAATAACTGATAGTGCCTCTAACAGCAGCCTTGACAATAAATTGCTTTTTATTACTGTTCAAATTAAAGTTTTTTTTTTTTTTTTGCTTTTAACCAATTTCTTTTTGTGATAGTAATGACATAACAGCTTTGGACAATATGACGCCATTGTTGACAATATACGTTGTTGACAAAACAAAGGACACTGTCACCATAAAGCCAAAAGATAATCACTTTAGCATTAATGACACCGTCTCTAAAAGGCAGCCTCAGAGTTAATCAGTGAAAATTATTGTACTTTGCCCCACAGTGATGCTGTTAACCCTGTCAGCAGGTTGAAAACAAAAGCTTGAACAACAACAAAGGGGCAGGGGCTGCAGCTTGTTCATACAGTCAAACATCAGGGCTAATGTTAGCAGATGTGAGGTATGAAGTCTCCAGGCTAGCGGCTGTTTGCTAGCTCTCTCTTAAGGTAAAAAATGACTGAACACAGAGCTGACAGAGCCTGTGAACCTGACACAACTTACCTTGGGCTTGTACAGCCACTTTCGAAAGCGGTTCATCGTTTCCTCGCCACCTTCCTTTGTCACCACCCCTCCTCTCCTCTCCTGTACCTGGGTGTCTCTCACTGTGTGCGGCTGCCTGCTAAGCTAGCTCTGCTTAGCGCTGCTGGGATCCACAAATGTACCAAAACACAACGTACGGGAAGTTGTCCTGAGCGCTACAGCGCGGCTATGAAGGTGTTTGACTGAGATATTCGAAAACAACGACTTATTTCCATCTTCAGGTTGGCCGCACGTCTCCTCCCGCCCGGCCACTTTCCAAGTCCCGACGATAGAAAGCGGAGCAGCGACGGCTCTGTGTGCTGCTCTCTGCCGCTCCAGCGTTACTGATGACAGTCACGTTGACAACATTCACCTCCCACTTTCCCACCGAGGGATGCCTTCAAGGGCTGCCAGGAAAAACCGCCATCCGAAATTCTATACTAGCACAACGAGGCAGTATTTGGCTGGGACACTGATACTGATAATAAGGACACTAATTATCAGCATCGGTCCTTTCTCTTCGCATTTTATTGATTTTGTTTATTTATTATTGCAGTTATTCCCTTGGCGAAAAAAAGTATCCCATGTTCTTTTTTCCACGATTGTATGTATTTAGTATTTTTACAAATTATGCCAAACATATAAACACTGCACGAAAAGTAAGGAAATTGTTTTCTGGTAGATTATTTATTTGTTGAAACACTGCTTCTTGCCAGTAAATCTTACACCTTTGGAAAGCCTGTTTATTTTCCTTTTAAATGGCCACATTTGTAAGGAACCTGCATTTGTGCCAACAGAGTTTGTGGGTTATGCTGGTGAAATATTTCCCAAATCCTCTCTGCAAATGCCAAACTTATTCTGCTACTAATTTGTGTGTCCGGTTGGATGATCAAAACCTGAAAAAAAAAAATACATATATATATATTGGCAATTTAACAATTTCTTCATTTAACAAATAAAAACCTCAGTAGTGTGTGGACGAACCATTCACAGCCACAACAGCCTGGCATCTCCTCCTCATGCTGGTCACCAGCCTGGTCACACACTGCTGTAGGATGGCACCCCATTCTTAACAAGAATCTGTCACAAGTCCTGAATGAAATCCAAAAACAAAAACTGTTGGGCATTGGGAGAGAAGATTTGGCAAAATTTTCATTTTCATGAAATATTAGGTGCTGGATTCACTCAAGATTTTTTCTTGAATTTGCTTAGTTGTTTTTTTATTTTTTCTGACAACTAAAAGGCACAGTGTTTTCTTTTAAGTTGACACACAGTGCTGTGGTGGTTGGAACTTGTTTCCTTCTGCAAAATCTGACAATTACTATTGCATCAGCAATATGATAAAATGGTCCTATTTTGGAGGATCACTGATACCTGATAGCAGATATATAATTGAGCACAAACCTTTTTTATTCTTTTTTGACAGGGTCTGTAAACCAACAAAACCCTTGAAGCGTTTACAAGGATTTTATTTTAAGTTCTTGAATTTGCATTTTTATATAGAAATTGCTGCATACAAAGTACTGATAGAGTAAATTAAAACTTATTTTAAGATGGTTATGTAATAACACATGTTTGTACTCCTTGAACCATACACATACCTTGAGAAAAGAATCAATAAAAACCTTTCTCAAAGGGAGAAAATTATAATATGAATACTCAAACATTGGGCTATATCTTACATTTAAAAATGAGAACATGAAGCAAGACATCTCCTACTTCACTAAAAGTACATCCCTATGGTAATTTTGGAAGTTTCGCTAGCAAACTTGGACAGCAACCAATCATAAGCTTTAAAATATGTGCATAAACATAAATTAAAAAAAATACTAATATCATATTTACATTATATTGAAAACAATTGATACAGCCATAAACTTCATTCTTGTGGAGATGAATGTGACAACAGTCTTCTCTTGAAAATAAAGATATTCACATCATGAGGGTCTTAAAAAATTGAAACACTAGAAATGTCATTTAAATCAGTGGTGGGGGAGTCAAAATTTAAAAAAGCTTAGTCTTCATGGAAATATGTATTGTTGTGTTACTTAAAAAAATCTGACAATTACTTCAATCAGTCCTAGATTACTTGGTCAAGTAATTTATGTCTTTAAATGTTTCACAGACTGCTTATTTTCTCTTTTTGGTGAATATATTACGATCATGTGCTCATAGCAGCTATTCCAACAGCACCTGAAGGAAGCACAAGGATCGCAAAGACGTCACAATATGCTACGTCATTATTATTGTTATGGCAGCCAACAAAGGATCTGTCACACTGTTAATCTGCATACCATGGATTAAAACCATTAATGTTTTTAATCGTTTGACCAAACAAGGCCCGACAATAAAAACAACCTGCCATTAAATATTAAAACCTGTTATGCCCTGTTTTTGTAAGTAATCCCACCGCTCGTATAAAATGAGGAGGTCGGGTAGGGATACAATTGTGTTTACGATGCTTTGTTGCTAAGCGACGAGTACACGTCGCAACGGTTCGAGCTGAAAACAAACCGAGCACCTTCTCTAGATGGACTATTAAGATAATTTGAGTTAACCTTAAGCATTTTTTTTTCTTCCTGGGATTTAACCACAGTTTAAACTTTTACTTCATCTGTTCTATATTGATGTTAAATTGTGTGTTTGTGGACTGCTCGGCCAGCAAAGACGTCTGCAGCAACTCTCCTAAGGTGGATTTAAAATGGCACCAAGCTACGCTTCACTCACCAAAGAGGCCATTGTTCTGCTCGATAAGTTCAGTGCAGGCAGACAGTGTTTGGATGACTTCATAGAGGGAGCTTTAGAGGACCTGCAGGTACTGTTTGGAAAACGTAGCTCAGTGTGGCTGTCTGTCCGAGCATACGCCTGACTTGTTTAGTTGTTATCTACTGATAACAATTGTTTTCTACTGATAACTTTTTTTTTCTTTTATCGTTATTTTTTTTTAGGTTTCTCATAATTGTCACGCACAGCACATTGACTGAAAGCGCTTTTTAGATAGCCTAAGTTTATTATTAATGGTCTATTATTATTATTCTTGTTACAGAACGTAGACACTCATCAGAGGAAGTTCATTCTTGATGTTGTTTCTGGGTGTGCTGAGCAGAAGAAGTTACTAGATGTAGTTATCAGTGTCTTCTACGACCAGAATAGGATATCTTTATATCTATCCAAAGGAGACTGCACCCAATTTGCCGGTAAGTTCAGGAACAAAATTTGAACTACCCACCAAGGTAATGATAGTAACTAAGACTTCTGGGCGCTTTTTCATCTTCAAGTTGGTGTTCTTGAGTTCTGAATGCTAATTTGCTTATTTACTTTTTTTATTATTATTTTGAGACATTTCTTAGTTTTAGTCCAGTTTTTACCAGTTGGGAGTTTGTTCTATTATTGTCATTATTGTTTATTTTATCTCAGGGTCTTTAATGAGCTGATATATGTAATACTGTTTTTATCTTTAGTTGTCTGTTACCTAGCCACATTTGCTCTTGATGACATTGGAATACAACGATTCAGCAGCATTGTCAAATCCCTGGACATCAAGAAGATGCACACAGTAAGAAAACTCAGGAGGCTTGAACCATATGGACCAAAACAAGATAATTTTAGCTGAAATACCTTAATAGATTTTTTCTGCAAAAAATATCAAAACTGTTGTTGCAAAACCAGTGACATTATTTTCATTCAATATAAAATTTTGGGGTACAAACAATAGTTTAAATTCTATTGCACACATGAAGGTATATAAATATGTGTAATATACACAACATAGGCCTATTGTGAGGCCCTGTTCTGTTGTATTTAGAATGATCAGCTTAAAACTTTTCTTTTTGGTGTTTGTCTGTAGTTCCTGAATTTCTTCTTCACAAATCTCACCACGTGGATACAGGCAGAGTGGAGTAAAATCTATGATGCTGCCTATGTGGAGAAAAACTGGATTGCCCCCCTACTGAGGTAGGAAGGAAAAATATTTTGATGAACACCAACTGATGATCAAATAAAAGCAATAATCACATATGCTCATTTGTCCTTTAGATGGCGCCCTGAGATCAGTATTCTCCTGGAGCAGCTCTCTCTGCAAATATCTCAAGGGAACCAGATCAAGAAAGGTCAAACTAAAACCACAGAGCCTGAGGAGTTTCTTCTCACCAAACCCAAACCTCCAGCCCTGCCTCAGCCTGAGCTCATTCCTCAGCAGAAGAAATGCAGACCAGTCAGCCTCATTCACAGTTATACACAATTTTAATTAATGTATTTGGTCATTTTGACATCACCAGAAATGTTCTGTATGTTTAATGCATGTTAAGAACAGCATAGATAGCATATATCATTTAGATGTAGACTGTGTATTTCACAACTCAGAGAATTTTTTTACAGGTACCAAATAGCACACACATGCCTCCTAAAGAGAAAAAGATGCTTGAGGAGATAAAAAAGAAGAACCATCAAAAGACTGAGGTATGGTGTCTGCTTCTGACTTCATCAGTAAAAAGTGAAGAGTAAAAGGCAGAGTTAGGAATAAGTTTAGATGCTGAAAAAAATGACAAGATGTCAGAAGAAAAGTCAAGAATTAAGGTGCAAAGTTAACAGAAAGGTTAGAAAGTTCAGAGTCAAAAAGTTGTTGGGGGAAAAAAAGAGAAAATGTAGAGAGAGAAGTCAAAATGTTAAAAAGCCAAAGTTAAGAATAAGTTTTTAGACGTTGAAAAAAATGACAAAATGTACGATGTATTATCAAGAAAAAAAGATGCACAGTAAAGAGAAAAGTTTATGCAATATGTTTAGAGTCAAAAATCACAATTTTTAGAAAGAAAATCAAAAAGTAACAACATTTAAGGCAAAGTTTCAGGAAAAAATTAGTTGAAATGTTGGGAGATAAAAGCGCAAATGTAGAGCATTACATTTTATTTTAAAAAATCAAATCTAATATTTTCTTTTTCATGCCAGGCTCTACCACGATTCATTATAACTGTATGCTTTTCCATACATCCATTAACTATGCCTCTTATCTCATGTGGGAAACCAGGAAACCTGGCAGCTCATACTTTCTATTTTTCATGAAGCTGTAATGAAACAAAATTTTGTCTTACTTTTTAGGAGCTGCTCTATGAAGCGAATTTGAAACAGTTCAAATGTGGAAATACACAGAAGTCCGAACACACCAAGGTTACTACTGTCTTTTTAAATGTCTTTTAATTTAAAAAGCTTATAGTTTTTCTTGTCAAAAATCACAACAGCAATCCTAAATCTGTTTAAATCTGTGATGAAATTTTCTCCAGAAAGTGCTGTCACAGATTAGAGAAGAAATGGATTCAAAACTGAAGTTCAATTCTGTTTATTCCTCTCGACTTCCATCCACTAAAAAGGTAAGATATGATTATATTTTACTAGTCTCAGTGAAACAGTTTAGACCTTATAGTTGTGAATGTGTGAATGAATAATGTCAACTAATTTGTGTATATTTAATTTCCATCAAATTCAGACCAACAACTGGCCCATCAAGCTTAACAGCGCCGCCATTCTGAGGCAGGGTGTGCTGTGCGACCGAAAGGTGGAGGAGGAGCTTCAAAGGTACACCAGGAAATTAAACTGCCATTACTTAACCTTCAATTCAAGAGAATGAAGTTGTCTTACAATCAAAATCATAAACAGGACAGAAGATCTGTATTTAACTTTAATTTTAATTGTATCAAAGCCAAAGCACAATTCTATTAAAGGTGATCCCAGGTAAAGTGTTTGAAGGTTAACTCAATGATTGCAGTTTTGTATAAATAATCAAGTCATTATCTAACGGATCATCTTCTTAGTTACAATACAACTTTCAATTGAGTTATTACATAATATTGTCAACTAATTACAGCTGATAATATTATAGGATTAAGCATAAAAATTGGGTATATTGCATATTTTTCCTTAAACTTCAACATGGCTATATCATCATTTACAGGAATTTTATATAAATGCAGAAAGTATTTTAAAAAACAGCTTAGGTAAATTCTTGCACAAGTTAATACTCGATCAAAATATATTTTTTTCCGGGATTATACAAAGACCTAGACTAACATACAATTTTTGTTTGTCATGTAACTAACCCAGTGGCGTAGCACTAACCTTACCCACCAGATGGACCGTTCAATACTTTTTACTTGTCAATCTTGAATCTTGACAACAGTCCATATGAATGTATGGAAATGGTCAGGACCTTTTATATCTGGCAGGCAATTGGGCTTTTGTTCCATCAGTTACATTCACTACGGGTTACATAAGATAATGTAACAGGCGTTTGCTACTGCCGTGGTGTAAAGTGGAATAATACTCTGTTAGGCCTAACCTAAATCCTTTGTAGGCCTAGCCTGCATCTTTGGCCAAAGGGAGAGAAGGGACATGACGGCAAACCAGTGTGTGGTTCAGTCAGTTCTCTCAGTTTATTTTAGGATAACTCAACCTTTTTATGCAGTGTGAAAAACAGTGATGTGTGACAGACTACTATCCTTCACCGTGCCCTGATATGTGGAGCATACGACAAAGTCTCAGTTGCTTTACGTATCAATGATATAGATTTTTAATCAGAGACTCACAAGTGGACAGCAAGACAAAGGCTCTGCTGCTTTACCTGAGAGCAGGGTTAACATTGATTTTTAAATTTGCCTTATACCATAAAGTACAAAACTTAAGCCACTGCGTAGAATAAAGTCCCAGCAAAACATGGCTGAAGTGGAGCAAACATATCATTTCTATTGAGAAATGCTTCCAGTGTTGATATATGTTTTTCATTTAATAAACAAATAAGGTCCTGATCTGATAAAACTGCTACTGAAGCTGTTAGCATTTATGCTAATCTCCGTACAAGCATTCATTTTCTGCTGTCATCTTGCTCATAGCTCCCACCTCTTCCTGCTTTTTTCATGAGCATTTGATGTTGATTGGAGCTTGGCAAAATGAATCTGTCTGATTACAGACAATGAGTGTACCATAGCAGTCCTTGGTGGAGGGAAAATGAACTCCATTATAATGTTTCTGAAGTGCAGTGTTTCCCACTGAAATATTCTGTACTTGGCAGGTGGGGATGCCAAATGGGAGGGGGAGGTCATCTTGACAGTATTCATCAGCAGTATGTGATGCGCAAACAACAATACCTGGGATTTGAAATGCTCAACTCAATATTCTGCAGCCACTGCAGGTGAACTCTGATTGTGGAGGCTTACTGGTGATGAAGAAATGCTCTTAAAATAATTTGAGTGCTGGAGTACAGGATGATTGTCACCAAGTACCTACAAATAAATATCTAAAGGACCACAGGGGAAGTTTTTCTCTAAATATGAGAAATGAAGTCAATTAACAATAGGCGAGTTTAAGGGAATGCCCCTCTTGCATGAATGGGGATTATAAGTGGATTTTTCTTTTTATTTAAATGGTTCAAAGAATATACATAGGAGGCTGTAAATATCATTAAGTGGCCCACCCAAGTATTCTTTTTCTGTGGAAAATAATGCTGTTTCATGAGAATCATTATATTTCGCTTCCCCATGTATGATTTAACTATTGAGAAAAATCCTTGAGTTGTGCCTACATCCTCTCACAGAAAACTAAAGCAGAAGCTCAAACAAAAGTCATCAAGCGTCCTGAGGGGTTGATGGCCTGATGGTTACCTTAAGTTTTTCCACATGCAGAGGTTACAGTCTTCCAAGCTAATTGTCTGCCCTCAAGTCTGGCCTGTTGCTCCTTTCCTGTATATCATTCCCCTCTCTCCAGTTTCCATCTCTATCCACCATCCTATCTGATACAGCTTCAAACCTGTTGACATGATTATTGCACATATTCAAAGATCACATCGCCTATCCGTCCCATTGTTTGCCATGCTCTCATTACCCCCACTCACCCTTTATAAAATGTGCTCTTACATCTCTTGCAGGGGTTTAAAGGTAATTTCTTTGCATTTGTGTTGCAGAATGGAGCGTCTGGTGGAGGGGGCCCGCGAGCCATCGCCCTTCCTGCAGTGGCAGAGGGATATGCGTGAAAAGGATCTTCATGAGCAGCTGGCAGTCATCGAGCGCAGGCGTTTGGAGGGACGCATCAGCCATGAAGAGGCAGCTATGGCACGCACACGCTTAATGGAACGCAACCAGAAGACTGCTCAGCTGAAGAAAGAAGAGGTGGGTGAAGATCACTCAACAGCTAATAAATTAAGGATTTTTGCAGAAGGTTGCTGCGCTCTTTAAAGTGTAACAAGATGGTCAAGACAAAAACTTCACTGTATTTGGAGAGGTCTTTTAAAGTATGTGAGAGGGTGTTTTTAATGATTATTTTGTTTTGTACTTCCAGACTGCTGAGCTGATGAGGAAGTATGCAGAAAAGAGGCTGCAGGATGAAAAAGAAATGAGAGACTTGGTACAACAGGTCGCAGAGGGCCACAATAACTCAAAGGCAGCTAAAGAGAGGATTCAGAAATTCAAGCAAAAAATCGGTACGCCTCTGTGTTTGGCATTAATTTATTAAAGTCATGTTTATACAAGGATTTGCTCTTATTCTCAACTTTTTCATGCACATTTTACAGTTAAAGAGGTCTCGGAGCAAAGTCGAGAGCTCCTCCGACAGGCATTGGAGGAGGCCCAGGCGGAGCTCCGCAGGAAATTTGAAATCATCTGTGAAATCCGTGCCCTCGAATCTCTACCTCATAATAGAGTGAAGCATTTTGATGACACAGAGGTGAGCACAAAGGAGAACAAATGTTATATGACATTTGATTCTGCAGTAGGCGCATGGATGGGTGCCTGAAATACATGAAAATACTTTTAAAAGGTGTTTTAAGCGCTTGGAGTTTAGATAAAATGCTTGGAGTTGGAATTGTCTCTTGCTCATAATGAATAGCTTTAACTAATTCAACACTTAGCTTATTAGATAGAGTTTATGGTAACTCAATTGTGGTATCTATAAAAGATATCACATGCAAAGTTTCCAGTGATCAGGAAAACAATTCTGCCTCTGCATAAATTAAAAAAATCAGCTGTGAATAAAGTTTAGGTTTTATTTTGAAACCATTATGTTTAGGACAAAGAGGCATCAATTCAGTCCACAATGCCAGCAGCAGTAGTCCACTTCATTCTTGTGTTGAAAAAGTCTGGAGCCATTACATATTACAACAATATGCATGTTTCCATCTAAGAATTGTTATTTCTTGCTCCATACAGGGAGGAAGCTTGTGTTAAACAGTGAGATACGTAAATAATATTTAATATTTGACCTCAAAATAACCTTGAAACTTCCTTGAAAGATAATCTTGGATCTGTTATCTGTCCAAAGCATAATGTTTGTTTTAGTATGATAAAGCGCTGAAGTAATTATTCTTGTAATTCTTGTATTCTTAATATATGTATGTAAAATATATAAACATAATTTATCACAGCTGTAAAAAAAAGGCTAAAAAGGCTTTCAAATGCATCTTGAAAGTTCTTGAAAAGTGCTTGAGCTTTACCTTGGAAAAGATGTACGAACGCTGTATACTATGATTTAATCTTTCGTTCAATGTCAGACTGCAGGCCACGAGCTGCTAGGAGAGATGTCCCTGTGTGAGCTGAGGGAACGACTCGCCCTCCTCAAGGAGGCACAGCTGGCGGAGCAGCAGGAGAAACGGGAGCAAATCCTGGAGGAGAAGCAGAACAAGAAGCAGATGCTGTTAGAGCGGCTGGAAACCATTGACCTCCACAGGAGAGAACTGGCACAGGCTGCAGCCATCAGGTCAGGGACGCATTTGGTTCTGACAGCACAGATACTGAATATAGTCAAGGACGCTGGAAGTCAGTTTGAGTTGTGGGTGCTGAGAAAATTTAACCTCAGGGTCCAGGATTATCAGTACTATAAAAATTAAGAGAAACACCAACCTCAAACAAACAGTTCACATAGACTGAGGTTAGATTTTCTACCACTCAAGTGTTATCAGGCAGGGCCTTGTTATTTTTTTTTTGTATTTTGCAAGTATTTAGCAAGCAACTCCCTGGAACCATAATATAGAAACAGAACAACCCAAGTAAGGCTTCAGCAGATGAATTTCTGTGAGTAGGCTGGGTACGTGCTTTGCGCACACTTAAGCACCTTGAGCAGATCAGCAGATGTAAGTGTGCCCCAAATGCATGCAGGAGATGTTTGGAGAGTAACAGTATTTTAACAGAGACTACAAAGTGCAGTGTTGTTCTCATACACCTTTGGTAAACTAAGATTAATTAAAACAGCCATTAGTTGAGATGCATGCTTCTTGCTTCCTTTCTCTCTGATGCTGCACTGTATCAGTATTTAATTGGTGAGTGGACAAGACTGGAAGAATCCCTTTCCACAGCTTTTCTTCATCATTATGTCAAAACGGTGTTTTTAGAAAAAACTGTGATAATCTTATATTGTTAACAACTTTTTAGTAGTGCAGCTTTTATTGAAAAGACTCCCTAATTTAAGACAAATGAGCCGTATATCTGTAGGCAACTCTATCTTGTGGGTCTGCACTGCCTGAAGCAGTTTTGAGGTTATAAAGAGGAAAAGAGACTAAAATTTCAGATCTAAGATAAAATGTAGTTATGCTGCTCTGCCTAGCAGGAAATTATTTCTTTGATCGTACTGATTATATTGAAAAACTTTTAAAAAACACCTTTACTGGTTAGCACAATGAAAAGCTCCAACCTGGCATGAGCTGTATCATAAACAAGCCACAAACTATTATCAGAAGACAAAAAGCGACCACACATAATGCTGCACTTTATCTAGATATTCCAGAAGTCAAAATAAAAAATAAAGGGTTCTTGGATCTGATGGTTTACTTTTTATTGATTTTAGGGGATACAGCAGCACCCTCAGCACCCCTACCTATATGTCCCTAAATATAGCACACTTGCGTATTTATGAAAAGTTTTGGCATGTTGCAGAAATGAGGAGAGGAAAAACAGGCTGAGTATTCAGCAGGCAGTCCCTCAGGATGAGACAGTTTTGGCTCTGCAGAGGAAGCTTGAAGAGAAACAACAAGAGCGCCAAAGACTGAAGCAAATCGGTAGCAAGAGGGCCAAAACCTCGGAGCAAGCAGTCACGCAGTCTGTTAAAAAAACAGAGACACACAGCAGAGTGAGTATGATATCACAAACAAAACACAAAAAACACTGAGCTGACATCTCTCTGTAAATACATTGTTAGCTCTGTCTGTTTCTCTTAGTAGAGAGGTTTTTCTAACCATTTGTGTGAACACAGTTTCTCTTGCCTCTCTCTTTGTCTCATTCTGCCAGAAGGAGATAAGCTGGGAGGAACTGGAGCTGAGCTTAGAGCATCATATCCAGAAGGAAACTCCTTATGCTGTTCTCTGATGAAAACATTACAGGCTTAAATATGTTGCGACATGCTCCACAGGGCCTGTAGATGCTTCATTTGGTTTAATCAACTTTTCATCTGAGGTTTATGTTCTTAATTTCACAGGTTTTTAATAAAATTGCTGTAGAAGTATTTGAATGCCATGGTGAATTTCTTCCATAAATGAACAGATTATTTTGTGTTAATATTAGGCTGCTTTTGGGTCCTTGGTATGTAAGATTATGCAGAGTTGTTTATCCAATACTGTGACTGTGTTTTATGAGTCTTAACTGCTGTGCTGAGGTTTTTTTTTATATCTCTACGACATGAAATACTACCACCTTTGCATGTGTCATGAAAAGGGAAGTGAAGCTTTAACTTATGACTTGTGAAGAAATTTTCCTTCCCCAAAACAACATTAATGTTATTTCTGTGTGTTTCATGTTTTGGTAACAAGTTACAGTAAAATATGTAATCATGCTTACTCAGAGGTTATTCACAAGTGTGTGCTGTAAGAAAATTCCCACAGAAAAGCAGAACAATTGATGGTATAAGAACAACTTATGACAGCTCACTTATGTAAGTTGTTTTTCTGTAATAGCATATATGTGTAAAAGCTAAAGGTCAATAATAGTTCAATAGATGGATATTTGATGCACATAGAAAAGTTAATTAGAGATAGTTCTTTGTATGTGTAAACATTCCTACCTGATAAAAGTGATTTTGATCCTGAATAATGTCAATAACTGGACATAACAGTATATAATTATAATTATGCAGATACATTTTCTCTGTCATAAGGTCACATTTCTAGATATTTAAATTCCCTGATCTGATTTATAGCATGATGTACAAATTGACCCTTTGTTAAGCCTCACCCTCCTTGCTTAATGTTCCAAGGTTAGACAAAATCTCGTGTGCTGGGCTCCTTCCCATTTTATACCTTGCAATTTGACACACTTTTGTATATATTTAAATTATTTGTTTCTTATGTAAACGTTACCTTACTGTAAGAATTAAGACAATGATATAGGTGATCAAGGAAAACTTAAATGTTTAAATTCACAAAGTTAAAAGTATAACTAAGTTTTGGTGCGTGTAATGTCAACTAAAAATTGCTTTCCCTCGAAGACACATCAAAAAAAGGGCAGCTGGTTTAGCATAACATTATTACTTTTAATTAGGTATTAAGTTGCCTTTTATTGTTGTTCTAATTGTAGGGTTTTTTATACTTTAACTAGGTCATTGCGTCCTTTCTTATTGGTCTTCTTTTAAAAGATCACAACTCAGGAAGTGCACCAAAAATTTCATAGTATTAAAGTACAATGACAGTAAATCTAATCAATTCTGTTCTGTTCTATTCCAACACTACTAAGCTAATGTAACCTAAAAGTGACATCACTGACACAATATGCCAATGTTATTTGTTATATAATGTAAGAAAGTTTGCGATGATGTTAATGTCATAGCATTAATATGAAATATAACCATAACATCACATTTGATCAGAACATAAATTTTTCACTTGCTTCCAAGTACACTCAACTACTCTTTGTGATTGTTGATAAGTTAAATTGTGAGTGTAGTTGTCCACAGAGTCAAATCCAAAGAGGACATTTGTCATAATTGACCTTCACTTTGAGAAACCAGGTAAAATTTACTTACCAACTATGATGCATTTATCTTGTGTGGCTCTTGTGTTTCTCTTACTGGCAGTAGCCCAGCAGTGGTTTCTTTAAGAGGAGCCTAGTTGATTGGTTGATCAGTTTACTAATCAGAGAGCCAGTTTACAAAACAGAGCTTTGATAGTTTAGTGCAGGGATGAAGTGTTCATGTAGTAGTCAGCACCACGCTGGTTCCCTTGAAAAAAGTCTGAGGGGATTTTTCAGTTGCTGATAATAAGCTCTATTGCAAAAAAAGTTCTTAAAAACTACATGTTTTGTTCATCATGACAGTCTTTACAAGTGAATACTTCTTTCATTATTTTTGAAGTATGATCAGAATCAACAAGAGTAAAAAGCTATAGTCAGGCCATCATGGAACTACAACACGGCAGACCACCTGTAACACCACCACCTCTAAGATCCAACTTTTATTTCACAGCCATACTTGATCAAGTTTGTGTTCATGGCTGTGTCAATTACGTTTTTGTAACATTTAATGTGTGCAACCAGCTCTATAGTCCTAGTTAGTAGTTTGTTAACAAGGATCCTTTAAAAAATCAATGATGATCTAAGACTCATGAGTGGCTACCACATGGCAATGTGTCCTTGGGCAAGACACTTAACCCAATGTTGTTCCCACTGCTACGTCAGTGGTGTATGAATAGATATGAAAGGGCATGAATGTGTACACTTATACTGATGGATAACTTCCACAGAAACTCAGAACCAACAGTGAGTGAATGAGTACATGTGACCTGCAAAGTAAACATTTTAATATTCAGACTAGAAAAGCACTATATAAGGTCAAATCCATTTACCATTAATCTACGAAAAAAGAAAAAAAAATTCTCTGAGGCATAGACGAACAACTCTGGAGGAAAATTTAGCGATCATATCACAAATGAATTACGTTTTGGGGCTGAAAATGATGCATTTGAATTATTTCAACTGTCATACCTGATCCTAAAGTTGGAAAACTGAAATAATCTCTCATAAAATAAATACTACACATATATTTGTCAGGAACATATTACAACCAGAATTTGCTGTTGCATTTCACTTTAATATTGATGTGTTCTTTTGATTTTTGACATCCATACAACCTTATTAAAGCAGCCATTTACTCTGTGTTTAAACATTTGATCAAAAACTATTTTTTCCTTTTACTTCAGAAGTTCTTTCCTCTGGTAATTTTACTTCGACCTAAATGAATGTCATAATGTACCTCGCTCAGGTACATTATTGTGGTGGCCTGCCTTTTATCCCCTTGTCCAAAATTATCTCATTCCCACAGCCTATTTTATTTAAGGAGGTTAAAAAGACAAAACAAAGCTTTTCACTTGTATTGTTTGCTAAAAATACAATGAAACTACGTAGTTCTCGTCCTTAAACAACAAAATACTTCCTGTAAACTACAGAGACCACTTTCAGTGCTCCGCATTACATGACATTTGATTTGACCTCAGCGTGACGCCGTAGCGCCCCCACTGGCCGCCCCGCGCCACTGCGGCGTCTCTGCCTGAATCCAGCCCATTTTTCTCAGTTTTTCCCTCTAAAGCAAAATCACATGATGTGTATTTTGTCATATGATACTGATGAGAGGACCTGAGCCCACTCGCAGCGAGCGTCACTGACGTCCTCCGTGAAAAACAAGGACAAGGAGCCCACTTGTCAGGGATGAGATGCTGTAGCCGGACAGAGTTTGGTGGAAGTACTCGATAATCTGAAGAGGATGGCCCGTCGGGGACTTCTGCCTGCGATCTGTGCCGCTTACCTGCTGGGTGAGTTTGGACTTTTCCAACACTAAAATTCATAAAAACGGGAATAGACGTGATATGAAGGGTCGTTTTCACGTTTAACAAGCGTTTGAGACTACAGTAGCTCTTATAAAAGCGATTCAAGGATGCCTGTTAACTAAACTGGAGGAAACAAGCTAGCAAAGTATTAAAACAGTGGTTCTCAACAGCTGGGTTGGGACCCAGAAGTAGGTCACTGAACTGTTTTCAGTGGGTCTTGAATGAAAACTTAAAAAATAAAATGTGACAAAACTCTAGTGTAAGCCATAAGTGAACATACCTGCATATATGTTGTTTTTGATCAGTTTTGCCATGACAGTGAGTCAAAAGTTGTGTTTTCTCAGGATCTTGACATATTTATCTTATTATGCTGGAACAATAAAGCTGATTTTCCCATGATAATGTGAAACATCTGTAGATTTCTCACAATTTACATGCTTATGCTCACAGCATTAGAGTTTGAGGCTTACAAGGGAGATTTTCACATCTAATATTAGCATTGATGCCTGTGTAGGCGTTGGTAGCTCATTTCAGGGTACATGAAGATGTTTGTCATCCTAAGTGGAGGAAACAAGCTATCAAGTATGAAGACAGTGGTTTTAAACTGGTGGGTTGGGACCTTAAAGTAGGTCACTGAACTGTTTTCAGTGGGTCCTGTGTATTTACAGTGCTTAACAAATTATTAGACCACCTCCCAATGTAAGGTTTGTGCTACAGCTGTCCTAAATTAACAGTAATTAGCAAAACCATTTGTCATGCTTCTGTAATGGTTAATACAGCAGTATGTAGAAACTCTTGAACCAAAATGATATTTTTAATGCTGAAATCAAATGTTAGTAGTTATCCATGAATTTTCCAATCTACTGTTTAAAAAAAACAGAGAAAATATTAAAGCACATTATTATGTGTTAAATTAGATGTCATATTATAATTATTTCCTTGCATTCCTGAACAGAAAAAGTCGTTTTAGTGGTTGAATGTTATGCTTGATTAATTTCTGACTTCTCAGAGAAGCCCAGTGAGCAGGCTTGGGTATAAAAAGGCAAATTGAGTCTGAAAATCCTCGTTCCTGTTCAATATCTATGTCCAAGAACAATAATATTTTCATTTTTTAAGTTTTTGAAAGATTTTTAAACTATGTATATTTTCTCATTTTTATGACAGGTGGTCTGACAAATTTGTTAAACACTGTTCTGGCAAAAACTCTAGGATGTTGTGTGTAAGTGGACAAAATAAACATATATTTTATTTTAATCAGTTTTGTCATGATAATGATTTAAAGTTAGTTGTTTTTTAGAGGGTTTGACATATTTATCTTATAATGCTGGGACAACACAGCTAGTTTTTCCCATGATAATGTATGTCTTTTGATATATCTGCAGATTTTTTGGAACCAACCAAAATTTACATGCTGCTACTCATAACACAGTAGGCTAAAATTAAATGGATGCATGCATGTTTGCTTTTGTAATATGTTCGTCCTGTCCTGACTTGTTTTACAGTGGTGTGTTGCTTTTATGCAATATTTCCGATTAATCAACTTGCAGTTTCTCGGTATAGAGGTTGTGTTTGGTAATGAGTCTGAATCAGCTGAGAACCACTGCTCTAAAATGAATGTAAACAATGTAGGGATTTCTCTGTGCTAATTACATGAAGAAAACCTTCTCTTAACCAGTTGTCATTAAGAACTTTCTTAATGAAGTCCTGAGAATGAATGCAATCCGCTGCCCTATCATCCTGATGCAACTGAACTCTGTGGCATGTTGTTGTGGTATTGCTCTAATCTCTTTGTAGAGACTTACAGTGCTGACGTTTGACCCTTCCAAAACTCTCAGGATTACAACATTTCTTTCTGCCACTTTACCACCACAGCAGACTCCAAAAGGGAAAGAAAAAGAACTTTGGGAGAGAAATGTTTTGTCAGGGCCCTAGCAGACTGAAGCAGAATAATCACATGACCCCATTTCTGAATAATTGCATCTCACGAGGAGGATGGCTCTTTTTCAAGCAAGCACTTAAGCACCTGGCTAATGTGATTACTGCTACAATATGAGCTCTGTTTTGCTGTTATGCGTAAACTTCCCCCCACCTTCTTAGTGGCTGGATAAGTTCAGTGGTAGATTTCAGATGTTGTGGAGATATTTAAGATATCCTGATAACAAGGCTGATTGAAGAAATCAGGAAAGTTTTTATGGGGTAATACGCAGAACTGGGCAATGTATCAAGTTTTAAGGATAGGCTATGAATATATTTACATTTATTTCCTTATATTGATGTTTGGCAAACATTTTTGTAAGTATAATTGTATCTGTTTGTATATCAAATATAAAGTGTGCCACGAGTCTCAAAGAATTTCCAACAGAGGTGTTGACATAAGACAACAAAACAGCAAAGAGCTTAAATCTTTTACCAAAATATATATGTACAGGTAGGGAGGGATCTTATTTTCCTAACACAGTCATCCATTTTTGAAACTGAAATCAGGCCCACAGGGTTGTTGCACAGTTAATTCCTTTTTCTCTCACATGAAGCGAGTTTATGATTCACCAATGCATCTGTTATTTCTATTTGGCAGATATTAATTGCAATATCCATCCATGTAATGAAGGCAGGGCTCTCTTATGATGGCCACAGAAACACATGCATCAAAAACACACATATGCATGTATACACACACATTCAAGGCACATATTGCTTTGAGGAAGAAACTGTGCTTATGTCTGTTCGTCCAGACTTTATGTGATCTATAACAGTTCCCGGAGGGCAGGAGGTTAAACAGCTGGTTACCTGGATGGGTACAGTCACTACTGATGGCTGAGGCCCTGCTGAGATATCAGGTGTTGGAGATCTGTTCGGGGAAGATAGAGGACAGCCAACGATTATCCTGTGCCATGTTTATTTACCCTTTGCAGAGCTAGTGAGAAAAGTAAACAAAATAACTGGTTCCTTGAAAGGGTCAGAACATAGTAACCCATCCTGCCTTCACTGCTTACCGTTCTTTGAATTGAGGTGTAAGAATGTCACTCCATGAGGTGTTTATACCAAACACAAAACCAGTGTTTCAGTTTTGTAGAAAAACTTTGCATAATGAGAAAGGAAATGAGGAAGTACCCTGCAGAGGTTTTGTTCTCTCATTATGTGAACTTTATCAGGGAAACAGAAATGTTGTTTTGCTGTGTATATTACACATCATGGAGTGTCATTTTGTCCACTGAAGTCCTCAAATCTTAGAGAGAAGTAAAACTGACTGTGGTCCAAGGCTACAGCAGATCTCCATTCAACCTTTGGACATCTATTTATTTCAGGAGAGTTTGGCTGACAGGGCAGAAAGCAAGAAGAGATTAAAGGTGGTCCGTCACAGGATAGCAACACAAAATGTGAACGAGATACAAAACCAGAACTGCAGCAGTCGTAGGTCCTGCTTACCTGTTAAGCAGCCTTTCATTACTATGTGTTCATGGCAATCATGGGAATGCTAAACATACAGTCTCCATTATCCAGACCTTGTCCTCTATAAAATTCAGAATTAACTGTCTTTGAAAACTTAAGGAAATATTTCAGGAAATGTTAGCTTTCTACAATATATATATATATAATAGAATTTGTTAATTTAACACAAAAATAAATCAATATCAAATTTTACAAACTGTTTTTTTGAAAATCAGTTCCAGTTAAGAACAGGTCCCATCTATCTTGAGAAATCAACATATTTGCCTTTATTCCTGACAAGTTGATGATTGATTTAAGTTTGTTATGACTTGCAAAATGATGATGCCATGCTTGGGCAAGAGGCAGTCAGCACACACAACAAAGTAGAAATCGAGAAAGTAATCATGGCAGACAGGAGATAGAAGCATTCAGTTGTGAGGCACTGCGTGCAGTATCTTGAAATTTAAAGCCATAAAAAGCCATAGAAGGTCATATTTTTACCCATGTGATATCTTAAATATAAGAAAGGACATAAACTAAGATGGTCTCTGTCAAATCTGCTCCAGGTAATGGCAATGTCAACTTAAGAAAACACTTATCAACAAACTTTTTATGCCTTGGCTTTTACACTGGACATTATAGCTAACTGAGTTTTTGCAGCTTTTTTCATGTGTGCATATTGATTTCATTTTTTTTTTTTTTTTTACATTTTTGTTGAGCAAACCACAGATAAAAGATTGGTCTCAAAGAGCAACAGAGATGCAGGCTGGTGCCTTTTCCAACTGTTTCAGTTTTAGTCAGATAGAACAAAGTTCAGATTTGTTTACAGCAAACATTCAGAGTACTTTAAACAGGGGTTTGCTTTCTTGAAGACCTGTGAAGGTCTGGGTTTGATCTGGAAACAGAATGTAAGCAGCAGTGTATGTTACTGTTTTGAGTACCAGTTTGTACAGCTGAACTTTGATTCATTAGGTATAACTCTGCCATAGATGTAAATCATTACTGTTCATTTTGCATTTTATATTTGGGTTAAAACGATACCAATACCAGTATCTGAGACATTACTAAAGCCGAACATACTTGCACTCAAAAAATTGGTCAAAAATTGGTGATCCGGTACTCACTATCATCTTGCCTCTCATCATTTAAATAGGTAACGAAATTTAGTCATGTCATCAGTTCAGTGATATTTTTACATAAAGAAGGAAGACAAAGGTATAAAAGACCACAAACTATGCACCGTCAAACTGTCAGGAGGAGGATTTAGGGACATCTGAAAAAATAAGTCAAACCTGAAATAGTTTTAAAACTGTTTATGCTATTACGTACTCATAGTGTTGTTGATTACCCACATGCAAGGACTTGTACTTCTTCTTAGTCTAAACAAGTGATGAATCTCTACTTCTTATTTCATTTTACTAAAAAGCTCTTGCAGGAAGTTTTAAGTTGGCTATAAAACTAACTGATTTTAACACTGATGTATGTATATGACCTACAAATAGACAGGAGAGTGACAGTGGATAGGTTTGTGAAGGGGGGTGAGAGAGAGCAGGGAAGGACACTCTGCAAACTGGCCGCAGGTTGGATATGAACCCTGGCCGGCAGAAGTTTGTATATGGGTTGTACCTGGTTGCTTACCACACCGCCAAACCAGCAACTTTTTTGGGGTAAGCTACATGTGTGAATGCAAACAAATAAAGTTTTCATCTCAGCTGTGGTCGTCATTTTTCCTGTTGGCCTTTTTTTCACACGAACACTTAAAAATTCTTTAGACAAAATAATAAATTTCAGGCTAACCCTCCCCTTGAAGTTCCTGAATTGTTTGTTCACACTTTCCTGTCAGGCATTAAAATGGGTAGGGAGGAAAAAATACAAGGAGGCTAACAGGAAAAATTCAGGGTTAACGTGCTGGTGAAAAAAAACTGCTGTTTTAGGCCCCATTAATAAAAGGCATTAACATCTATTTTGGGTATTTAGTTACCAACTGATTATCCTCAAGGCTTTTGTGTACATGTTTCAATGAGTACTGAAAGTGGGTTGATATCCTATACCTCAGACTACATACAGAGGTGGACCGGGATGCCTTCTTTCAGATTTGATCGGACGCATTGAGTCCAAGATGCACATCACACATTGAAGAGGTCATATTTTGCCTGAAATCAGGTTCATGTGTTTATCTCTGATGTCTGCTAGAGTCACTAAAGTTCAAAAAAACGTTGTAGTTTCATATACAGTGTACCCCTAGTTGTCCTGTACTCAGGGTTTCTGAGATGCTCTGTTAGAGCTCTTGCCCCTTTTAGGCTCCCTCCCCTACGTGGGCCCAGTGCGCTCTGATTGCCTGACAGGTCAACTCTGTGGTAATGTGTCAGTTAGCCCTGCCCAGCACCATGTTGTCAACAACTCTGGTGTGGGCTTGCTACCACTAGCCAATGGGCTTTAACTGATGATGAAACAATGGTAGGATGTCACACTGATAGGTCTGTTTGAAAGGGGCGAAAGGAACAAGGTGTTTTAGGCAGCTTCAGTCACCGGAGAGGGAATGTCTTAATGCTGCAGATTTTTTATATTGTTCAAAGAAGTACTTTATTATGCAGATGAGACATATTAAAACACCAAAGAGCATATCAAACTTAAAGTGGCATGATACAACCTCTTTCAAAAAATGCCTTCCCTTTAGTTGATATAAAAATCAGAAGGCCATTACAAAGAAGATTTGTGAAAAAAAATAAGCACTGCAAGTCTCTTAGCTGATGGCTAATTGTCCTGATTCATTTCACTTCATTGCACAGTTTCAGTTGCAGGTGGTCTTAAAAGGCACATTGTCATAGAATTGTGTGTACACACAGTCAGCTTGGTGCCCAAAATGACTATTGTGGAAGTTAAACCTTGTTAATTCATTGTATAAACAGGGTCAGATGGTGTGGTCGCACTACACTTCTCTCTGGATGTGCCAGACCGTAACACCCAGGTCAAATTAGCCTAAACACCAAATGCTTTATTTGAATTAAGGAGCCTTTTGAAATAAAAGCAGCACTTCATAATGTATGTATGTCTATTAATCAGCAAACTACAGTTCTCATTTCTTGGATAACTTTATTTTATTGAAAAAGAAAAGTGCTTTGAAAGTGAGCATTTCACTGCTCCTCACTGCTGGTGCCTCCAGAATGCTTCGTGAATGGCTGTCAGCAAGCAGCGAGGAATCTTCATAAAAATTGAGCCACTTTTCTCCTTAGATAAGTGAAATTATTTTATGAAACTAGAGGGATGAATTGTTGTCAAATAAATACATGTTATAGAGTGCAGCTTTTAGCTGAAAAAAGGCTACTTTATTCAAATAAGCTGGTTTGTCAATGGACTTGAGAGGCTTGGTTTTTGCCATCCAGGGATTATCGAGGGGCTTTACCTTTACAATCACACATGCAGCTCACTCATAATCACTCATGAAATTTTCAGGGTTTTTGTGCATGTGTGAATGGCACCCCAGCCAATTCCTCTGATGTTTAAAAATGAAGCCAGTGCAGAAGTGCCAAAAACTGCAGTTCCTCAGTTTCCACTCAATGCTGGCTTCAGAAATATCAAAAGTCATGTTTTTCTAGGTGGGAAAAAGCTGATTTTTACTGCTGACACTAACATATTTACAGCCTTGTTCACCAAAATTCTTTGGTTTGAATGGTTGATACATTTAAGTCCTCTCACTTTATGGTGTTTTTTTTTTATATATACCACCAGTTTTGATTTATGTGGGATTTTTGGTTATACAGAGTTACAGGCATGATTGACATGGCTAAGAGCCTGCGCTGTTTCACTATTGATCAGATTACTATAAATCCTGCTTCAGCCTGGCCTCTTTGTTTGCTCGTAGGTTGATCTAAAGTGAAGTTGAGAGGGTTCTTAGTTTATGGTTTTCAAAGCGTTCCAAACATACTTTTTTTCCAAAGGTTGTTTTTGGGCTTTCCTGTGGGCCAGTGGATATAGTTGAAAAGGGGCAAGATGGGGGGAAGACATGGGGTCCAGGCCTAGATTTAAACTCACACTGACCATGAATTGTGTACATGGGGCATGCTAGGAAACTGCTCAGCGTGCGGCGTCACCAAAAGGCTCCTTTGATGATCAAAAAGCTGACGTCACTCTGGCTTTGTCCCAGTCTTACTACAGTTAGTGCCTCTAGTCCCCTGGCATAATTCCCCTCTCGCCGCCACTTTATTGCTCAACAGGCAAAAACATCCTGCTCAGAGAGACAAGTGTGAACAAGCAATGCAAGATATTTTCAGGGTCAGAGCTCCTGAAATTGTCTGGGAGCATTCATGAGTGCATGTGTTAAAAGTAGCTTCGTATTTCTTCCTTGGGTAGCTTTGTTGCTATTCAACTTTTTTTCAGAGTTAAGTGAGAGCTGTGCTTTTAAAGTAGCTTTCCCTGATACTGGTATGTTCATGCTAATGTCACGCCTCATGTTCTGTGTGAAAATATGAGCAAAAACAACCTCAGTAAAGCCAGAGCCAGTGAATCCTGGAGATCAACAGTACTGCCAAAGGTCAGACTTAAAGCCCTTAAGTAGAGACTAACAGCACAGGCCGAGTCATTATTTTTCATGCAAAGAAATAGTAAAGATTTGCACTGCAGCTCTTTTAAGGCTAGTGTCTCTTGCAGGCATGGTGCTGAGCCAGACCACCCTTTCTCCTGCTGTGATGAATACCACACCCATCGAGAATGTGACCAGTCTGACTCTAACTCCCGTGATCCTCAGCAGCACGACCCCAGGCTGCTTTGCATTTAACACCTCTACTTGTGAGCCCTGTCCACCGGGATCGCAGTACGACAACAGTGAGTCAACAAACTTTTTTCTTTGAAGCACAGTTGAAATTTGATTACATACTTTCCCCATCTCTACAACCCTGCAGTGTTTAAAACAATATGATTAGATAATAAAGTTAAATCTCAGAGATGGGTTTTTATTCTGTCACAGACACCCTGCTGTGTGCATGCTGTGCCAACCCTGGTCTATGTCTGTTTCCTGGAGCCTGCCTTCCTTGTACCAGGGGTTTCTATCAGCCTCTAGCTGGACAGCAGCAGTGTCTGCCCTGCAACCGTGGCTTCTACACAAAGTAAGAACACAGAGTGTCCTGACAATTTCTGTATATCCTTTTAATCTCATGGCAGTGGCTGAGCAGCTGCATGTTTTTATCACCTTGTATTAGTTTCACAGGAAGTCCTTTATGTCACGCGTGCCCTCCTGGATCCTTCAACAATAACACAGGGGGAGATAGTTGCACAAGCTGTACACCAGGTTTGTTTATTTAACTGTGAACTAAAAGCACTGTGATTAGTGAGTATCAGCAATTACTAATTTACTCTCAGACATAACTAATTTACTTTCATAGCATTACTTTCAGTCATGCTTGCTTTGAGAAATAGCATTATAATACCTTCATCAAATCAATTATAAAAGAATGCATGCTTGCAAATGAACATAATTTGCTCACTTGCTTTTATATGCTACTCTCAGGGTACTATTCGTCACTGCAGAGCTCCACTTCATGCTCACCATGTGAATTGGGAACTTATTGCAAGTAAGTAACAATTTCATGTCACCAGGTTTCTGTTTCTGTTCTCTTATCTGTCGTCTGAAACTAGGACCTAAGAATAAAAGACTTTCATAAATATCCCTCTGTTCAAAAGGCACTTATCTAATCAACAGATTGAACATCACATGCTTTCATTTTTCCATCCCATGGCTCTGTTTGTGGGAACAGCTGCATGACAAATAGGAGACAGATAACACTTTCACTGCCTTTATTGTTTTATGACAGTTGAACAGTCTAATAACAGCTCCTGTAGTTTGTGATATGCACGTAAATACAAAGGTGCCTTCACCTTCAGCAAAAGGCTGTCAGCTGCTCGAGACCCTGCACTGCAAAGGGCCTCAAGATTTTGTAATTACACTAATTCCTGCCAAGAAATCTCCAGTGTGAGGAAAAGTTCAGTATATTTCAGGTTGTGTTTTATTGACACAATTTCAATTGTAAAGACACAGTGATGTAGATCATCTCTGCCCTAGCAAGGAGATAACTGGCACATGACTGCATATGGGGCCAAGAGCTTGTGTAATTTACTGAATCTTCTTGGAGGTAAAACAAACTATAAAAAAATAGTGTTTGGGGGATTTTGCACTGTACTTAACATATTTCAAATGCTTTATTTTTATGGTAGCAAGCCTCTGTATATCAGTACAGCTTCAACCCACTGCATGGCCTGTGTCCAACTGCCTGGAGTGAGGTTGAACCAAAACAAAGGGGCTTGCTACCATAAAAGTAAAGCATTGTGTTTTTTTAGTTAGTTTAGTTTGCTCTCACCTAAAGTTCAATAAATTACGCTGAGCTCTTGGTGCAAGTTAGCCATGCACAGTGTATAGCCTAACTTCAAGCCAGTTCTCTCCTTACAGGAGCAGAGCTTATCAAAATCACTTTGGCTAACATGACATGAACTTCACGCAGCCCCACATCAGAACCATTAAATTATCTTTTTAAGGCGGTGATGAGGTAGGGAGTGATCATGCTCTGTTCCTCACTGTTCAAGTAAGCTCTCCTTCATAAAGTCACTTCTCCCTGCACAAATCAAACAACACAAAACAGAAGAATTTGCCACACTTGAGACATTAGAGCTTAATGTTATGATTTGTCAATTATAAACCCATATGCTTTGCATTTATGAATGAATAAAAAGCATTGTTATAATATTTTGGCTGAAGTGGAGCCTTAATAAGAAGTTTGGCTGACTCTCTGTTAGATAATAATACCTGCTTATTAGCATGCTGATTAGTAGCACACTGGCTGCTTGTTGGATTAAGAGCCTAATACAACCTTTGTCTACATCCCTATATTCTGTAGCAATAAGCTATTAACTGAGAGTGTTTCCCTCAGTCCCTAAATCATGTTAAATATTAATTAAGGAAGTTTTTGTACATTAATTTTATTCTAAACTATCTTTGTTTTGTATGGCCCCTATGCATTTAGTTAGTAGAACCACTTAAACGAATATTCTCTTTCTTTTTCAATTAAAAGTGCCCATTCTCATGAAAAACAATCACAAACTCAGTCTTAGTAATCCCGGGAAGACTTAATTATAAGATATATAGATATCACTAAGACTACAGATTTGTGATTTGTTCTATATTATTAGTTTTTTTATTGAGAAAAAAACACATACAAATGTTGAGGTACACAATGATGCAGATGCTGGCTTTGATTTTGTTATAACCTATAATTGGACAAATCCCCATAGAAACATTAAAACAATAAATTGATTGATTAATGTGTGGTGAAATGGCATACAACTAATGATAACTTTTATTTGTGAAAGAGATAGATACAATGTATCACTAATAGTGGGAATGTATTTTAATATTTTGAAGCACATGTTAAACTAATTAAAAATTAGTTGTCGTTTGAGTTATGATGTCCTAGAGGTAATAGTGCTGGTCAGTATCTGGGTATATATTAAAAATCAGATTTGGTCCATCCATAAACATGTCACCTTGTTGTTTTTAAGATCAATTATTTTGAAAAAAAAAAAAAATAATAACGGTGTAAATTTTAACACTAGTGATATTAAACTTAAATAAGAGGTATCCTTTTCAAACAAATAAAATTAGAGTATTCTGATGGGAAAATATTGAAATACAATGTGGATGCCTCTGCCACTGCCTCTTAGTTACTCCAGGCAGCCATCAAATCAATAGCAGGTTGTCCATTAACAGTCCTAAACTTAAGTCTGTGTCTGTCAGCTCCTCTGGTTGTTCTGTGTGCGAGGCGTGTCCTGTTGGAACAGAAGCCCTACAAACCGCCACTCAAGCCTGCTCGCCCTGTCGGCCTGGTGAGTAATAATGATACTTAGCAAATGGTTATAAAAGAAGATTATTAATCAGGCTGTTTTATTCTTTCAACAGGCATGCACAAAGCTTCCAACCAGAAAATATGTCAAATCTGCGGCAGCGGCTACTACCAGATCCACTGGGGTCAGGAGAACTGTGATGTGTGTCCAGAGAATCACTACTGCCCGGTGTGTACTGCGTGCATGACTCACTGAAGACAAAATACCCGGACAAAGTGTTTCTTATAATGTTTTGCATAATATCAGTGACAGGGTGTGTTTTTTTTTTTACCTCTTAGAGTCCAGACGTGAGCCCCATTAAGTGTCCTACTGATGCATTTTGTCCAGCTGGAAGCCTGGCTCCAGGATACTGCATGGAGACCTTCTTCCGTAAAGTTGGGGACACGTGTGAACTGGCACCTGTCACCATTGCTCTTTTAGTTATAAGTGGAGGAGGTGAGTCTCAGTGGTGGAAGACACAGCAAATATTTTTGGTTTGATAGAGATGGATAAATACAATCTTTTTTTATGCCTCCATGCAGGCAGTAGCCATCGCTGAAGGAACTTTGTTTTCAGGTAGTGAAGTCCTTCTGTCTGTCTGGGCTGTTCTCTTGAACGTGTTTTTTTCAAACACTTTGAAGGATTTTCTTAAAAGTTTGCACAAATATCTTTCCTGACTCAAGGATGAACTGATAAGATTTTGGAGGTCAATTCTTGTGAGCACAATATTTCACAAATTTCTTGAGGGGTTTTGTCAGTTTTGGTACAGATCAACACTCAGACTTTATCCAAAAACCTCTCCCTGTTTACTTTATTGTGCACTATAGAGTGAGCACACCATTTTGTACAGGTGTCCAAGATCTAAGTGAACATATAGTATATCCTTTTAAGTGAAAAGTAGTCAACACCAGTGGCTACTTGCAACAACAAAATATACCATCAAGCATCGCAGATCAAGTATTTGGAGGCATATCAGTCTAATCTGTTTTAATAAAACATAAAGAAGTCCTGGGGAAATTATCGTCTGGATAAATAAATAAACAAGCAAATGTGTAATATGTGGCATGAAATATGCATCATTTTTGCTTAAACAGACAAGTCAAAATGTATTTATATAGCACATTTAAAAACAAAATTTGTCAACTGAAGTTCTATAAAACCACAAAGACACAGACAAGTTGGAAAACGGCAATGAAAACCACCACAAGGCATAAAACAAACTAAATAAAATGGCCTAATGGGACAATAAAGCACAAAGGCTAGTGGAAAACAAGAGAAAAACTATAACTATAAGGATGAAAGTAATGTAGAGTATTGACGGAAGGCCTAAGCGTGAATCTGTAAGCATATCTTCTGTAGAGCGTAAATGAGCCCGTGGGAGCCATACCATCTTTTAAGCAGTGCCTTAGGTTGCAGTACATCTATCTAGCTATCTTTATACCAAAGAAATGTAGGACTTTTGCTAAGCATGGGAACGCATAATATAATCGTCAGTTTGTTTAAGACCTTCATTAACAGCTTTACTTAAAACAAAATTATGTAGAATCTAAATGAAACTCTTCACTATTGTAATGTTAGTATTTGCTTGATTTTATGCATCACTGAAACAAGCATTTTTTTTTAAGTTTTCTTCATTGTGAGGTGTATTGTATACACACATCATTTTGACTCCCTCCACTTAACTAGCCCTATAATCCAAGATTTATTAAAAACATGTGCGTAGACTATCAAAGAAAGGTAGATTTCAATCAGTCACACTTTAGCAAAAATCACTGCAGTCCTTCTTTTGGATCCACCTCCATGCTTTCATTGTAAAGCTCGCGGAGGCATGTAACAGTCGGGCAGTAACACTGGTTTACACTTAAATAAATTTGACTTTACTCAGGGGTGGCACTGTGGCGCAGCAGGTAGTGCACCTGCCTCACAGCATGAAGGTCGCCCGGTCAGGCAGGGCCTTTCTGTGTGAAGTTTGCATGTTTCCTGTGCATGCATGGGTTCTCTCCGGGCACTCTGGCTTCCTCCCACAGACCAAGAATATGCTCATTAGGTTGATCGGTGACTCTAAATTGCCCTTAGGTATGAGTGTGAGAGTGAATGGTTGTCCGCCTCTCTATGAGGCCTTGTGATCGGCTGGCGGCTGGTTCAGGGTGTACCCCGCCTCTCGCCCAGTGACAGCTGGGATAGGCTCCAGCACCCCCGTGACCCCGAAAGGGATAAGCAGCATAGAAAATGAATGTATGAACTTTACTCAGTTTATGCCTTGGCTACAAACGGCTTCATCCTACTTTTATTGTACACCATTTCAAAGCTTGTGACTTAGTTTTGCTTTTGAAACAGATTTCCTTTAATGTGGACACAGTGTCAGCTGCAGTGTCATTCTTTATTTGATTTAATTACACGCCAAAGATTTTCTTTGCAGACAGTGTCAGCAGCTGTTTGATGTGGTTATAGCTCCCCTAAGATGACATTAGGCATGCTGGTTAGCTCAAAGGGACAGATTTATTTGCAGTAATAAAACAAATTCAGCAAAAATGAGGAAAATTAAATATGCAGCATAACTTTAAAAAAACTGAAGTGCAGTCATCTTCCATGGGCAAGTATTGACACATAAACATTCTGAAATGGGAACTTTTCAATAGTAATTGATTTAATTTAAACAATTATTTGAATTGATAATATCCTTTTTACCCAAATGCCTGCTAGTGAAGTATTACAGGTGAGTATTAAAACTTGTCTCGATACCTGGCGTATGATAACAATAATAATACAATAAGGTCCTGCAAAAATTAATGAACTGCAAAGCAATCAAAAAATGGACTTGATATATGAGAAGTTGTCTGATCAACCCAATCTCAGTTCTATCTATTGATAGAAACAATGCACTTTAAAACTTAACATCTTACCCAGCCCTAGTTTGGAACAACTTTTTTTAGATAGAATTTCATTATTTGGCACCAGCAGTACAATAATGGTATCACACGTGTGACGTATGGCATCTTGTTCAGGCCAGCTAGATGTCAACATCAGGTCCCACCCCATACTGAAAATATACACTGACTGAAATTCAGGAAACACACTTTAAAGCCCATGATATATTTGACTTTTTCAGTGTGGTAATTTTGAGCTCATGGAAATAGAAGCACTTAAACAGATGAAATATGATGCCTTTAAATTGAGTCACAATCATACACACACGATAGGATTTAATGTACTAAGAATCATACGGACTGATCAGTGCAAAACTGTAATGTGATTTCCTATCTCATCCTCTGCTGTCTTCTCCCTCTTTGTGCAGTGGCCTTGCTCTTCATCATATTAATGGTACTCCGTCGACGAAAAGACACTGACAGAGAGCTGCACATTGCTCGGGCTCCATTACTACGCAAAGAGCGACCTCAGGGCAGGTACTACGGGATCCCCTGTGACGCAGAGCCGGTGTACGCTGGCTGGTGAACCAAAGGACTTTGAATGAGCTTTCTTAAAGATAGGACAAGTACTACTGAAATCTCCAAATGGATTTTAACTAAAGAACTTATAGAGGAAGACTTTTTATGTGGTACATTTGAATATATTATTGAGAGATGGACTTTTACTGCTGTGTGGCTTGTTGTAGTTTGACACTGTTACAGTTGTTCCGCTCAGAGTCGAACGCTCTCCTTTTGTAAACTAGGTAATTGGATTATGAGAGGTATGTATGCTGGGACGATCGCCTCCGCTGGGTGGGAACTTCTCTCCTATGAAAAGCACTTTTTAAAACCGAAGTAATTGATTTACTTTGCACTCCTGTCTCTGTAGACGTGTGGGTGCTTCCATTAACTCCTGAAACTCCACAGGGTCAGAGCGGCGTGAAACGTGGGTGGTGCCTTGTGTTTATTTAATGCATTTGATTACAGTGCTGTGTCGTCTGTAGTCACATTGGTACATTTGCTTTAATGTTTTTCATCTGCTTTTTTAAAAAAAATTATTTGTATGTTTTAAAGGAAAAGAAATAAAAATGATTACTTGTGAATGGCTTACTCTTTTTGCTCTTGGGAATCACGCCGCAAACTTGAAATCTGGAAGTAGGTGGGACCAAAACTTCCACTTTTCAAGAAATATCCATCCATTAATGAAGGGCATCTCAGATATATTTTATCAGGCAGGATTTAATGGACATCAAAGATGAAACTTTAATGTTAATAATAACATTATGTGCAGATGTAAATCAGTGTCATAAATACACTGAAATGGCAATTTGTAGCACGACCTTTCAACTTTCTATTCGCTTATTTTGGGAATGATCCTTGGAAAAATGTGTGGCACATGTTATAATTATACATGTTTTTAACAGCATTTCAATTAGATGTACAATATATCATATACCAAATAGTATACTACAAGGAAAAAAGTACCCTTGTAATATATATTTGTTTTATAGTAAGATTGTCTTAAATTGCTAAGTGTAACATAAATTTAACCATGAATTGGCAAAGAAGAAAATAATTATTGGACAATAAAAATAAATACAGTAGAGCACATTGCCATATATTTATAGCTACCATAAAATTATCTCAATTACAGATAATAGTTATTCTCCCCCAAATTCAGCCAACATGTAAGGTAATTCACTATATTAAAAATAATATAGTTCAATATAAATACAAACAATGAATACTGTTGAAATACCTCTTGTTTGTCTAAAAGTGATCAAATGTGAATTTTGTTTTCATTGCAAACATAATGTAAAGATTATCATTTATATTAAAAGTTGCTCCTGTGCATTTTCTGTTCTGAAAGTGGGGATGTTTACTAGACTGAAGGGAAGAGCGATGTCTACAGGACTGTGGTTAAATTCCACAGAAGTAAACAATTATTTCCACTTTATGTAAACATGCATGCAGGAGAGTGTGACAAATAGCAGATACCAGATCACATAAACAAGTTTCAAAGTTTGAGCCATGTCAGTGAGGGGACGGATACAGCTGTAAGAGGTGAGAAAGACTGACTGTGAGGGAAAGCGATGCCACTGTGCTAAGTGGATGCAAAGGTAATATTATGTGATCAAGTTTTTTCTTATATAAACACCAACGGTACATTTTGCAAAGTAGTTGTGAAATGCCCTATTACAATTGACTTAAGTTCAAATTTTAATCAGATGGATGCAAAAAAAACTCAAAAAATAAACACTGATCAGTCAATATGGGCCTCAAAGAGTTTTAGATTAATGTTGTCTCTTGTGATTTTACCAAGTGTTGATATTGAAGCTGTTTGAGGTTAAGCTTTTTTCATGGGTTAACTAAAATAGGTCTGTTGTATAAGAGTTATTAGCATATATGTTATTTTATTATTTAATAATTTATATTATCCCTTTTCATTTTGTGAAAGCATGGCATTCTGGTGCAGCAGGTAGTGTGTGCCCCACAGCAAGTAAGTTGCTGGTTTGTCAGGGCCCTTCTGTGTGGAGTTTGCATGTTCTCTCTGTGCATGCATGGGTTATCTCCAGGAACTCTGGCTTCCTGCTTCAGACCAAAAACATACTCATTAGGTTAATTGATGACTCATTAGGGTTAATTGATGTGGCCTGGGGCTCCGCTGGCGAACACTTCAGTGTGTACCTCACCTCTTGCCAAAAACTCTATGTCATGTTCAAATATGAAGTAATCTGCTGATCAACCCATCAATCAATCAATCTTTATTTATGTATCACATTTTATACAAATTTGATTGCAGTTGAAAGTGCTTTACAGGGAAGCAGAAAATGGACAAAAAGAATAATAGTCGTAAAAACAAAGATTTATGTAATTATTGATTTTTTTTTGCACCTAGTAATAAACACTCAGCAGTTTCATTTGCTGAGTAGTACTTCTTTGTAGTGATAAGTAGGATGTCAAGAAGGATTTGTAGAGTAATGAACATCAATAAAACTATAGTAACAGAAATAATAAAATCAAGATTATCGTTAAAAAAAATATAAAGACAAGGAACAAAAAAAGACAAAGCAATAAAACCAAAAATTAACAAGAAAACATAAAAAGCTAAAACACATAAAAATCAAGTTAAAATGATATACGTAAAACGATTTAAAAAACTATAAAAACTATATAACTATATAATCATGGTAAGAAATACCAATAAATACTAAACATATAATCAAACATCAAACAACAACATTTGGATGCCACAGTTTTGGATCATCATCAGAAGCTTTGGAGCTGCTCTCTGGAGCAGCTTTTAGTATTGCTTTATACACCAATACAATAATTTTAAATCTTTAAAATGATAAAAAACTAAACTTTAAAATAGGGGTAATATGTTCTTTCTTCTGGTCTTTGCCAGCTCTCTTACAGCAGCATTCTGAGTTATCTGAAGATGATTTATTGTTTTTCGGTAAACCAGAGAAGAGAGTTTTCTGAGGGCTAATCCAAACAGAAAACTGAAAGAAACATTTAGGCCAAAGATAACACCAGAGTGACAAAAGATCATAATAGTAAGCTCATTTTTAAATAAGATGGATATATTTTATGACTTACGCACAGAGCTACGGGTTCACTGAAATGTTGCTAGGTGGCGTTAATGTACCGTTGGGCTTCTGCGTTTGGACGCGACCAAAACAATTTTGTCCATCCAAGACCCTGTACTGACGTCACATTCAGAGGAAAACATGGCGGCCGCCCTGGCAAGGAGAGTGTCTGGTGTGTATCAACAATTTCAAATTCACACATTAAACTAAAGCCCCACCTTATATGTGAATACGAGTTCAGTTTATTCTTGTATTAATGTTCTTGACTAAGAATGTATAAAGTGCGTGCAAGAGCAACGCCTTCCATCCTGCCTTTAAATGCTAGCTAACTAGCGACTGTGCTGTTCGTCCTCCTTGCGTCTCTTATATGTTGTCCTTGTGTTCAACAGGGCTGCTGAGGCCGCTGTCTGTCTCCATGTGTGCTAAAACACCACCGATCTGTCAGCTCTCCAGCTTCATCCCTCCTCAGCCTCTGTACAGCTCTGCAGCAGCAGCTCCTCTGAGGGCTGCGGGCTGCCTGACTCCCCGGTACAACATCCTACAGCGGTAAGACAGGGAGGAGAGCTCCTGCTTAATTTACTGTTTTATGATGCTGTGAGGAGGACTCCAGCTTATTTTACTGTTTTAAAATGCTGTGAGGACAAGTCCTGCTTATTTTATTGTTTTATAATGCTGTGAGAACAACTCCTGCTTATTTTATTGTTTTAAAATGCTGTGAGGAGGCTCTAGATAGTGGTCAGTAGGCATGTCAATACACTTAATCTATGGGGATGATTTTGTTTGATCATTTGTAAACATTAATCATATTGTTAATGCACATTCAATTTTTAGATGTGAGCACACAGTCTCCAATGTCATAATAGTCACTTGGTTGTCAACATAACATCAAGTGTCCCATATAAAACTATTACAAACTAGAGGTGCCCCGAGAGCACAAACCTCCATCTTGCACTGATAAGAAAACCTTTAAAAATTCATATTAGTGGAAATGTGGAAAGCTGCCCTATCTGTCAGTGTTTAATTGAAAGCTGAAGACTGAACTGTTGAAGGAACACTTGTGTTCTCTTCTCTGTAGTCCTCAGTGGTAGAACCAGTTAGAAGGTTTGATGACCCAGCTCTTTGTGGACAATTCAGCGCTGAATATGTTGATGCTTAATATGATGTTGATGTCAATGATTTGAGGACTTGATGATAATGATATTGAGGTGATTTGACAAGGCTTTCTGTCAACTACTTTGTTAAATACATACACCACAAACACAACTTACATACATACATACATACTTCAAGCACTACATGGCAGCACCTGTGTCCAACCAGACATAAAGCAGTTTGTTGCTCTTATTGATGTTGTTCCCTCTGGTCTAGATTCTTGCTTGTGTTGTACTTACTCTCAGATGTATGTTGCTTTGGACAGAAGCCTCTGCTAAATGACATTGCAAAATTTTTAATGTTAACAAATTCTTTCAAAGTCCTGAATCTGCATCAGGATTCAAATCACTGGCAAAATCGAATTACTTCTTCCTTGTGCCATGACCAACATTCTCCGAAAATTGGATCCAAATCCACTCATCAGTTTTAAGTCATTCTGTTCACAATGTTACAAACAAACAAACTAAAAAATACTGGTAAATACACAGCCTCCTTGGCAGAGACAACACCTCTTTGGTAGGGACTGGTGTGGAGACAAGGATGTCTATAGAACATCTTTGGGGCAAACTGTAGACTACAGAAAATTCCATAAGCTTACCTTAAATATGGCCCAAATTACAACATGAAGGTTTCGCTGGACTGTTAAATACAGATAAATGATTCATGGCAGCAAAAAGCATAAATGACACTCACTTTCTGGGCTATTTTCTTTGTATCGGGGTTCACAAAGCATGTTGTGCTCATCATTGGGAACTACCACAGAGTGTTATCTGCTAAGTAATATTTTAAGAAGTACCTGTTTCTATTGATCTTTCTAGCTGTGTCAAATGCTCATTTGTTTAAAAAAAATGGGGGAAAAGGTTGAGACTACAATTCATGAAGATGCAATAAATTAGGGATGCATAATATTATCAGTATGATATCAGTATCTGCTGGTAATTGCTTCAAAAGCCAAATACCAGGATCAGCAGATATGAACACATCTGCAGATATGTGCTGCAGATATAGTAGCTCTATATTTTGGCATTTAATTAGTGCTTTTTTTAAAAATAATTTTTAATTTGAAAGTATAAGATCTAAAAGTGATGGCCAGTTAGCTTTCCATCAGCAAGATGTTACTTTGCTGTCTGTAGTTCTTAAAACAGCAGCTTGATTTAATGTTATTGTCAAAAACACATTTGGCATATAATAAAGATGTAAAAACATTATTTTCAGTTACTCACATGTTGGTATTGGCTAAAACATGTTTGAAAAGTATCAGCAAATTGGATATCAGCCCTACAGTAAATATCTCCTTTTTTCATGATTTGTCATCTGAAAGCTTGTTAAACATTTATGATTGAACAACCAAGAGGATGAAGTGTTTAAGACACCACAAACAGAACTGTGTGTGACTCGAGGGCAACACAGATTATCAGTATTTTCAAAGCAGACTCATTTCATACACTTTAGATCATGCTTTTGAAAGAGTTTTACTATATTTTAGGTAATTCTAATTATTTATTTATCCTCTGTAAATTTTAAATTTTATTATTTGATATTGATATAATTTGACATCTTTATCAAAAAAAATAATGTGCATTACCATTTTTTTCTGTTTTTTTTTTTTTTTTGTAAAACAGTTCATTTGAGAATATACCGATAACAGTAATAAGTAAGTTATATTTTAGCATTAAAAATATAATTTCAGTCAAAGAGCTTCTACATACTGGTGTATTTACCATTACAGAAACATCAAAAATAATTTTGGTAATTTCCAATGCTGTTACTATAGGGCAGCTGTGGCATAAACCTTACATTGGGTAGTCGTGGTCTAATATATTTGCTAAGTACTGTATGTAGTGTATATCATCATTCATTCTAATTCCTTATCTATGTATCTATTATTGTTATAACTGTCCCTATTTTTATTATTACTGTTATTATTAAGTGTTTTTAATCTCATAGTCAGTATTTCTCATTAAGAAACTTATGATAGTGTTTCCTCAGATCCCCACTCCCCCAGATCTTTTTCACTGAGGTCTTTGTTGTAGTCACTCTTTATATTTTTGGTATGGAGTGCGAAATTTCTCAGAAGACTTAAACATCAGCCTAGCAAGCAATACATGCTTTACAGGTTCTAACAATTTTTTTACAATAATAGTAATAATAACAACAGACATGATTAACAGCTGTATGAATGTGCTACAGTGTTTATTTTAACTTTAATAGAGTCCAATGAAGTCATAAGCAAATTTCTACGAGGATGGTATAAGTCTATTTTATCTCGAGTTATATTTTATTATATCTGCAGATACCTGTAATCAAGATTTTAGGCAAATTTCTGCTGATACTGATATTGATCTGATAATATCATGCATCTCTAGTTAAACAATGAGTTTTAAATGTTGTGTTTTGGAATCAGGAAAAAAAAAATTTAGACTCATAAAATAACCCTTTCTATGCCCTTTGACCCCTGTTTCTATGTTGCTGCAGGGTGTCATCACTAGTTCCCAGTCTGACTCAGCAACCCAGCAGAAGTCTCACCTACTACAGTGTGAAGAAAGGCAAAAGAAAGTCTGTTAAATCGGTGACTGATCGTTTTATGAGGCTGCATTGTGGCCTTTGGATCAGGCGAAAGGTACATGCTCTTTAATGTTCAGTGCAGGGTTTGGCTCCTCACCCCTTGGAAACATGTTAATGGTCTGACTTGTTTTCCGATAAAAACAGGCTGGATATAAGAAGAAACTGTGGAAGAAGAAACCTGCCAGACGAAAGCGCCTGAGGGAGCACGTCATCTGTAACAAAACCCAGAGCAAACTTTTGGATAAAATGACTACCTCCTTTTGGAAAAGGAGGAACTGGTACGCCGACGATCCTTACCAAAAGTACCACAACAGAGTCAACCTGAAAGTTTGATTTGATGCTGTGTGGTGTGAGGTCTTTTCTTTTTTGATTGGGGTGTAATAAAATTATGTACCAAATAAAGTCTTAAATCTGAGGGGTTTTTTTAAGACACTGAGAAACAGATAAGGGGTGCAAGTAACTAAGTGGCTTTGTCTGCACGCCACATGAATAGAGGTTGTTGTCCTCAAAGCAGGCAGTCTAGGGTCAAATTGATGCTTTTTTCATAACTTGCTGGGAGTCAGGTTCAGCCCCAGCTTTTTCCTTTTTTGGCTTCCTTTTTTCTTTCTCATTTTCTGTTGACCTCTTCCTTAAGCCATGATGATAAACCTTAGAATAACACACAAACGCACTGAAAATTTTGAGTCATATTTAATGGATTTAAACAGAACTATTCAACCAACAAGAATTGATTGCCATAACCCATCATGTAATCAGTTAATACTTTGTTTATTTTATGAACCATCACATTGAAATTTAATAAATGTGGCATTCTGGCCTGCCAGAACATAATTTCTCAGGATGATTGAGTCAAAGTGGCAAATTCATCAATAAATCAGACATGTTAATAATAGATATGTAAAGCTGACATGTATGTTATGTCTAAACACTTTAATTCCCATACAAAGCAACCAAAAATGACAAAATAAGTTGTTAAACCATCTGAGAAGGCCAACAACTTTTCACAAAATCATTCCAGAGATCCAATTTGCAGTCAAATTAACAACAAACATCATGCAATGATGAGTTTCAGTCTACACACAAGAATACAAATCAGCTACTTAGCAACACGTTTTTTGTTTTACTTTGCGTGTATTTTTATGGAAGGGTATCACCTCCAACACTAACACTGATACAACAAACGCTGAAACAATCAGTTTTCCTGTTTATTTTTTTCACCATTTATCCATTAAAAGGACATTTCATGTGCATAACAAGTGTATCTACAACATCAGAGTAAATGACGTGTAAACAGAACAGTTGTACCTGAGAAGCTTTTGTTTCAAACTTCAAATCACCGCTAATGATGCAGATACAGTGATGAGAGTTTTAAATCTACTGCGCAAGTTCACCCAGAAACAAACCACCACAGTGATACTTTGTGTCAAATGTTGCTATGATGCAGGCTCAGTGAAGAAAGATGACAGGGTGAAATTAAAAAAACCTACAGTGTATCACGCCATATTAAGGTCAATTTGAGTTTGTAAACCTGCAAACTAATACAGTCACTTGATCTCTTAACAGTAAAACAAGCAAGAAGAAGGTAAGATAGTTGTGTTAAGTGTTGCTCAGTAACAGCAGAGCATTACACAGTGACTTTAAACATGGAGAAGGCGCCATGTTTACAGTAAATCTATATATGCTCATGTGCAGTGGTGGACTGTAATGTCAGCTTACTTCAGTACTGTGCTTAAGTGGAGTTTTAGAGAATCAGTGTTTCGCTTGAGTATTTTTTACTGCATAACCTATTACTTTTACTCCACTGCATTTCTAGTAAGAAGTATCCCAAGCATCTTTGCAAAGACAGATTTGATTGAGACTTGAAGTCGTAGCCATCAAAGGCACTGACCATGAGCTAACTGAGAGTGAAATGGTGGAATAAGCTTCTATAGAAGACGCAAATGTGTTATAATCAGCGTAATTTTCAGGAAAAAAGTAGTCAGAGATCTCAGGAAAAAAGAGCTGCTCTACCCACTATTACAGCGTGTCACAGTAAACGACTAACTGATTGAGCCCACTGTTGCTGACTGTTACAATTTAAGTTAATGTTATTTCTTTAATTGTTTTACTTTTCAGGGGTAAAATGTAGAGAGAGGCATCTTTGATGGATCTCTATGTTCTAGAAAAGTGTGCTACACATTTGCTTACTTGCAATGGATTGTGGGATATGTAATTTTCTATGAAAAATTATGTAAACAGTCTTGTACCTTTTCCTTTCTTCTGTTTCCCATTGTTTTTTCCCACCAAATCAGATATTTAATTTTCACAATTTCATGGGGTGGCTAGTTAGCTCAGTTCAAGGATTAAAAATGTTTCAGTAATTAAATTTAATATTAATTAAAATGTCTGTTGAAGTTCTGAGGCAATTTGCCTCTCAAGAACCAGAGCCAGCCAAGAGGTGGGCAGGTGCTCAAGATGTCACTGCTGGCATCACAGCATCAGCTGAAGGCAAAACAAAACAAAACTAGAGGCAAATATGAATCATCACAAGTCCACAGGTAGCACAGAAGTTTAAAATGCTGTTTTTTGGGTGCTATAACAAATAGAGAGATAATAATGGCCCGCATCTGAAACTTGACTTGCTCATGTTGTAAGTGTTAACTTGTTCAAGTAACAGAGTCCAGGTAAGTACATGACCTCACAAACATCAGAGGGACCTGGATCATCTCCCGCCATTGTTGAAAACAACCCCAAGAAACTTGCTGTCATACTGTTTAGAAAAGGGCCTGTATGATTGCTACAGCATAAAGGAGGACAATTCTCCATCTAACAACCAAATATGTGATCAGTAGTATCAAATACTTTAAAGTAAAAAAGTTTTGTTGCTAGTCCACCACTGCTCATGTTATGTTCTGCTACAGCTAAACATCACTTTTTTCATAATTGGCTTCAAGTTGCCAAACAAATTGTCAACAAAGTGACGAAGCGTATGAACGAACTCAACAGTAGATTGTCAAAAACAGTCTGCTCCACTAGGAAAACCTCTTGCTAGTAACTTTGTCATTTTTCATGATTGTAATAACTTGTCAGACAAGTCGATACACAATATACTATCAGTAAAGAAGAAATAACATAATCTTATATTCATTATAATTCAACTACTATTTTTATTATTGTTTGATGTAATTTTTGGCCATTTCAGAGTAATGAGGGCAGTCATTTAAGATCTAAACATAGTGCAAAATGATTGTTTCATGAAAACTAAGCTGTTAGAGATACTTTTGTCCCACATTTTCTTTAAGGCTTTCATAGAGGTAAATAACAGAGTATCTTCTGTTGCTACTGTCTCACTTTTTTTGTTACTACAGGTTGCCTAATCTCAGATCATAGTTTCAGTTGAAGACTTGTTTCCTAAAACTATGTTGTGTTAATCACTCAGAGCAGAAACAGGCTTCACTGCTGTTCTCCTCAATAGATCTAAAGTAAGTAAAAACAGCCCCCCTTTCATTTGATCCTTGGCGTTTCACACATTCTCTAAATGCCAGCTGTAGTTTTCAGTGACAGTACATTCTGTTTTATAAACAGAGGACAAATGACCGGGTAGACACACATGCAAATGCCAACCCACACCTGATATATAAAAACAATGAAAATCAGAAGGATGAAGTACACACAAACTGTACATAAATACATAATCAATAACCCACAAACTTAAAATGTCTGTCAGCATGGAGCCCATTCACTCATTGTTCTACCTCACAAACCAAATCGTGAGCCACAAGCTATATATTCTCATTTATAGAGGGGTCATCATAGGTCACTTTGGTAATACCTTATCCCAAAGCAGGGCTGCTTCAGTCATGTAGCTTTTGGCCATTCAATGTTTTCTCGTCTTGCAGCAAAGGCAGCTGGAGGAGTCTTTAGGACAGTTCTACATGGCTTCATTGTTTGAGGAAAGAGCACTCCGGGATCTTGTGAGAGGCCTTAAGACTCTAAGAGGTGGCTGCAAGGAAGAACAAATGAGGATAAAAACAAAAACAAAGATGAGTTTAGTCATCTAATAGTCACCATGAGTTTAATAATATAAATATGGCTGCTGTCATATACCTGAATTTCAATATTGTCAACAAATCCCAAGGAAAAGACCAAAACATCTGTTGGCATCAAAAGAAAAATGGATTCTTATGAAAGCAAAAACCTCTAAAGGAACACTTTCCCTTTACCAGAAAAAATGACTACTTTTGACAAAATTTTATAGAAGTTTTTATCACAAAGTTTTGGTAACTTAAAAAAGACATTTAAAACTTCAGACAGAAATTCAAAACTTAATCATAAAATTCTGTAAACTCTTTGGTAATCTATTTGTATGCTTAATGAATTTTAATTTTTAACAGTTAGTCAGAAAATGAAAACAAAACTTAGACTTGATTATTTTTAAAAATTATAAAATATCAGAAACACTTGACATGTTATTTTTAAAGGTAATGAAAACTGGGAGCAACTTCCGTCATGTTTTACCTGTCTTTAAAATTTTCATTTGACATTTTTCAGAAATTTAAAGGGATACGCCAACATTTTTTTTGTTTCGTGTCTTGCCTCAATCCATGACAAGCAGACAGACGCCATTCCTTGGACTGCGTGCACTAACAAGGAAGAGACAGACAAAGCTAATTAGCTTAGCTCAAACACTGGGGGAGTCAATGGGTAGCATTAGCCTGCCTTTGCCTACAGCTATCAGATATACTCTGCAGCAGCTCTTAACAGTCCTGTGTGCTTGTTGTGACTCATTTTTTTACAGCGTTATGTTACGGTACCTAGTTTTAGAATAAGATTAGCACCTCAAGTAGTTTCTAAAAGAAATACATACGAAACTAAACCGTATGGCGCATGTGCAAACCACCGCGGAGGTGCTTGTAAAGGTCAACAAAACAAAAAAATCTTTTGGTATCCCTTTAAGTTAAAAATGTCCCAAAACTGTCATAAATTAAAAAAAATAATAATGAGAAGAAACATATGACATTTTTAGATTTTTTTCTTAAATTTGGCAGCGCCAATCTTTTTTTCTCTTTATTAAATTTTTTTTTTTTTTTTTTTTTTTTTTTAATTTTCAGCTGTAATTTTTCAGAAACTTTGGTTAGTTATTTCTTTTTTTTTTTCCAGAAATATTTGTTGTTATTTTTATTTGAGACAGTTTTGAGCACCTTGAGAAACCAAAATCCCATGTGAGACTTCTATTTACTGACCTTTCTTCAGCTTTTAATAAGATGCAGCCTCATATTTTAATTGAGAGATTATCCTCTCATTTAAACTCCCCTGGTCAAATTTTATTGTTGCTTTTAAATTTCTTTACAGACAGAATTCAGCAGGCTTTTGTGAATGGCCACATGTCTGAAGTCATTGTGTCACATAGTGGGTCTCCTCAGGGCTGCTGCAGGAGAGGTGTTTGATTCTGGACTTAAAATTGTTGAAAACACAGCACCATGACTGGCCAAAACAGCTACATGCCTGCATCTTTGATAAACTTACATGAACTGTGATGCACATACTCATTGCGTTGAATGACCTGATCAAGAGTGTCTACATGATTCAATTGATGGGTATTTTTTATGGAATTTGTTGACAATCTGAAAAAAAAAAACATATAATCCAGCCCATAAAACAATGCTGTCTCATTCTGCTGGGCACCGTCACACCAAACAAACTCCCACTACTGATTCATTCCAGAGGCTAATAATGCAGAACTGTGCGCATAAAATCACAAAGGAGTGAGCTATTATCATCAGGGCAATCCACGTCAACATGTCAGCCATGTTTGGATGTTTCCCATGCCACATTACCAAACACGTGAGCAACTGTAAGATCTCATATTCATGAGCTCTAACAATGCATCCACAGAAGTTATTACATGACTCAACTCCACCCGTGCAGAAGTCCTGTTAGCAGCCAGACTCTCCACAGTTAGAGCACATCTGAGCAATAATGATGTGTTTAAACACACGGCAGTGGAAATTAGTAACCGGGTGAGTAGACCACCACTCTCAGGGGGCAGTAAGAGTCAGGCGGCAGCTGAGACAGCCGTCATGACAAGGCAGTGTACCTCTGGAGCTTTTCTCTTTATCAGTCTGAGCTGTGGAGAGCCTGACGACACCAGCACTCCTCCCCCCACCTCCTCGGGGGGCTCTGAAGCTGCAGGAGAGGGAGGTGGAGAGGGCGTGGAGGGTAGGGAGGACTGGGGTGTCAGTGAGGGTGTAATGGGAGTGGATTCAGGTTCAGAGGGGGAAGTAGTTTGGGACAGCGAGCTTTTGGAGTCCCATTGGTCCAGTCCCAATACCTCATAGTCAGTCATGTCAAAATCTGTACCAAGTAAAAGGTTGATGAGACAACATGAAAATCTGTGGGGTTTTTTTGGATCATTGAACTGAATGTTAAATTTTCATGCTGTACACTGGGAGCAGATTACTGACTGCTGGGATTGTAAAAATTCTTATCCAAATGCAATATCATCCAGCAGACAACAAAACAGAAGAGTAATGGGACCTTATTTTCAGCTGGAATCAGTTTGCTACAGAAAAAAGCTAACAAGCCTTTACATACTGAGCCCATCTGTTCTTCTGCACGATTACATCAGCTGTTATGTAATGCAGCGTCAGGAGGAAACAAAAGTATACATTTATTAACATTGTTCAATCTTCATCTTAAAATGCTACAAGAATCTTTAATCACCATTTTTTGACAGGAAATAATTTAAATATAGCATTATTAACGTTTTTGGCAATACAAAAACCTATGATAATTTATCAGACCTTCTATTTTTATCCCAAGAAATAGAAAAAGAAAAAGAAAAACATCACTGACGTGCACAGCTGCTCTGCTCAACATATTTATTATTACTATAAATAAGGGTACTGCTGTTAATTTAGAGTCCACCATATATGTGTCAAACAGCTGCTGTAGATACTTGACATACAAATGTATGTGAATGCATGGCTACAAATAGTCCTTGACAAATGCCGATTTATTACTGCCTTAAACAAACCCTGATTCCAAAGTAGTTGAGACATGTAAAATGTGAATAAAAACAGAAAACAACTATTAACAAAGACTTATCAGCCAATATTCAAATAAATACAACACAATGACAAGATAGTAAATGTATTAAATATAGTATCTGGGGGAGTTTCACTGAATTTTGCAACATGGTTAAAAAAAAGTTGGGACAAGAGTATATTTACCACTGTGTTTTATAACTTTCCTCTAACAATTCTCTGTAAGGATCCTGAGAGCTGAAGACATCCATCCATCCATTATTTATACTGTCTTTCCCTCTCGGAGACACAGGGGGTGAAGCCTATCCCAGCTGAGATTGGGTGAGAGGTGGGGTTACACCCTGAACCAGTCACCAGCCGACTGCAGGGCCACATAGAGAGACAGAAAACCATTCACACTCACGCTCACATCTAAGGATTATCTGGAGTCCCCAATCAACCTAATGAGCATGTTTTTGGTTTGTGAGAGGAAGCCGGAGTGCCCGGAGAGAACCCATCTCATTGCAAAAGGAATCATGCAAACTCCACAAAGAAAGGCCCCGACCGACCAGCAAATTTCGAACGAACAACCTTCTTGTTGTGAGGCCATCGTGCTGCCTGGGTTGAAGACACTTAAGGTTAAATACTGGAAGTGAAATCTTTCTCATTCTTGACTGATGTACATCTGCAGTCGCTCAACAGTGAGGGGTCAGATTTTAGGCTTTATAATGCTCCATATGGGTGCAGCAGGCAGTGGCTGGATAGACTCCCTGGTCAGACAGGGCCTTTCTGTGTGGAGTTTGCATGTTCTCCCTGTGCATGAGTGGGCTTCCTCCAGGTAATCCAGTTTCCTCCCACAAACCAAAATATGCCTGCTAGATTAATTGGTGAGTCCAAATTGCCCTTAGTTGTGAATGAGACGGCGTGGTCTTCTGTTTCTATAAACTGTTTGTCAGCCCGGTGGTTAGTTGGCAACCATTTCAAGGTGTACCCTGCCTCTTGCCCAAAGTCAGTTGGGACAGGCTCCAGCCCCTTGGATAGACCAGTACAGGTAATGATGGCTGTATAGATAATGCTATATACATATTTATGGGAGACAGGTCTGCACTGCATGCAGGTCTTGTACCCACACTCTGTTTATGTGATTTAATGCTGTTTTAACTTGAACAGAATGTTCTTGGCATTGTCTCACTAAATTAAGCTGGGATGTCCTTGTAAAGACTTTGCCTGAGTGAAAGGAAATGTTACTCCAAATCTTGTATATACCTCTCAGTATTAATGGTACCTACACAGATGTGCAAGTTACCCATGTCATGAGCACACACCATCACAGATGCTGGCTTTTGAAACTTTGCACTGATAACAATGCAGATGGTCCAACAATGCAGACTCTCCAGACTATAGCACACTTCCTCTTTAAATCAGTCCACCTCAGATGAGCTCGGGCCAAGGTTTCAAAAGACCTGATGTTGTTGATGTTTGGCTTTTGATTTATGTGGAAGTCTCTTACATTTATTCATGAAGTAATGTATTGTACTAACTGACAATGCAATGTTACTGATCCTGTGTTGTAATATCCATCTGAGAATGATGCCAATCCGTAAGGGATCAAAGGTCACAGGCAATAAATGTTATTTTTCATCCTTGCCGCTTATGCTTGCATAGATTTATCCAGATTCTCTGAATCTTTTGATGACATTATGTACTGTAGGTGGGGAAATCTCTTAATATGTCATGAGGAAATATGTTCAAAAATTGTCAGACTATTTGCCTGTGAAGTCTTCTATAAAGCAAACAAACTACAATAACCATTAATTTTGAATAATTGAGCCTTTTAAAAGTGCTGTTTCAGAAACTACTTTACCAGCCCTGTCTTGCCTTTGTTCCAACTATTTTTGGTAAAGGTTTGAAATTCAGAGTGTTTATTGAAAAAAGGGATTAAAAATTATCAGTTTGAACAGTAAATATCTTTTTGTGCTGTATTTACTTTAATAAGGTTGAAGACGATTAACAATTTACTTTTTTTGTTTTTATTCATATTTTACACAATTCAAACGCTCTTGGAATTTAAGTTTGCACACTTTGCCTTGATTCAACAGAGCCATGTATATAAGAAACCCTTCACATTCCTAAAATTCAATAACCTGCTGTTGAGGTCCATGCCTTCATTATTACCATCTGGTTCTGGGTGGGGAGCCACAGCATAAACTGTGTATGGAAATATTTAGAGACAGACTTAGACAAATTAGTTATGGACTGAAAATTGGAATTGTTGAAAGAAAGAAAGATGGTAAAATGTGCCACTATTTTCACTGTTTCATCAAATAAGGCAAATCTTTAAGATCATTGAAGAATGAAGGGAAAAATAATCCTTGGAGTCAATCAGGATCTTAACAGAGGCCACACAAGAATAAACCTGAATTGAAATAGGGCGAAGTGTTGATAAAAAAGTAGTCCCACAGATGTCTATTTAGCAATGACTAAATTTACATCAGCTGAGAGAAAAAAAAGACATCAGATTGTGATGAAACAAACCACAACTGTTTTCACATGATGTTACAGTGAGAACAAATCCCCCCAGCTACACGTGAGTTATATCACAGGATGGTTCGCCTGGCAGCCCTTTGAGGCCTGACCGGCTCCAAACAGGAAGGCAGGACTAAGGTGAGGGGCCACTCAGGAAGGCAGGAGTATGGGACAAGATCTATCAGCTTAGACTAACGTGAACAGAAAGAAAGAATCTGCATTATACCAAGATTTACTAAAACTATCACAGCGGTTGTTTTTTAATTGCACTGTAATGGCTCCTTTTTTGGGAGTAATCTGGAGATGTAGTGAAAATGTTTTTGAAGGAAATAATTGAGGCCCTGAAGAGCAAAAAAAACAAGAAGAAACACACAAACAAATAAAAAAAATCATGACATATAAGAGACAAAACAGTAAAATAAAATAAGCACAACAATAAATAAAGGAAAACACAACAGCACATTAAAATACACATGGAAACAACCCAACAATAAGCTGAAAAACACAAATAAGACCAGAAAATGCCTAAAAAAAATCAGAAATACATCACTGTCAAAAAACACAACAATAAAATAAAAATCACATTAAAATAAAACAAAAATGTAACACATCAACAATTAAATCAAAACAACAAACCTAAAAACACTTCAACAATTAAAAAGAACTATTAAACAAAACACACAACTCAAAAAACACAAACACATGACAAAACAAACAACGTTGTTTGTTTTCTTTCTTGTCTTTTTTATTTGTTTTCTTTTCTGTTTTAGCATAGTGTCATTTAGTTGTTGTTCTTGTCTTTGTGTTTTATCATTCATTGTTTTATTTTGTTTTTTATTGTGTTATCTTATTTGAGATCTGTACTTGAGTTTGTTTTTCTGATTCTAAATGTTATTTGTGTTTTTTCATTTGTTGCTGTATTTTCAGATTTGTTGTGCTGTTTCCCATTAAGTTGATGATTTCTCTGAATTGTAGCTGTATTTACTGATTTGACATTTTACTATTTTTTGATGTGGTTTGATCTGATTTTAACTAAAAAAACAATTTGTTTTTAATTTCTTATAAATGATTGTTGCGTTTTCTGTTTTTTTTTGTTGTATTTGTTTGATTTTCTGCATCATGTTTTGCACTTTAAGGCTAAAATCCCAAATAGTTCCACTTTAATTAGATTTCCTGCTGCTGTCTGGTATCTTAATCTGACAGGATTTAGTCGGTCTCATCAGAGGCTTTTGTTTTGATGTACTGGACAGAAAAATGCCGACTCACCCTTGCTGTAGCTCTCTGATTTGCTGCGCATCATGGATCTGGTTCGATGTTGTGTTGTTGCTGCTGCTGCGGGCTGCTTGGTGCCTGGGGTGTCATTATCCGGCTCTTCCTGATAAGAAGCGAGGTCCTGCATGCTGAAGCTCCTCAATCTGTCTGACAAGACCCCTTGACTCTGAAACGAGGAACACTGGGCATTAATTTAAAGTCACCAGCAATATGTGAGCTAGCATGGAGAAAGTCACCCCATGTGCTATGATGGAAATCTGATCGACGACTTTTAGTCGTAGCGCATCTGAGTCATGAATCACAAAACAGCACATCCATGAGATCAATACACTCTCAAGTTTAGACATTTTAGAGTCTAGTTTCAACCTCACATCTTGCATTTGTAAATAATAAAAATGACTTTGCTTGTTTCATTTAAATTAGTGTTTGAATATATTTTAAAGGATAAGTTCGGTTTTTTGACACCTGGACCTTATTTTTAGGATTAAATACGCTCGTAGACTCACCCAGACAATTTTGGCGGAGCTCGGAGCCGTTTTCGAGCAATTTAGATCCATCCGACGGCGTTTTTCTCTCATGCCATAGTAGCAGACCGGGCCAGAAATCGAAGCCCCTAAATTAGACATTATCTGCTGCGAAACTCGCTCATTTCAGCTACATTTTATAAATGAATGGCCAGTGTTATCACCATGTCAGCTCAACTTTGTTGTTATGGTCATCCGGGGCTTTACAAGGATGGGTAACTTTTGGTGAAGTCACAGACATGCACCGCAAGAGCGCAGCTGAGTAGAGCCGCTGTTGTTGCTAGGCTACACGGCTACACGGCTATTTTTGTGCAACATGGCGGAATATTTATCCGATGTAGAAGTGTCTGACGACGACTTTGAGTATAATGGATGCCCGTATCGTTTTGAGTCAGAATATACCGACGAGGAGCTATCTGAAAGGAGGATGCAGAGGAGAAAGAGCCGAACAGCTGGCCAGAGAACAAGCAACCACTGCACGTTAGAATGGGGGCTAACTGGTGGTGTTGTTGTGGACATTGCACGGCAATGGCAACAGAGGAGGAGTGAGTTTCGCAGCAGATAATGTCTAATTTAGGGGCTTTGATTTCTGGCCCCGTCTGCTACTATGGCATGAGAGAAAAACGCTGCCGAATGGATCTAAATTGCTCGAAAACGGCTCCGAGCTCCGCCAAAATTGTCTGGGTGAGTCTACGAGCGTATTTAATCCTAAAAATAAGGTCCAGGTGTCAAAAAAACGAACTTATCCTTTAAATCAATTATTTTTCTTGACCATGAAAATGGGTTTTGTAGTTTTTTAAGTCCATCCCACATGTGCCAACCAGCTACCATAAATACTTGAATTACAAATGTACAGTAAATTAATGCTGAGCTGTAACACTATCTGAAATGAAAAGTAAAATATGTGAGTACTAACTTTATTTGTCAACTGGGTTGGTTGTCGAAAGGCAAAAACAATTGATAAATTAAGCAACAGATGAGTGTAGGTTTAGGAGCATAACTATGTTGAGGTTTATATCTTGAAGGACTATGGAGAAGTAATAATAGATGACATTTGCCTTCAGGGCAAAGATAGAGAGTCATCTGTGCAAAGACAAATATTAACAAAGATCAGTTCAGTTCAATCAGAAAGGACACATTACAGTCAGCTTGCCATGTCATACTGCACAGAGCACTTTATGGTACAATTATCAATTAAATTCTCATCAATATTTAATTGACTGACTTTTTGCCTTGCTGCTCTGTTGTATCCATTTATTATTTTCACTTTTATTTGTTCCTTTTTATCATGTATTTGTTTTACTGAGTATGTCCTTTAAATAGTTATCTTTAAGTATGTAAAGTTTCTGCCTCTGTGCGCAAAAGTACTAAACAATAAAGTATTTTTTATTTTATTCTATTTGGTGGAGTGGGATAAAGTGTGTCCTTTCCAGACATGTAAACCATACTATCAAATGCTGAGCAATATTGTGCTGTGTGATGCTTTTACATTTGTGTAATATCATTATTTTTTACATTAGCTTTTCTTGTATGTTTGTTTATACGCTAAATATTATTTTTTTTTAAATCTAAATGTAAACTTTACTTAATTGTGTGTGTCTCAGGAAACACTGCTCATTTTTCAAATATGTAATACATCTCTATGAAATCCATACATTTTTAGGTTTAGACATTTAAGAAATTGTAGTTTAAACTGTGAAACCACTTTTCACTTAAGGTACATATTTTAAGTATTTTATTACAGTTGAGGCATTCATTTATCACGTTATTAACTCTAGTTACCAGATATTTAACATTTTTTCAATAGCTATGATTTGCTCTTAGAAGTAGTTTTCTTAACAGAGGCCACACAAGAATACAGACATGTATGAAAAGTATACATGTCTGAGAAAAAAGAAAAAAGAAAACTACTTCTAAGAAGCTGTAGACATAATGAACACCATACAGCTATGATTTGCTCTGTTAAAAATACCTCCTGTTTCAGACAACAGTTTAATTTTTACTATGGTGTTATCTCTGTCAGCTACTTCAAAAGTTATTTCTTTTGTCTTATTATTTTCTTGAAGTTACAAATCAAGTCTGCCCTCAAGTTAGAGGTGTGCAACAGCAGCAAAACAAGATTCAGTATCACATAATCAAAGAAATAGCAACATCACCGACAGAGCAAATGCCACGTCATCAGTTTTGTATGCCTCTATAAGTAAGTCAAAAACAAACAAACACAAGCATTACAGAACAAACAACAACAAACCAGGCTTGACACCCTTACACTGACCCTCTACTGTACCCCCGGGTCAATACAAAGCAAATAACCACAGTCGGCATTACCTTTGTTGCTGCCATGACAGCAGCTGTGGCAGCAACATTCAACCCTTTTCTTCCAAAATGCACCAGGGTGTCATAGCTTTTGTCCTTCGCTTGGCAGATATACTCGTCAATATCCTGAAAAGAGCACAAAAACAACATGAACACCATCCAACATCGTATATGTCCGTTAATGATGATTTTATTTTAAACTGTGTTGACAGGTTGTTCTTATTGTACCAGCTTGATGCAACTGTCCTCACTAAACTCACTTACGGGTTGTACTGAGTCAGACAGAGGAAAAGGGGAAAGGAGAAAAGCAGGAACACCATGACATTTCCTGCCTCCCTACCCTGCAAACACTTCTAACACTAACAAGTAAAGTGGAAAAGTGAATTGGCACAAGGGCTGCGTTGTTCCTAAGATAGCTGTGAATTCAGTTAGACACAAAATCTAACTTTGACTGAATATTCTCACTGCAGCCTTTCCATGAACTGTGGCACTGTAAGAGAGAAAGATGCAACAAAGAGAACACTTTTCACCTTTTCTTTTGAGGAGAGCGTGGGATGGACAAATTTCCTGTAGAGCACACTGGAGCCTTTAGTGTACGGGGACAGCAGCCACACCACAAAGGCTATCTTCAGCTCATAGTAGAAAGGAAGCCTGTGATAAAGACGCACAATAATGACACAAGTGCAACAAAGGAAAATCTGAAACAGCCTGTCCACGTCAGTGATCGTCTGTGTCTGACATAATCCCAATAAAAGACAAAGAGGTCAGCTGTTTACCAGAAAGGGTCTGTATAATCATTAACAATACATTCACATGTCTGAGGTCACTTACCAACAAAGAAACATGTCTGTAAACACTTCCACTGCAGTAAATAGGGCAAATATTATCCAGTACATCATCCATTTTACCTACAATGAAATATAAATGTTAAAAGAGCTACATATATCATATCAGAAGTCTGGAACCATTTTATTGATAAATTTAGATATATACTCACGTATTCTTTCACATCTTTTGACTTTACAGCTTTATAAGAAGAGTATGCAGGATATAGTGTACCAAACACAAGTCTGGGGGGAGGAAATGCAAAAATCAAATCTAGATGCAGAACATGACAAACTGTACAAAAGCCAAACCGTCGCTCAGGCACAAACCTCCTATCTCCAAAATTCCTATTTTTCAGGAAATGAAAAAAAAAGCTCTACTTCTGAATGAAGGAACACTGTGTTCTCCTGATAACAAATTATGTTTTGTAGTTAATCTGGCTAAAAGTTATAAAACCCCACCCATTAACATGGAAAATAGTCAATAGCACTGTTAAAAGAATAAACGAAAATCATAAAACACCGAGGTAGGAGGTTTGTGCCCAACAATATATTTTATTTTATGCTTATCTATCCAGTGATTACAAGAACATTTACACCCCACAATCTTGACTTATCTGTCTCGTTAATGCTTCTTTCCACATGTTCTGAAGCTATTTAAGCAAGAATATACTAAAATGTGTGGATGCATGTTACTTGAATCTGCTTTACAAAAAAAATGAAATGTACAAAAGAAAATGAACAAATGCCCCTGTGCAACAGCATTTTACTTTATCAATCACAGTGCAATGATCACATTCCAAAGAGGTTGACTTTAACTATACAGAATTTGTTGATTTATCCATTATTTTTGTACATCATATTACTCAGCAAGAGAAAATAGCATTTTGTCGTTGTTTTATATGCTGTTGTTTCAAAAGTTGCTTTCTAACTTATGATGTCATTACCATGGCTGTACTACAGTGTACTTATTTATTAATCACGGATGATGTTGCTCTTCTTGTAAAACCATCCCACAATATTCATTCTTAAAGGGATAGTTCAGGTTTTTTGAAGTGGGGATGTGCGAGGTACATGGCATGAGCCTGAGCGTGTCCCACAGTGTCATAGCCCAGTTCTCTCTCTATTCAGAAGAACTCAGGACAGACGCTAATGCTATACATTGCTGTACATGGTGCCAGATTCTCCGCTTAAGCAAAAGAATTGTGGGAGAAAACTTTAATGCATACATAAGCGATATGAGTAGCTGTCAATGATAAAACTTGTGTGTGGGGCTGCTAAGTTATTGCAAAAATCATCATGATTGTCTTGATTGAGATTGTGGTTATAACTGCTAAACACAATTACAAATGATTTTAATATCACATGCATTTGTCGAACTTAGACTCACTGTAAAATCATATCAAAACAAAAGTTCTTTAAAAAATCTTATAAAATTACATACATGTACCCATCACATGTATATAGAGGGATTTTACTAGAGTATCTTGAAGTTGTGATAATATCATTTTGTGTTAAAAATCTAAAAAAAAAAACCCACTGAAACATTTACCATATGGCATAAACAACAGACAACACGCAGCATGGTAAGTTTTAAATCTCTATCATTTGTTTTCATGACCTTCGGGAGCAAAAAATGTCATTGAAATCCTAATTGATTTCCCAACCCTACATGTTCATGTACGAGTGTTGATATCTCTAAATTGCACATGAACAGTTTATTATTACGTATGCATGCAAGAGAGGTTGTTATCAATTCCTTATTTTGTTCTATTATTTATTTTTCTCGTCAAGCTCCTCTTAAAACTAAGCAAGGAAGTAAAGGTAATTTACAGAGTACTTTTACAGACGTGGTCAATATAGTGCATACAAAGACACACACACACACACATATATATATATATATATAATATATATATATATATATATATATATATATATATATATATAAAGTAGGGCTGGGCAATTAATTGAAAAATAATCGAAATCGACATTTAGACCCTCTAATCGAAGTAATTTTACTCATGTCAGTTATTTAGATTATTTTCCCTGTGTAAGTCACATGACTGTGCTCCCTCCATACAGTCTGAATTCACTTTCGCCAAGAGCGAAGGACACGCTGCCAACATGGAGGAGAAATGCACCAGTCTATCCGAGGACCTTGTAGACCTTGAAGTTAAGTGTAAATACTGCAGGAAGACCGTTTCGATGACCGTCTGCAACACCACCAATTTTTTCCAGCATAGCATAAAATAATCGTTCATTAATCGTAATCGATGTGAGAGCTTCAATTAATCGTGATACTGAGATTAGGTAATATCGCCCAGCCTTAATATAAAGGATACAAATTCTGAAAAAGTGATGGCACCAACAACAGAGAGACAGACTTAAAAAACACAGCATCCAAATACAATAAACCTGTGATTCTCAAATTGTGTGGCAAGGAGGCAAGTCAAAGTGTGTCTTGGAAAAATATACATCAATAAGGTACAGCTTAAATGTCCAATGTCCTGGTGTGTTCGACTGTTTACATCATGTCTTGGGCATCTATTAAGAAAGGAATTGATTAAAGTTGAATAAAAAAATGTCTTCTCTGTAGAGGATCAGATGCAGCTCTTTTTCCCTCCCTTTTAAAAACACATGGATCTGAGGGAGCAGGGAGGCTACGAGAGGCTATGATAATGAGGTTTGCACTGATTTGCTACCTAAACCATGCCTGACAGGAGGTCGAGGAGGGGTTACAGGATGCAGAGCGGACTTTCTAAACAGTCATGGCGTCTGTCTGTGACAAGCAAAAAAACACATGGCTGTATATGACATAGCACACCCCTGGAAGTAAAAAACAGAGTGTTGTAAAGGGCATTTCCTTTAAAGAGGCATAGTCATTTCGCGGTGAACTGAGAGTTTAGTAAAAGATGTCATGTTCTTCTGTTCACCAAGCCCCTTCTAATAACATTAACAGCAAAGAAAATTGATTTTGCCTGACGTGGGACCTTTAACAAGCGTGTGAAGGAGTTTTAAATTTATTCTCTATATAAATCTTGGCATACTTTGTTGTTAAATATTATCATGTGCAGTGCAGTTATTTGTCATACTTTAGGCAATTTGAGATTAAACAAATATGTGAAACAGACTGATAAGAAACTATAAAATGCATTAGAAAGGCTATTTTGTGTGGATATGAATGAGGTGCCTTGAGATTTTGGTTTGGTAGTAGGTGTGCCTGGGGCAAAAATAGTCCATGAACCACTGCAATAAACTAACACTGCATTAAAAACAGGTGATCATCCAAATGCCTGTCTCAAAAGGGCTGTCTTCAGCTGACTTTTAGTATCAGTGCCAGATTTTACCGAGTACAAAGACAGGGGCAGAGCATTCAGAGGTTAAAGAGCTGCAGCCTGGAGAGCTTTGTCACCTCCAGTCTTTCGGGATGTTCTTGGAACAGACTGTAGCTGTTGTGTTTTTGACCTATGGGAACAGGGTGTCTGAAATGAATGAAGAATTTCTCACAAATAATCTGGCACTTGACTGTTTACGGATCTGTGAGGATGTTAACTGTATGATAAATGTCACAGGGAGACAGAAATCTAAGTACTGGTAATGTAGGAATACATTATTAATAAATTGGAAATACCAATCTCATTACCCTGTTACTAAAGCTCTATTTTGCTTTTGAACAGTGTGTCTATTTTGTTCATGGTAGCTTATTTGTCTTACTGTCTGTCTTCTTTATCTGTCTTGTTAATCACCAGCTTGTCATAATTCTCGACAATAAAAATTACCTCTGAACTGCCTCTAAAACCTTTTTTTCCCCTAACTGATTATATTAACACAATAAACATTTGCCCATAATTCTGTCTGAGCTGTATCCTTCATCAGCAGATCTGTAGTGGCAGGTTGTCAGGTGAGAATCAAACAAAGATGACACAGCTTTACCCTCCTAGAAATAATAAATCATCCCAGCTGGACTTTGCCCTAACGTATTTGACAAAGCAACCCATCCAATGTGCAGCACTTCCACACTGAACCTCTAAAATTAGCATAGCCTACATGTTTTCTTTGAATTTCTCCTGTGAGTCTGTGTGTTTATATATACACCTGTGCTGGCTGGGTGACTGGACAGAGTCTTGGGCCCTGTTGAAGAGCTTCAGCCAGGCGACAGCTGTGAGTGTGTCAAGTTACTGGCCCACATCATGTTGCACCTCTAACACAGTTTAGAGACACAAGGACACTAAAAATATCATGAGTAGGGGGGAAAATACACCCTTCATTTTAAGATTGGGCCCAAAATCAGCTATTTTTGCTTTTTCACAGAAAGGATACAGCTGCATTAGTCCTCATTTTGCATTAAGATCTTGCATCTACTTTAATTGCCTCATTATTCGGCTTGAGGTTGGGCCTGCTGCTGGTACCCCACTCCACATGCTCTGCAATGGCGCTGATTCATACTCTGTGCAGGTATAAATAGCCAGAACTTTCACTAATGCTATGCTTTTCTATTGTTTAATCTCATCTACATTCCCTGCTATTAAGAATTAATGCATGCATGCCTTATAACATGAGTGAGTCTGGGATTGTAACCCGAGAAGGCTGACCCATCCCTTTTGTTTTTACCCAATCTGGGACATCAACAGTGCGTCTATAGCAGCTCTCCTGTTCTTCTGTTACCTCGCCTCACTGTGACATTCAGCTTTATGGCAGTAAATGACGCCTCTGACTGTTGAAACTGACTCGCAACGATTTCTTGGAGGATCATTCAGGCGGTCACGTCACCTCTTTGTCTGAATTAAAATAGCCCCCAAATAAACACAATGAGTGCATGGCTACAGGAACACAGCAGGTCCACACAGGCCTTACTCAGCGTTTCTAATGTAAAAGCAAAGAGCTGTCCTGCGGAATTCAATCTGTTTTTTGATATTTGACTCATCGACATCTGCTCCCTTTCACACAGACGTCTGTTTTTGATCAAACATCAGACAATTTGCGGGGGCACGTCAAGCGCGCTGTTCCTGCGCCGCCAAACACCCGCACAGAACATGAGCCGCAATAAATAATACATCAACCTGTGAGAGAACATATGCAAAAGAATATTAAAAACGACTTACACCACAAGTCTAGAGATGATCCAGGAGACCATTGCGCTGGGAAGGCGACAGGACGCGCTGTCTGCGGGGAGGAGTTTCCTCTCCTGTAGATGACAGGCGCGTCCAGGCGGCAGCGTGCGGACGCACAGGCGGCAACGTGACGCGCGATAAACAGAGAGCAGAGCAGAGCAGAGCAGAGCGGCGCTGGTGCCTGCAGATGGCGGTGTTGTGTTGCTCGGACAACAAAGATAAAACGACCTGCTGATGGTAAGGTTGAGTCTGTGTTTAGATGTGATAAGACGGAGAGGATTCACTGATTTACATGCCGTGTATCTGCAGCATTAGACGCCTGTCAGAGAGTATGTGAGGTCACATTTTACTCAGAACATGCCTGAGAGCATACTTTACAAATACATGTGGAATAACCAGTCCTAACATCACCTCATGCTATTTCTTTTTAATAGGTTATTTAATGACAAAATTAGCTTTGGTCAGCAAGACCCACTTTTGAGTCGAGGACCACACTTTCAGTTATTTTCAAACATGCTTTAACTGTGTCTTTAAAGCAAAGGCTATTATCGGGGGCCTCGAGGCATAAAGGCAAGTATGCGCATAAAATGTGAGGTTTACGTAACAAAAATTCAATCTCTTTAAATCAGTATTTAATATGAATATTGCTGAGACAGGCAGTTGACTTTTTTCCAGTGAAGTACTTGTATTTTCTCTCGTGCTTTCCTTGAAGATCTTTCAAGAAGACATACTGGGCTTTTAAGAGTTGAGATTATGCTATTTTCATTTTTACATGTCTCTTTTGCACAACAGAGCACTTGACACGAATGAGACAAAAAGGCTGCTGCATCATGTCATCTTTCGCTGAACTGACCAGTTACCACACAGCTGACATGTCAACCAACCTCTGGACCCACTGTGGGGAAGGGGAACTGAAAAGGGGGCCGGAGCTTTAACAAAGTGTCTCAGACAGAGAGAGAGTACAGCTGGATCAGGGGTACTTTGTATACAAAAACTGGAAGTTTTTCTGACCATTGGTAATTGTGAACATAACCTGTAAGTCATCAATAATTAATATATGAACCTGACTTAAGGCAAAACATGCCCTCTTGAAAAAGTTGATGACATCTGAGGTTTAAAAGGTGATGACATCCTGCTAACTGCTTTTTAAAAAACATTTTTTAAAGATCGATTGGCACATTTTATGAGAAAGAAGGAAAGTCAACATAATATCACCATCATTTTTTTTCAGTTGTTTATGATTGTTTCCAGTAAGTATGCATTTTAGGAATATTTTAGAGGATTTCTGTATCATTAAACATACAACTTCCATGTGTCCACTGTGATGGACTTGAGCACCCCCTACTTGTGTTGGTAACACATTTTTTAGAAGTCAGCTCTTTCTTGATGGAATAAAGATTCAATACAGAGTCACTGAAGAAGAGTCAGACATCAGTCTGTCAGAGGATGGAAAGGCAGAGAAGGAGACATGAGAGTAAAGATTCAGATGAAAACCAAGCAGTGACAGACCGAGACCCAGAGCCAGAGTCAGATAAAGTGTGCCAAGATGGATATGTAACTCAGTGCTCTAACTTGCTTTAAATAAGTTTAGATATGTTTTATTCACAAAGATCTGATTAAAGTAGATATTAATATTTAACATTATGAAAGAATAAGGTCAAACTGTTCAGAGTCTTAATCTGCTCAATCCTTTAGCTTTGTTTTGTTTTTTATTTTTTTAAGAGTCAAGATCTCTGGAAATGTTGAATCATTTGAGACATGGTATATTCTGAAATAACAGATGGTTGATGTGGACTAATCCGAGTAGAGGGGGATTATTTGCAGGGGTTATGAAGAGACAGACAACTGAGACTCTGACTGGTAAATAAAGGTGCAACATCATGGGAAAGTTTGAGAGAAGTAATGGGTTTTTGAACATAAAAAAAGATTGCAAACATTTTAGCAGTAGAAATTGTGAAATAATAAAAGTCAAAAACAGATGAGAACATGAAGAGGTACAGTGCCACCCATCTACAGCAAATGTAAATCCTGCCAAATACATTATGTGCTACGTGTCAAATACTATCTGCAGTCAATTGGTGATGGCAAAAAACATAAAGTAGAGGCAAAATGTTAAGTTGAAATTAACAAGTGCATCAGCTCTTTGTTCTGATATTGTATTACTTGATGCTAAAATAAAACTTTTTTAAGAAATTGTGAAAAAGAGGTAAGTGACATGTTTCTCTTATATTTAAGTATGGCATTCAGCTTTTTATTTATCTCATTAGGGAACAGTGAAGCCAAGGTGTCCCCCACAGGATTTTCTGTTAATTTATTTGATTTAATCATATTCAGTTTTGATATTTTTTTCTGATATTCACATGTGAAATCATTCAAAATCAGAAAACATTTGTTTTCTTTGGCCTAAGGAGGCAAAAGGTGCCTCACGTGTATAAAATAACACCGAAAGAGAAAAATGGACAAAACCCCCCAAAAAAACCACAACAGGGAAGTACCCCTTCACCCCATCTGATTAAATCACCTAAAATGCCCCATCATGGCTTTATAATTTAATTACATAATATGCACTAATCAGGCATAACATTATGACCACCTGCCACCCTAACTGGTCTGCTGCTATACAGATCCTTATGCTTGGCCTTTTTTTCTTGCTTCTAACATCAACTCTGAGGAAGAAATGTTCAATTGCTGCCTGATGTATCCCACCCACTAACAGGTGCCATGATGAAGAGGTGATGATGTATATTGAAACATCATATCCATTAAACAGTGTGTATTAAAACTGCATAAAATAAATTAAAAATTGTGATTTTTCAAAGAGGAACTGATATCACACCTGATGTATAGTTTTTTTCTATCGGCTACACCTCGTCTTAAAACAGCTATTGAGATGCAAAGACTTTAAACTATATTTGAACTCATTTAGGAGGTAAGGAGCAGGTGCTGCTGCTCACATTTATGTCTCTAGGCCCCTTCATTTACACTGTTGCCCTCTAGGCGGCGTTACTGTGCTCCTCTGTTCATCAAAAACAGATCCAAATTTTCTTTTGTTCCACAAACGATTAAATTTTTAAATGAACGAGGAACAGTTAAATAGGTCTAGCTGGTCTAGACCAACCTGCCTGTCCATCACTACATGGCTTCTTTTGTTTTGTTTTTGTTTTTTTCTCTTCTTTGTGAGTGCATTGTTTTTGTGATTTCAAGTGATTCTGTTGCCAAATGTCTGTGATCCCGGCCACACCCTAATTTCCCTACGGGGACAAATAAACTATACTAACTAAACTAACTAAAAAATTCTGAAACTACTCATGGGGCTTTGTCACTGAGAAAAAGGTACTCCAAAATACTTTTCACTTTTCTCCAGCTATGACTGCTTAGGTCAAAAGAAGGGTCTCGTATTGCTCTTTGCCTTCGGCCTCTGAATAACACCAGTCACTGAAACCCTTAAAACCTCTGTCAACTCAGTTCAGATTAACATTGTTTTGACACATCAGGTATCCAATTAATGTCATTTTACAGAAAAGAAAAAGAAAAGAGGGACAACGGAAAAATCTTGGTTAAAGAAGCTGGAAATAGACACTGGTATTGTCATGTATTCTCTATTGGCCAACTAATCATAGTTTCACTGATACTCTGACCCAGGCACAGTTTTCTGATTCACCAGTTTGGTCAGGAAAAAACACTTGATCATGTCAAATGACGCGGCTGAATAGAGATGAGTAGCTTTGAAACTTTCAGAGATTTGAAGTCCTCGACATGTTTTGTCCTATGGTGACAAAATCCATAAACTCTAACAGGTGAATTTATGTCACACTTTCCTCAGTTTGCGTACTGAAGAACAACCCAAACAGGATGTTGACAGACACTGGATGAGGTTATTTAAAAAAAAAAAGTTAGGACTTCCTTAAACTCTGACCATAAACATGAGAGGAGCTGCTCCATTTGTGCTACAGTGCCTCTGCCTGTTTAAACTCTCCTTGTCCTACATAGTGAACCCAGGGAACAAAGAAAAGGTTGAAAAGCTGCAGAGAGAGAGCGGGTAGAAATGTAATCCTTTTGTCCGTTTTGAAGTGAGGGAGGGGCTTTCAAAACCAAAGCCCAAGAGGAAAAGTAGCTCAAAAAGGAAAAGTAAAATTATACCTTCATTAAAATAGTAAAGCAGACTCTACACATAAACAACATAATCACTCTGCTCCCATCATCCCCATTAATAGGTATTTAAAGACCTGAAAAGCTTTGACATTGTTCCTTTGTCCTACCTGTACCTACAGAACAAAAGTAGAGTCAGCTCCATGAACTGCAAAACAAAAATGCCTCATTTCTCTATATTTAAGTGTTAACTGTGACTGTCGAAACTTCTTAGTTTTAGGGTTTCAGAGTCTATTGTTTTTGCAACAAAACCAGAATCCTTCTAATAAGAACACTCACACACACAGAAGCATTTTATTGTTATCATGTTGGGGTTAAGGTGATCAGTGATACTAAAGGTGATTAAAAAGTGTGAAACATTCCTCTTATTGGCAACTGTTGTTCTTAAAAGTTTATTTCCTTTTTTGTCTCCATCCACATAGAAAAATTATACACACATTACTCTCACAATACACCGGCTCTGCACTAACCAACTTTTTCATTTCCTTTGCATCCTCATGCTCAGAAGGAACTCAACTGAGACACACAGTGAAACATTTAACAAGCTAAATGTTAATGCAAGAAAATGAGTTGGGATTGTATGCGTGCATTTATTCTGATGAGTGTGGGACCACATATAGAACAGACACGCTGTGACAGTACAGTAAATAAACACTCAAACTGAGAAATCCACCCATTAGTGCTAGTGTTTAGAAGATGTAGGCTGGTTATCAGTAAACGGGAATCCATGTTAGAAAAACTGCTAATTAGTAATCTGGGAATTGATTTAAGTGAAGGGTGGCTTCTTTCATCAGTTATTTAATCACTTATTTGGATCATTACTACCCAAGCAGCTTCATCACCAGTCCACAGTGTAGGATGGAGGAATATGGTGGAGCACTGTAGGCACAGCAGGCTTTTCTTACTTACATTATGTACACTTTCTTAAACCTTCTGTTTGACTTTGGATAATAAAGACTTACCCAGGGTTATCCTAGATAATAAAAGATAAAAGGCAAAATCACCTTTTCTTCAGGCTGAGTAAACCAAACATTTAAAAAAAAAAAAAAAAAAAAACATTTAAAGACATTTACTTTCATAGCACGATGTTAACCCCAAATGATTATGATTTGTAGTTATAATATGAAGCAGAGAGGATGCTCAGTACTGTAAAACCTGCACCAAAAATAGTCTCTGTCCTTCCTGGAGTGACAAACTTTGACAGAACAGTGGCAGTTCACCTTAGCTCCTCAGAGCTGCCAATCTTGACTGCATCGCTTCAATGTCTTCCTCTGACTCCTCGTCTGAAGCTGCAGCGGCTGCGGCTGGCTCCATTTCGGGCAGGGCGTCTGTGACTTTGCTTGGCGCTTTACCGAGGGCACCTAGCAACACAAATAAATCAATTAACAATAAAAACAGAGCTTTTTTGTTTGTGATGTGTGGGGAAACCTTGGACATCAAAACCATACAACACAAAAGACATTAAATAATGTGTTGAACAGTGTTTTCCACAGAATGGCTCAGCTGTACTTGAGGGGCAAAGACAAGGCTGCCTACAAGGGGGATAAGAGGGTGGAAAAGGCGGACTCTTCTGAAGCCCTGCAACAAAGAGGAGGCCATAGAGGTCAGCCAAAACATTGTCCATTTTAAGATAAAGCTGTGACAGCCACATTTTATATTTGACTGAAACACTTAGTGGTTCCCAAAGCACTTGGCCCTCTGGTGGGTTGTTGAGGTACTGCAAGTGATCATCAATCAATAAAAACCATAAGCCTGATTGAAACCACATATGAAAGTTAATCATGAAATGCTGGATCACAAATTTAGTCCAAGAACCCACAACAACATTTAGGAGATCTCATTTTCATGCAAGCCTTTTTGTATGTATATCATCTGATAAACAGAACCAGTGTCAAAGTTTAGCTGTTCCTAAATTAACCGATGACATTACATTAAATGTCCCACTATGCTGCATGTTTCCTAATTTTCAGATTTTTTTTGCGCATTTAAAGACAAGGAAAGTACAAATACAAGGAAAGGACTTCCAGAGTCACAAATTAAGTTCACAAAGTGAATATTAAATAAAATATGGCAACAAAATTCAATGTTCACTAAAATCTGACTGCAATAAAAAAAGAAATGAGAGGGTGAATACTTTGAGTGTTATGAAATGACTGTTTAAGAATTTTGGTGGTCTCCAAAATATTGTCAGGTTTCGCTCTGTACTAATAATTCTTATCAGAGCAACAAAAGGAAGTATTTTATTTGTAATTGCTTCAATAAAGATTAGCCTGTTTTGGTAATGTTAACACTGTGGCAAGGGCCATAGATCTAAAAAAACTCACCAGCGTCTGTATCATTTAAAGAAACTCTCATACTTACATTGATCTAACTTTAATGATCATGATTAATGAAGCTTTTATTGAATCTATCCTGTCTTTTTCTTTGGTTTCATGGTTCAGTCATGTGTCTTTTAAAGACAAAAATTCCTTGAATCAGATTGTTAAATGGTGGAGTTATCTGATTGGCGAGTCACAACTTTACCCAATTTCTCTGTACAGTGAACAGCTGCAGCGGGTAGCTTACTCGATTTTTAATGGTGACTCCCATCCTCTGCATAGTCACCTTGAGCTTCTTCCCTTTGGACGGAGGTTTTTAGCCCCCAGGTCCAGAACTAAACAGTATTTATTCATTATAGTCTTAATTTGTACTTACCATGGCTTTATTCATGAAGTTGTCAACTTGTAATTTTTAAAGATTTTATTAGTTGATATACCTTTGTCACCCTGATTTTTCTAACATTAAGCTTTCTTTCATATTATCAATTTTTTGTTTCTATAGCTTTTTTTCTGATTTTATGGTTTGTAATTGGGCCAGTGAATTTCAATTCTTCCTCTGTTATGCTGCTCTGTGTTACAGCTTGTTTTTTAATTACTTTGTTTTGATGGATGTCTCCATCTCTCTGGCTGCTAAACAAATTTATCCTGAATTTGAACCTAATCCATTTGGCTGGAAATGTCAAGCTTGGTAGCTGCACCATGACCTGCGCAGAATTTAGGACACAAGAGGAAAAAGAACCAAGCCAACTTTTCAGGTAACACTTGAACCCAACAGTAACATATTAACATACTTTTGAGCTCCAAAAGCAGGCTAATGTGGGCCAGGGGGCAATGCCACTAATCCAGCACACATGCCTTGATGTCTCCTTGATATCATGCTTTGATCATTATTCTGCCTTTAGGATTTGTGTTTTCTTCTGGTGTACTTTCAGTCTTCCTGCACTGTGCTGCGTGTCCTGCAAGTGACTGAACAGGAGCCAGTTATGCATGTCATCTAGTCATTGGATCCAAGCTGATGTGTGTGCCTGCTGCTGAATGGCTATGAGCTGATGTCAAAACTTTAAATGAATGTTGTAGAAGTTGTCACAACACTACCTCTTTCATACTTCCAAAAAATATCATGCAACAAATATAGCAAGTACATTTGGGATGAGAGTTGTGATTGTACACACTGTAGTTTTGTAAATACTCTATTGAATCTTCAAAAGCTGCCATGGTAATCCAATTGAAGAAGAGAGCAGCATTTTTCTTTTGACAAACTAATTTCTCCTGTTGGAGTTTTTGTAAGGGGAAAGGAAAGATTAAAGTTCCTGCTATTAACTTATTGGAGTTTGATGATCAAGATGTTTGGTTTGTTACTTTATGTGCACTCTCTCAGGCTGGTTTGTGTTTCTTAAAGTAAAGCAAAATTTGGACAACAAATATGTCACCTATTCCTGCTTAGGCATGAGAAGGAGTAGGGTAGGAGAAGTACCTTCTCGCCAAGCATAACAACATTTAGATTTCCTTAAAGTGGAACAAATCTCTTCACCTGCTGTAATCTCAAAGAGGATCCTGTCAACCTCCTCCTCTGCTGCTTCCTCCATCTCCTCTGTGTCTTCCATGCTCTCAAACGTGTCCTCCAGCATCTCCTCAATGATGCCAGCCTGAAATGTCAAAGAGTAAACGAGACACCCTGGTTTAATAATTTAATGTATCAAGCTGTGATCAATATTTTTATCTTGGACACTCAGGCGGACCTTCATCATCTCCTTGGATAAGTCCCTCATGGTGGCCTGGATCTCTGGGATTTTGATGAGGTTCTGCATGGCTTTCATGACCTCCGTGCTCTTTTGCAGAGACCCAGCTACACGCACTACAGCTAGAAAGGGACAAAGTCATTCTCTTTAGACTCAGCCCTAGAGGTAACTTTGAGCTCTTTAATTTGAAAAGAAATAGTTAGTTTGACTCCACATCTTAACTCTGATTCTTACCAAGCTGATTGTTCATGCTGAGGACAACAGAGTTCATTTGGGCTTTTGAGGCGTGAAGTTTTGTAATGGCTCGCTTTGACTGAATCATCTCCTTTGCAAGAACCACACACACATCCTTCTGGCCCTTTTTGGCAGCATCTTTTATGGACCTTTTCACTTTCTCTTGTTCTCTTTGAATGTCTGAAACAACAAAATATATATTTATAAATAAACAGTAAAAATAATAAAACCACTCCTTAGGCAATGGCTCTGCTATTAAAGGAATAATGCACACAAAACTCTGCACAATAATGAGGCATTGCCTCAACTTAGGATGCTTTATGTATTTACACAATATTACAAAATACCTCAGCGGGGCTGGGCAATTCACTGAGTAATGTTGACACAGGGTGGGGAAATGTTGTTTATAAACTTTAAGTCTATATTGTGTTAAAATCAGTGGTGACTTATGGGGTAAAAAAAAAGGTAGGCAATTCTGGGGGCCCATGACTGTCAGGAACCAATGAAATAATGTAATATTAGTAATGTTACTTTGAGAAAGCCTTTTTTTCATTCTTGACAGACAAATAACAAGTCACAAAACAGCTAGCTCTGTACGGCTGAAATCCAACAAAACAACATTTAGACAGAGAAAGATAGCCTTAAGAACATTTCTTAAGAGGGAATTTGTCTTTGTAATGTATGCCACTGGAACATTTAAATGTCTGGAAGCTGTGTTAAAATCAGAGTTATTTGATAGAGCAAGTTATGTAACAACAGATACTTTTATTCACTGTGACTTTAAAATCATGGTTAGGAGGTCATGGCTTCATTAAGACCATTTAAATCTTATAAATTACAATCCTGCTGCATTCAAAGCAGTACTAATACCTGAAAGGTGCTTAATGTACAGACTTTTTTAGACTTTTTGGGAGCTTTTTCTGCCTTTATTGGTAATGCAAGGACAGTGGATAGACTTGAAAATGGCAGTAGAGATCAGGGGAAGACGTGGCAAAAGGGCCTCGATACGGACTTGAGCCCAGGCAACCTGCACAAAATAGAAGTCTCAACACATGGTTAGTTTACAGTCGTTACCACTCCACCAAACCAGCACCCCTACTAAATATTGTTTATTTTGCATTTATTCTATCATTTTAACTTAAGCTTGTTATCTACTCTTTTTGCTAAATTTTTGTAGCCTTTAAACAGAATAATTTGGTTGCAAAAAATTGCTTTTGTGTTAAAAGTAATGTGAGAGTTTTTAAATAACATTTACAGATAAATTAAAGCATAAACTGCAATTCATCTTTGTGTTTGTAATTGAGGTGTGGTTGTAAAAATTGTGCTGGGTCTGATATAGTTCTTTTTTTCTCTGTTTTTGATTAGTACGGGTTTGTTTGGTATTATTAGTGTTATTTAGGTTCGCATTGCACATACTTTCTGTTATTTGTTCTCTTTTTATGTAAAGCACTTTGTGCTTCATGTGTTGTATGTATGGAAAGTGGGATATGAATAAAGTTTGATTTATTGATTTATTTACTTTATTTTTTTATCATGTATTTGCAGAAAAAAATGTTAAGGAGTAGACCATATATCTACATTTATCCCATTCAGGTCTTCAGCCTTAAAACTTAGTGTCTAATACAAGTCGATGTTATGCTTTTAACTAATTAAAATAAAAGCCTACTGTTAATCATTCTTAACTCTAATGTCAATGACCAGCAAGTATATTGTTATTCAGGTTTCCTGTCAAATGATGATGGTGTCCTACCTCGTATTTGTCTGTCAATCATCCTCATTTCCTTTCTTATTTTTTTGGACCACTCGCCGATCTGAAAAATATAAAATCATTGTATCATCATATTATCACAAAATGTATAACTGGGCATTCATTGCTTTCCAACATTTTGTTGATTTACAAATAATCATGTAGCTTGGAGTTCAATGTGTGAAAAGAAGAACAGTTCTTTACAAATTTATAAGACCACCTGTCATTGAGAAAACGTGAATTCTTTACAAATCTTTCAATTTCAAACTGAATTAATTTTTATGCCCAAATTTGAGTGGGGCACTGGGCTTCTCTGAGAAGTCAGAAATTAATCACGCATAATATTCAACCACTAATACTGATTTTTCTGTTCAGGAATACAAGTAAATAACTATAATATGACATCTTAAGGAATAAAGATGTGTTTTACCGTTTTTGTCTTTTTGTGAAACATTAAGTTTTAAAAGTCATGGATAACAATATATATAAGAATTTAGCATTAAAAATATAATTTCTGTTAAAGAGCTTTTACATACTGGTGTATTAACCATTACAGAAACATGAAAAATGTTTTTGGTGATTACCAGTGCTGTTAATTTAGGGCGGCTATGCCATAAACCGCATTAAGCACAGACATCAACTGCGGTACAACGTAAGTCTTGTATATCATTTGTAATTTTGATTAGTTGAGGTGAGTTACCAAATATAATCTCAAATCACACTGTGGGCTGTGCTGATGCAATAAGTTTACTAAGCTTTTTATCTAATATACACCTCTATATTTGATTAGCTCTTATGATTTTGCGTGTGTACATGTGCTCTGCGTCGTGTTATTCTTTAATCCTTTGTTCATGGTGAGGTTGACAGATTTTGTTATAAATTATTCAGTCAGGTAAAATGTGTCATATTCAATCATACTGATCAAGTTTTAGCCCCTCTAAAGTTGCAGTCAGACAGTTGGAGTATCAAACTCTTAATCTTTGTGACAGTAAAGAAATAAAGAGTTTCAGAGAGCTAATGCTGGTGTGAGTGACAGATCCCGAGATCAGCTAATACCAACACAATCAGGGTTTGTTTACACTGACAGCTGACTGCTAGTCTGTGTGCTAACAGGCTAACTCAGAGTGACCAAAGCAAGCCTGACTGGTTAGCGAATGAGCTAAATATAGAATACACATAATCTGATACATTATTCTTTTAATTCAGGTTAACAACTTGGACTGTTTGCACATCTGTGGGGGTATTTGTGTCAGTGTGAGAGTTCAGCCTCACGGAGCAGCAACAGATTGAACAAACTGACGCTGGGCAGACTTAACGACAGAGCTAGCGTTAGCGCGGTTAGCTAAAGTCGCTTACGCTATCTTCCTATTTACTGAACAAAGCCACAAAGGTATTCCTTGTCGTGTTTCGTAAGTACTCACCAGCTCTTTGGGGGGTTTGTCCGGTGTTCTGCCGAAAAGGCCCATTTTATCGAATGAAGTTATATGTCCAGCTAATCTACCTGACTACTGCTGCCTGGCTAGCAAGGCTTGTTCAACTAGCACTTCCTGTTCTCGCCCCGAGCTGACGGGCTGCGTCCCAACATGAAGTACAAATCCTCCTGGTCCAGTCAAAGGCCGTAAAGAGTGGGTCATCTTACCTCAAGGGAACTAGTGACTGAGGAAAAACGAACTGAACAAGCCACACGACTAATTAAAAGGATAATGACAGGAGTGAAAACGTGTCTATTTTCTAAGAGCAGCATTCATACTCAAAACATTTCAGAATGAACAGTTAAAAAAAAACGACATTGACAGTTAAAAAAAAAATAAAAATTACTTTATCCGAAGCACACTGACTTCGTACACTTGCTTTCATAAATACATTTGGCAGGGATGGAAAGAAACGAATCACATTTACTCAATCTACAATTATTGAGTATATATATATATATATATATATATATATATATATATATATATATATATATATATATATATATATATATATGCATGCACTTAACCAGCACTTTTACATTTACATGAGTAATTTTTGCTGTGCTTTATATTTGTTATACCATCTGAATACTGAGTGAAAAATATAAAATGGAAAGCATTACTGATCAGAGATTTCCATTAGCCAATGTCATCACAAATACCAACTAAACAACCAAGTTTAGAATCAGGATTCTCTATAATGAACAGTATTTGAAGCTGAAACAATTTTGACTCAATATTCAATACAAAAAAATACCCTAAGAGATATGAAGTGTCTGAAAAGTTCTGCTGGAGATAGCAAAACCTTAGCCTGACATGGATGTAAAACTTAACATGCTTGGATCTTTTTAAACCTATTGATATTAGTTAAATACTTTAATGCACTTTCTGCTCTAATGCACTTGGACAGCCATTTTCAAACTTGAGCATGCCATGGCTCAGTTTGACACCTGAAAATTATCTAGTCAATGTACACAGAAATGTGAACATGGACTTAAGTAATTTATGAATGGACAGAGGTCAATGTGCATGGACAAAGGTGGTAGATAAATAAATTAACAGGATTATGTGCACATGGAGTCAAGTAGTATTTTAAAAAATGGACTGAAGTATATGTTGATGAATTAAAGTAGAGGAATAAATAAGTGAACAGAAGTATGCTTGCATTGATTCAAGTAAAGTAGTAATAAAATTAAAAGGATGCTAATTAATTCAGGTATTGACTAAAATGGATCAGTGAATAAATGAATAAATAAGAAGTTTTCTGAGAGCACAAACAAGGACATCTGACATTGTTAGCAGAGTTATTACTAGAAATGTGGGAAACCTGTGCTTTCAAAACAGGATTCAAATCAAGACCAAAAACCTTTTGATTTCTCTCTCCTATGAACAAAATTCCCCCAAAAATTAATCAAAATCTGTCTTTAACTTTTGAGTTTTCTTGCTCACAAACAGACAAATGCTGGGAAAACACATATACCACCATGGCGGAGGTAAATAAAGATAAGTGTGTGTCCAGTTAGTGTATCTATGAAATTGAGTTTAATCTGTATGGAGAAAATAGCCATTGGGAGAAATAACAAAGTAAGCAAAGAAATGTTGATAGACTGATAGCTAAATACTTTTTTAAAAATCCTCTTGGGGAAATCTGGGTATCCAGTAGCAAAAGTAGTGGTAATAAACAATCTAGGTCATGATCCGCTGCCTTTGATCGGGGTGTTGCACAGTCTGATGGCTGTGAGAGCAAAGGATCTCCTGAACCTCTCAGTCCTGCAGTGCAGTGAGATGAGTCTCCCACTGTTGCTGCATCTCTGTCCCTACAGGATGTTGCAATGGGGATGGTTACTATTGTCCAGGATGAACTGCAATATGCTGTGTCTCCACCACAGTCCCAAATGAGTCCAAACTCCTGCCACACAGAGAGACGGACAATATTCACAAATTCATCCATACCTAAGGGCAATTTGGAGTCACCTGTTAACCTATGAGCATGTTTTTGGTCTGTGAGAGGAAACCAGAGTGTCTGGGGAGAACCCACATATGCACAGGAAGGACATGCAAACTCCACATAGAAAGACTCTGACGGGGTTTGAACCAGCAACCTTTTTTGTTATGGGGCACACGCACTACCTATGCCACCATGCAGCCCTTTATCAAATTAAGCTTTAACTTGTTGGCATGAATTCAAAGACAGTGCTTGGGGTTTGTTTTCCAGTCTCTCTCTCTCTCTGTAGACATGTACCAGTGATTTAAACCTGGGTTCTGCCCTGGTTGAGCTGTAAAAAGTTATCTGCTGTCCAAGACCTGACATCTAAAACACAGTTAAAAAGGGCATATATTGGCCCTGTGTCATCAGGAGACACAGCAATGTAAAGTTGTGTGTCATCGGCATAACTGTGAAAGTTGATGCTCTGTCTCCTGATGACATTTCCCAGTTGTAACATGCAGGGATTAAAAAGTGTAGGGCCTACAATTCAGCCCTGGGAGATGCCACAGCCTATTTCATGAATATGATGAGCATTCACGCATGCTGACAAGGAATTTCCTGCCATTAAGATATGATTATGACTAGCTAAAGATGGAAAAAAATAAAAAATAAAGGCATAAGAAAAATCATGTAGGCATTCAGAAATAAAGCCAAGGCTGTTGACCACATGCCCAGGATAACGGTATATCTTATCAAAATAATTACAGGGTACTGTTCGGTTTTTAATCGGTTTAGGATACGTTTTAAGAGTCTATCAAGGGCAGACCACACCTGTGCCTCCTATGTGACTTTGTGTCCCTGTGTGAGGGCTCAAAGGTAGCTCCTGGTTTTTACTGTACGTAAATCCTCTCAAGCCGCTGACACTAATCAGATATCAGTAACGTTGATTTCTCTGATCTTACGTTTACGTGCTAACATCAGTCCTTCAGTGCGTGAAGCAGGGATGGGGACACTAAGCCTGACAGTCCGTATTTAGGGCAGACATGTCTGATAAACCGCTGCTCCTGACGTACACCACGGTCCCCTTTCTAGGGGCTTCTAGAGTTTTCTGTTATCGATTGGTTTACGTACCAATCACGTCAGGACAGTGGGTGTGACGCAGCCAATCGGCGCGGTGAGGGGGCGGGCTCTGGAGTGTCCGTCGGTCAGCGGCGCCCGGAGATGCTCGGCTGCCTCGGAGTGGGAGAATCCGCTCTGGACACCATTGCTCCATGGGATTACTCTGAATGAGTTTGCTATAAACAGCTCGACTTACATAACAGCTAGTAATTCAGTGAGTGCTCCCTCGGCAAGCATTGTTGTTTGTTATCAGAGCAGAGGACACGCTTTCTGACATTTTATTATAAACAGACCACCATTTTATATATTCTGTGTATTATTATTTTTTTTTTACCTCAGCTGTTGTGCGGTCGTTGCGTAGGACAACTTGGAGGAGGTGACTTTTCGAGCTCATCATGTCAGTGGTCGGCATTGACGTGGGTTTTCAGAATTGCTACATCGCAGTTGCCAGGAGCGGCGGCATTGAAACCATCACCAATGAATACAGTGACAGATGCACACCGTGAGTAGACTGAGCATCTTCTCAGAGAAATGTGATATGAATGAGAGTTTGTTATGCAATGTTTGAGGCAGGATGCGCACTGGCTGAGGGGGACAGTGTCATTACAGCAGTGCTGCTGCTGCTGGTGGATGTGCTGAGGCCTGTTTGATGGGTTATTCAGCGTCACAGCAGGTGAACGGAGGTCAAAATGTCGCATATTAAATTACTGCTGCAACCAAACCCCACACAAATACTGCACTCTGGTAAAAGTACACCTACATTTTCTCAAGTACAAGTAAAAGTGTCACTTTCTTAATCTACTCAAGTAAAAGAAAAGTACAAGATTCAAAATGTACATGAAGTACTGATTATTTGAGGACATATTTATGTGTGGTGCAGCAAGGACAACAGCTGAAGTGTGATTATTTCTTTCATAGTATTATAATAGGGATGTCCCTGATCTGATTTTTATATATGAGTATCTATCGATTCCAAGTCGTTATCCAATATTTACATTCACCAAGACAATACAGCTACATACTGTTTTTTGTGTTTGTTCTTTGTTTCTTAACCAAACTAAGTAAACACAGTACGTCTTAGTAGCATTATTGTAAAACTCATAGAAAAAGCCGGCTGTAAAGTGTGCTAAACGTATGGAAGCTGATGTAAACAATTGGAAAGAGATGATCAGCAATAATTCCATTCCTAGATCAATAAGAAAATGCTCACATTGGCCCTGTCCGATATTAATATAGCATCGGGACATCCCTATATAACAGTGTAGCACAGTGTTACATCTGACCCACATAATGTAGTTGATCAATAGCATGTTTCTCTGATCCACTAAATAAACTTGAAGTGCTCTGAGTGTGCAAATCTCCACCAAGGCATTTCTGACATTGTTGGCTGAGTCATTATGGAAAATGTGGAAAACTGCCCTATCGTGCACTGTAAGCAAATCCTTTAAAAAAATCCTTGATCTGCATCGGTTTTCAGATCACCACAAAATGTAAATACCTCTTCCCTGTGCCTTGACCAAAATACCTTAAATATTTCATCCAAATATCTTGAGAACTTTTTGAGTCCTCAGTGAAAATGTTGGAAACTGCCCTATCTCACGATGTTATGAAGTCCTTTAAAAAATTCCTCGATCTTCATTGGTGTTTGGATCATCACCAAAATCGAATCACTTCTTCCTTTTGACATGACCAACATTTCTACTAAATTTAACAAAATGGGTTCATAACTTTTTGCGTAATCTTACCTTCTAGTAACAAACAGACAGACAAATGCCCACAAAATCATCCTTGGAGGAGGCAATGAATATATGTTTATAATTTTTCCCCGTGCTTACAAGATCATTAAAAGTTTATAGTAAATTACTTTTTCCTCTTATTGTTAACAAATTGCTGATTTCAAATTGGAACCAACTCTTATGTACATCCTCATTTTCACCATTTAGGTATCAAGTATCAGTCCAGAATAGTTTCAGTTTAAGTATGTTAGAAGTTAGTATGGTCAGCATAGACCTGATATCATATATATATCCTATTGTAAAATGTTGGTTTTGTGACAACACTAGATTATTCAGTGATCACTTAAAGACACAGAAAGAAAGACTTCATTGATGCATTAGAAAAGCATAACTTGTTACCTACCTCGTCATTTGTACAGCAGCATTTCTTGTGCTATATGTTATTTATTACACAATCAAATGCATAGTAATACATTGGTAACATAACAGTTAAGGTTCAGGGTTAGGGTTAGGATGACAGCGTTAATTATTTAAAAAGTGTTTTTTAACACAACACAGAGTACTGACCGCTACACAACCACAGCAGCATGTTTGACTGTGTTTATGTATGACATTTAAAAAAATCAGTGCTTTATAGATAGTGACATAAATGTGTACCTGTACTTTTCTACTGGCTCAAAACTCATGAAATACACTATAAGAGCTTTGTTATTAATAATAAGAATGATTGTTAATGCATGTAGATGATGAGTTCAGTATTAATACCTCACTAAGACAACAAACAAGGGGCTGCGTGGTGACGCTGCAGGATAGTGCACTTGTTTCATAGCTATTGGGTTTCTAGTTCAACTTCACAGAAAGGCTTTTATTAACATGAGTATTTCTGTGTGGAGGTTGCAAGTCGCTCCGGTGTCCTGCCTCAGACAAAAAACATGCTGGTTATTTTAATTGGTGACTCTAAATTGCCCTTAGGTGTGGGTGAGTGTGTGAATGGCTGTCCATCTCTCTATGTGGCCCTGGGATTGGCTGGCGACCGGTCCAGGGTGTACCCCACCCCTCACCCAATATCAGATGGGATGGGCTCCAGCCCCCCCAACCCCAAAAGGGACAAGCAGAATAGATAATGGATGGATAAGACAACAAACACTGCTGTTGTATCAATAAAATATTAACAACTGTTCATAAATGGATATATAATTGATGATCTATTGATGCCAGTTAGATATCCTCACACTTCACCAGTGCTTATAGCAATAGTCAAAAGCATTACCCTTACTTCCTCATTTATTTATGTAATATTAATTTGCATAGGAACGGTATGAAACAAGAGAACATTGCCGCACACTAGAGCACTTACAGTCTGAGCTATTTTGCAATGCCTGTGCATAGTTAAGCCTTTTAAGACAGAAAAAGCAACAATTAATACTGTATAAAAAACATCAATCAAACTGAACAATTACAGATTGAACTATACAAAATTAATACATACAACAATAGAAAAAGCAAGTACAGTCTATACATCTAATCTAAAAACCTACATTGCCTTAATTATATTGTATTTTTTAACACATCTGTAAATGCTGTATCGATGCATTTGTAAAGGGTTAGGGTCAATGTTAATCACCTAACTGATGTAGAAACTTACGCCTAATTGATCAAATAAACCCTAAACAATACCTCTATTATGGTTTTATAGTTGATTCATAAATGTAAAGCAGTCATTTAAGTGTGAATTAAAATCATCAAAGACATCATAGATGAATAATTCATGTTTATCTGTTTTGTACAGTATAAATTAAAGTATACACTTTACTGAAAATGGATTAACTAATGCTTAACAAATGCTAAATATTTTTGTTATCAAGTTATACTCTGGAAAAAAAGCACACGTAACATTATATCACAGCTGTGCATCTTTTATGATGAGCCAACACAGGCTAGGTCAGGAATGTCAGGGAATAAATTCCTGCAATGTACAGGATGTTTATGATATGCTTTAACGTATTCCACAATATGTAGAAATGTACACCAGAGTGTCTGATGGTAGGGGATGTAAAGCAGGCACATCTGCTGCAGCACCCTGCAAACAGGGGCACGCTGCTGGGGAGGTGAAGAGCACTGCACCTTACAGTGACTGTGGATATTTTTCAGGCAAGGTGAAAATAAGGAGAAACTTATGACTGTGACTGAAACGCATCCCTAAACCCTGCCTTAGAGGAAGCTGTTATTATGATCAGAAAACAGAATGATTAGCACTGTAATAAGTGAGAGGATATTTCAGTGTGTGTGTGTGTTGTTGGGGAGGAGGGCATATACTGCTGAAGGTGAACTGTTCTGTCTCACTGCCCTAGTTCGTGCTTCCTCCTCAGACTCCCTTGTGAAATTCCCTTAATCGAAAAATCTTCCTCCCTGCCCTGGACGTTTGATTCTGTCTGCAGTAGTCAGACAATTACAGTTCTGCGTGTCTGGCAGGATTTTTTCTGTTGTAGCCTGCCTAATGTGCTGATGTATTTGTCTTCCAACAAGGGCCTGTGTATCTTTGGCCTCCAAAAACCGCATGATTGGAAATGCAGCCAAAAGTCAAGTAAGATGTTTTCAAATTTCTGTACTTAAAAGAATGAAACACTCTGAAATATTGATAGAAACAGTTTTAAATGATGACTTTATAATCAAAAGATTTACATTCATCAAACAGAGTTGAAATGTAATCTGTTATCCTCTTCTTTAGGTCATTACAAACTTCAAAAATACAGTCCATGGCTTCAAAAAATTCCATGGCAGAGCATTTGATGACCCATTTGTCCAAGTGGAAAAACCCAAACTGCCTTACAGCTTACATAAACTGGCCAATGGAAACACTGGAGTTAAGGTGAGGCACTGCACAAACTGCATTTTTTCACTTTCTTTCCTTTCTCCCCATCACTAACCATTTTAGCTTTCATAGCACACCTTTGTTATCTTATTGTTTTCGTCCTCCTTCACAGTTTATCTTCATCATGTTCAATATGCTGTCCTGCCTTCTTTGTCCTAACTACCGTGTCTACAGGTGCGCTATTTGGACGAGGACAAAGTGTTCACAGTGGAGCAGATCACAGGGATGCTGCTCAACAAGCTGAAGGAAACATCAGAGAGTGCGCTGAAGAAGCCAGTGGTGGACTGTGTCATCTCTGTGAGTGACAAATAAATGTAAAAGAAGATCATTTTTAAAATTCTCCAAAAGGATATGAATGAAACATGATGACTTGTGTCTGTGTCTAACAGGTCCCTAGTTTTTACACAGACGCAGAGAGACGATCTGTGCTCGATGCGACTCAAATCGCAGGACTGAATTGTTTAAGGCTAATTAATGACACCACCGCAGGTCAGTGTTCTGGAAAAGTTTTGTTTTTGTTTAGGATCAAACAGGGCTGGGAAATACAGACCAAAATCATCTTGATATTTTGTAGTCGAATGACAGTACACAAAAATAACAATAATACATAAAGACATAGTGATAAAAGCCGTGGACGTCACTGCTGCCAGAGTGATCCTCTTATGGAAAAGTACATTAGTACCTTTTATTACCTGATATAAAAAAATGGATGGAAATTATGTTAGAAATAGTATCATATGAGCAAATGCTAGCTAGAATCAGTGATGAATATGATATCAGGAGGCCCCATGCAGTAAGGAGCGGGTAAATTGGCTGCAGCTTCTGAATATCAGTCTACTAAATACTGGTCTACCTGAGATGTCTTAGTATTTGAACCTATATCAGGCTTTTACAGTTTTTGTTTATACTTGATTTAATTATTGTAATTATTTTTTTCTTTTCTTGCCTTGTGTGTACTGTTTGTTTGTTAAAACCATGTTAATTAAAAACTTTAATAACAAAAATAAATAAATAAACTACCCTTTTATGGATATAAAACAACTACAAAAAAGATATATAAATTACAGTTACAAATCAGATTGGTGATTTGTGGTCAGTGGGTATTCTGCTGTTTCAACAATATTTTTATAGAGCATTAGGCACACTCATTTTTTAATCAATGGCCAGATGAGGTCTGAAGGGACATGTCTTATTTTAATGTGATGGCTCTTCATATGTTGTCATGTTCCCCTTGCATGATACCTTTTTGTGGCCGTCCTCCCCCTTATTTTTTTGAAAGACACATTATTTGGGAGAAGACCGGTCTTGAGTTTGCTCTTAAAAATATGAGCAGTAGGTGCTGCTCTCAGGTCCTCAGGTAGACTGTTCAACAGGATGAGACCATAATAATGAAAATTTGATTCACTGTATGATTTTGGTTTTTACTTTGGGAGCTATTAAAAGACCAATACCTGAGGACCTGAGGGCTTTACTGGGCTCGTATGGTAAAAGCAAATCAGACAAATAAGAGGGACCAAGACCATTAGGGGTTTAGAAACCAGCAAAAGAACCTTTACATTTATTTTAAAAGATACTGATAGCCAATCTAGAGACTTTAAAATGTCTTATGTTTTTTTACTTAAAAATGTAATTATCACCACAGTAAGGTGTTACATTAACCATAAAAATACACTCTAAAAGTGCAAGGTGCTTGAATTCAGCCACAGAAAAGATGCTGGTTGTTCCCGAGGCAACAGTCTTTCAGAAGAGGGGCCTCGGTTTAAGCCTGGCTAGTGGGTCCTTTCCTACATTTCATTCTTCACTCTTTCTCTCTCCTTTTCCTGGTTTTCTACTCTTTCCATTGTCCTATCTAAAAGGGCTAAAAGCCCATAAAATAAAAACAGTGCTGACAATAAATGTCTTCTTTATTTAACAGTGGCTTTGGCCTACGGGATCTACAAACAAGACCTCCCCACTCCAGAGGAGAAGCCCAGAAATGTTGTATTTGTGGACATGGGACATTCATCATTCCAAGTCTCCATCACTGCCTTCAACAAAGGCAAACTCAAGGTCAGTAGTTTCCCCTTCTCACACCACCACCCACACCTAAATCCAATAAACCTCCAAACTCAGTGTCAAACCTGCTCCATCAGGTCCTGGCCACTGCGTTTGACCCGTGCCTTGGTGGGCGTAATTTTGATGAGGCATTGGTGGATCACTTCTGTGAGGAGTTTAAGGTCAAGTACAAGCTCAACGTGAGGGAGAACCCACGGGCGTTGCTGCGGCTGCATCAGGAATGTGAGAAACTGAAGAAGCTGATGAGTGCCAACTCGTCTGATCTGCCTCTGAACATCGAGTGCTTCATGAATGATATTGATGTGAGCAGCAGGATGAACAGGTAAACATTTAATCCTAAAAGCTGCTGTAAAGAACTTCCAGTTTATCTCTTAACTGATTTTGTCCTCTATACTGTATGTGTCATGGATTGGTCAGACTTCATAACATGATAGTCACTGTTCTGGAGATCACAGAGCCATAAATGTTTGCTGTGGGTTGTCAGGCATGACAGACTACATGTTGGTACCTGATTTATCAGAGCAACAGACCAAATGATGTTGAGAGGAAAGAGGTGGAGCTAGACTGCATCCAGAAGGAAGGATTGAAAACAATATAGTTTATTTACTGTTTTTGTTTGTCTATCCAAACATTATGACTACTGGCCCATAAGCTTAATGCTAATGTTAACAGCATTTTCTCCCTTGGCAGTTGTATAGCATGTGCTATTTCTCCCAAACTTTACTGTTTTTTCAGTCAGTGGTGATACAACCTTTACTACTGTCCATTAAAGCAGGAATCTTGTTGCAAAGATTGACAAACTGTCCTTCGTCTTGCACCAACTTCAAAATTATTTTCTGTTACTTGCTCTTTAATGTTAATGATTGCAAACGAAATGTGGCCAGTTGATGCTCTTACCTGAGGCTTTGGTTGTGTTTGTTTTTTTACCTACACCAAAGAGGTTATGTTTTTGCTGGTGTTTGTTAGGTTGCTTGTTTGTTTTTTGGCCCTTTTCCACCAGCCTGCCTTGGCCCTACTCTACTCTACTCTACTCGGCTCTACTCGGTTTGCGTTGCGTTTCCACTGGCAAAGTACCTCCTAAAACAAACCAGTTTTTAGTACCTACTCTGCTTTGGTTCTGAGCGAGCTGAGTCGATACTAAAAGGTGACGTCGACCGACTGCCGGCTACTGATTGGTCAGAGAATGTCGTCACCGATGGGTCATGAGCGCGACGTCTAAATCAGGACTGCAGTACGCTTTGTTACTTTATGGCAATAACTTGCTGCCATCACAATGTTAAACACAGGACTTTATCATTACGAGCTAGCTAACAAGCTAGCACTAGCTTCCATTAGCTTACCCTCATACGTCTTTTCTTTGCAGCCCGATTGCTCTCGTCCTTTGCTTCAAACTGTTGTATAGCTTCCAAAACTCTCCTGTACGTGTCAAGGGTATTTCTTCTCGCCGCCTGCAGCCTTCTTCTGCTTTCCTCTTTCATTCGGTTTGTAACAAAAAGACACAGACCGAGCAGCAAGTATACTATTGCCTCCAAGTCCTCCATTGTTTTGGTTGTTGTGTCGCGCTCAAAATGACACGAACGCAGTGTCACCCAGCTGTTTCACGGCGACCCTGCCCACGCTGGGTAAGGGACTGGGCTGGTGGAAAAACAGGCCAAAGCGAGTAGAGTAGAGCCGGGTAGAGTCAGGGACAGCCGAGCCGAGTAGAGTAGGGCTAATGGAAAAGGGCCATATGTGAACACGATAACTCAAAAAGTTCAGAACAGATTTTGTTGAAAATTTTAGGGACTGTCAGTGGCACAAGGAAGAAGTGATTTGACTTTGGAGGATTTTAAGGATTTGTTAACATTGTGAGATAGAGCAGTTTTCCATATTTTGGCAAATGGCTCAGTAAGTTCTTAACTGATTATATGACATTTTCAGGGAATGTTGGCCATGGCACAAGGAAGAACTGATAATGTTTTCTGAACAGTTTGAGACAGAGCAGTTTTCCACATTTTTGGCAATAACTCACCTGCCAATGTGGGGTGGTTTGTGCTGTCGGAGCACTTCTGTTATATTTTCTTATTTACATTTTATATCACTAATGTTGCAGAATTGAAAGCGTAAGTCTGAAAAGCTTTTCATGGTTTTCTTCCAAGGGAAATATAATTTATTAGACAAATGGTGAAATGATTAGAAAAAGTGTATTTAGGAACAATATAATCTAGCCTATTCCCTCTCCAGCCGCTAAGAGTTGGCAGCCTGTTGCAGCAGCTCTGTCTCACTTTTCACATATTTTAATTATTTTTTCTCCTGAATTTCCCCTTGGGGATCAACAAAGGAATATTATTTTGTCTTGGCATAAGTTTAAAAAGCAATCTGCTGTATTTAAGAGATAGACTAAACTTTTGGAAAATATGCTTATTGCATTTTACAGTAATATGAAGACATTGATACAACTCTCATCTCTGTCTAAGAGCAACAAATTGCAAAACACATAAAGAAAATTTGACCATGCTAGAGCAGGGATCGGCAACTAGCAACCTGGGGACCACATGTGGCCCTCTACTTCACTCAGTGTAGCCCGCCAGTTGGTTGCAAGTATCTGAAACTACAACCATCAAAATGAAAAACTCTACCATGAAGTACTTTGACCTAATTTGCCACTATAACACCATGTTCACAGGCAAAATGTATTTCAACATGTAAAATGGAAAATATTCCCAAAAAAATGTAAAAACTTTTTTTATTTAATTCTTTACAGGTAAAAAGCTGTTTTATTTGCTATAATGGTTTCTGTGAAGGTCTATTATGAAATATTATTGATCCTTTTGGGAAAAAAAAGTAAGTCAAATGACTAAAATACTCATCAATATCCAAGACTTTTATAACTGCTTCCATGGTCAGGTTGCTTTTGTTTGAGATTTTTTTATTATCAGTGGGACTTACTGGTAAAATAAAACAAAAGTGAATATACAGCAGTATATTAGTTTTTTGCATTCAAAAATACTTGTAATTGGCTCTAGTTTTATTTTTTAACTCATTAAATTGAGCTTTACTGTTTGATTTTGAGCTTGAAAATACAAAGATTTATCCTGATAAAGGCTAGATATTTATCGTTTTGTTTAATGTCTTTTTGATTGGCCTTATTCTGGCCCTCTGAGAATGAGTATACCAGTAATGTGGCCCTCATGATGACTAAAGTTGCCCACCCCTATGTAATCAGATTGGACTGCATTTTGGATGTGGCCTTGACTGACATTTACTTTATCTTATTTTGGCTGGATCAGGCTTGCAGGGGTAACAAAACCCTTTGAATACAAATCCAGTCTTGCTTAAAACATGAAGTCTGACCTCAGCATCACTTGCATTTTTCTTACTAACATCTCTTACTAACTAAACATCAAATTTATCTTTATCTGCCTTAAGTGCATCTAACAGGGGCATCTGGAAAAAATACAAGTACCTGAAGCATGAATTTAGCTGCCACATCAAAAACCTGCCATAGGGGACAAACATTTAAAATAATTGCACAAAAATAAAAAAAGTCTATTCCTGGAGGCTTTGATGCCTTATTAGTTCATATAAAGACATCAAGTGTGTTTTACTTTCATCGAAAATCTTAATAAGTCTAAAAAAGGAGTTTTAATTACTATTGATTAAAGAACAAACCCAACGTTGTATATATCTTTAATCACAAGTAAACAGCAGTACTCAGACTCAAGGTTACATACTGTACGTTCATAACAGCTGTGATGGTCCTTTAGAGCCTGGACCCACTCACCTATGCAGTGGGCTTGCCATAAAAGACTGGGAGATAATAGCCTTTCCTGGCTCAAAATTTTGTTGCTGAATATTTGATTGTGTGCTTTCAAACAAGATGGAGTTTGCCCCACAAAAAAATATAAAGCAGAAAAAAGAAAAAAAATGTAATTTGTAGTTATGATCATTAAAATCTGACAGTTTTATGCTGACCAGGCTTAAAAATCTAGTCAGCAGCAGCAGGTGGATTCCCACAGTTTGGAGAACAAGGCCTCAACTTTCCCCCAGGTAAAAGAGATACAATTGTTCAAAGTTTTATGACCATCTTCTCCTTATTCACAGAGAGGGACGCTGCATTTTCAGATGTCATAACTGGATGACCTTCCTTATTGACACTGCAAAAACCAACAATACAACATAGGGAAGGCAGCAGGTTCTGCTGAATATCCCTGCTTCTTGGTTAAAAGTCAGCGTAGCTCTTAAACACTGTGTCTTTTCTCTCCTCTTCAGCTAACAAAATAAATATTTTCTTCATAACATGAAAAGAGGGGCATTTCTTAAATGGAAATCAAATGACAATTATTTTGAAAAGTGTATGATGAATTTTAATCAAATAGGATCATATTGTTGCCTCATGCACTAAGAGCAGCAGGCCCGGTCATGTGTGCCAATAACAAAAATACGTATCAGACTCGTGAGTTATCTACAGGTGAACAAAAGCCTGTCTCAGTATCCAAGGATAAATATTTCAGAAAAATATTTCCAGCAAGTTCTTTAGAAAAGTGTCTTTAAAAGCAGGATAAACAGGTTATAACCTCTGATATAAGCAAGCAAAACAAAAATTAAAGCATTTATACCTACATTCATAATAACTACATACATCTTATAGTGTGTTTGAGTATATATCATTTAAAGATAGATTCAGCTTAATTCATACCATATGATAGGCCAATAATCTTTTAAGTGAGTAAAAAAAGCACATACTTGTACTTTATTGATAACTTGGGATTTGTCATCTCTCTGTATCCGAGGTTTTTGAGGAGTTTCCCATTTGTTTTCATTTATTAATTTATGTATTTTTTGTTATTTTCAGGGGCCACTTTGAAGATATGTGTGCTCAGTATCTGATGAGAGTAGAGATGCCACTGAAGACAGCCCTTGAACAATCAAGTATGTCCCTCTATTTGTCAATATGCGACTGGGTATGCTACATGAAGGAAGAACCTTCTTGAGTTTTGTGTCTGTTGTCCCATCAGAGCTGAGCCGAGATGACATCTATGCTGTGGAGATAGTCGGGGGAGCCACAAGAAGCCCGGCTATCAAAGAGAGAATCTGCAAGTTTTTCGGGAAAGACATCAGCACTACGCTCAATGCAGACGAAGCCGTCGCCAGAGGCTGTGCACTCCAGGTGGAATTCCTCTTTTCAGTCTTTTTACATGTCTTGCAAGAATATTCTGAGGATGAAATGGTGATTATGTTTTGTCTGGATTACAGTGCGCGATTTTGTCGCCGGCATTTAAAGTGAGAGAATTTTCCATCACTGATGTAGTCCCTTACCCTATTACACTTCGATGGAAATCACCGACAGAGGATGGATTGGGGTGAGGACATTTTAACGTCTGAAGTTTGAATATAACTGAAAAAAATTCAGTAAAACAAGTAATTTATTTTTAAGTTCCCAGGTTAAGAAAAACTTAACTTACTGAGTGAAAGGTCCCGTGTCCTCCAAAATCAGTTTCTTTGCTTTTAATTTTGTTAGAAAGGGCTTAGGATGCAGAAGAACATGGCACCTTTTACTAAATTCTGAGTTCACAGAGAAATGCTCTGTGCCTCTTTAAAGAAAGGCCCTTTAAAATGCTCTGTTTTTTCCTCCCCCCCTCCTATCAAACATTGTTTGGGCAGCAAATCAGTGTAGAGGTCATTACTTTTAATGCTCTTTAAATGTATTTGGACATTTTTTCTTCTTAAGACCTTAAATTATGTTTCATGGAGCACTGAAATTATATTTGTGACGAATGCACTTTTATAAAGTAAAGTAAATGGTACTTGTAAATTCTTGCTTTTAGTTTAGGTTTAAATAGCCCTTTTTGGTAATACTGTGTAGGCTCACTTTATAGGAACAAAATCGAAGTTGGCCAGAAAAAGTAAACATCATATGATTTGGGAATGTTGTATAACAGTATACTTTTTATCGTATTTTTGTTTTTTCATTGTTAATTTTTGCCTCTGCCAAGGAGGTTATGTTTTTGCACATGTTTGCCTGTCTGTCAGCAAGATACCTTGAAAAGTCATGAATGGGTTTTGATGGAATTTTCAGGGAATGTTGGTCATGGAGAAATGTTAGTGAAGTGATTTTGGTGGTGATCTGAATCCAGATGTGGATCCAGGAATTTTTTTAAGGATTTGTTAACATTGTACGATTAGGCAGCTTTCCACATTTTCACTGATAATTTGGCAAAGAATGTCAGAAAGGCCTTGGTGGAGGGTTGAGCTCTTTGAACACTTCTAGTTTAGCATATTTCAGGACCTGAATCAATTTGTAAAGTCATGACCTATAAAATCTGGACATTTTACACTTTCCTGGTTTGGGTGACTTTAATACCAGAGGCTCAAAAAACATTGGAGATATTTGGTAGAAAGAGTAAGTACATACTTTCTATGTACATGTTATCACAAGCTTCATTCTCCCTCTTCATAAGTCCACAGATATGTGTCCCACTGGCACTCCCACTTCAAGAAGTTTTGAGTCCACCCCTGCTTGTCAAACTAGCATGAGTGTGCTCACAACTGTCACTTTATTCACTCAGCAGTGGATGGATCTATGTTGGATTCTGTAGAAAGGGTAGAATTTCTTGTGCTTGAATTATAAATACTATTTGTTGTCAGTGGGTGAAAAGCTGTTGTAAAACACTTGCTTGTATTTTAAAAGAAAGATCTCACAGATTTGTAAAACTCCAAAGAATACAAACTTTTACAGCCAAAGAAAGGGAAATAATTGGAACTCCTGCATTCAACAAGCCTTTCTAAGTTGTAAACCTCTGTGCTCAAGGCAAAATAAGCAAGTGCCATCTGTACACCCTGCTGTCAGACTAAAAAGAAGAACATTATGTCAGTTTTGTTTTATAAAGAGAAAATAAGTTTCAGGAAAGTTTGTTTTTTTAAAAAAACTTGTTTTCATTGTAGTTTCACTGTTGACTTTAAGGGTGGCACGGTGGCACAGAAGGTCGTGTGCGTGCCTCATAACAGGAAGGCTGCTGGTTTGAACCATATGTCAGCCAAAGCCTTTCTGTGTGGATTTTGCATGTTTGCCCTGTGCATGCATGGGTTCTCTCTGGGCACTCTGGCTTCCTCCTACAGACCAAAGACATGCTCATTTAGTCAATTGGTGACTCTAAATTGCTCTTAGGTATGAGTGTGAGAGTGAATGGTTGTCTGTCTCTCTATGTGGCCCTGCGATTGGCTGGTGACCAGTTCAGGGTGTACCCCGTCTCTTATCCAGTGGGATAGGCTCCAGCCCCCCACAACCCCAAAAGGGATGAGCCATATTGATAATGTATGGATGAATGAAGTATACGTTGTATTATTTGTTATTAATTAGTTTTCGTTGATGGTAATAACCGTGTCGGCTGCTTTAACACTTTAATAATGCTAATACTGTGAAATTATGAAAAAACATATGAACTCTTTTATTGCATTCTTCTTTGCGTATCAAAAATAGACATTCAGAAAACACAGATAGACACCAAAAAAACCCAGAACAGAACAGAAGCCAGATTCTGCTCGGTCAGATAGTTTTAGATACAGTTGCTGACTGTGTTCTATTAACCTGACCTTACTCTTTTTCTGTTTTTGTAGAGAGTGTGAGGTGTTCAGTAAGAATCACGCTGCCCCATTTTCCAAAGTGATCACCTTTCACAAGAAGGAGCCCTTTGACCTTGAAGCCTTTTACAGCAGCCCTCAAGACCTACCATACCCTGACCACAGGATAGGTAATTCTTCTTACCTTCAGTCTGAAAGTCAGACTTGCAGGTTCACCCCAGGGATCAGTACAAAGACTTCAGGATGCATCACGATGCAGACATCTTTTCCCTGCTGCACAAAAGTCTGCAGAGAGAAATGACTGATGCATGAAGAAGATTTTTGGGTCGGCCATGTGTGGTAGAGTCCCTGAGGGGATCCAAAATGGGATGGGATCACATTTGTTTCAACATTTCACTTTTCTGTTACAGACTGTGTCATGACAAATCACATCATGTCAGTTTTGTTCTGTTTTCAGGATGTTTCTCTGTACAGAATGTGGTTCCCCAGCCTGATGGAGACAGCTCTAAAGTGAAGGTGAAGGTGCGAGTGAATGTCCACGGTATCTTCAGTGTGTCCAGCGCCTCTCTGATAGAAAAGCAGAAAGGAGAAGGAGAGGACATGCAGGTTGACTCAGAGCCAATGGTGCAGAATGATGGCAGGCCAGAGGAACAGGTGAGGATTTTTTCTCCACATTTGTTGTTGTTCTTGGTCGTCACTGAGCTGTCCAACAGAGAACTTTGTGAAAAGCTGGATTTAACATAAATAGTGATAAATCTTTGATGAAGAGGTGATACACTGATAATATTGCTTTGACAATCTTTGAAAATTATATTTAAATGAGTATAACAAGTGCATTTATTTGCACTGTCATTGTTTTTACTCTCACACCATTTTGACGCTGAGGAATGAAGCTAAAATTAGCTTCTGGCAAGTTTATTGGATTTTTTGTATTTAATGGTGATATGTTGCTAACACATATGTTCAACAAAAAGTACATTAAATGGACAACAAACCTATGAGTAGTAGCTTATGTGCAGCATTTGCGTCATTACTGCAATATTGAACAAAGTGTTCCTCCTTGCACTCTTCTATCAAACCATGCAGGGGCAAACAGAATATGTAAAAGGAAACATCAAACTTTTGCTGCTCTTTTGTGTTGGTCTCAGATGGTTTATCTCAGACATTGTACTCATAAGCAATCTGGTATAAAAAAAGGTAGAATATAGTTTATTGAGTACTTATTGATCAGAGAGGATATCTTCTCTGCCACATCCTTGAATTGAACATCTCTAAGACTGAATCACTGTAAACAGTTCAAGAATTTATTTGAGAATACTCCTCAAAGAAAGTTTTGAAATGTTATTTCTGCTGATTATTTCACCTCTTTAATAGATTAAATTAGATTCGATTAGATCACATAATACTTTATTAATTCCTTTGGAAAAACTTACTCAGGGAAGTTGGGAAATGGTACAATAATACCAATTGGTATTGTATTTTATATCGCTGGAAAGCCAGATTAGTCACCTTTACAACGAATAACAATTTGTAAAGAATTGTGCAGTCATGAGCAACACAGTGGTGCAGCAGGTAGTGCATGTGCCTCACAGCAAGAAAGTTGCTGGTTCGATCCCTAATTTGGTCAGGGCCTTTATGTGTGGAGTTTGCATGTTCTCCCCGTGCAAGCATGGGTTCTCTCCAGGCACTCTGGCTTCCTCCTACAGACCAAAAACATCCTCCTGGGTTAATTGGTAACTCTAAATTGCTCTTAGGTATAAGTATGAGAGTGAATGGTTGTCTGTCTCTCTATGTGGTTCTGTGATTGGCTGGTGACCGGTTCAGGGTGTACCCTGCCTCTCGCTCAGTGTCAGTTGGGATAGGCTCCAGCCCCCTGTGACCCCAAAAGGGATGAGCCACATAGAAAATGGATGGATGGTGATGTTGGGAGAAGATGGAGATTCCTTTTAGTATATCTAGCTCAGTAAGAATTTCTGAAGCTCTAATACTGAAATGTCTGCAAAATGTGTGTGATGTCTCAGACCAAAATGCAGGTGGACCAGGAGGGTCAAAGCCAGGGGGACCACCAGAGTGAGGACAACAGCTCCAGCAGTAAGGTCAGCTGAATTTAACTTTAGATATGCTGATTTATATTTTTCAAGGAATGTAAAATCCTATGATTTTAACTTGTAAATGCCTTTTTTTTTTAATTTAGATACCTCACAGACATAAATCAGTCTTCACCCTGTAATTCTCCTTTGAAAATTCAGTGTATCCAGTGATTGACCTGACAATAGTTTTCATTTTGTTGTGGGGTAATTAGTGGTATCAGATGATGCTCACCATAGAACCAAGAAGTGGTCTAAAATTGCATTTGATATATCATACACGAGATACATTTATTTAGCATAAAAAAAAATTGTGAAATGCTCTGGCTATAAAAACTATATACAAGACACCACGGACAACTGCAGCAGAAAAAACTGAAGGATAAAATTATCATGTCTCTAAATCTAGGAGGGGGCATCTGGGGAGAAGCAGGATCCAGCATCAGGGGGAAGCAAACCCAAAGCCAAGGTTAAGAGTATTGATCTGCCCATTGTAGCCAACAACATTCGTCAGCTCGAGAGCGATGTCCTGAACAACTTTGTGGAGTATGAGGTGAGCACTGTTTTTGGCCTTTGTAAAGGCTGTGTCATGGCCTGGCTGAAATACTAATGACCTGAGCAAGACTTTGGCTTCAAGGAAGTACTTTATTCCAATTGTAGCCCTGACAGGAAGTAAGTAGCATAATTCAAATATAGCAATAAATAAAGAAACAAAATAATAAATGTTATGAAATTAAATTTTATATCATCAAATTTAGTAACTGAACTCAACATCGATCAAAATAATAATAGTTACTGTTTTGGCCAGTGTAGCACAGCCCTTGGTTTTCATTACATGTCTTTGATTTAACATTATTTTATTGACCTCGTGTAAGGTGCTAATACAACTCTGAAGTCATTTTATATGCCTTGTTATAATTCTAATTAATTACCTCTGCCAAGGAGGTTATGGTTTTCTCTGTGTGTGTTTGTTTGTTTGTTAGCAAGATTACGCAAAAACTACTGGACGGATTTTGCTGAAAGTCTCAGAAAATGTGGGTAATGGCCCAACATGACTATGATTAGATTTTGGTGGTGATTTTTTGGTGGTCCAGATAACTGCCATTAGCAAACAAACGTTTTTTGCTCAGTAATTGTTGAGAAAACCTAATCTAGAGTTAAGGAATATTATTATGAGGGTTACTCCATCATGGATCTATTGCTTATAGGTGTAATAGCAACATGTGAGCTACCTTGGTGAAGGTTTGCGCTCTCCATGTGCTGTTAAGTTTGGTCATGTTTTACTACAGGGTCCACAAGCTATCATGGTATTAGTTTATGCATGAATTAATTCATGAAACAGCATTCATTCAGGCCTGTATTCATGATAAAGTATCAGTAGTACACTCATATTGACAGAATCTCATGCCTTTCTTTATCCATTCATTAATGTTCATTAATGGCCAAGATGTTTTATTAATTATGACTCACTCACTTATGACTTGGTTACATTAATAAGGATGTTTATGATTTTTTTTAAAGATTTGTCTGTAGTTAGAGGGAACAGACAAAAAAGGCCAATCTGTTGAATTCTAAGTGTTGATATAATAATTCCTTTGGCTTTGCTTTCATATGACTTGATCAAGTTTGTGGACCCTCAAACTGAAAATATGATTTGTATTAATACTGTTAAATCCTCATGTGCTGTACATCATTAATATTCATGCTCATGATGATTGAAATATCCCGATTTCAAGTTTGTGTATGCTCCATTAGCTAATGTTTGTAGTCAAGCTTAATTTGAGTGTATTACTGATATTTCATCATGAATACGTACGTAAATTTGTATTTTTTCATGCAATAACTTATTCATGAAATCCAGAATAATGTTGGACCCTGCACTAAAGTGTTGCCTAATTATTTGTTGTTGTGTTTATCACGGTGCTTGTTTGTTCTCTTAATTTGTGACTGCTCTGTGTGTGTTTTTCTTCCCTTAGTGTCAAATGATTATCCAGGACAAACTAGTGAAAGAGCTGAATGATGCCAAAAATGCTGTGGAGGAGTATGTATACGATCTACGAGACAAACTCTGTGGAATCTATGAAAAGTACATCACTGAGGAGGTGAGTGCTGCTTTCTTAAGTTTTTTGTCATTGCAAAGACTATGAAATGTTTGGAAATTTTCCAAAGCAAATGTTCTGTTGCTGTATTGACTTGGTTTCTGGGTTGTACATTAATAACAGGACAGTAACCGGCTGACACTGATGCTGGAAGACACAGAAAACTGGCTGTATGAGGAGGGGGAGGACCAACCCAAACAAGTCTACGAGGAGAAGCTCGAGGCACTCAAGGTTTGATCAGATTTGTTCTAATTTTACAAATCGCTAGACCTTCAGCTCATCCAGCAGTGCTGTAATGATGTCCAAATCTAGTCCCCAGTAAAAGTGAGAGTAAATGTCCAAACAACATGAATTATTTTCCAGAGGTTTGGTCAACCTATCCAGGACCGTCACCGGGAACATGAGGACAGGCCGAGGGCTTTTGAGGAGATGGGGAAGAAACTGCAGCTCTACATGAAGTTTGTGGATTGTTGTAAACAGAAGGTAGATTATTTTGGACAATAGATGTGATGCATTTTTATTGAAAGAGAAAAAATGCAGTTTTGGGATTGTTTTCTGTTGGTGTAAAAATTAGTGTATTTTGTACTTCACACATATCAGAATCAGAGTCAGGTTTTAGCTAATAGGACTGGGCAATTTGTGAAGTTTTTGAGACCTACTGATTTTTAAGTAAGATATGTGAGGGGACAATATAGTTTATATCAGTTCTTTTTTATTTTGTGTCAATATAACTCTCTAGGTTTAATCTGAGTTCTTTGGAAGTTCCTTTTATAAATGTTGCTAATGAATCTGTGCTAAGAGAAAGGTCTCTTTCTCTCTCTCTTTAGCTAAAAAAAGTAATTAAATATCATTTAATTTTGCACTTTTTAAACCTCCAATCACAACGTTATGGAGATTTATTGTTTTGAAACACATTTAACAAAATAGAATATTGGATACCATTAAGGTAATACTTAAGTATTACCAAAATGCTGTTTTTTTTTATTTACACAATGTGAAGGAGTGTCCTGTGAGATATTTGATCATTTGAAGAGCCCATATTTTGTTATTTTTGAAATAAATAAGAAATAAACACACTGTAGCAGTCATCAAAAATAAAAAAAAAACTGTCCAGTTTTTGCTGTGATATGAAATGAGTATTATTTCAGTCTGATTTTTATTAGAATCATATTAAGGTTAAAATATGTAAAAAAAAAATATCAAGCTAGGTGTTTTGGTTTGTTATTCCTGAGCTGTAATTGGCAAGAAAGTTCACACATATAAGTTATTTGACTTGGGATTTTTTTTTGGAGCAAAACATGTGAAACTTAGATTTGAGATAAAGTAGAAAGCTAGTGAACAGCAGCACTCTTACTCGAAGAAAACTTAAAACATAATGTAAGTTTGCATTCTTCTCAAATACAGTTGAAGTGCAAACATATGGACATAAAATTCATATAAAATGTTATTATCCCAGGCAGAGAGGGTGCTGAAAAAATCAGCTGTTGTTTTAAACTTCAGGCCCCACAGGCCTTTTAATGGGACAAACAGGTTTTTGTTCTTAGGGTTGTTTTTCCATCAGTATTGCATATGAGAGGGAATTAATCAGAAATATGCATTTTGTTTTTAAAAGTTTTAATCTCCATTCAAGTCAACAACTGCAACAATTTAATCCATTACATCTGTGATTTCTGATCTAATGTGCCATATCGTACAAAAACTTGAAATGTCTTATGTTATGCTTTTATTTTTCTCAGGTCAGGTTTAACATTTGTAGTTATAACTTTCTGCCAATAGATGTCCTCACCTCTTTATTTGAGTACTTAAAGGCAAAACATGCAACTCTCCTAGTTATCGTCATCAATACCAATAAATGCAGGAGATTTCTGTTTGAAAAGAAATCATTTTTTGCATTTTCTTAGTAAAAATGTCAGCACATCATTTTCTTAAACTGGTATTTGAGTGAAAATCCCTGTAAATTAATATACATTTCTTGTCTGTGGTTGAAGTTGGTGAAAGTATTTGATGCAGTAAAGATATAAAATAGTATATGTATACGATGATTTAATGGCACTTTACTGGTGTGTCAACTTTTGAGATCCAACATGTTTAGTGTATTTTTTTATGGTACATGAGGGTTATTGTCTGTTATTAAATGAAATTTATTAAATGTTACTAACTCTCTCCTAGGATGAACGTTATCAGCACTTGACTGCAGAGGAAATGAGCACTGTGGAGAAGTGTGTGAGTGAAAGCATGGGCTGGATGAACAGCAAGATGAACGCGCAGAGCAAACTTAATATAACTCAGGATCCCATCGTTAAAGTAGCAGACATCATTTCAAAAATTCGGGTATGTGTGTGGTACGCACTATTCAACATCAGTGAGAAACTCTAAGTGCCTTTTATAACATACTCTTCCCGTCTTACTCATCAGGAGCTAGAGGATGTGTGTAATCCGCTGATCAACAAGCCAAAGCCGACGGTGGAGGAGCCTCCTGACGTGAACGACCAAAACAGTGGAGCTCACAACGGCCCAACAGCAAAGCAAGGTTCAGAGAGTAAGGGAGAAACAAAAGGAAGCCAGCAGACAAAGCCTGGAGCTAAGGAGATGGAGGTGGACTGAGATCATCATCTGTTTCAGCCATCACATCACAACCTCAACCGACCATTTAGACAGTAGGAACGAAAAACACCTGGGACCATCATCCCCCAACATCACCAGTCACTTCGGTGGATTTGTTTCTGTGCTGCTCTCCCCTCTCAACCAAAATTTACTGTTTGAGGTTTCTGTTTTTCATCCTTGTGTGTAAAAATGGTGTGCTTTACTATCTCAGAGGTTTGACATCCTCAATAAATGAATGATTCATGGAATAGATTAAACTCTGATGTTGCTGTAACCAATCAGAAAGGTACCTTTGTGATTGTACTCCACATGTCCTCAAAGCGTCCAGTAAATCCTGTCACACATCGGCCACATGCACAGTGCTGCAAAACAATTGCTCCTGCAGAACTATTAGTTTGTATGCAATAATACAAATTATATATATTTGTATTCAATGAGTTAAATATGACGCCCATGTCTACAGACTGTAAATACTATTTTAGTAATTAAAAGCAGCCAGCATATATATATATATATTATGTACATAAAGAGATAATTCCTAGTACAATGGCAATGCTTGATACACCAAATCTCTTCAGTAAGTGATTGGTTGCCTATTCCCTTTATTTTGTTTTCTTGAGTTTTTCCATACTTTAGTCATTTAATTAAAGGATGGCAAAAATAAAAAAAACATTTGTCTGTTAGACAAAATTTCTTTTGTGGAACTTTTCTTTCAGGAAATCTGAAACTTGAATAAATAGAATAACATCTGTACTGTATTTATGTTTCTGCAGTGTGGTTGAGGGATATCATAAACAAAGCAAGTTTGAAGGCCAATATGATGAATGAACACATGCTAAAAGTTTAAACAAATATGCAAACCCTGAACTGAGTATCTTAAAACACTACAAATCACCAAAGAGGCATTGACTGAATTCAGTCTGAAATGTAATTTATCTGCCCTAAGACCTCATAATACAGCCTTAAGTGCGCCACATTTAACAAATACTTTTCCTCCTGCATTAGTTGTCTTTATAGAGACATTGTTGATCACAAGCTCCTTCATAAATGTGCCAAGATGTTGAAAACTTAAACTTAAATGTTGTCAATGTGCTTGTATAATTTAGTAATATTTGTAATATTTGATCACTCAAACAAACTAATTGCCTAATTTTGAATGGCCACAACTTCTATTTTGATAAATGTAGTATCAAACCAATCTTACAAAGCAGCTGGATTCTCTTAACCTGACACTGCAGATGGACTGTTCAATGTATTTTAGTATTACAGAAAATGAATTAGGAGGATCCAGCTGCACTGCAAGGTTAGGATTCTCTAGATACAACTTTGGTCATCGAGTCGATCTTTCTTGCAAAGCTCCAAGCTGAGACAATTATCCCCACTCATCAGCCTCCTTTTTAAGACAGAGAGGCAGTAGCTGCAAGTGTGGGTCGGATGTGCTGAAAGGTAGAAAAGACTGTGAGCCACTGATGGACCTTAAATAAATGTGACAAAAAAAATTAATCCGGTCACCTTCCAGTTTTTCTTGAAAGGTTGTGCCCTTCCTACGTGTTGCTCAGAAATAAATGAAATAAATCCCATTGATAAGTGTAACAGTCCATCTGTTGTGTCAGGTTACTATAATTGTATAATTTAATGTTTACAAGACTTGGATCAAAGTGTATGATTCTGGTATTGCAACAGCCACTTTCCTTTTTCATTAACTTTATGAAGCCAAGACCAATAATGTAATGTGCTTTAAGATGGAAATAATTGGTTCACAAACTGATCACAGAATTAAACAAATACTCATACATATGTATTATTTAAACAAAACATTTTTTCTTTTCTAAAAATCCTTTGAGTTTTTTTTATCCTTAAAAGCATTTGTACTTAGTACATATATTTAGCTGTTAATCAAATTAAACCTACAAACAAATAGAAAAAAAACAACCTTATTTCCTCTCCAAAGTGTAGAAATAAACAAATAAATACATTAATATAAACACATATGCAAGTATTTGGAAAACAGAGGTGTTAAATAACTACTCAAATTTTCTGAAGTTATTGTAAATAAGGTTTTTTTTGTGTACTTTGCTCTTTTGATGACTTTTGAAATCAGTACTTAAGTAATTTATATGGAAAGTGTTGCACTTGGTCACATTTGGGCTAATTACATCTTCAGTCATATGCTGGTATTTGGCATCCTATATTTAATAAGTCAAATATAGGGTGCTTATGCAATACCAACTCACACAGAAAATAAATTACATTCTCGTTGATATCCTAAATATGTCCTTTTATGTATAGTATTAAGGCTAGCTATAATTCTATGGTGAATTTGGGCATGACACAGGGAAGAAGTGGTCTGCTTTTAGTGGTGAGTCAGATTTGGATCCAGGATTTTTTTTCAAGGATTTGTTGACAGTGCAAGATAGGGCAGTTTTCCAAGTTTTGACAATAACTCGCTTGACTATGTTGGAAATGCCATGGCTAAGGTTTTTGCTCTCAGAGCACTTCTAGTTCATCAATAATATTGAAAACCGAAAATATTCTGGTTCTGTTAAAATAGATAACTGGTTGATTCATTACACTCCAGCTGTTACCATTTTTCATAGCTCAGAAGAGAGTACAAATACTCAGTACTTGAAGTGCATTTTAATTGTAGTACCTTTTTCTTTTACCTAAGCAGATTTATGGAGGGCTTCTATTTTTTTACTTGTCTTTGAGTAAAACGTGATCAAAGTAGCTAAACTTTTACTTAAGAATACTAATAATTATAATATAATAATACATGTTCTTTTTAAAGTGCTTTTTCACAATTTCAAAGACGTTGTACTTTTACTTGAGTATAATATCTCTGTACTCTTTACACTCCTTTTAAAAACCCAAAAGATGGAGAATAAACAGATCGAAGTGATTTCGCTTCATTCATACTTTGAAGGGGGCGTGGTCAACTCTTGACAAAATCGTAGCGTGTGACGTAATCACGTGACTAACGGGCGGATAATTTCAAAATGGAAGAAATGGCAACATTTTGGAGGGCTACGCAGAAACAACATCCAGTTGCCCTTTAAAGACTCACAGATTGACCATCGATGCACTTAATCGATCGAGAAAACTTTAAACAAAGCTTCATGTATGCGTGGGACGAAAAGCAGGCACGATGAGTGTTTCTATCGGCGATAAAATTGAGGTGAGTGTCTTTGTTTGGCTAACGCCCACAAGCTAGCTAACTTCAAACTCCGCCGTGCTTCTCTGATGTGGGAGTTAACCATTAAATTAGTAAGTTATTTTTCTGTCAGAGGAATTTACCTGAACATAACTACGCGGTGGCTTTTGTTTTGGTACAATAACTTTCAGCCAGTGTTACGAACGTAAAAAAAAAAAAAAAACATAACGCCATTTTCGGCCAGTAATCTGCTGTAGTTGTTTATTAGTTAACGGTGTTGACTAGTCCTCTTCGACAGTATTATTATTATTATTATTATTATTATTATTATTATTATTATTATTATTGGTAGTAGTAGTAGTAGTAGTAGTAGTATTTTCAGAGTTCTCAGCAGCTTGTTCAACCTCGGTGCATGGCTGTGTAACCTTACCTCGTCTCTCCCGGGGCAAACACTGGTTGGTTTGTTCATTAATCGCTGCCTGGAGACGGGCTCCGGGGCTCCTGTCCGCGGGAGGACCGCCGGGATAATGAGAGGTTTTGGTTGGCCATATGACGGCGTCAGGTGTTTGTGGCATGTGTGACAGTTAACGCTTGTTGTGGGTGGATTTCTTCCCGTGTAAGTGTCAGATGCTGGATTGTCTGTTTTACACCCAGCATGTCGCAGCTCAGAGGGACAGTGTTAGATCAACTTCTTCACTATTTCTATCAAAATCTCTTTGCGGACTCTGCAGCCAGCAGAGATGATGAGAAAAGTTTATGTTATGGTCCGGAGATCAGCATAGAGGTATCATGTGTCAGCCATCATTTAAAACCATGGGAGACATTTTTGTTCCTTTTGTTCAATTCACTTTATATTCTCTCTTTGTAGGATTTTAAAGTCCTCACCCTCCTTGGCAAAGGCTCCTTTGCATGTGTGTACCGGGCAAAATCAATGAAGACTGGTCTGGAGGTCGCTATAAAAACGGTAAGATTTCTGTCTCCTCACTTTTTGTGTTCAGATCAGTGATACTTTGTTGCTGTACCTGTGTTTTATACATTTAACGGACAAGCTGTTGTCTGTTAGACAGTTGAAGTGTAAACTGGTCATTATTACACCTTAGCTGTTCCCTGAGGGATTCAGAGGGTCCCTTGACACCCCACAATTGAGGTCTGGGGTCTCTTTGAAGGCAACACATTGATAATTTGGCATGAGACCAAACCACTACTAGGGCTGAGCATTATGGTCATTTTTAATATTTCACTATATTTTTTAAAGTAGCTAGAAGGCAAGACAATATTGCTTATATTGATGTAGTTCATGTTTAGCAAAAATACATTTATATTCTGACTCTTAGGCTCAGTAAAGGGATTGTTCGCAGCAAGACTGATTCTCAGGAACATGCCTGTTGCCCACAAGAAAATCTTTTAAAAATATTTTTATTTCGCATTATAAGCTCCTGCAGTATTGTATGCATAAAATATGCTGTTTGTCATCAGTGTTACTTATATGAAGCATGGTCCCTGCAACATGTATACACTTTATGTGTCCCAGGGACAGAAATAATTTCAGTAAATGTAACAGAGGAAGGAAGAGTCAAATGGCTGAATGTCTGCTGCGAACCTGTGTCCAGAGGCTGCACTAAAATTCAAAACACATTCTTAATTTCTACAATTTCACAATGGTGCACTAAAAATATCAGCACAGTATGGTGCCACAAAATATCTCAATACACCGGTGTATCAATATTTTATTAGATTAGATTAGATAGAACTTTATTTGTCCCTTAGAAAGACTCCCTTGGGGAAATTAAGATTCCATTAGCAGTTTGTATTACAGATAAGAAGATATATAAAATATAGATATAAACAAAAATATAAATAAATATAAATAAAAACATCTCTACAGGCTGTCTTCTTCTCCTTCCTGTCCTCTGTCTTCCTGTTACTCCTCCTCCCCCCTAGTGAGGAGTTGTATAGTCTGATGGCCTGAGGGACAAAAGAGTTTCTCACTCTGTTGGTCCTGCACTTGTGAAGCAGCAGTCTTGGGCTGAACAGGCTCCTCTGGTTGCTGATGTTGGTTTGCAGAGGGCGACTGGCAGCATTCATGATGTCCAACAGTTTTTCTAGTGTTCTTTCCTCTGCCACCGTCATCAGAGAGACCAGCTTCATGCTGATCATGTTACATCCTTATTTAAAATAAAGCATTTGTAGTAACAGTGAAGTCAATCATTTTGGCACCTGTTTGTCTTTCTGAAACAAAACTAAAAGTCTTTAAAACCTAATATTGGGTATTTTATTAATTTAGCAATCATAAATATAAGGAAAATTACTGTGGATTGCTTACAAACTGGCAAGTTCCACACACTTATCCGTACATGCAAACATTTTGGGCCAATTTATACAGTGCTTATTCTCATTGTTTAGCATTGCCCTTAAAGATCATTAAGTTTTTGTGCGTTTTTAAAAACATATTGTACTCAAGTAATGGAGATTTTATTTTTTTAAAAAACACATTGTAATTAAGTTTACAAATAATTTTCATGTCCACAATAAAGGAATATTATGGCCAATCTTTCTGTGCTAGAGTATGCATGAGTTTCTTTTTCTTAAATGTAATTTTTGATAATTAAAAACAAAAACTGCCCTCTACTGGTGTCTGGAATACCTATCTTTTTTGCTGTGGTATCAAAAATGTATTCACGTCATTTGGTTTTTATTTTAGAATTAAACTGAAAGTTATAGTTAAGGTATGGTGACAATAAGTTGTTATTTATTTATATGTGGAAAAAAAGAGATATTAATTGTGTAACTACATTCAACCAAATAATATCATGAAATGTTTTTACCTACTGTCCCAATAAAGAAAACTCTACCACAGAACATGCTGTTTTTGTGATTTGCTGGTGTATAATTTTTTTGTTGTTGTTGTCTGTAGATTGACAAAAAAGCGATGCACAAAGCTGGTATGGTCCAGCGTGTGACGAACGAGGTTGAAATTCAGTGCCGATTGAAACATCCTTCAATACTCGAGGTAACAAATGTTCTAAAGAAGTTTTAACATGATGGTACATTATGTCAAATTTCCTCCTTTCACCTATACCAGTCTTGTTTTAAACTGTGCACATCAGTTCTATGTTGATGTTGTCAGGGTTCTGTAATGTAGAGAGCTATTCTTTACCTCCTCTATTGACTTTCTTTAATAACAATCTGTATGGTTTTGATAATTAACAGTTTGGTTAAAGACTGGTTATGAATGTTGAGTTGTCCCCCTGTTACAATTTTCTGCACTTCAACAATACAATTAGCTTGGACACTGCTCCTGTCGAAAATAATATGCACAGATATTTTTGTATTTTGTTCAACTTGACATGGTAGTAAATGCTGTTCTATGTTGTTTTTGCAGCTATACAATTACTTTGAGGACAGCAACTACGTGTACTTAGTGTTGGAGATGTGCCACAATGGAGAAATGAGTCGGTACCTTAAAGACCGGAAGATGCCTTTCTCAGAGGATGAAGGTCAGGCAGAGCTTTTATACTCAGAATTCAATGTGAACTATAGTATTGTTAATTTTTAAGCTACCTGCCTTTACAAAAACCTTTCTTTTGTTCCACAGCAAGACATTTCATGCATCAAATAGTGAAAGGAATGCTATACCTTCACACTCACGGCATCTTGCATCGAGATCTGACTTTGTCAAACCTTCTGCTGACGAGCAACATGAACATTAAGATAGCAGATTTTGGCCTGGCCACTCAGCTCAAACTCCCAAATGAAAAGCACTTCACCATGTGCGGGACACCAAACTACATCTCCCCAGAGGTGGCCACTCGCAGCGCCCATGGCCTGGAATCAGATGTATGGTCACTGGGGTGTATGTTCTACGCCTTCCTCATGGGTCGCCCTCCATTTGACACAGACACTGTGAAGCACACGCTGTCTAAAGTGGTTCTGGGGGAGTATGAGATGCCCTGCCATGTATCCCTGGAGGCTCAGGATCTGATCCACCAGCTGCTGCAGAAGGACCCCACCCAGCGGCCCAGCCTCTCTGCGGTGCTGGACCACCCATTTATGACACAGAGCCTGCTGGTCAGGACCAAGGAGCTGGGGCATGGGGACGAGGGGTCCATTGACAGCGGCATTGCCACCATCTCCACAGCCTGCACTTCCTCCACCTCAGCCAGCAGCAACAGCCGGCTCCAGAGGAGAACCAAACACATGATTGGCTCTGCACTGCCCAACCGCATGGTGCCCATTACAGATCTACCACACCAAGCAATTAGGGACTGCTTTGAGGAGGGGGAGCAGTGGCGGCAGCAGCACCCAGGACAGGACAGGTTTCACAGAGAGGGCAGGAGTAGAGGGGGTCATGGAGGGGATGCTGGACAACCTCATTCTCGCTACTTGAGGAGAGCGCTCTCCTCAGATCGTTCAAGCTCTTCTGCTTCAGGCCACGGGTCAAATCACGCTGAGCTGGGGAGATGTCACTCAGAGGAGACGCTCAGCGTTCTGGGAGGACCGGTGTTTTCTACGTCCATTCAACACCCTTTCTCAGAGCGGGGAAGGCTCCCATCTCCTCCTGTCAAACAGCCAGCAAAGTAAGAAGTCCCATTTTCTAAAATTCCTGGGATTTTAACAATTTTATGAGACTAACTGGTGTCATTTTCTACTTCAGTTCAGCATATTCACTATCCACCACACAGACTGCACATCCACCAGGCCTTCAGTTTCAAGATCTGGAGGGAGTGACGAATTGGCTCAATAATGATGGTAAAGTTGACGTTTTCTGTTCTTGAAATGAATTAATTATCTTACATCAGTTTTATCCTTCAGTTGGAGATGTTTTGCAGGATAAGCTGATCAGGGTTTAACAAGTCCTAATTTTGTGAGTTGAATCTTTCTTTGTTTTGTCTTTTTTTTCCTGGAATAGCTTCACACAGATCAGTTGGTGTAAAAAAAAAGTTAGAGACATAAATTAATGACAAATGTCAAATTTTTCTGAGATGTTGTTCAAAGGAAGTGATTCATCTTCTGTGCCCTAAGTTAATATTTGTAGGGGGCCATTCATTGAAGCTGAATGGCTTTATAAAGCCATTCAGCTTCAATGAAACTGAACAGTCTCAGTTTTTCTAAAAGACTGCATTCCTTAAAATTGGAGAGATAAATGTCCTCAACTTTAAAATGTTCCCTGACCTGGTTTATTTTTATTTTTTTGAGAAATTGACAGTCAAGGTCACATTTTTAGAGGTCTTTATTTTCCATTATTACCTCATTTTGAAATTTTACCTTGAGGAGGTTTTAGAGATGTAGAGCTTTAGCTTTTATGAGTAATTTGGTTTGGGCTAAATTAAGGAGAAAGAAGAGACTACTTAGTAGTCACTGCTTTTGTTTGCTTAGTTTTATGTAAAATTTGTCATTATGCATGTTTGTTTATATACATTTCCATTAACTGAAAATGTATTCATACCCTCTTATTGATTATTTTCACTGTAATTACTCTGTTGTACAAACAATTCATGTATCTTGTGAAACTGTTTTATGTAATGGGTAGGGGGTTTGAAGGTGGGAGTGTGGAGTTTTGTAGTGTACAGTTGTGTTGATGAAGATAAATATATAAAAAAACACAGTTCAACCCAAATCAATCAATCTTTATTTCTGTAGGTTCAGATCATTAACTTTATCCCAAGACACTTCACACTAGAGTAGGTTAATGCCATACTCTTCTCAAACCATCTTCCTTTAGCAAATCTCTACAAATATCAAATCTTTTTATTACAGGCTCTGGACATCGGCATGCAGACAGCAGCGCTCACAGCAGCGGTGGCAGCTTCCACAGCAGTAGAGCACCCTTAGGTGTCCACAACTGGTCAGACCAGCCCACAGGCCGAGATGCCAACCTTCAGCACAGCCAGCATCACTTGCATCACAGTCACCTCTCCAACTCTGACTCGTACAGAGAAAACGTTCCAGCCACAGAGTTTCAGCCTCCTCACAGCAGAGAGTTACAGCTCCCCGCAGCAAAGCCGAGCGTGGATAAAGTGAAGAAAACGCTGAGGGACATCGTCCCGCCTCTGTGTGCAGCCAGACTGAAGCCAATCAGACAGAAGACTAAAAATGCTGTGGTGAGATACTGCAGATATTTTTGACGATCTGTGTGCTGTACACTGTGGGTCTGAAGTCCAATCCGTTTACTCTTGTTTCTTCCAGGTGAGCATTCTCGACACAGGTGAAGTGTGCATGGAGTTGTTAAAATGCCAGAGCGGTCAGGAAAGGGTGAAAGAAGTTCTACGGATATCCTGTGATGGTTCAATGGTGAGCTTATTTTGATGCACCGACTTAGATTGTTTTTTGCAGGGTTATTTGTTGACAGAATAAATTGAAGTTAATGCCTCTTTGTGACCTGAAATAGTGAACCAGAGTGGACTTTTCCTGTATAATTATTTCAATGCTCATCACAGCTAATCATAGCTTGAAGGCCCCAATCCCCTTAGTTTTAATTGAATGCAGAGAGATCCACAGAAAGGGTGCATTAGGCAGTAAAAGGAAAGAAAAAAACTTCAACAGAAAATAGGCACAGGGAAAAGGAGGGTGTCAGAGCTTTTTGACTGAAGTGGCCCAAATGGGCACTGACATGAAGAGGAACAGGAGTTTAACTGTCATTATATAAATGCCATTTACCATTTATATAAAACCAGCCTGGTGTTGTTCTGAATGTAACATTTATTATCCTTCAAAGGTGACGATATATCAGCCCAATGGTGGTAAAGGATTCCCTGTCCTGGACTGTCCTCCTGCTCCACCAGAGGACATTCTTATCTGTAGTCATGAAGACCTACCAGGTACCCTGATGGATCCAGCACCAACATTATCATGCACCAACACACTAACGCACGTAAACTTAAAAGTAAAAGGGATTTTTTTTTTAACAGAAAAATACTGGAAGAAATACCAATACGCCTCCAAGTTTGTGCAGCTGGTGAAGTCTAAGACTCCTAAAGTGACTCTGTACACCAAGTACGCAAAGGTGATGCTGATGGAGAACAGTCCACATGCAGACCTGGAGGTGTGCTTCTATGATGGTGAGTTAAATCTGGAAAAACACACAAGAGTCCAACGACAGTGAATCTACACAGACAGTTTTCTGTCAAAGCTTAAAGGAGGTGAGGCTTCATGGAGACTCTTGTTCTGCAGGAGCTAAAACCCATAAGACATCAGAGCTGGTGCGGGTGGTGGAGAAGAGCGGGAAGTCGTACACAGTGAAGGGTGAGGTGGGGCTGAGCGGTCTAAGTCCAGAGAGTCGCCTGTATGTGGAGCTGTCCAATGAGGGTCATAGCATGTGTCTGTCTCTGGAGGCCGCCATTGCTGCAGAGGAGCTACGCAGCACTAAGAACGTCTTCTTCTTCCCCATAACCATCGGCAGGTAAGACCCACGAGCTGCCCTTGTTTTCATCAGTTACACTGTGTAGTGAGTAATCTATGTTAAATGTGTTAAAAGAGCTTAATTATGAGTTAATTTATTGATTATTAAGGATGCACAATATTGGACTTTTGCCAATATCTGATGTGTCAACATTAGGTAGGTAGATACTTTATTAATCCCTCGAGTGGGAAATTTGAGTGTCATGGCTGCTTTAATAGGATGACACACAATTAAAATTACAAAAAGTCACAAGACCACACCTGGACACAGTAAAACCATTTTTGTTGTCATTATTGTCAGTATCAATACTTAGATTCTTTGGTGAAAAGTACACTAAAATTAACGTTTTTACTTTCTGGATGAAAGTTTATGTAAGTAAGGAGCAGATGTAAAACAAGAAAAAAAACCTTTTACTTCTAAAAACACTGCTGATTTTTAAATGTAGGCATTCAGTGACGGTAAAGTAAAGCATTTTGAGACATTCACATTTTGTTCATATTTTAGCAGAAGTAAGCAGTGTATAAGGCTGATATATTGGCTGTAATTATTGATAGGAATTCTCATATCTGAAGATTCCAATATTTAACTTTTGAGCTATCATCAGCTGATACTGATATTGAGTCTATAATATTGTACATTCCTCTTAATTATCAATAAAGCATTAACACTTCTGAAAATGATTTATAAACACAGTTATTAATGGTTGATTGTTGATTATTAGGTGAATTAAGAATGTGTTGTATCTGATTCAGACATGTGTTAAGGTTAGTCAGTGTGTTCACAGATGCTCATTAAATTATTTATATTACAGTGACTCATAATTAACCCTGATGTAACCAATCACTTTCTAGTTGCTAGATTTTTGCTTATCAGTGGCTTAGGTTTCAGAAATCTGACCAGCAGATTCTGGAAACAGACACAAACAGATTGAATATATTTTAACTGTTCATTAACAACATACAGTATTAATAAGTATTGATACTACTACTAGATTATGAATGGCATTTTCAACTTGTGATTAACTAATGCTCTACCAAGGCTGAATAATATATTCATCTTCTGTTTTCTTCCTGCCCCTCACAGGAGACCTGTGAATCCAAACGCTCCATGCTCATCACCTCCACCAACACACACAGCTCAACCCGATGCAGCGTCACCTCCTCAACCCCCAAAAATCACTCCCTCAGTAAGTGTTTCACACCCCCATAAAACTTCAAGTTAAAGATCATTCGGAGCCTCGGCTTTTGTTTTAAAATCTTGTGTGTGAGTTTGTTAAGGGAGGTTTCAGAAAACACTGGAAAAACATTATGTGCATTCTCATGTCTGCATCTCTTCCCCTCTTGGTAGAGTAAAACATCTTAGTGTCCATTATTAAATTAATAATGAGAGCAGTGGCTAATCAAGTTTCATAATATCTCACTTCAACTAATCAGCATTTAGCGTATAATAGAAAAAAAAAAGTACTATATCACTGCTGTGTTTTGGTTCTCTGTAGTACAAAAAAATAGCAGATTTTTTTTTAAATTAAAAAAACTTAAATGTGATCCTATAGAGTCTCGAGGAATGCTGTTCAAAGTTGGCTTCAGTGCTGCTGAATTTGTGGTGACATTTTTCAGAAATTTGGGTTGTGATGTGATAAGCAGTTGCAAGCCACAGATTAAGAGGAATAAAGATCTACACTGTCCTGGGTTTTACCTTAATTCAATCATATTGTATTCTAGATGATATCCTATGACGGCTCTGATTTCACCTCAGCCAGCCTGAGTAAGAAAAGCTCCCCGGTACGACAGGAGCTGGTGCAGAGTGCGGGGAAGGTGGTCAAGTCAATATTTGTGCCAAATGTTGGATGGGCATCACAGGTGAGCGATCATAAATTGTAACCAATACCCTATAATATGTCCAGGAGATGTATTTTTAATTTAAAAATATGTTTTTTTCTGTATTAATAGCTGACGAGTGGAGAGGTTTGGGTGCAGTTTAACGACGGCTCTCAGCTGGTTGTTCAGGCGGGAGTTTCCTGCATCACCTACACGTCTCCTGAGGGGAAGATCACCAGGTATAGAAACATGCTGTTGTTATGTGGTAACGTGTTTTAACAGCTTTATTACTGATCCACTATCAGCTGATGGAAACATTCTTTAAGCCATAACTAACTCCTTTATATCCTAAATGTTCTTGAGGTTGTCACGGGTTCAAGATCTGACATTTTTCTCCTTGGGTGCAGCAAAGTAACACCAGAATCCTTCCATCATCTGCTTCCTTCACAGGTACAAGGAGAACGAGAAGCTGCCAGAACACGTCAAAGAGAAGCTTCACTGTCTCTCCACCATCCTGGGCCTGTTGGCCAACCCAACAGCACGTCACCCCCCACCTCACTGACGTGTAGTGGTTTAAAAACAAAACTCCTAACAGGAAGTAGCATTATAAATCTGTGTTGTCTGGTGCTCTTGTAAATACATCTGTGTGTTTTTTTTACGTGTACAGAAGACTAAGATTATGAGAAGATATTTTTATTTCAGAATATTTTGTTATTGAAATCTCAAACTGGCCTTGTTGGGGATGTTTGTGTCATGACCTATTTGTCTTTTAGGCATCTCTATGAAATGTGAGAGTGAGACAATAAACAGTTTGAGGCCAAGTGGAAGAATTCTGCACTTTGTTTTGCAGTCTCTCTGAGTTATTCATTAAGACATTTATATAAAAAGACATTAAAGTGTTGAGAGGTGCAGTATTGTTTTGCTTATACAGAGTTCAAAAAAACAATCAGGTCAAGTTTACATGTAGATTTAAAGGGAAGATATCATGAAACCCCTGTTTTATAACATGTTTATATTTAGGTTAGTGTGTCTACAACACTCAAAATGTGAAAAGAACTTCATCTAGTCCTCTATCTGTGCCTCACCTATGTCTGAGAACATGAAATCTGATGGTCTTTTCAGAATCAGTCTCAGTGTGGCATCACAGTGGGTCATCTTAATAACACCTATTACCTGTTATTCACACTCATAAATCTCCACCCATAGCCATAGAAGCACAAAGCTGGTCTCATGCTGGCACACACCTGGGAGGAAAAGGGTCGAGTAAGAGTATATGTTAGATTGCCTTCTCAAGCATAGCCTGACTTAACCTTGCAGTGCAGCTGGATCTGCCTGATTTAATGTCTGTAATCAGACGGATCCATCTTGCCAAACTTCAATCTGACCTAATTTAGAGGTCATAATTCAAAGTTCATCAAGCATCATTCCCTACCCAGTCAAACTGCTTGCGAAGACGATATCTCAAAAATGTTTGAGGATTTTCTTCAAATTTTGCACCACTGTCTTCTTTGACATTGGATACAAAGAAGGCCAAATTTCCTTTGGCCTCATGTTCACCCCTTTCTTGTGAACATGGTATGTGGTTGTAAACCTGACAGAGCTGTGTGGTGGATGTACTTCTATCTAAAAGCCAAATTTCTCAACTGAATTTTCCAGATTCATATTTGTGAATGGGCATTTATGCCCTTTGAATGTTTTGGATTATAACATGAACAAACAAGTCCACAAAAAAAAATGTAATGGTTAATGGTTATAATGGCCATTCATAGTCAATGGTTATTAAAAATCAAAATGTTTCTAATGGGGCAGCGTAGTTTTAATGAAGCATTTGATATGTCCTGGTCAGAGAGCCACCTATAATGTAAAACTTGACTCTTTTATGATCTGCTGGATTCTTGAAACTCCTGTTTGAACCTCATAGATCCACACGTGACAGTGGGCCAGATCTGATATGATTAGACCAGAGTCCACGCACCTTAAAATGTTCAAACTATCGTAAAAAGTCAGATCAGAGCATATTTATTTGTTCATAGGAGCAAGTAAATAGAATTCAGGTCACTTTAGTCTGCAGTGTGAATGCAGCCAGAGAGAAAATCTCAATTACATTCTAGGACAGGACCAAAATTTATATCTGGATATTTTTTTTTTAACTCAACAGTGATCTCTCAATGTCTTTTCAAGTAAACGGTTTAGTGAAATTTACATGTTTGATGCAGAGGGCTGCAGCTCACGTTTCACAGTCGTCATATCTCACTTTGTGGCACTAATATAAAATACAGAAAAGATTCATCATGCTCAAGCTCTTTTTTTCCACCTGTTCATCAGTCTGCCGCTCTCAGTCTACAAACCACATAGGCTGTTCTGCATTTTTATGTGGCTTAAAAAAAAAGGTATTAATAATACCTTTTAAATAGTAAAATAATAAAACAAAAATACCCAATAATGATAAAATATGAAGTAAAAGAGGTCAAACATTTATATAACTATATTCACCTAAACACGTGTTAAACACATCTTTACATCTCCCCAAAGACTATTAAAAAGATATATATATATATAATAAAGAAAGATAAGTAATTAATGATAATAATTGATTAAAGCAAAGATAAATGTATCTATATCTCCATCAACATGCACCATAATTCATTCATTCATTTCAGGTTAATTGGGCTATTTCTGTTTGTAAATGGCATGGAGGACCAAACACGCAGACAAGACAATTACCCCAAAATGGTGACTTTCTTAATGCTACTTTAGCACATCAACTGCTGTATCAATATAAACAGTCTAAACTTGTTTGAAAATATATCAAACTTGATATATCTCCCAGCCCTGTTGCGTACTGAATAATATGGCATTAACGTACGAAAAAGAAGTCAGGCACACAAAACAGTCGTAAGGTTTCATGTGTTTATTTCGCCCTGTTGTTTTGGCCATTTAATTAAAAAAAGGTCACTAAATTGTGGATTCCTCTTTATTACAGAACTGATACAAAACAACATACTGCACGGATGTAAGCCTAGGCATATTTACACGTACTGTACAGGACAGCCAAGACGTACACATTCAGGTGGAAGCTGGGGGCGTGATGACACCATCTGGGCTGCAGAAATGACCAAGGGTGGGATTAACCATTTATTTCCCATTAAGAAGCACGATAAGGAGCACAACATAGGGGCACACAGAATAGTGGTTGCAAACATCAGCTTGAACAGGGGATACATCCTCAATTCCTGATTTAGAATCATCAAGGAAAAGATATGAATGTTTCCTCTAAACCTGCTGCAACAGTGTGTAATTGATTTTATTTTAGCTTATTAACACTCAGAAATCTCTCTCATGAAGTTTCTTTGTCCCAGGGAGGTGCTGGTGAAATGGCTGCTCTGACACGAGTATTCACGATCACACAGAAAGCGAGAACACCCAGTCCTTTGGAGACTTATGGGGGAAATAAAACAACAGAAAAAGGAGCTCTCTGGGACAGGAGAAGCAGCAGCAGGCTCAGAGGAGATCAAATATCTGTATTCACTGCATGTCGGCACTCCAAATGCTAGAGGGAGACAACAGCAGCAACCAGGAGCTCAATCTGTCCCTGTTGACACCACCTGTACAACCACACCCAGCCTTTGACTGCACCTTTAGTAAATAAGCCACCGTTTGTTCCATAACATCCCCATTTTCTCTTTTCAATTATATAAAACATTTCTCCCCCCAATAAAATCTCAATAAAATAAAGTTGCTCTTAGTAGATATCAAGACAAAGATATTAACAAAATCAGAGTAAAAAAATCTCACAGTGAACGCTGGGAACAAGAGCTGGACCATTTTTTCCCCTCCATTTCCCACCTCATTATTTCAACATGTGACAAAAATACAGCAGCTGGAACAGAAGGAACAGGGCCAAGGATTTATGATGAAGCAAATACATCTGCACGGCTTAAGGTTCAATTAGTCAGATCTTTAAAACAAAAGTCAGTTCAGAAAGAACCCCTCTTGCTTGATAGTACTGAACTAGTGTGTACCCAGCTGGTAGGTATCCTGCATAATAAGTGTTGCATTCACATGAGAAAATGTTGCTGTTTCGCTAAGTTAATGACATCGTCTTGAAATTTAGAGAGACATTAAACAGTTTTTCTGAGTAATGTTCTCATTATCAATGAAGCACTGCCTGTTTTTTCACTTGACAACATTACTATCAGTATATTAGGATATTGTCACTGTTGGCACAAACCTATCTCCAAATTTTCTGTTTTTAAGGAATTAAAAAAAAAAAGCTCCATGACTGAATGAACAAATATGGTATTGTCCTGATTAGCAATGATATTTTGTACTTCAATTTGGTTAAAAGTTTATTAAACCCACTCATCAGGAATTATTACAATGGATTATTTTACTCTTATCTTATTTTAATGTCCTTATCTGATATTCCTACTGCCATACTACAAGAGCAACTGAAACAAGTGAATTTCCCCTTGTGCATTAATAAAATGTTTCTGATTCTAGTGGAAGGTGACCAGTGGCAGTTTTATGAAAAAAGTGAAAATCAGAAAAAAATGGAGATAGGTTTGTGCTCAACAGCGACAATTTTTTTATGAAATAATTCAAATAATTTGTTCTCTCTTTGGAGTTGCCAATGTCACCATCTTAAAATAATAAGATCAGATTCCTGAATAAATGAATCCTTTTCTGTATTTATGATTAATTTAGTAATATCATCTCTGAATCAGGGTGACTTTTTAAGTCGATAAAACTAATTTATCAGATTTTCAGAGTTGCTAATATTACATCATTACTATCCTGGGATAACAAGATACTTTATGTGACACGTGAAGTAATGCATTTATTTTATTAACTTTTTTGAGTTCTTGTCACTATCTCAATACAATGACAAACATTTGGCTAAAAAAATGATTACAATACCATTGAAAAAAAGATGCCTCTTCTGAGTTAATAACATCATTGTCTCAAAATGAAGTTGTGTTCTCAGGAAAAATTAAACCTTGTTTTCTTTTCTTTTCTTTTTTTTTTAAAGAACAGAGCTTTCTCTGTCGCGGAGTTTGCAACATAATTTATCTTTGGAATAAGGGAGGCACTTTCAGATAGAAGTGAAGCTCTATTCAGTTTTTAAATGTTAACGACATCATTTAAGAATAACAAGATGTGATTTTGAGGGCAAAAATTGAGCTTTTGCTCCATTTTATTCAGAGTTAACCACAAAATTATTTCACAGTTATAAATATTGGTGAAAAATTAAGTTTTTAGCTGTTTCTCTGCATGAAAAACTGTGTTTCTGTTTCCAAAGATATTCGCTCTGTTATTCTGAGTAAACAACATTATGGTGTAAAAATGAAAAGGCTGTAAGGAAAATCTGAAGCGTTTTTTCTGAGTTAAGGCGATTATCTTGGATAATGAGACGCAGTTCTGAAGTCAAATAGAAATCTTTCCTCATATTCTGACTGACTTTCATACCTACTTGGAAAATAGAAATGTGTTTTTGTGATAAAATGAAGTTTTTCTCTTTGTGATTCATTTGCGTGAAAGTATAAAAAAAATGCTCTGGTTAAAGTATTTCTCTTTTATCCTGAGGAAAGAAGAATAGGACTGTTTTTTTTTTAAATACATCTCAGAAACCTGAGACATTAATTTCCTTAACTTTGAGAAAGAGAGAAAACTCTTTGAAACAGTTTCTTGTAAGTCAGACGATGCCAGAAATGTAGAAAAACAGAGCGAACTTGATGATCTCACATGAACACAAAAAACTTCTTTCGTATTCCAGACAGATTTTAACCAGATTTGTGAGAAACATTTTCTTTCTGCATAAATATCAAGCCCCACAGCCGCCCCAAAGTCTGTTCTGATAGGTCAGGAGGGTTTGAGCTCATAACACAGACAGAAGCACTGAAGACATGTGTGAGAGTCTGTTACAGGGGATGACACCCATAAGGTGATGACAGAAATCTCACCAAATCCAGCTGGAATTCTGACCAACAATAAAGAGGCAAAAAAAAAAAAACATGGAATTTTTTTTATGGAAAATATCCACAAACACATGTAGGAATGCGATCCTCAGAGCGACTTGAACAAGGATGCGGTTTGTTTGTTTTAACACCGAACATCAGTCATACAGTAACACGCTCACAGATCTAGAAACATTGGTGCAACAACGGTCATAAAAAAAAAATAAAAAATTGGTCACATAGTCATGGAGATAAACTTTCTTCTGTTTAACCATTTAAGGTGATGTTTCTTTTCCTTTCAGGCGTTCTTTCTACACTTGAAGTGTATCTAATGGCACGCAGCAGTAAAAACTCTCACTGGGGGGTGTACCACAGAGCGAGGTTAGAAGCTAAAGCTCTGCCTGTTGAACCTTCAGTCATTTTTCTGTCTATAGCGGTTTGATCTGAACTCAAAACCTGGCAGGATCATTTTTGGACAAACTGACAGCAAACAAAGTGTCAATTTATTTTAAATGATTACTTAGAAATGTGGGCATTATAGGTTAAGGTTACATTTTTTCAGGAGACTTTTGTCTTGTTTGTCAGAGCAGCAGTTTTCAAATTTACACTTTTCATTTCAGCAGATCATCTCCACAGGAAAAGAAAGACCAAAAAGAGGATAAAGTATCCCTCTTATTTTATGCTTTTATGTTTCATCATAATTACCTGGGAAGTTTAAAACAGCTGCTTTTACAACAAAAACACTGATAATAAAATACACTCGGTTTATGATAATAGCAGTATTGTAGTTACATTTTAATTGTTTTGCTGTGTGAAATTTGCATAATAGCGCTAAATAAGAGACAAAGACAAGTTGTCAGATGTTGAAATCAACTCATATCCTGTTTTTCTGCCTGCTTTTGCTCTTCCTGTGCAGCCACAGAACTGTTTTAACCACAATCTCTTATTGTAATGATTGTTGCTTCTCTTTGATTTAACCTTACACTCATGTAGCTCTTGATCATTCCATTTGTGCAAAATAGGTGTCATCTGACAGCCTGAACACTCACTTTTATGCCAGAGGAAACCTCCTGTGTTGAAAAATGAAGCCAGTGTAGCAGTGTGGAAAACTGCAGTATCTTGAGTTTCCACTTTTCACAAACACACTTAATGTTTAACAGCTGAGTCTCCTTAGCTGCGTTTCACAAACTGCCAAGCAGTCTGGTTCAGATCGGCTCGGTATGATTCACAATAAAGGGTGTCCCCTTTGTCAAATATAAGGAAAGGTACCCATATAACTGATCCCTGCAGTCCCACTTTTTGACACCCTTCTGTGGGGTGCTGAGGCGACCCTAAAGAGTGGAGCTAAAAATGCTGCGGTCTGCTGGTTGGTCTTTAAAGCCCCTGTGGATCTAATGAGTGTCTTTGCTACGTCTGCCATAGATAATGTTCACATGGAACAATGCTGCATGGAGCTATCTGGTGGTGCAAACCTTCTTTGCTATTGTTGGAGAGGAGAAAGTGCAGAGGAAGTTAGATGTAGCTGGCACGACCCTCATCTTCCAGCTTACACCTCGCCCTCAGGTGAGAGTACAGCAGGCAGTGGAATTGCAAGCAAGATCAGGACTTACTGTTCCACTGAGCCAAACCAGACCACTCAGCAAAAATGCAGCTTTGGTGAAAACAAACACGTTTACTATGTGGTTAAAAAATGCTTTGGTCTGAATAGCTCATGTATTTATGTGCTCTCACTGTACAGGGGGTAATGTTCATACCCCTGGTGATTTCATGAAGAATTGAAGGTTATGCACCTGTGCTGGTGCTATATGTCAGACACCTTAAGTCTCATCTTGCCTCTTTGTTCCATCTTGATCTAACGTTAGTTTGAAACAATGTTTTCAACATGAATGCTGCTGAGGACTGGCTTCAAAACTCCTTCAAATAACCAAACAGCTGATGCTGCTCTGGCTTTGTCCAATATTTTCGACAATCTATGGAGTGTGTACTGCAGAAAGCTTTGAGCAGCAAGATTTGAGTGAAATGAGTTAATGACCAGCTACAGATGGAGCCTAATGCTTTGTTAATCCAGATTACTCAAAGAAAGTCTGGCTTTGTTGAACTCGCTCCATGGTACACCCCTGTTTGTTCAAACTAACCAAACCTAAAACTCATTTCCTTGGTTGGCCTTTGACTCATGGCAGCCCGGGATCTGTGGAGTAGTGTTCAAATGTCCGGCCACCTCTCCTCCTCCTCAGTTTGTGCAGAGGAGTCAGGAGACCTCAGAAAACATACACAGGTAATTCCAAGCATACCTGTGAGTTCTTACGCATTTGTTTGACACACAGTTGATCATTCATTGCACGTCTAGTAGCGCTTCCTCTCTTTAGTCCTGATTGGCTGCCTCACCTGGACCCTTTCATCTCAGTCAGCTCACACAAGAGAGAAAAATAAAACCAGCTATTAGGCAAAAGTTCCCAAAAGTTCACATTACAGTACTGTTAAGTCTCATTAGACTAAACCAAAAATACAAAAAGGCAGAGAGGAAAAAAAGCGTACACCCAATCACCACCATTTTCAATAACTATATAGGAAAATGTTTGATTTTTGATTAGATATATTATCATCATTAACATCATAATTATTATGATTATTTTCATTATTATTGTCACCATTGTCATCCGTTTTTTTGTTTAGGGGTCAAACGGAATAAGGGGAGGGGGGTTCAGTCACTGGGAGGAAGCCTTGGTAGCTATTGTGGACACACAGTGCTGCTGGAAGTTGGGGGACATGGCCGAGTTGCAGCCCAGTCTCTGACGCTGGCCCTTCAGGCTGCTGTCACCCTCCACAATCCAGGGGCTGCCGCTGGCCTCTTTTCCCAGCATGCCACAGCAGCCAGGGGCTGGTGGGGCAGCGTTAGGTACCGTGGTGCTTACCGGCAGCACTTTGGGCTGCTCGCTGGAGGGGGCGAATTCTGGGCTGTGGCTCTGGAGGACACTGGTGATGTGGTTCAGGAGGTCGTTGAAGAACTCCGGGACTCCCTCATATCCTGAGAACACAGGGGGGACATTTCAGAATAAAAGATTCGTAATGATGCAACTAAAAGTGAGATTAGTTCATTGAATGTGTTGGTACCGGTTCCACATCAGTACTGTTCTGACACCCATCCCTACAAAGTAATATCAGGAAAAAGGGTCATTTTCTTAGAAGTTATACTCCACACACTAATGACTTTTTGTTGGACCAGATAGTGTCCAAAACAGGGGAGAGAATGGAGAATGACATGTGAAAAAAGGGCCACATAACAGACTCAAATCCAGACTGACCCTGTAAAAGACAATAGTGTTTTTTTTTTTAAGATCAGGATCATAACTGCTAGTGTACTGGCACCCCCTAATAAATAACCTCTTAAGTTAAAATGAGTCCAGACTGATTCACTAGTCAATTGCAGTGTCCACTATGTGTCAGCATCAAGCTTACAAACTAAGATGTCATCCTGGTCCTTTTCTTACATTCTTTAAATTCTTGCAATTATTTCTAATGACATTATAAAAGTGATTTTCCTTATATATCCATCCATGATCTATATGTATCTCATTTGAGTCACAGGGCTGGAGCTCATTGCCCATCCCTAACATGATCAATCAAATCAGAGAGATAAGGGGGCCTCTACCTGAAATTTTCAAGACATTTTTAGGAGTGCATTTGTGAACATGTCTTGTGTTTTCCATACCAGGGAATGCATTGACATCAATGACGGCGTGTTGGCCTGTTTGGTTGTTGATGATAACATCAATGCCGAACAGGGACACGCCCAGCGCCTGACGCAGCGACCTGGACAGCTCTCTGATGACATCATCACTGGGTGGCTGAGACACTCCTTCCAGGTTCTCTCTCTGGTATAAGAAAACCATATATCAGTAAACAGCAAACAAAAAATTATACGTGGGATGGAAGCACATGACTATTTAGACGTACCGTGGTCAAGTCTGAGGATGACTCTGGTTTGGAAACATTGTGGCTGTTGAAAAAAATGGCTTTCCTATCTGAAATGGACAAAAAGTAAAAAGTTAAAGTTGAATTTTAAGAAGCTGTGACAACACTTTGCTTTCTCAAGGAAGTCAACATTGAACATTTACAGTTTTGGCACTAGGTGGCAGCAAAGCTAAACCAATTACAGGTGAACTAGCCAACAAGGTCAACCTTGCCTTCATTTACTGCTTTCAGCACCTGGTGTAAAAACAGAAACCTTAAACTGTACGTGCGAATATGAAGCATTTTTGCCTTGAATGCTCCCAGCCATAACAATGTCACATTAAGAGCTCATTAAAGACCAAAACAGCTTGTAAGTCTTCTGCCCTGGGGGACGATTTTCTTTGAAGAAGTGACAAATGTGACACAATGAGTTGCATAATTCATCGCCCCTTTTTTCCTTTGTTATCACGGTGATGAGGAGCATGAAGAAAGGCAGAGGACGAGAAAAGAGTTGAGGGGAAATGAAAATTCAATCACTGTCCAAAAATATTCCCCTGTGGCTTGTCAAGGATGGCTGTAATGAAGTGTTGGGCAGCTGTCCTGATTCATTCCCAGACTGGATGAACTCTAAATAAACTGGGAAGGAAGACTGGATGAGATATCTTCTCAAACTCTAACAATACCCTTTTATCATCCTCACAACTCTCCCTCATTGAACCTGGCCCCCCACTAACAGGTTAAACATTGTTAGCTGCAGATTAGACTTGAATTCTGTGCAGTTGTAATGCTGTGGTATTTTGCTTTTTGTGTGTTTAACGAGTGCCGAGCTTTTAGCTGCAGCACTCAGCATTCCAGGCTGAAAGCAACCGTTCCCTCTGCACAGTTACACACAAAGCAGACAGCTACGCTCATGGCTACAGACCTGTTTGCATGAGGGCCTCCACTCTGCTGAACCTCATGCAAATACCAGAGGCATTTGTGTAAAGGGGACATCCCTGCTTTCAAAGCTGCATCATTGGAAATGCTCCTGACATGTTTATGGAGAGGGACACCACTCCTCCTCCTTATTTTCCAACAGAGTGTATCAACTCTTCTGCATCCCTTAAAAGGTCCAATCACAGGTCTATAAAGCCTCTTTATGAGTGCTTTTAAAGTGGAATTTTGTGCATACTGTACAGTCTGTCTTGTGTCTGTGTGACCCCATCTAGACCTGGCATTAACATCTGTTTGGACATCTGAATAATAAGTTGATTGCACTTAGTTTGTTCATAAACACTATGGATGAGTTTAGGGTTAGGTATTGTTTTTTCTGACAACACTGCTAAACTGATTCTTTTGATGCAGTGCCAGTACCTAAAAAGTTCCTGAACAATTACCACTAAGAAAAAGGGTATTAAGAATGTTTTCTCCTCTTGTGATACCTCCTCTGTTCCTTGTAATATATATTTCTTCAGCCAGAGGGCAATACTAAACAGCTAACTGAGCAAAGAAGGCAGAGAAGGTTTAGCATCTTTGGCTCTGGCCTTTAGTAAATGGCACCAAGGTGAAGCATCCAAGTCTGAGCTCTGATTCAGTTCAGTGGGTACTGGATGTGTTGACGTTGGTACTACATCAGCACCAGTTTTCAGCACCCAGGCCTGGTGTTAACACGTCTTTCACTTGCCTCTTTCTCCAAGTCTTAGCCCCTCCCACCAGGGACGCACAAAGAGACCTGAGAAAATGAAGTGGAGGAGTGTTGAAAGAGGAAATACATATTTTTAAGATACATGAGAAGTCTTTTCCTTCTGGCTTTGTATCAAGTGCCTGTTTGTGATTATAACAGCTGATCAACTGTCAGCTGCCATCTGTGTACAGACAGTATGAACAATAACATATTGGATTATTTCTGATAAAAGAGTGCATAAAAACAGTGTTTTGTCACTTTATCTGTAATGCTCAGAAACACCTGTAAACAAAAAACCCTGCAGTCTGCCAAAAAAAACGAAACAAACAAAACACACATATACATACAGTATATGTATATATATATAAGCTCAATCACTGATTATTGGATTATATGTAATTAAGGATGCACAGATATCAGTTTCGGATGTTTTTCTGTTGTGTCTTAATTTAAAACTGACATCTAGCACATCCAACTGGTGATTCAGAGAAGATTTTAATCATTGGGCAGTAAAAAGGGCCTCGTGGACTAACTATTCCATTTTCAATGTCAAGCATGAGAGAAAATATTGACATTTGAGAGAATTAAGACAAAACAGGTTATTAGAAAAACATCTGTATGGACATCAGTGTTGGCCAAAATGATTGCTTTAAACATCAGTATCGGCAATCGTCCCTCTTCAGGAATTTTACAATTGGTGCATCATTTTATTACCTCTGCCAAGGAGGTTATTTTTTTGCTGGCATATAGTTGTTTGTTTGTTAGATTACGCAAAAACTACTGGATGGATTTTGCTGAAATTTTTTAGGAGATGTTGGTAATGGCCCAATTTAGTAATGATTAGATTTTGGTGGTGTTCCAGACAACTGCCATTAGCGAACGATCGTTTTTACTCAATAACTGCTGAAGTAATAATGGTATCAACATGACTCTGAGTGCTAGGTGTGGGTTTTCAGGGTCATTAATCATATAATGATGGTAACTTTATCATGGAGCTATTGCTTATAGATTTAAAAGCAATATGTGAGCTACCTTCGTGGAGGTTTGTGCTCTCCAAGTGCTTTCTAGTGGTATTTATTTGATTTGTTTGTAATGATAGTAAGTAAGTTCCAAAATACCTACTCATCTGATATTGACCAAACACTACATATCACAAGAATCAGCACTTTATTTTGGCGCCATTCAATTAATTTCAGAGCAAAAGATGTGGGACCCTCTTTGCCGTCTCTGTTCAAAGAGCTGTCCAATTTTTCCCTCTAGTAAAAGATAGACATTACTGGCAAGAGGAGTATTATGACCTGGGCCTTGACAAGAGTCAATCATAGACTATGAGTGGCGTGTGGTTCACTGACAAGTCAGCTGTAAAAACTGACTCTTATGTGAATGACTGGGCCCTGCCTGTTCAGAAGCTTGTTCCCTTTCCCCTCCATTTTGTCATTTTTAATGTACACGAAAAAGCTGAATGCTTGATGAAGAACTGCATCATTACAAGGCTGGACAAATTTAAAAAAGCCACAGTTTCTGCTCTGTGGCTCTTTTCACTGTGTCAGTAAATGTTAAGTATACCAGATAAACCTGGATGAAAGCTTCAGAAACCACTTACATAAGCGGTCGAGCTATCAAATATCCAACTTCATCGGCACACACTGAGGTGTATCTGCACTAGTCAGAAAGGCCCATCACTCCATAACTTCTGCAAAGTTAAGATATTACGAGAAAATGTACTAAACAAGGTCTCTGTCTCCTCACCTGCAGGTCCAGCAGGGAAGTTCTTCAGCGAAGGTCTCTCCACTACAGTGTACGAGTCTCCCACCACGAACACCTTGTAGAGCACTGCATTGTGGTTAATGAAGCTCTGGATCACACAGGGGGGCTTCACGTCCTTCAGGTCCTCTTCGCTGAAGATAATGGCCATCTGTGGACAGATTTACACACAAATGATTGAAACATTTATATCTTTAAAAGTTCTACTGTCATGAAGCAGGCACAGTTAATTCAGCAGAGTGAGTGTGGAAGAATGAGGAATATTTGGCCGGCCTGTCAGCAGTATTAATTTCAGCCGACACACAAAGATACACAAAGATATAGAGGTAGAGCGCTTTATCTGATCTTGTTGTTTAGAGTCGAGTTGAATGACAATCCTGAAACAGGACAAGTGTTCACGCTCGTCAAGAGCAAACTAAGGAGGGTGTGAATGACCTCTCACCTCGTGGGAGTTGGTTCCATGAGCCACTCGTGTTTTGCAAACTGAGGAAGAAATAAAGGCGAGGAGATGTGAGTGAGGTCACTGAACTTTGGAAAAAACAACAAGGAGTGTTTGACCCTTTGACATAGGACAGAAAAGAAAGAAATGTGGATTTACAGGGACACAAACAGAATTTCATGGCACAGCATTAGCTCAAAACAATGCACATCAAGTATAGATTTAAGTCCTCTTTTATAAAGACGGTGACTAAGATAAAACAGAAGTACTTACTGAAGGGGAATGTGAGTCCTTGCCTCTTGATCTGTTCCAGCACATCTGAGGTGCACTCCGAGTTCAGGACCATGAATGGAGGGGAACAAATCCTGTCATCTGAAAAAAGAGAAACAAGGAAATGGATGGAAATATGTATATTTTTGAGACGAAAAGTTTGAGCTCAGAGTTTTAAATAGTAATGAAATAAAATAAAATTATTAAGAAGGACAATAATTGAAACACAAAAGTAAAACAAGACCATCATTAAAAACATGATTGGTTTAACATCATTAATTTCAATGTCTGTAAAGGTGACCAAAGAGTAAGGGCAACAAATGGATTAATCACACTGGTCGTGTTTTTAAACATTTTTTTCGCACCAAAGATTCATAATATGTGGTAGGACTGGCTTTCATACAATAGAAGGATGAGATTTTTTTGTCAGAAAACACTTCTGATGCTTGTACCTATAACAAAATCACTCAGCACATCATTATGGAAGCCATAGGAGGACCTGTATAAGAAATCCCATCGATTGACAAAGTGGTTCTCTACATCAAATATCTGATAATCTGTGCAAGGGTACTCATCCTGTTATACCAGAATTACAAATCTTTGTTCAATACTTGACAGAATACAAGCAGCAACCCTCAGTGTTAAACTGAATCCATTTCAGAGTTTCAAAGAGTCCTCAAGTGTCCACCCGGGGCTGGCAGCAAAAGCATCAGAAGTCACATACATTCATTAAATGTACGTTTAATCTTTAAAAGTCAAACGTAAATTAAACTCCTGATTAAAATCTTAAGACCAGTTGAAAAATTGCCAGAATTAGCATTTTACACTGCTCTTAAGAAGGTTCAAAATAGTTAAAAAATGCAAAAAGAAGAAGTGGGAGTGAGAGACGAAAACTTTTGAGAAGGCAATTAATTGAACACTGCATTTGAACTCATACAAGCTTTTGTCAGCTGATCAAAAGGTTAAGACCACAGCCTTTAAAAGACAAACTCTGTGCAAAAATTAGGATTCAATGTCATTTTTGTCAGGTATTCAAGCTGTCATGACCTCCTGATGGCAGAGGCAAAAAAGCTTCCTGTCTTTGAGTGTGGGAGGATTGTTGAGCTGCATGAGTAAGACCTCTCGTAACGTGCCATCACTGCTGAGGTTGTTTATAACACAATAATATGTTCCTTGTTCAATATCATTAATTAATACAAGCAAACTTCATTAAATGTTCTTATTTGCTTCCACATAAGTGCAGTTTTAACTGTTTTGTCTCTTTTTTGGTTGTGGCACCTTGAGGTTAAAATAATGCTGCAGGACTGTGAGTATTTAAAAGGTTTCAGCACGTTTTGTAACTATCAGTCATAAAATGACAGATTGTAGAGACCTAAAATACATGGTATCAAAAAGGACTGAGTTAAAAAAACATGACAACTTAAAGTAATCATGGTTCATAATCCCTTTCTTCGTTGAGTTACTGCCCTTGATATTCCTAAGAAGTTCTGTCATATACAAACAAATCAACAGTAAGTCTCTGCCCTTTCTGCTTTTCATCGTGATCTATGTTCCTACATACAGTCTAAACTGCCTGTGATAGCTGAAGCATTATAAAGACTTTTTTTAGTCCAGAAATAGCAGCACTCGCAGCCATACTTTCTGCGGTCATCCACAGCCTACTTGGCAAAAACAAAGGGCACTGACAGCCTGTTGGAGTTTAGCAAAGATAACAGAGACTTGTATGACATATGGAGCCAATGTGTGGCCATATATGTTCAAACACCTTCTTCTAGATTCATTTAGCTTGATTTACATATTTATATTCAATCCTTTTGGAAGGTTTAGATGACAGACACCACAGAGGCCCTCTGAGGCTTGAGGGGACAAATGACTCCTGTCCAAATAAATAAAGCTGAAATCTGCCAGGCCCTTCTGCTCCTCCTCCTAAACACACACACACACACACACAGAAATGCTACACTCACAAATGCTACACACACACACACACACACACACACACACACACACACACAGGAAAAAGCTGAAATACAGGAAGGCCCACAATCTTGTTAGGAACCAGAGACGCTGTTGAACCTGCTGAGGACAATGAAGAGTCATCAAATGCGTCACCTGACTGACTGATAAGAGACGTTTACCAGCAGACAACACAGCTTTAATAACGCAATCAAACCACAGACTCTCTTTTATGAGCCTTAAATGAGGCCAGGGCAAAATAATTTATTTTCAGTAAGGCTGGGCAAATTATTGAGACAATAAAATAAAGCAGTGTTTCCTGCAGGAAAACTGCCAGTTAAGGGGCTGTGTTGAGGTTAGGTTGCAGGGGCGTCATATTTCATTCGCCCTTATCAGACAAGCTCACCTTTAATGAAGCACCTTTATCATCACATATTAAACAACACACTCCAGAGACAAGTATCACACTTAAGTTTACTATAATTTGTTAATCATATGGGCTGTGCTGTGCTTTTAAGTTTGAGCATAAAGCATGGCGGCCTTTGGCCAAAGTGGGGCCCTGATGAGAAGTTTTTATAAAACCTAAGATGTCATTTCATACAAAAGCTCCCCTGCTGCTGGCTGAGGTGGTGGGTGCCCCCTGCTAACTAAAAGTGAAGTGGAAAAAAGTATACAAATGTACTTTTATACAAGGTAGAAAAAGTAGCTAAGACCAGGTGTTCAATGTTTAATTAAACATTGGTGAGTGCAAACTGATTTGATTAAAAAGTGATGCTTAGCCTTAATGCTCTGTAAACAAATGCTGACAATAAAAGCCACAAACAGACATGCACTCACTGACAGCAGGATATACTATTAGAATTGGTAGATCAATTTAAGAAAAGTTATAGTTAGTTAATGATGAAAAACAACATCAAATCATAAAAATGGGACAAAAAGTAATCTTGAGGTACTCTGAAAAAAATCAGATGAGATGTCTAAATTGAGAGATGCCATGTTAGAGTTATGAGATAAAAAAAAAAATTGTTATAAGATAACTCCAGTATAACATGATGCTTTGTCAAAATTTGTTGACATACGATAAGATGTCAGAAATATGAGAAACTTTATCATAGTTACAACAGAGTAGTTTCAGATACAGTATGGTACAGGATACATGGTTTGTGATATTGAGTATAAAATATTAAATAAAAAACTTTGTTCCAGGGTACTGATAATGTTATTTCACATCCACAGATGAAACATTATTATGTATTTTGTTCCCTATCCTTGCCAACATTATGGGATAGTGTCATAGTTATGATAGAAATTGAAATAATAGGATGAATGTCAGAATTATTTGATGCTCTGATAGAATTATGAAATAAAATGTCAAAATTATGAGATATTTGTAAGGTTAAGAGTTGAATTGTCAACATAATGGGATAAAACCTCGAAACAATAAAATAGTCTGTTTTTGTTATAAGGTCAAGACAATAATGTGATAGAGTTCAACATTTCTTTTTCGACTCCTGCATTTCTTTGTATTTCTTTTTTTTTTTTACTTTTGCGCTATAAGAATGATTTTTTTATAATAAAATTTAAAATTATAATTTCAAAATTGTATCTTATAATTATGACATTTTGTCTAATGATTAGTATTTATTATCTTCTCCTTATTTCCTATAATTATGACCTTTAACATAACAACAATACTATCTTAAACTTCAACTTTTACTTAAGTGTTAAGTCTTTTTAATCAGTGCTTAACAGGCTTGCACAATATGAGATAAACATGCATTGTGTGATGACACTGTAATAATGTGAGTTGAAAGCAGTCACTTCCTGCTGTCTTCTTGCTTGTAGATTCCTCCTCTTCCTGCTCTAAAAGACTTTGACTGGGCTGTGCTGCCTCGGGCTGAGCACAATCATTGTAGATGGCAGCTTGTAAGATGAATCTGCCTGATTACAGACACTGAATCTGGTGGATCCAGCTGATCTGCAAGGTTCATTTTTTTTACAGAAAAAAGGGATTTATATTGTGTATCAACACCCAGCTAAATCAATTTGAATGAATTTTTCTCCATATGTCCAAACCCTACTTGTCATTCATCTCCTCTATGTTCTTACATCTCATCGTGTCTGTTAACATCACATTTTTGCATCACATCCTGCTGCAGCGGGTCGGTCAGCTCTGATAAGACAGAAAATAACAAACATCCTGCAGCTCCATCGTTCCTCTCCATATCAGGGTTCTGTCTGCATCTTTATTAATGCTGTGCCTCCTGTAATTTCCCTTCTCCAGTAGGTACGTGGGGCTGATAAGGCAGCTGGATGGAGATATCACCTCAGGAAATCAGCGAGGGGGCCCAAACCAAGAGCTGGCAAATTGCTAATGACAAAAACACAATGGAGACATGCCGGCCTTTGTGTGCTGCGGGCCTCAGCCGTGGCAGTCGGCTCTCTGTGCCCGCTACTGCTGAGGTCAGGGGAATCTCATTTGCCTACATTAACTCCAGTGCTGAGTGTTGAACTCTGGGTGCACACTGGGCCCCACACACATCTGCAGCTGCCACAAAATGCAGAGATGCACATAACTTCACACAAACCATACAACAAAAGCTGATACATGAGGAGACAGACATTTGAACGCCTAAAACATACGACATCTAAAGTTACTCTTTCAGTGGGTCAAAGCCTAAGAGCAGGTTCAAGTTCAGATCAGACACATCTGCAGCAGGGTGAAGTTTGTCAGACTACATCCACCGGCTGCTTCAGGATGTTGTGTTGATGTAATGGGGATGCATGTGGATGACTGGGTAAATTAAACTTACATGACATATTTTTAGCTTGTGGTTCATTTTTTTAAAAATCTTACTTTGGTATAAACAATTTTTCATAGTGAATGAAAAAGTCTTTCCATTCGCTCTTTACTATTAGATTTTAAAATGTTGACATCATGCTGCCTTAAAATTTGCAATAAAAAACAGATTTGCAAAGGTCTTTGTGACAAAACATTAAATCTTTTGAGGGTCGACTTTTTGTGTTTTACTGATTCCTGAAAATTATTGGGAGATATATTCTCTATTTGTTGAGGATGAATTCAGTTTTATACTGGCATGCCAGGCAGTAAACATGCATTAACAGGATTTAGTGGACATGCACTGATGGAGAGATGTCAGAGTGCTGCTGCAAATGACGGCACTCATGTTTTCAGGGATGGGCTGGGCGATATGGCCTGTAAGCAAAGTCTCAGATTTCTCCTGCACAAAACTAGAGCTCCAGTTTTCATTATTTTTTTCAACTCTCACCTCTCCACTGGACACAAATGTCACTGAAATTACACAAAAGAAATTTAGCTTTAATTTGAATAAAAAAACCCCCCAAAACAACACAAATATGCCACAAAAGTAAACTGAATTTATAGTGAAACCAAGTTGTGTAGTAATCTCGTTATGAAAGGTACATGGTGTGGTTTGGTCATACGGATGCTGCTCTACATTTACACTGACAGCTGTACTATTCTCACAAAGTACCATGAAGCTCCCCTCTCATAATTTTATCTCATTAAACAAAAACAAGCCTAGAATTCTGTCTGTGCACAAAAGACGGACCCTACTATTACTATTATGTGTATTGAAAAGAATCTATCAATACTACATGCATCCCTATACATGAGTGAAAATACGATATATCCGTATATATGGAGATACTCAACTTTTTTTTAATTATTTAAATTATTTTACTGAATAGAGCATTTTTTTTTTTTTAAATTGTGGTATAAAGACCCATTAAAAAAAGGTTTCTAATCAGTATTATTCATATGACGCTTGACCTCTGCAACACTGATAAACTTTGTCTGTTCCAGTGATAGAAATAATAACAAGAAATGTAACAGAGGAAGTTAAATGGCAAAATGTCTGCTGCCAATAAGCATCCAGAGGCTAAACTACTATACAAACCATTAACTAATAAAATATTTAAATTGCAAAATATCATACAGTATCTCTCTGCAAAATATTACAATATATTGGTGTATCACTATTTTCACACATCCCTATGAAAGCAGTGACATTTTTCTGTATTTCTATCTCCAAACAATGCCACCACACTCAAGTTGGATATATCATCCATGGATAATTCAGGGGTTTGGGGTCTTGCTAATGGGAACCCTGGCATTGCTCATAAGTGAACTGGCATCATTAAAGCTACCAAACCATAACCCAGATGTATTCTGAAATGGATTTGATCTAGTTCTCAACCCAAATACCTATAAATTAAACTAAACTACTGTTTCATTTCTCTAAGACAACATTTTTGTGTCTTCTAAAAAAATTCTAATTATGGCCCCACTTTGGTTAGATGCAGCCCTGCTCTGATTTTAAACATATATGCACAGCACATACAACAACAATTCAGTATAAACAAAAGCACTCAAAGCCTTATGCCCCGCAAATGTCTCAAGATCACGTCACATTTCTCCGTAGTATTGAGTGTAGGGAGAAATTCTTTGCTATGTTTACACTTCCATGCTATTGTGTTTTTTGCTTGTTTCTTGGATGATACAAATGTTAATCTTGGTCTTACTGTGTGCTGTAGGCTGTGCCATGATGTGATAATTGTGTCAAATTTTTGTTAAGGTTAGAAAAACCAAAGACAAAAAAGTTGTAGAATAAATCTCAGGATAAGCTGGATAACAGAGGATTCTCCAGATTGATCCTCCACTGGACAGGCTTTAAAAACTGCAACTGGAGGAGCCTTCCTAATGGAAGAGCCTTAAACAACCCGTGTGACGTATGCAGCCTCACACTATGTAAACTGCAGCTTCTTAAATGGGACAAACCCAAAGAGCCATTACAGACACTTCAAGTACAACATGTTTTAAAAGTGTCTCGACAGCTGCTTGGTTACAGCCTCTCTGATAGTCTGACTTTGTTGAAGTGATGATATCACACTGATAATGTGTCCATATCTTTGGCATATAGCAGGTTAGCTAAACTAGCATACATACACAGAGCCAAAGCAATATAGCTATAAAACCATAAAACTATTACCTGGAATAACCCTGCTGATGTGCACTGTAGCTACAGAAGTTCTCCTCAGTGACTGAACATGTGCTTTAATCATGATTACAAAGTTCACTTCCCTGAAAGAACAATTTTGATTTTAATTGAAAAAGGAAAATTCTGAACCTTTAGGCAATCCAAATCTGATTGAGCATGGTTACGTTTTCTAGTTTTTACTGTTACATGATATGAAAACAGTCCTTTCTCTCTCACAGGCAGATGCTGGTTTGTTGCTCTGTAAACTTTCCCTGCACAGCTGGATCTGGTCCAGTGTTGGCTCTGTAACCGTTCACATAAGGGAGAGGGAAGCCTGGAGGGTTACCCATCAGTCATCTCTGCAGCGACTACGACCACGTTCGTCATACTGCTGTTATTTCAGAGGGACAGGAATAGCAGCATAATGTCTTTCAGAAAACAGTCTGGAAAGGAAAATGTCCTGATTACATCACCATGTTCCCAAAGACTGATGGCGTTCAATTTTGTCAAACATTCAAATAAAGAACCATCAACAGAACTCATCCTCATCTGGTTGAAAACATTTACAGCTCAGAGTCGAGGATTTATAATAAAGAGAGTTGATTATAATAAAGAAAGTAGTAAAATGGTGGGTACGACAGGGTGGCCAAGTTTGTAATAGCGTGCATGCTTGGCTCGGGCAGACATTTCAGGGAGAATTGGGGGAGGGGAGGTGGGGAGGATCAATCCATGGCTGTGTCTAAACACTGCGTGCGTGTAGCAGACCCAGTGGAGCCCGAGTCGACATTTACGATGAGATACTTCAACATGTCATTATCCAGTTACATCGCTTTTGTCTCTCCTCATTGGTACATTTGTTGCTTCCTATTTGTCCGCACTGTTACATCATGAACATGCACACAAAATGACAAAATTCCTCAACTGGCACGTAAATAAGCCTGAGATTTAAATCAAGCCCCCTGTGTTGTTTGGGCCTTAGGTGCAGAGAATAAGCCAGGTTGCATTAGGCTTCATAAAGTGTGTAGCTGTTTAGGTGGAAGGCTGAACTCGCCTGTTGCTATTTAGAGCCTGTTTCCTAGAAACCCCAGCATCCTCTCCCTTGGTGCTCTATATACAACCCCTCCCCTCTCCTGCAGGAAGAGCAGCAGGATTTTAGATATCTCAAACTGAACTCTAAACCCGGCTAGTCCCTCAGTTATGCAATTTCAATAACTCGCTCTGAGAGGCTAAGTCTTTAATAACTAGCTGTTTATCTTAACAAGGTTTGATACCTTTCTCACAAAAATGAATCCAGCACTCAGTGGATGAGATGTTTATCCTTTAATGACTGTGACAGGGTATTTTCATACTTGACAGGCAAGGGATTCTTTGCTCAGGCATGGGGATCCCGTCGGCTTACTTCGGATCAGACATGGACAATAGAGTTTAGGCGTTGAGTTGTCTCAGGGCTTGTCTTTCTCCTGCTTAAACTTGGACTAAATATTGAACACAGGGTTTTTTGTAAGACCATAGTTTCTAACATAAATATGATGATGGTAAGAATATAATGATTTCAATCAATATTTTGAAACCACAGCAACACAAAGAAGTCATTAGCCCCATTCATGCTGTCGTTTTAAGACGTAATATTTACGCCCCTGTGATGCTTTGCCTCCACTGTGAATGTACCGGAGACTGAATGGGGTGATCAAGTTGAACCCCTCTTCGCTCCGTCTCCAGAGGTTTTAGCATATGCCTTATATTGGAGAGAGGAAGGGATGCAGACTCAGTGGGAGACAGGAGTGCGGTGAGTGAGTATTTCTGCCTTCGTGTGTGTGTGGGGTCATGTGCCATGGCTGAATGCCTGCCTCCAGCTAGCAGTCTGAGGCTAAGCTATATCACAGAACAAATTTCTCAAATTTCTGTTAATCCTTAACAGATATTATACTGTTTGTTTCATCAAAAGTATTGATGTTGTATTGTGCCAAAAAATCTGGGAAGAAACTGATGAATCAATCTTTTATAACTCGGCAAACAGTTTGCCATTGTTTTGATCTATAAAATGGAGATTAAGTTGTTTAAAGGCAGTGTCAAGTTGGACTCACACATAACCACTCAACCAAAGCAGCATGTTATCGTATTCAGAGCAGAAATATGGATGTTAAATTTAAAGGACAACCCAAAGCCTGCTGATGCTGGGGTCCTGTGATAAAGGGTGCTCAATCTTGCCTATTTTCTGAAGGCCTTGTTAACTTAATTCAGTCAAACACTAATTCAATTTGTGTTCAGCCAGCTTTCACATTATCCACCTCTGACCACTTTAAAATTTATGTTACTATCTTACAGCTATGTATGATTTTTTTCATGAGGGTCCTGTAGGGGCTCAACTTTTCATAGATACTGTGGGGGGGTCAAGGGTAAAAAGTTTAGGAGCTACATTGATAGATCACATGGTTGTTGTTCCTTGCAGAGTTATTGATAAAAGCTAACACGGGAGGATGCCTGATTTATTCCAGAATAAACTCAGCAAAGCCTTCAGTTTGACCTTTGACTTTATTCTGAAGCTTTTTCTCAACCTGTGCTGAAGGGGAGTCAGATTTAAACATCCAGAGAGGCTTTCGTTTTTATGGGGGGGGGTTGACTTGACGACCGTTTCTGTCTATAAAAACAGTCCCAACATATCAAAAGTGAAGCATACACAGGAACAAGGAGATTCAGCTGAGTAACATAAACAGTCACCTTGCTCTGGTTCTCCAAGGAAACACAGGTCTGACAACAGAGCAGCGATAGAATTCCAATGAGTTTAACTTTGAATCAGCCCCATTAGCGCCTGTTTGGGCTTTGGCTGGCTATTTTTAACCAAACACAATGCTAGGACAGCTACTCCTTGAGCTTAGGTTTAAACAAATGAAAAGAGACAAATTAAATGATCTCACACTAAAGCCATTTAAACACAAAGACACCCCAGTCATACAAGAAAGTTAAGTTTTGCCAGAGAAAGTACATCTCAAGTGCCTCCTCCTATTGACTTCTGTTCTGAGTCATACAGACTGGAGCATGGCAGCCTCTCTATGGCCTTTTAGTATTTAGCACTGGTGGGTTGCCTTAGCAGCTGCTCCAGGACTCCTTACCCTGTTGATAAGGAGGAGGAAGTGGCTAAGAAAGCATGGTAGACTTTTTCCACACTCTCCTCTGGTTTTGCTGTAACCTTCACCGTGTTCTCTTAGTTGATAAGTGCACTTATCCTTTGTCACATGCTGTTTTTCTACAATAACAGTGGTGTGGTGTAGGATTATAATGCCTTAAACTCCATTCTTGTGACTTAAACAGCTACAATTGCAAGGGAGGTTTGGTATGCACGCTTGAGAGCACCACTTGCATTAATGGAGTGGAGGCAGAAAAAGAATCTTCCTATAAACCCGGCCGTCTTTGCCTTCAAACAGAATACACTAAGACAGTAAGTGATGCAGCTTATACTTTGTTACGTAACAGCCATCATGTCTGTTTGGATAAAAAGACATCTTCTTGCGGGGCTATTTCAGGAAACTAATGACACAGGCGACATGATGAAACGCCACTCTGACACCAGACTGCAGCCTCTCAAAGTGTCACGCTGAAGGAATACCTAAAAGGTTTATGTTCCCCGCCATGTACGGGGCTAAAGGAAATGTTAAAATGTGGATGAGTCACAGGTGTGTTTACAGTGTGTGTGGGTAGAGAATGTGCTCCTGCCGTCACTGCATTTCTGCCTCCAGTCAAGATACATTGTCTGATGATTAGTTTAAAGGATTGGCAACAGAGCAAGGTGTTCCTGGACAGACTCGATGATGAGCTCCTCTGGAAAACAAGGAGCTGAGTTCATAGAGTGCAGGGAAATGAAGAGCTGCATTTGCTGTGTCAAAAGAGAGTGAAGAGGAGTTACGATATCAATGGGCAAGAATTAAACATCTGCTCGGAAGTATCGTGTAAAATAACTCAAGTGAAGAAAGACAGCGCTGTCACATATTATGTGTGAGTCCCTGCTGGAGGTGAAGAGGAAAGGCAGAATCTGCAAGTCACAGTTCCTTTATCATTTTAGACAACTTCTGCTTTTATGTAATATTGAGAAATAAAAGAGAAACAGACAGCTAAATTTGAAGACATGTCATGCTGCGTACCAGAATGAAAGTCATGTCATTTGTGGAACTGACAAACTAAAGCAGGAGCAGGGACAAACAGACTGAAGGCAGCAGATAACTTAAGTCCTGAAGTACACCATGTCTCCCTGAAAAAATACAGGGTTGTCAGTGTTCACACCTAAGGTCTTCATTTAATACATTCAATTATTTTACCTTATGCCCTTTTGAAACATTTTTTACTTTCAGAGTTTTGTTTACTGCATTCACTCTAGCTATCGTAATTCCCCATAATCAAATTAACATATATGTCATGTTTTCATCTAAATTCGGAAATTTTATCCATGGTAATCATTATAATATAAAACACTGCACATAAATTAGGAAAGTAAACACACACAGTTGACTCCACTTTGACCATAATATGGTAGAATGACTTCGGTCTGTTTTTAGTTTTTTTACACAATGTCCCAACTTAACTGGAACCTGGGTTTCTACTTAGAAATTGGCTTATGTTTTGTGCTTTGGTACCAGGCAGTAGCGACTTCCTACGACAACATGTGATAGACCCGTTATGGATATGAAAGACAGCATGATGCTCCAGTCACCTTCAGGATAGAGTTTTGAAAGGCTTCGCTCTCCCCAAACCCTTTCTATGGACTGTTGTCCTATTGAACTCATGAAATATATTCTGCACAGTATATATTGAACTGTTTACCTGACGTGTTATGTTATAATAAACCTGCAGGTACAAAATTCTAGGTTAGCCTGGCTGGTGATAACACATAATATTAATAACAGGGCATTTGATAAAATATCTGGGGTTATAGCTCTATAGGACATCCACTAGCTCACAATATGAAAAGCAGGATTTAGAATACAAAATGTATGAAGACCTGTTCTGTTTATTTCAAACTTAAATAATACACATAGGAATTACAGCGCACATTTTTCTCACGATTTAAAACCTCAATATATATCACACAAGGAAAATATTGCAATATGATTTTTTCCAATATCGTTCAGTCATACTTCAGAGGCTTGCAGTGCTGTTAGATTGTTACAAACTGTGTAGAGTGGTAAAAATACTTGGTGAATAATATGGACACAAATTCAAGACACAAATCTGACCTGAGCTAAATTAAAAGGCGATAACAAATTCATTGTAACCAACAAAGGTTGAATTCTTTTTTGATGCATTCTTTCTTACTGCTATTTTCTGAGATTGCATAAAGTTCAGACACATACCCCTATCCCAAAGCTGCAAATGAGCAGAAAATACCCTTGTTTTTAGAGTGTGTGCAAAATACCTTGGTGATTTGTTGGCTTCATACAAAACTTATTGGAAAATGGATGAGAACAGTGATGTAACACAGTGATTGTACCAAAGCTGGTATGTTCAGTTTTCTCTATTTCCTGGACGTTGTCATAGAGCTTACTTTAACATTTTGAATTGCTGACCTCTCTGAACACAAAAAAATCACTTACCCTCCTTTGGGCAATTCTAAAATTTCAACTTCTTTAAAGACGTTATGTGTAAACTCTAAGATGGTGATTCCTGTGCCTCACATTAACAACCAACATCCTACCTTGCATACAGCTCTCTATCCTGTGGATGAGCTGGTAGGACTTGCAGCGGTCAAGCAGAGTTCGGATGGCTGGAAGAGGGTCTAGGACGATGGTCTCAGGGTGGGCATCAATGTAATCCTGAAACACAGGGACATAATCATTTTATGTCAGCCTCTTTGTTTTTTGTTGATGCAACATACCAGACAAGAGAGTTTGTCCACCGATGGGTGGCTGGGAGGGGATATTTTGATTAAACCATTTTCACAAGAAAAAACCTGAAACGGCATAATTCATCCAAGTGTTTCTCTGTAAAGCATGTGACTGTCAGAAGACCCTTTCCATCAGAACAATTATATCAGAAGGAAAAATCGTTAATTTAGATGTTCTTTTTGATTGACGCAGTAGCCTTAATTAAATACTGAGCTCATGAGACTGGAATGGAGACCGGTCTACGATGACTTGAGTCATCAAGTCTTTGAGCTACAAAATTGAATTAAGTATTCTATGAGTCCAGGCGGATGTCTGTGCCAAATCTGAGGGAATTCCCTTGAGATATTCCTAAGATACTGTCCATTAATCTACTTTCTGCCCAAACTCAAAGATCCAGGCAGCAGTTTCTCATCTGAGTGAGACTGTAGACACAAAAAAAAGCCATGACAAGTGTGTAAACCTAACACAAAGTTATGCTTGGAAATAAATTCTTTGCTTTTAATGGTAAAAAAAAAAAGATCCTCAAGACTGAATGATAACTGTGCCAATGTGGTCAATGTTTTATCACCAGAGTACATCACCAGCACTACCTAAAAACACAATTTAGTAACATATTTTGATTAACTTTTTCCATATTTTTTCAATAGTTTTTTCAAAGTATTTTTATTTGTTTCTAATTTTTCAAAGTGTTGGGAATGTTTAAGTTTACGAGTATTTGACAAAGTATTTCAAGTCTATAATTGATAGGCAATTGTGTTTGATAATCCTGATCTCAAAATCAATAAAAAAATTAAGACAATGATGTTTTTGTCATAATCCAGAAGCCCTAAAACAAACAATTTAGTTTAAATATAATGAAACCTTCTTGTGTGAATTAACTTTTAATTGCTTATTATCACAAATATTTTAATGAACAGCACTACTTTTGGACTTGAGGATGGATAAAAATATTTGCTGAGAATATTTTTCGTCTGACTGTGGAGGGGTGTTAGTGTTTAATTTCTTACTTTGGATTTTAGTTGTTAATTTTTGCATCCCTATTCAATAATGGGCCATTCCAATCATTTAGTTGTAAACATTGAACTGTTGTCCATGGTTCAAAACATGCCTGTGAATTGTGGTATTTTGTGTTTTTGCATACAACTGGCTTATATGTATTATATTTCATCCCTTATTAGCTCAGCTTTGTTTGTGGGTCAGTATGCTAGGATAATAAGCCTTTGTCATTGTAGTGGCCCAAATATCCAATGTAATGCACAAAAGTTGGAGCAAGATCTCACACTTTACATTGCAATAAAGAGAGGCAATGATATGAGGGAGGGCTGATTCCTAATTAGTGGTGTGAGCTGGGAGGAGGATAGCTGCACGTATAGAAAAATCCTGAAAATCAATAATCTTTGAATTTTTAAACTCCAGGTATATCAGAATCGTGCATCAAATTAAACAAAATGTCATATCTTCAACTGTTGGCTTGAACAAAAACAAATGAACAAACGAACATCATGGTAACCCCACAAAAGACTCATGACATTTGCCTCTGTTGAAAGAAAAAAGATCCTCATCATCTGATAAAATGACCTTGAAAAGCACACACAAACTGTCAAAAGTCCCATTACTTAAAACTATAAATAAATTGAGTAAATCTGTGTTGAAATCAGCAGGATGACTACTAATTGTCAGGGGTTTGAGCCCAGCTCCTGCTGCCACACAGTCATGTGTCCTTGGGCAAGACACCTAATCCCAAATTGCACGAATGTAAGTAGCTGATAATGGTGGACAGCTAACACTGAAACTTAAACCACGTGAGTGTGAATGGGCAGATGTGACTCAGAGTGTAGAAGTGCTTTGAATAATGAGAAAGACTAGAGAAGTACTGTAAAAGGTCGAGTCAATTAACCGATAAGTATGGCACTATAAAATGATAATTAGGTAAAGGTAATTAAAGTGTCATCATGATGTCTAAATGAAAATTCAAGAAAACAAAATGTTTTTTTTTTGTCTCTAAAAACTTGAGTTTTTACAGTCGTCTGGAAGTAAAATTTGTTTGCACTTTCAGTAATTTAATATAGATATATTATTTATGAGCTGACAGGATTTATCTTGGGGAGTTGTTAGTTTTTCAACTCGTTTATCAATTTAACATCATAAATGTAGAGCAAGAACGTAAGTGTGCAACATTATTTTGAATTTTTTAAAGGTAAATAAAGAAAAAAGTTTGATATAAGAACCCCTTTCTCCTTGACAAACCCTTGCAGCTTCTGTACGTAAACTAGGCCTGGACAATAAATCAATGAAATAGACGCATTTGAATTAAGACTTGAAAATTAGCAATCAAGATTTTTTTTAAGAATTGCACTGACACTTATTTACTTGTTAAATCTTATGCATAGGCACATTTTAGGTTTGTATTTGTTTTTAAGGAAATATTAATAAAAAAAATTCCACTCCATTTGTTGTGAAAAAAGAGCATCTTTTTGTATCAATGTATTGACGACTACATTCTTCCAGACTACACTGTGAAATATAAAATAACACCATACAATTTAATGCGTGGAAAATTCAATTTACTTTTTGACATATTTTGACAACATTGAGGCAAAACTTCTTTCATGTAAGATCTGTGCCCCGTTAAGTTTTTTTTTCCTTTGAGAGGGAAATTTCTTTTTTTTACTGGAAATAGAGTTTCATAAGAATAAATCTGGGATTTAATTTTAGGCTGTATTGCCAGCCTTAATACAAGCCTCTGCCCAAAACAGGAAGAAGTGGTCCAACGGCCAGGCTGTCAGAACCTAACCATAACCCAAAAACTCAGATGCAAAATTGAACTGTTAACTGTATTGTTTCATTCCTATTATGCAAAACTTTCATTTGAATGTTGAAATAAAAAGGAGCATGCATAAATGTGCAAAAGGAGGGTTAAACAGTGGGTACAGTTAACTGCTGTGAGACTAATACATCCTTGCAGATAGAAATGTTAAACAAACAAACAGTAAAAGTAGGTAAATTATTGCAAAGACTAGGTTAAAGAGCCAATATGACACACTCTGAACACGAGTGTGTTAGTGTTTGTGTGCTACAGAGAGCATGAGATGTATGCCAGCGGGTCTGTGTAGGTTACATCACTGCATCTCTGCACGGCCGGCTGTTGGGTCACCATGAGGTTTGCTGTTTTACATAACTGGACTGCCCCCCTCCCCCTCCGTCCCCACACCACCTTCTCTCCACATTCCCGTCTCTGCCCTGTGGATATCTCTGCCAACCGTTCCTTCTGAGCAATTTTTGCAGACACACAAACACTGGGGTGCATGTTACTCAAACAGGCTGCCTGCTCACATCACAGCCTGTTAGAAACACAAAAGCTCTCCTGTCATACATGTTTGCATGACATTAAACACAGAGGAGAGGCATACATCAGGCACAAACATACAATGGGAAAAACTGCTCTTTGTGGACCATCTATTATTATACACACATACTGATGCATGCAGAATGTAAACAAATGCCTTCGCTTTGACACGGGGAATTGTTCTGTAGGATTGAGTGAGATAAAACCAACAACCCTGATCAAAGCCAGTCGAGCAGATATACAAATCAAGCATGCAGCTGCCAAAAAATATAAAATCTTATGAATTTTAATGTTTAAACACAGGCACTAGTAGGTGATGAGATGGAGATCCGCAGTGTCTCGACATGTAGGAGAGGAAGCTCTATGTAAGTGTAGGTGTTAAAGCATGTGGGTGTTAGGGCTTTATATTTTCAGCTTTGAGGTCCACATAGACCCGTTTCCATAGGATGAAAGCTGCTATAGGAATGGTTCAAAAGAGGATCTACACTCAATTTCTGGTAGCAAGCCTTAAATGTGATGAACACAAAGCCTGTAGAGAATTCTAGCTCTTACACTGACTGGGCTATGACCTTAAACTATGTAAGTAGAAATAAGGTAGAAGTTTCAGGGTAACTTTGGTTAATATCTGACAAAATACAACGAAATACACTACAAAACAAAAGGCAACCTGTGGCCTTTTATAATATAATTACGGTCAAAAATCCACCAAATACATCCTTGGGCAGGAGTTGGGATCCCTAGGTAACTTAATATACAATTAAGTATGCAATATGTGGCCTACAATGAAGAGAAAATTTATTAATTTACATACTCCAAGACACTTCGAAAAATGAAATATCACAAAATCTCTTCAACTTCAGGATATAAAATTACCCCAGAAAATCTAATCGTAGAATAAAAGTACTCATTTGTTGCAATTATGAGTCAGTTTTATCTGTTATCACAACTAATTCTTTCATTTATTTTCACTGCTGTTTGATGTATAGTTGTCAAAATTTCAATATACCAGTACCGCAGCCTTTTAAAAGATACAGCATCCATTTTTATTATAAATTATTATAAAATATTATATTATTTAAATAAAAATGTACATTAAGCTCCAGTGATCTGATAACTGCATCACAAGAGTCTGGAAAACAACATATTGTTTGGTCCAACACTTCATGGAAAACTTCAGCAGAGTGGTTTGTACCTGACAATCTTAAAGAAGATCCTTAAAGATACAAGAGCCATTGAACTAATTTAATCCCTGCTATTTATAATGATGGACAATATTATGATTATCTACACCCATACTGTAATCTGCTGATGACATTTGTCTTTAGTTAGCAGTGCAAAAACTCACTGCTCAGGTCACTGAATCATCAGAGTGCATCCCAGCCTGACATTTCATTTCAAACAGAGAGGTATTTAAAGAGGAAGGCTTTTCTACTTCACCACAACAAAAGGGTATTTATGATTACAGCTGTGTTATAACAGAAATAAAGCAGTGCTTAAATCTTAACAAAAATGTAATCACAGATGACAGTGGTGTTCAGGTAAATAGCCAGACCTCAAGTTGAGCCAGTGAAGCTGAGCCAAAAAGCTGAACTGTTGATTTAAAAGATTAAACTTGACCCAATACACGGTCAAAACATGTGAGAAGTTTATATTTTTCTACTAAATCAAGAGTTCCTTGGTCCTAACTAAACACACACAGCCAGTTCGTAGACTACAAGGACGTTATTTACACAGCAGACTACGTTGTAATCTTAAACGAAACAAATACTGCAACAATACCTTTAAAGCTTTTGGTTTTAATGTGCTACTTTTTAATCTTTTAAATGAGAAATTGGTGAAACAAGGCAAACAGCAGTCCAAAGCACATAATGTGCAAAGGCTTCAACAGATTAATGCAAGGAGCTGACAAAAAACTCCTGGCCTTTTATTTTATTTGGGCTATTAAGATTGATGAGGGTGTAAATCATCATTAAATGAGTTATCTCGGGGAGTTTTGTCTTTGTGTACCTTTACATTTACAGGTAATAGTTAATAAGGTTTTGCTGTTTATGGGTTTGTTCCATACTCACATCCTGCTGCTGCTTCTTATCTGTGAAGTCACATAGTACTTCTCATGATAACAGCTCATTTGAGTCATTCAGAGAGAAGTCTACAGAAGTGTGTTCATGACTTCACATATGGGGCTGTAACCTGCTGCTCATGGGAGGCCTTTCTATCAAACAAGGAGAGAGAAGATAACCCGAACTGAGATAAATCAGTCATCACGTTGCTTTAATGTAGCTGACTTGTTAAGCAATAACTTTATAATATTCTGTACTTACACGACATGTCATTGTCAGTTTATGTTAGAGAGAAACCACTGTGGAATTATAATAAACATTTACATGTACTGACCTTTTGCATCTGTCCTTACCCTTCACTGGCAGCAAAAAAAAAAATGTTACTCTGTGGTTTAAGTAATAAATAAATCCTCATGTCCACAAATTTACTTCCTTAATCGGTGATCTCCATACCCAGTAGTGCTGAGCCTTATCATACCATCCACATAACACAGGTTAATGTTCATGTGGTGTAAAAACGTCACACTACAAATTCAATGTCACACAAGTACAAAACCCAAAACCAGTGAAGTTGGCACGTTGTGTAAATCGTAAATAAAAACAGAATACAATGATTTGCAAATCCTTTTCATCTTATATTCAATTGAATACACTGCAAAGACAAGATATTTAATGTTCGAACTGAGAAACTTTATTTTCTTTTGCAAATAATCATCAACTTAGAATTTAATGGCAGCAACACATTGCAAAAAAGTTGGCACAGGGGCATTTTTACCACTGTGTTACATCGCCTTTCCTTTTAACAACACTCAGTAAACGTTTGGGAACTGAGGAGACCAATTTTTGAAGCTTTTCGGGTGGAATTCTTTCCCATTCTTGCTTGATGTACAGCTTAAGTTGTTCAACAGTCCGGGGTTTCCGTTGTTGTATTTTACGCTTCATAATGCGCCACACATTTTCAATGGGGGACAGGTCTGGGCTACAGGCAGGCCAGTCTAGTACCCGCACTCTTTTACTACGAAGCCACGCTGTTGTAACACGTGCAGAATGTGGCTTGGCATTGTCTTGTTGAAATAAGCAGGGGCGTCCATGAAAAACACGTTGCTTGGATGGCAACATATGCTCCAAAACCTGTATGTACCTTTCAGCATTAATGGTGCCTTGACAGATGTGTAAGTTACCCATGCCTTGGGCACTAATACACCCCCATACCATCACAGATGCTGGCTTTTGAACTTTGCGCCTATAACAGTCCGGCTGGTTCTTTTCCTCTTTGGTCCGGAGGACACGACGACCACACTTTCCAAAACAATTTGAAATGTGGACTCGTCAGACCACAGAACACTTTTCCACTTTGCATCAGTCCATCTTAGATGAGCTCGGGCCCAGCGAAGCCGGCGGCGTTTCTGGGTGTTGTTGATAAATGGCTTTCGCTTTGCATAGTAGAGTTTTAACTTGCACTTACAGATGTAGCGACGAACTTTAGTTACTGACAGTGGTTTTCTGAAGTGTTCCTGAGCCCATGTGGTGATATCCTTTACACAGTGATGCCGGTTTTTGATGCAGTACCGCCTGAGGGATCGAAGGTCACGGGCATTCAATGTTGGTTTTCGGCCTTGCCGCTTACATGCAGTAATTTCTCCAGATTCTCTGAACCTTTTGATGATATTACGGACCGTAGATGATGAAATCCCTAAATTCCTTGCAATAGCTCATTGAGAAATGTTCTTAAACTGTTCGACAATTTGCTCACGCATTTGTTCACAAAGTGGTGACCCTCGCCCCATCCTTGTTTGTGCATGACTGACCATTTCAGGGAAGCTGCTTTTATACCCAATCATGGCACCCACCTGTTCTCAATTAGCCTGTTCACCTGTGGGATGTTCCAAATAAGTGTTTGATGAGCATTCCTCAACTTTCTCAGTCTTTTTTGCCACTTGTGCCAGCTTTTTTGAAACATGTTGCAGGCATCAAATTCAAAATGAGCTAATATTTGCAAAAAATAACACAGTTTACCAGTTCGAACGTTAAGTATCTTGTCTTTGCAGTGTATTCAATTGAATATAGGTTCAAAGGGATTTGCAAATCATTGTATTCTGTTTTTATTTACGATTTACACAACGTGCCAACTTCACTGGTTTTGGGTTTTGTAATTTCCTGTTAGTGCACAGAGCAGCACAAAGAAAGGAAACATTTATTTTAAGGTATGAATATACACTCACCGGCCACTTAATTACGTACACCTGTTTTACTGCTTGTTAGCACAGAGAGCTAATCAGCCAATCAGATGGCAGTGACTCAATGCGTTTAGACAAAGACATAGTCAAAAAGGGCCCACTGAAGTTCAAATGTCAGCATCAGAAAAGGGAGGAAAGGTGACTTAAAGAGCCCATATTATGTTTTTGAGTTTTATATCCTTTAGTGTGTTTAACATGCCTCATCCATGTGATAGAGTACTTTCAGATAAGACATAAAGATAAAGGATAAAAAGTCAGCAGTATCAGGACTTCTCTTTCTCCTCCCATTTACAGCACCAGTAGATACATAAAAAGCTTGGTACACTTTGGGCCTCTTGTTACTAATTGAGCATTATTTAAATGCCACAGCCTACCTGAGTGTTGTTGCTGACTACCAGTATGTCCACCACTAAATAACCACAGTCTACCTATTCTCTGATGCTGCTTAGTTTCAGCACAGTGGCCTCCACAGGTACCAGATCTCAATTAGCAAATTTCCACTTAGGTAGTCCATAAAGATCTATTCTATTATATTCTATTCAATGGAGCACCTTAGGGATGTGTAGGAACAGAGGATTTCCATCATGGATGCGCAGCTAACAAGTCTGTCGGCAATTGTGTGATGCTAACATGTCAATATGGTTCAAATTCTCTTAGTAATGTTTCCAGCAACACAGTTCTGAAGGGAAATGGGGATCCAACCTGGTAAAAGCAGGGGTATCTAATAAAGTGGCCAGTGAGTGTAGGGTTGGTAGAGATTAATATCTATAAAAGGCTAATATGCCACCTCTTTTCTCTTCTAACATGCTACACCTGCTTGAGTATGCTGCCCTCGTTGCTCAGAAAGGGAGATATCAAACAGAAACACAGCTTAGCCCACTCTGAGGTTTCACTCTGAGGTTTTTTGTCCCTCAGGCCATCAGACTGTACAACTCCTCACTGGGGGGGATGAGGAGTAACAGGAAGACAGAGGATGGGAAGGAGCAGTAGTAGCCAGCCAGCAGCCATATTTTTATTTTATATTTATATTTTATATTATTATTATTATTATTATTATTAAAATATCTATTTATTTATATTGGCAAGTTGTCTTTTTTTCACTTTATAAATTTCATATCCTGTGTTCTTTTTTTACCTGTGTACTACCATTCAGTGCTACTGAAATCTTAATTTCCCTGAAGGAGTCTTCCCATGGGATTAATAAAGTTCTATTTTACCTTACCTAATCTAATCTAACAAAACATTAGCAAACCAAACCCTCAAGGAACATATCCAAAAATGTCTAATAAAAGGAGTAAGTAGATTTGTCTTAGTGACTGTAGCGCAATCTGTGAATTAGGTACACTCTTGCGAAATAACTATTCCCAATATGAGAAACACATTTAACTTATTCTCATAATTCACAAAACAGCATCAAAAATAAGCAATCAAGCTTTGGCCATATAGCCCACCCCTTACACTTAGCCATGACTGTCTCTTATTTTGCAGTGGGGTGTCCCAACAGGCAAGGCTAAAATGATCTTTTGCTGTGCACCAAAAGACATGAAAGTAACTCAGAACTGTCAGCCATCAGAGTACACAAAACTCAGTATAATTTTGTGCAAGGGAAGCTACGAATGTTCAAATGTTAGTATAAGATACATAACAATCATGGCTTAAAGTGTGAAACGACAAATGGCAGTCCATGCCCCCCTCTTTAAAAGCAGTTTAAGCCCACTGGCTCAGAGTGGCCAGGCCAGTGCAGAACATAGTCCATAGAAAGAATGCAGAGTTGTTGACAACATGGTGCCAAGCAGCACTGAACCGACCAATTACCACAGAGTAGACAGAGCATCTCAAACAAAGAGAATACAGCTGGATCAGTGGTACTTGATATGTAAGACCTAGACGATTTTTTTGAACATAAGCAATTGCGAACACATTCTAGCTGTAATCAAAATTAAATATATATAAATGTAAATTAAATATACAGGCAGAGTATTCTCTTTTTATTGGCTGTGAAATAAACCGTAAACTACAATAATCAAGTCTTGCAAGATGACAAATGGTCCAAAATATCCTGGGGTTTATTGAGAAATACATTTTATTTTATTGGCGTTTGGGTCATGATGGACTAGTGTGAAACCTTTAAAAAATGTGGCACAAATACAAGTCCTTTACATTCCAATTTAGATAGATATATATATTTCTGAAACATCCCAGTACAAATGTTAACTCTGCGATGATGTGAGTGTTTTCAGGGTTTGTGTTTCAAAAAGTCAAAAGGATTAATTTCACTTGTCCCACTTTTCCAGACCAGTGTTATCGGATTCTTTGTAACAATACTTGAGGGCGGACAAAGGGTTGTACCTGTACTCTCTGCACCAGCAGCACTGCCTGGGAATCGTTCTGGTCCGCCTCCAGGATGAGGTCGGTCAGTTTGTGAATGATGACATCCAGGGGTCCCTGCTCCTCCAGGGGCTGGCTCAGGTCCAGCTGAGGAGAGAATAGATGGACTTCAGTCAAAGGTTTGGTATTGGTCGGGAACTTCCAACACTCGGATATTCATTAAACAAAATGAAAATCATTCACCTTAATCAGTCATTGCTTATCTTGATTTCAAAACAGTGTATCTTAGATTTTAACCACTCCCTTGGTTTGCATCTTGTTTAGAATCAAAATCAGCACATCTTCTCAATCATCTTTAATTTGACTGAATTTGTGCAGTCATAGATAGCCTTGTGTTTATTTTAAACCAAACCAATACTATTTCATTCTGTTGTAACTATTTTTACTACAAACTTCGCCTTCATGCTGAACTTCTAGTTTCTCTGAACATATTCAGCAGCCTTATTACAAAACACCACATTAGCATTCTTTTGAAGTTAACAGTCCCCCAAAACACTGAAACAGCCAGGCAGATCACAAGAGGCCAAACAGGTATCCGAGTCTGACAACTCTTATGTAAGGCAGGGATTGCCCACATACAAAAAACACACACAAACACAGTGAGATGACTCATAGAGAAGGGATGCATGTCTGCTCCAATTCACTAGAGGTATGAACAGAATTGTGTCACCAGGAACTAGATTTCAATCATATTAAAATCTCAGTTGCATAGAAAAAAAAAGAATGAAACTGGTTTTGTAAATGTAGTTGCTCTTCAACTGTATCTGATGCTGACTAAACTCTCAGTACGCTCCTTCATCAAGTTTTGTCATTTTAGTTTCTGTTTCCTCCAACCAAAGCAGTGTTCAACTTGTTTGATAACAGGATATTAAAAGCAGAACCAGACTTTCCATCTGACATAAGCAATCTGCTCTGGTTTGGCACCTGATAGATCATGAGGGAAGAGCAGTTATAAAAGTCTCAAACATGAAATGTTCTTGTTTTTACTTTGAAAATGCTTTCTTATGCGATAGTCACAGTGTTAAAAAAAAGCCTAACTTTCCACCCTGCCTATCAGGTGCTCCACCAGAGAAAATTGCTCAAGTCAGATGTTAGTTTAGTGCAAAAAAGGGAAATCACCAGTGATGGCACGTGAGGAACAGAATCAGCTGCTCTGGTCCATGATACTGCTAACCTCAGGGTATCCGCTCTCCATTAATGAGTCTCTATTGATGGCACTCAATGGTGGCTTATTCCAAAGAGTCTGACATTAAGGTTATCAAAGTGTCCATTACTTTGATAAGCATAGATACCATGTGTTTCAAACTAACACAATCTCCGTTATTGTAATGATCGATAGAGGGGGAAAGAAATTAAACTTAAAAAAAAAAATACACTTTTAATGGGATCAGTGTATACAAAACAGCTAATAGATAAATGTTTTTTACTGACAGATAAAATTTTAAGAAAATTGAGATTTGAAGAAATTAAAATCTGGATCATCTTGAACGTAACTGCAAAGTTACCAGAGTGTAAAGCTGCAGTCAGAAACTTGTTCGATTTTGGTGACCGCTGTAAATAAAATGATCTCTGTCATGAACACACTGCTCGTGTATACGCAGTGTTCTCAAATTGGAAAGCAAACATCCTGCTGACTTCAAATAATTGTTCATATCACTCATCATAAAGATTTTCAGTACAAATAACGTACTAAACAAACATTTGGAACAAGTGCCCAGTATTTTGTCAGACAGAGGTCCAGCAGAAGAGGTGATAAGCAATTAAATATGAAGCCATTATAAATATTCTTCTGATGGACTTGTTTGCTTTCCATAGAGCCATCAGCAATTTAGGTCTGTTTCTTAATCAGATAAAAACATTCTTACCTATGTACGGTATACACAAAATGAAAATACAGTTATTGTCTGTTAAATGTGTTTAAAAAATAAAAACACAACTTTTTATGGCAGAAAAGAAAATTAATTGAAATGTACATTGGGTTTGGAGTGAAACAATTGGAAGTCTTATTTTAGACTTTGTGAGGATAAAAAGAAAAATGTACCAAATATTGAATGCCTGGAATCTCTAGTTTTGTTGCTGTTGTCCTGAAAAATATATCAATATCTTTTTGTAGAATTGCAAAATAAAGTCTAGTATTTAAGCAGCCCTTACAAATAAAGAGCATTGTTTCCCCCATCATTCTTTTTGAGAGTTGGATCGAAGCCCCAATCCAACATCCCACCTCAAAAAAGAAAAGCACAAAATACCATATAAAGCCTGTAGCATTTATGTTAGCCCCTCGTTTTATTTTAACACAACAGCTTTTCTATGTTGCACTGTTGTGAACAGTGTCAAGAGTGAGTTTTCACCTCTGACACCACTACACACAGACGCATGTTCATGTTGGTTTGTCTAGGACGCACTGAATGTGAATTTCGTCTGGGCCTCCTACCCAAAGAAGGTATGTGTCTTACTTGCTTATATTATGTTCTGCTGATTTCTTGTAAATATATATTTTTGAAACATTTCTGATTCTATGACAGTTTCTGTTTACCCACTGATTTTTACTATTTTGATTGACACAGTCGAGGAAAGTATGCTGCTCTGTTTAGAAATCAAATGTACATTGCTTTGGTGAAAAAACTTCTTTTGAATGTCGTCATCCTTTTGAACTAAATGGTACCTTTTTTCAGTTTGTTAATTCTGACTTACAGGCACCCAAATAATATTTTTAACACATTTTCCTGCTTTGTTATAACAGCCAATTAAATACTTCATTAAGAATTTTTACCTTGTAAAAAGTTAAAGATTGATTTTTGGCTTCACTTATCTGACAACCTATAGCAGTGGTTTTAGACATTTATTATGATTATACACAAAATGTATCTTGCTGCCGATCGTATCATTCTGCTCCTGTATGTCATTCTGAGGCATCTATATTTATTCAAGTCTGCTTTATAAGTGGCTATACACCTCACCGGAGCTTTAAATTTTGCTATTCATTTAATTATCAACATTAAACCACAGGTTAACAAAAGTAGTTCTGACATATCTGACATAAAACAATTCAGTATCTTTTGAGACACCTAATCTCTGTTTTGTCTGACTTTTTAAAGGTTCAAGTTATTTGTGTGTCTTCTTTTTTCGTTGCTATACAATGAAGTTAGAAGTGAAGGTTAAAGTGAAAAGGGAACAGACAGTCATGGAGATTAAGAGGCCTTCAATTTTGGAGAGGCCTCATAATAACAGAAAAAGGCTGGAGGGGTCAAAGTAAATTTTGAGATAAAATAAGCAACAGAAATAATCTACTTGACCTTGAGCAATGTACTCTTATTAAGTAATACAACTGTGGTAGTGTTACACACTGTGAAGAACAATTTAACAGCATATTATGACTCTTTAATGTGTAAAATGAAAAACCCAGGACTACTCAACAACTCAGTACTGAGAAGAGAGCTCAATTAGTTGGTCTGAGTGATGCTGTTGTGTAACACAATCATACACTGACTCATTAGCTAATCAGCAAATGGATATCACCTGATCATTACGGACAAAAGGAGTTCAGCAACACCTGTGTAAATAAGCCAGAGCTAAACACAAGTCCACTGTCCTTTGTGTTGTTTCTACCATACACACACCGAGGCTGAATATACCTTAGTCACACAGGTGTGGGTCGATGTAAGAACTGTAAAATGGTGCAGAGTTGTTAGTCCAGGGTTGGCTGCAGTCAGAGGTAACATTTACTAGTTAATGATTGTGAGAGGTGTGATGGATAGATGACTAATTAGTGTACCCTTGGGCTTGCTATGAAAAGTCCATAACCTCACACAGAGGTAAATCTGTTCAGAGTCTGATGATTTATGCTGTTTACACATCAGGAAGAAGAAAATGTTGAGTGTACGACCTTGTTGAAACAGAAATATGTTCATTGTTTTCATCTTCTGCCGTGGAGCTTGTCTATGTCTCACATCATACAAGCCGAGCGGTGTGCCAACACGCAGAGAAATGCCAACACACCCTGTCGTGTTCAGGACCAGCCGTATTCCCCAAAGAGCTCATTATGCTATATCAACACGGCATTTCTTTCTCTGCCCATCTTAACGCTGCTGGATCTCTTTCTCCTCCATGCTCCATTTCTCCTGCCTGTAGAAACACGCTCTTCAGATCAAAAGGAGCACGCCAACACCAGCTGCAAAAATGTATACAGAGCCCAGAGGACAAAGGCACCCATGGCTGCATCAGGTCTGTGAGAAATGGCGAAGGCTCAGAGCAACAGGATGTTTTTCAGTTAATTAAGGATAAATGTGGGAGTAAGAGTAGTGATGGGCGGTGAAAACGTGTCAACACTGCCACTTATACTGTTTTTGTGCCATTATATAAATGTGTACGTCACTCATCACAAACAAACAAGTTGTGCCTGTTGTGCTCATGTGAAGCTGAACAGCTAAAATTATCAGCAACAGTCAGGGCTACATGAAAGGAGCATTAAGCTATTTGTGACACAGACAGCTCAGTTGGTGTCCTGTCTTGAATGAATGTAAGTTACTGCAAAGCAACATGGTTCTCTCTTCTGCAAGCTTAGTATCTACAAAAATCAGTTTAAAGTGGGCTTGCTCACTTTGTGGCGCTCAGTGCTGAAACAGATCTCTATCATTTGTTTTGTCTAGTGCTGCAGCGATTGTAGTCTCCATTACAACAGCCTAAAAACCTGCTGTGTGTGTGTGTGTGTGTTTAAACCTGTGAGTCCTTTGTTTTAAGTCCAAGATGGTTCAAGGAAGCAGGCACAGACTGTAAGCTGTCAGGTCAAAGAGCAAGCTAAAATCATAAGTCTTGAAGGCTCACTGCCAGGTTTAGCATATAAAACTACAGCAATGATCAACACTTCCCACAGGTTTTCACAATGAAATTCCTGAGTAATAATTATGGGAGATTGCTTTAATTTTACACAGCCTAACAGAGAATTTCATACTTTCAGTTACAGTTTAACACAACTAAGAGGAGAACTACATGTTAAGTTAGAGCTATGATACTAACAAATAAAGACTTATAAAAGCTATTTTTTGAGATTTAATGAACAGCCATGATTTGTTTATCAATTAACCAGCTTGCTTTAAGGAAAGGAGGTTGTGGTGCTTGAAAGAGCAATTGAATGTGGTATCCCTTTTAATTTTACAATATTGCAATATAAAACTGTTACCGCAGCATGTCCCAAAAGTACAGCATTATATACAATATTTTGGTCATATCTCCCAGCACTAATTCACAGTATATATGCAATGCTTTTCTGTATGACAATTACATTTATTTAGACATAATACAATGTCTGAAAGTACTAGATTAGTGGTTGTAAACATAAAAAGTAACCAGCATTTTTTTTGATAACCCTGCAAATTAATGCCTCAGAAAAAAGCAACACGATGTTTAAAAATAATAACTATATTCCTCTAAAATAGGAATTTCAGGTTGTAAGTAAATTAGCTCAAGATGACCAACTATATGGTTCCTTCAGGTAGCAATTGCATGATAAGTCACATTTCAGTTCAATATGCAATATGTGGCCCACTTGTAAAGCTTAAAATGGTGAATATCAGTGAAAGCAGGAAATTTATGAACATATTCATATACTACATTTTGTCTATTCATATTGGCCATACCTATTGCATCTATTGGCTGTAAAATATATACACTACACTATGATGCTCCACCTTTAATGAACATGTCATCCAAAGGAATTAATCTGATTAAATAAAGAATAGAAATGGCATGATTGACGTACCTATTCATTGAAGCTTGGTGTTAATTTCACATCATTACACTTCTGACAAATTTATAAGCACAATCTGTTTTGAGTGCTTTATTACATTCTAATTTCAAAATCTGGCACTGACAATACATTAAATGTATAACAAATATCAGGACCACAGTATTTCCAAACATTTGCATGTGCCTTCCAACCCTATGCATGGCAGAAAGATAAATAACATGTCAAAATATTTCTGGAACATTAGTGCCAAATTAGGGCGCTCCGCTGGTAGAGCAGGTGCGCCGTGTACAGAGGTTATATTCCTCGTCAAACTGGTCACAGATTGAACTCTCAATCTAGACACTGATCAGTGAATGTAGTCTTCTCTTATCCCACGTTTTCTGTTCAACTTCATCAGTCCTGCCCTCTGAGGGTAAAGTCCAAAGATAATCTTAAATAAAAGTACTTAAATTATTAACTAATAGGCAGTAGATGCTTGGACAGATGACAGGGGCAGATTAATTACTTTTATAGAAGAACAGTTTATGATACAATCAGATATTAACTGTTAGCCAGTTACATCTTTCAGCAGTACAGTGAACCGCCCTGTCAGACCCAGCCAGTGTTATTACATAATCTACAAAAGTAACGCTATGAATAAAAACATGCTGAAAAGGTTTTGATGAGTCAGTGGCTCAGTTGGTTTATCAGGTATCATGTGGTAGACACAAAAGTATGAGCATGTGTCACATGCATCAAACACACAAACTCGCCATCATGCACCCAATTACACAGTGCTGTAAGTACACACTCATAAAATGTGTAATCATGTGTGATAAACTATAACTGGGTCTGTGACACTAACTGCAGTGAGCAGCAGTGGTGTGAGCTACTGAAGGTCGTTGCGAATCAAAGCGCTCGCTCTTGTTTTCTGTTTAGCTAGTGGAGTCAGTTTGACAGAGTCGAGGGGACGGGAATTTGTTGTTAATCTCTTGCTTACACAACACAGAGGGCTTGTCCACAGCCCTGAACCCTCCACAAAAAAAAATAAAATAAAAAAGTCAAGACTGTACATTGCGTGGGTCAACACCCCTCCAGTGAAGGCACATCAGAGGATGACGCTCTCACCCTCCTGTGTGTCTACACGACCCCTGCTTTAGAGCTAATCCAAAAAACCCAGCAGTAAAGTCACTGATGTCCCACTAAATGCTAAAAGCAGAAATGTCAGCTGACGTCTTTGTGGGTCCCTGAGGGGCTGAGTGCTAGCAGAGGGCTACAGTGGTGATGGACAGTGTAGAAAACACGCATGAACCTGGAGGGAGAGCCCGGTCAGGGCTGATATATATTTCCAGCTTTGATGTAGAGTCACAGTGGGCCCCAGATCTACCCCAGGGGGATCTAAAAAAAGAGATTTTTGAGCAAAGAGGGAGTAGGCTCATATTTGCACTTCAGTTTGCTGCATAACTGTGTTCAAATATGAAGAGTACAAACTGTAAGAGTGTTAGTTTTTTATTTTGTAATTTATTTGTCATTTGTCTCTGTGTATGTTGAGCCTTATCCTTTATATGTTTCCATCTAGCTCCCCTCAGCTGGATCTAACCTCACTGAACTGTCACTTTGTTGTCAGACTGGCCTGGAGAGAAAGACTGTGCACAAAGCGCAGACAGACAACTGATGAATGATTTATATTGTTCGCTGTGTAGCACTTGACAAGCTAGCGTAAGAGAAACGTGTCTGAGACAAACTGTTGGCCACACCTCGCACAAAGAACAGGACCCAACATGAGGAGGGATCAGCATGAAGATAAATTTCCATCTTAAAAACATCTGGAAACAGGGACCTCATTACGCTAATGGTCAGCTCTAAATGTCCCTTTAGTTCTTACTGATGATTACATTGTGAGCTGGGAGCTAATGAGGCAATTGCCTTTTAGCCTGTATGACTGAATACAAATCACGTTCAGCGTTACAACAACCTAAAACACACGTCTGGGACTTGCATCATTTTGCAGGGAGCATAAGGACATTTGTGAATATATTTTTGGACAAATTATAGAGCAAGAAAAACAAAGTACTGCTTTTAAAAGTTACTGAATTTTGCTAATGTTACTTTATGAGATAAAGCAGCCACTACACTTCACTATAATCAAACTGTTTTATGAAGCACTGTGGAAAACACTGAAGGGTAGGATCTAATAAATTTTAAAGTTCACCTGTGTCATGACTTGCATACCCACTTAAGCTTCATTCTAGGTTGTACTGGAGGCTGAATGACTTACGTTGCTAATGTATATAAGCTAATTACAAATAATGGTCACCCTTTAGGTTTCTTTCCTTCATGGTAAACTTGAGGACTGATACATACCCTCCTTTGAAACAGCATCCTAACTTTAGACATTCAAAAATGCAGATGAGATGAAGTAGCATGCTGGATATTACCTGTAAATTCTCCTGCACTGGCCATATAATAAAAACAGTACCTCAATATCTTTCACCAGACAGCCCACTCAAGCAATGACCATTTGCTGTGATGGGTTTGCACTCTGAGAGGGAATATTGGCTTTCTCAAGGCTGAGCTCGTGGAGTTAATCTCATCAGCTCTGTTATACAGACAGGCTAATGTGCGGAGCAGTGGGAGGATGAGCTAAGGGCTGGGGGGTCAGTATTGATGAGCTGGTGCTAAGTCACATGTAGGAGAGAGGAAGGAGCGGAGGGTGAAATGTAAAAACAAGGTGAACGTAATAATGGGTTGTTTGGTGGTGGAGCTAAAGAGGGAAAAATCTTGAGTCTGAAGGCGTAAACAAACAAACCTTCTGCTTATTTGAGATCTTGTTGTCCAAGCGAGCATGTTAATGATTTTTCCACACTAGATATGGAAATATAACATTTATCCCCTTGGGCTGCCTGATTTAGCAAAACTATGCTCACACAGGGTTTACACTAACAGGCCTCTGGAGGATCCAAGCTTTAGTAGCAATTACCGTATATCTCCAGATAAAACTGCCTTGTAAAGTGTGTAATTATTCCTTTACTGTTTACTCTGCTTTTTAATTATTTGGGAAGGTCATTTAAAGGCTCTACTTGATGACTTTAAGCAAAAATATTTGGCCTGCAGGACTTTTTATTTGGGGACTGTCAAAAGAGTGACTGATAAATATACTGCACAGCATTTCATTCAAGCAAATTCAACAGATTTGACAAAAAACAAACAAGTGAATAAGCTTGTAATAGCAAAGTAACTTTTGGTTTATTCTGTTATGAGAAGCTTAGGATTTATTTTTTCTTGAACGTCCAAGGTTGAGCTATTATGACTCAGATCAACAAGTGTGTCAGACCACAGGGACGAGGTGAGGTGATTAAAACAGCTGAAAGGGATGAATCTACAGTTACGCTGTGCTACAGAGACTTTAAAAGAGGATGAATCAACTCAAAATCCACTTCAGTAACACTCCCACTACTACTGAAAGCTTAAAAACCCAAATGAATAAAACATCAGTACGCTGAAGCTGAACACTTTATCCTCAACGAACAAAAATTCAATTTTAAATCTGCAAAAACAGCAGATCAGCTTTAGGGCAAAATTTCTCTCCCTCAAATTCATGTTGTTGCTGTCTAATACAAGACATCAAACTTTTTTTTAGTGTAATAAAATTGGTGAATTTAGTTCAGTGTCTGAATGAGTGAATTTGTATCAGGCTTTAGTAATACTAGACTTAAAATTAAGGTATGACAATTACAGGAGACATGTAAAAGACAAATAAGCATATTATGCTCAGAATACATAATCCGGTTAATAAAACGAATAATTAATTGCAAACTAAAGGCCCGGGGACTACTGGGCTCAACTGAATTCAACAGTGTTATAGGAGAACAGGGTTTGTACACAGACATGTACATGAAGGCCAAAGCATTACAATGGCAACCATTATCTTCACTTTACAACCACGATGGCAGGCACTGACTGGCATTGGGTGCATCTGTGCAGCTGAGAGCTGGTTGTCAGTCCAGCACTGGTATTGGAGTCATAACATTAAAAGCAATAGTCCAGACAGGGATGCACAATACTTTAACACATTATCATTATCAGCAGATAAAAGGGTTAAAAAAGTTACTATCCATATTGGTAGACATGAACCAGTGGCAGGGATGACAGTAAATATAGTATACAAGCACTTACGCTGTCTCGTGAGCAAATTTTCCATACTTGTTTATGATGTGTTTGCTGTAAAGGACATGAACCTGTGCTTTTTATGTTGGCTCACCCCTGACTAAAAGCCCAAACACAAATTACATCACAAGTGATGGTAATGGGTGTGAGTGTTTTTAGTTGTTTCTTAACTACATTTATACAAAGAAAAGCTTGACAGCTACAAAGCAAGAGCTTGACAGCTACAAAGCAAGAGCGTGAAAGTACAAAAATTTGTCCATTATTGTCAGTACAGGCAGTACAAAAGCACCGTATCTCTGCTTTCACCTGTACAAGAAATACAATTCGTAGAGGTTTACGCTAATATGGGGCAATAAAGCAGAAACATACTGTTACAAGAGCCCTTACAGAGATATTTCATGAGTCTGTAGTTACACATTTTATTTACAAATTGCAATTGCATCACTTAATTCAGCTGGTCTTTCCTCACACACCTCCTTGACTCTTGTCCCTGTTGATACCTGTGATGCTGGCTTTTGCTTTGACTCAACCAATACTGTTGGCTCACTAAAGCCTTCTGCTTAAGCAAAAATCTTTGATCACTAGTTTTATTGTAAGCAGGCTAAGCCTCTCAAACCTTGTGTCCTCACAGGCATGTGTGCTAACGGGGTGAGTACAGATGTGACGAAAGTTCAACGCTCACAGTTCCAGCACAGGACAAGTATTTGGAGGTTGGTTTGGTAGCTGGTGAGGAGCCAGCTGACCTCCTCGGGCACTGGCGCAGTTGCTCATGCAGCTAAAAGGGGTTGGCTTCCTTTGCCTCTGGAGGCTTGGGGCATAGGGTTTGCAACCCTTCGCCCTTAAACTCTATCTCATGTAAACACCTACAAATGGAGTAGGGCTAACTTTGCTGGTGGTGCAGACATAAAAAAATAGGTAGATATTTGCTTTAGAAACTTAAAACCAGCATTGACAGATTTGAAAATTTGCCAGTACAAGTGCCAATATGACAGCCTAATTTTAAACGTAGGTCTAAGAATTTTTGGCATTTTAGGTTTAAACGACAGGTAGCTCAATTTATACACTTGCAAAGAATGGGTGTTTAAGCACTGTCAGGATTTTCTTAGTGAACCCTCCTGCAAACACGATTCTTCAGAAGAATTTTTTTTTTTGGAAGAGAAAGATCCATATAAGAGCTTGCAGTCTGTCAGTAGCAACAAACAGCACTATATCAACCTACTGGACTTGTTGGAGGAATATCAAACTCTATGGATGACAGGTAGGTCTTGAAAAAGGACAGAATGGGAAAGGCCAAAAGGCTGTTTGATTCCCTTCTCTTGTACTTGTACCCCTACGCTGAGGGGTCTGTGAGGATCTGCTGTCTCCCAGGAGAGGCTGAATGCAGAGTGGGAAACAAAGCCCTGCTTACTTTGGGAATATTCCCAGGACATGGCTCTTTCTGGGTGTGCTGATATTGTCAGCAGAGTGCGAGGAACAAAATAAACTCAATGTGAGGGAAAAAAGGAACCCCCAAGAAGACAAGAGACTGTACTAAAAAAAACTCCAAATGAGAATGATAGAAAATGCAGGATGGTTTCCTCTTCCATGGAAAAAGAAAGCACCTAAACTGACAGGCTCTTTTCAGCACTGAGCTCAGGACTCAGTGACAATTGTTACTCTGCTGTTGTAAGGGCTGTGTTTACTTTCTTAATGTAATGAGCTGTGCAATATCCATTAACAGCAGCAGCATTTACACTTAGGGGAGCCATACTTACCTGTATGAAACTTATTCTCTCTGTGAGCTCAGTAATTATTACAGAACAACCTTTTTTTCTCCATCTATATTACTCAGAATACATTCAAGTGGGTGCAGTTAGTCATCTAAAAAGTGCTCATATTTATGAAGATTTACATCATAATAGATATTCATTCTTTAATTAAATCTTTTAGCACTTTGGTAGGGATATGGTTTTAACACCACAACTGCAACATGCGCATGCACAACAGTCACATTGTAAGCAGTGCGATATAAGTTACCGTGTGTGACTCAAAGCATGCTGGACTACCACATGGTCACTGTTTTAACAGATACACCAGCGTATTTGTTAAAACAGTGACCATGTTATTTGAGCACTCTCAGCTAAATTCCTCTTTGTTGATATGTTTGTTTGATAATAATGTTGATCTGGCTTCAATGAAAAGCTACACAAAGACGAGTCTGTTAGGTGAATTTTATCAGCAAGATATCACTATTGGCAGCTATGACCTTTTCTTCCAATATTTACAGCCAATTTATCAGCCATACATATCAGCAGTATACATCAAATACATTGGCTGTGACATTGGCAGAATATTCTATAATGCTTAACCTTATGTATAATCACTGAATATTTACATTCAAGCCAATGTAGTATAATTCCGCAGCGAATGAAATTCTGTTTTTTGCTATTTTAAATCTGTTTCTTACACAACAGACTGATAGGAGTAGGTCAGTACCAGTACAGTAGAGACCTGGTGTTCTTAAAAAATGTGTACTAATCGAAGTATTGGTGTCAGTGACAGAAAGCATGGAAACACCTGCATATCCGATAACACGCATTACTTGTTAGTTGGGATGCACCATATTACTGGCACAGTATCAGTCTCGATATTGGCAGGTTAAAGCTTAAAAAGTGGATTATCAGTAACAGCAGATATTGAAATCCCTAACAATATTCATAGCCTATATTTTTACTGTTTACTGCCACATATATCCCATACATCGCCTGCGATAGAGGCAGAAAGTATAAATGCTTCAACTTATTGTCATTGAACGTCTACATTTTTTAACAAACAAAACTGATGATCAGTAACAGACAAACGTAAACGCCTCAGACACAGCATCGCTGCAGACAGCTGACACTTTCTCCTGCTGCAGCCACTCATTGTAGCCTCCACACCAGAGTAATGTCACAGAGCAAGATGAAGACTTTTATTTCTGCAGATTAAGGATGATTTTTGAGTTACGATTCAGATCAGCACACATCTGATTAACCAAAGTGCTTCTGTGTTGAGAGACTTTTAAGGCAGACATGATGAGGGACAAAAAAAACAAATAAACCAGAAACGGGCTGTGCAATGCTGGAGAAGTTCGCAAACAGACAGGACTTTACTTAAACGAAGCATCAATGATGTCATCTCCTCTTGCCTCGGGCTTATACAGCTCATCACTGCTCTGGTTCAGTCAGCTTCCTAAAATCCCTCTCTTTCCAGGCCTATAATGTAGAACATGACACCTACAGCAGCTCACTTTGAGTGAGCCCTTATTAAAGTAATTATGGGTATATTTTATTTCTTATGAATATAAATCTCATCTTTCCTGATGAAAGATCGCTGCAGATGAGAAATAAAATGGCACAGAGCCCTGACACACAGAGCTGGCCATAGCACGTGGAACAGGTGAAAAAGAGACAAAAATTTAGTTTCATCATCTGCTCTCATGTTTTTTAGTTTATCTGAGAGCAGATCAAACAGGAGCAGACTGTTCACTGAGTGACGCTGTCTTCTAGAAACATATAGCAGTGTTAAAATGTGCACAGATGAGATGGACAGTAGTGGATCATCAGTGATCTTCTAATAATAAAAAGCTCAGGAACACACCTGTATGAACCTTCACTGTGAAATGTAAACTTTCTTTATGGAGAGCTGTTAAAAGCAGCTTTCAGCAAGAATTACCCTCATTATTGCAACAAATTAATAAGAAGATTTGATCTTTCACTTCCTGAAAACTGTAATTTCCACCTGATAAATCCCATTAAAGATGTTGGTGCAGTGTTAAAGTTTTTCAGATATCATAAAACAAACAGCTTAAAGACATATGATTGATGTTTTTTGTGTCTTTATCTGTGCGTAATGGAGACACCAAGTGCTCTCTCTCTCTCCCCGTTATTCATGGCCCACCATGAAGTGACTTTGAAAAATTTGGCCTAAGACCATACTTAATTGCTGACCCGATTAATAGGCAGGATCAAAAATGGCACTTGTATCAATGAAATCTTATCAATTCCCATCATTAGACAGCCTGGTCAATCATTAAACTCAAACATCAGTATGAAACTCTAGGCAGACTCATCAGCATAATACGTCAAGTGTCTCTTAAATAGGAAGTTAAAAACACAGAACTGCTCATGTAAACTTAAAGTGCAGCTTCAAACATAAATGGTAGATGACATGAGCTACAAGTGTATTTGTAAAAGTTTATACAGAAATGCTCTCCCTCTCATGTCAGTCCCCCCCCCCCCCAGTGTGTGTGTCACTGTCAGAGTACACAAGGGTTTCTGAATCAAAAAGTCAATTCAGATCATAATAACAAAAGTGGAACTGTTGCACCGAATTTCTAATTGGTGTACGTAAAAAGACACAGCATGTATCTGGAGAAAGTGCCTCCAAAAAATAGCCCTATCCATTTTCCCCAATATTGTTCACCCCTGAGAGTGAGGAGCACTGCCCCAGTCAGCTTCTCAGACGAGCCACAGATTGACGGAGTTGTGGCCAGGTGTTGAAACACTGTGAAGGGATGAGTTGCATCACAGCTTAACAATGAGCCTGGCCTAATCCGGAAGACAGAGACTGATTATGCTGACAGACTGAAAATAGAAAGCTTGTGAAAGCAACTTCATAGGTATGTGGGAGGTAACAAACAGACCTTAGCAGTAGAAACATTAACACTGTAGCTTTGTCAAACTGTTAAGCATTAGGCATAAGATGGTGGAGAAATTACTCTAACTCACCTGGGATTAAGAGAAAACATGTTTTTATGACATTACCGCTCTTTCATTCACTTTAAATTACAATATAAAAACAGCATTGGAAAAAAAAAATGTTGGCAACTTACCTGAACAACTTCTATCCCTCTTTTCCTGAAAAAGGCAAAAGAAACAACCGTGAGTTAAACTGGAAGCAAACAAACAGCAATCAACATTAATCAACACTGCCATCTGTTAAAAGGACATTGGGGATGCAACCATAACTGCTGTTAAGTACTGGATCATGTCTGAGTGACATCAGCCATTTGGTTTCTGAAATGGTGACTCACACTGAGACTCAATTGTTTACAATGTTCGGTCTTAGATAGTCTAGCCACAGGACTTAACAACACTTAGTTATTGGGATCGGAAAATTTCAGTGACTCTAGTCTACTGTATCTTATAAAAAAAATACAGTTTGGACCTGGGCTGAAAATTAGCACAGACCACCAACCAGTGCGGTGTCTTTGCTTAGTATCCAGTGAATGTGCACAACCTATTGGCCAGAAATGTGACCAAAAAACAAACAAAACCTGCAACCAAGTTTTCTGCTTTTTCTATTATGACTTAGGCTGTACACTCACTGTTCACATGGCTCCAGCTTCACCTTGTGTTAAAGACCAGAAAGAGCACTACATGCTAACTTGCCTCAGAGTTACAGTGGTAAAATGGTAGCTCAGCTGAATGGAAGTTATTTTGATAGTAAAAGCAATGATTTTTGGCAAGTTCTGCACAACAAAAATATCCAGTTCAAATGTCACTGAATGTTCTGAGTTGACCATTCACAGTGGCAGGCAGGCAAAAACTCTATTTTCCAACCCTGGTTTGGACCTTGGATGGAACAAAACATATGATGGAAAAAGGAGACAAGACGAAACAAAAATGTTTTCAAGGTCAGCATCACAGTAGTCCGGGTGTGCATGCATGGGCACATTTTATTTTACCTAAGCATCAAACACGACAGAAATTCATTGGACTCACTAGGGAGCATCTGTTTGGGTCTTGACTAGCCTGCTACCCCTGGAGAGTGAACTACAAATGATGCACAGTCAGGCCAACTATAAAACCAGTGAAACAGCTCAAAAATTGGGTCAGAATCATCACTAAATTTCACCTCGACTACCTGGCAAGCTGAAAAACATGCCATGTTGCTGTATGTAGGGTGTTATATAAACAAAAACTGAGCAGATTCATTCAGTGAGGAATAAACATTGTGACAAAGAGTACTGAAACCCTGCACACAACTTGAAAATAGTCTTATTTTCACAAAAGTACAAGTCTTCGTACAAATATCGGTTGCTAGGCAACCTGCAGAGCACTACAAGTGTCATGCTGTTGAAAGCCCACAACTAAACTGCACACAAGAGGAACCTGGGCTGATCTGTCTTCCTTATCTCTGACAGTTCACAGCAGTATTTATGCAACTTACCATTTGTGCATTCATTTAATGTGAGGTAACTTCCTCTCTTGTTAGAGAAAGAGAAGCTTTTTTTTTCTTAAAGCCACAGAGCGTGTGCCTCACATGTTTACACCTGCCTGGTTTAGATAAGTCTATGCCTAACATAGAAAACAAAACTGACCAGACAAGCTTGTCAAGAGCCGTCTGCAGCTCAATGGCTAACAGTCAAACTAAAAGACTTAAAATAGACTAAAAACTTCCCCTTAGTTGTGGGAATTTGGGATAGGAGAGAAAGGCCCTGCTCGGCCTGTCTATCCCGGTTGTTTTTGAGGTTATAGCCCCATGGTAACAGCCACACAGCCATTCACTGCTTCACAACAATGTGGATATTTAATACTGCAGCTGGTGTGTTTCATGTGGTGTGAATGGGCCCTTCAGTTTCATCCCATTTCAGATATAGAGATCATCTGAGCTCCTACATTGTTACACAGCAAGCAGAGCAAATGAGACAAGAGAAGAGCCAGTGACGAACAGAGTCAGGGCTTCTTAAAAAGGTTTGACGCACATGAACACGTGAGTGAGATGAAAAACAAGATGCATTTTATTAAACCAAACATTGACACATTGTAATACATTTTATTTCCCTTTTTGAGTAACTGAGACCGAGGAGTGATATCTATGCATATCCATCTATGGAGTGACTGTGCAGACTTTACACAAAGCAGTCCGACTTTGTGATGAATGAAAAAATAAAACCTGAGATAAACTCCCTGTTAATTATATATTTGACTGCAAGACATGCAAAACTGGAGGACACTCAAGGCACACAAGAGTGCTCAATTTCCTGAAGTGGAAGAATCCAATTCAGATCGTAAGCACTAATAACATACCCATCAATAATCAGTAGAAACCTCAGATCAGCTAAGACTGACAACCGACAACATTGTGTGCACATTGTTTTAACAGCATTTTCCTCAGTACTTGGGAGCTGCAGCAGTTTCATTAGTTACTGTGTCAACTGGGGAATTTCAGCCCACTGCATTCCTAAATGTCATTGTTGAGCAGCTGATAGAAACCCAGTGAGTCATTATGAACGTCTCTTTACTGGAGTTTGGAAACAAGCCCACAGCTCCCTAATGGTGAGTTATACTTACACAAGTATAGTTTCAAAATACTGTCGATGAATTTGTGCAACATAGACAGTAAACTACATTTTGCAAAGAATTTAATTTCAAATGGAATACTAAAAGCATTAAGTATCTGGGGGTTAATATCCCAAAGAATCTTACTACCATCTATGATATAAATTATGCTTCTATTACCAAAGATATAAAAGATGACTTGGACAGGTGGACTTCTCTGACTCTTAACTTGCATAATAGAATTGAAACCATAAAGATGATTGTCCTGCCTCGGTTACTGTACCTTTTTCAATCGTTACCTATAGAGATTCCAAAGAAACAGTTTAATGAATGGCAACGCACAATTTCCAGATTTTTATGGAAGGGTCGAAGACCTAGGGTACGACTGAAGACATTACAGCTAGCAAAAGATAAAGGAGGATTGTCACTTCCTTGCTTGGAGGATTATTATAAAGCGGCACAATTAAAATATTTAATTTATTGGTGCATTGAGGATTATTCTGCTAAGTGGAAGGACCTAGAGTTTAGCCAGTTGGATATCCCTCTTCCAGCGATATTAGGAGATAAAAATCTGAAAAAAATACATTCAGATAAATTAAGCAGTTGGACCATGATTCCTCTAAATATCTGGTTTAAAGAATGTAAACGGCTACAGGAAGAGAGGGATGCAAGATTGTTAAGATGGGTGGCTTACGATGAGGATTTTAGACCTGCCCAGCTAGATTCTAGGTTTCAACAGTGGATCTTGAAAGGGATTACATCATATTGTTTAATTGCTAGCAGTACAGGACTGAAAAGCTTCCAGCACCTTACAGATATCTATAATTTGGAGAGGAAGGACTTTTTAGATATTTGCAACTTAGGAACCACTTCAACAGAAACATTAAAGCTCATGCCACCGCTGATATAAATCTTATCAATATTTTTATTGATGCATACAAGGGTAACATTCATAAAAAAGTTATTACGAAAATATACTTGTGCCTACAGTTGTCTAAAAAGCTGTCTACTGAATATGTGAAAATAAAATGGGAGAGGGAGGCAAATATAACCCTGACGGATGATGATTGGTCAAATATTTGTAAAACACAATTTACTACTTCTAGTTCTGATTCTTGGAGAGAATTCTCTTGGAAGAACATAATAAGGTTTTTTATTACCCCGAAAATAAAATATCTTCAAAATGGTGGACCGGATTCCGGTCACTGCTGGAGGCAGTGTAATAACCTGCTCGCTGACCACTTTCATATATTCTGGGACTGCCAAATTATTCAGCCATTCTGGTCAGACATAATAGAAAGCATTAAATCAGTGTTAGGTCGTGAGCTGGATGATAGTTTTAGAACTATATATCTAGGAAACTTACCCTACTTGCTTAATGTCCAGGATAAATACCTTCTTAAAATATTACTAGTTGCAAGCAATAAAGCAATAACCAAGAAATGGCTTGTCAAGGAACCACCCACAAACGCAGAATGGATAACAATTGTAAAGGAATTGTATGACATGGAGAGGTTGACCTTTTCATTTAGACTATGTTTAGATAAATTTAGTAAGTATTTGTCCAAATGGATAACATTTCTGAATAAAAATATATGATGGGAGATGGTTAATATATATATTTCTCTTGGTTTAACTACATGTATGGTTTTGTTTGAGCCTCTTGTCTTTTTGATGAATAATTCAATGATAATGATTGATCTGCATGTAGATGATTTTTGGGGGTCCTACCCCAGATGAACTTTCATTTGGACTATCTGATGGACTAACAATAACTATACCTGAACACTGGAGGAAAAAAATAAATAAATAAAAAAGTAATAATAATAAAAAAAACCCCAGAAAACCCTGATTTAACCTTATTGAAAATGAACTGTATTGTCTTAGCTTTGATGACCTGTTTGTTTGTTTGTTCGTTTTCTATTGTTCTGTTATATTTATAAAAATTCTTTAATAAAAATATAGTTGAAAAAAAAACAAACTACATTTTGCGTTTACAAATCATTATTTAGGTACAAACTTTGGACAAAATTTAAGAAATGTTGCATTTATTTTTGTAAATTGTAGATAGTGTATAAGATTTTTTCTGCTATTTGTGATGGTCAAAAATGAAAATTAAAAAAAAAAAAAAAAAAAAAGCTCAATATTGGGCATCAAGGATATCTCTTTTTTGCCAACATACCAGACCAGTATCAATATAAATTTTACTTGAACCCTAAAAATGTTTAACCTTGCAGTGCATATGGATCTGCTTAATTCAATGTCTTTAATTAGACGGATCCATCTTGCCAAATGGCAATCTACACCAATTGTGTGCGGCCTAAATAGGTACGGCCCAATCAGCGCCCTTTAAAGCAGGAAGAGGTGTGAGCTATGAGCGAGACGACAACAGAAAGTGACTGTGATATTTGAACCATAATTCCTTATTAAATGAAAAATGAAAAAAAAAAATACAAATAACATTGAAAGCATTTCTCAAAAGAAAGGACATTTGCCACACTTCCTACATGTTTTGGCAAGAGTTTTTTCAACGAAGTAGCTTATGTTTGTACTTCACACTGGGGCAGTAATACCCGCCTTCAACAATATCTGATTGGCCTGTAATGAATGTGATTGATGGAACAATAGCCCAATCAACTGACAGATATGCTTTTGACAGGTTCTGCCCATCCCCAACACTTTATATATGGGCTGTCGCTTGTAGATAGACTGGTGAAAGACACTATCTGGTGTGTCAGGTTAAATTAAGTTTATACCTCTGAAATTATTACACCTGTTTCTCTTGAGAAAAAAAATATTGTGAGATTAAGTTTTATTTTGCCATTCAGCTACAAAGAATCAATAAGGTTTTGTTTTGGTCTATATTGCCAAATACAAAATGTCAATCAAGCACATCATCACTTTTAATTGTAGTAAAACATAACAGCACTTTTAGATGATATTTTTTCTAAATTTAATGTTCATAAAATTTTATTGTCTGTGTTTTTTGTTTTATGTTGAAAATGCATCACCAAGTGCCTACCAGTCTCACTGTGTTTTCACATGCAATCACAGTAAAGACATCTGACTCCAATGATTCTGATTTTTCCTCTATTGTAGATATATGAATTATAGGTCAGCTGTCAATTTTTTAAAGGAGTGGCTGACAGTCACCACACCTATTCCCCAATAATCTGAATGCATATGCTATTATTCTTAGATAAGTAATGATAGACAGATGGATTCTAAGTAGGCCAGCCAGGACGAGCAGTCTAACCTGTTTGGGCTGTTCAGCCCACACCCTCCACTCCTTTAAAATCAATGTCATTCCATATTTACATTTTAATAGATCTTAAACTGTAACAGCCACTGTTTTAAATGATCACACTCCCCCCGTCACTGCTGCTAACAGTATCATGTGGGTGAAAATCAAAAGCAAATAGAAGGAACAACTCAGCTTAGTCTCATCACTCTTGTCCTCAATGCTGCGACCTTGCCTTGACAGGAGGACAAAGTGACAATATTTTCATAGAATCCAACGACCCTCAGGCTGGCTGCACTCAAGGGCACATGCTTTATCCAAATCTAACGTATCTGAGTCAGTGAGAGTCCTCCAATTTGCTGTGCAAGCTAATGAGGAACACAGACGTAAACCCCGAGTGGCTCTGATAAGCAGGAAGCCTTCAACTCCAGCTGCACAAGACAGGACGGACTCCACATTGAAACACTCACAGTGTCAGCTGCACGACACATGATGAGAGGGAGGAAACCTGGTCAATCTTTGATGAGGTTCATCCTGGTTAACCTCTGCTGACATTTGTATTTACTTTCCTTTTTTGTACATAGATACAGCAGTGCCCAGCATTTAGTCCAGTTTCCAGTTTCCACAAAGACAATTAACATTGAGCATTTACTGTGCTGCATGCTATATGTGGTAAATGTCCAAGCATTTGATGGTATGTTTAAGCCAAAACAGTTCATTACTACTGCCTCAAGAACACAAGCCTTATCCACACATGCAACCCTCCACTCTCTGACAGTGCATGACAAAGTAAACAAAAAAGAAGGGTGTGCTTGATTATGGCAAAAATCATAACATGATTTACTGATAGATACTGAGATCACAATTATGAAACACAATTGACCCTTCCCTAAGCCCCGCCCCCCTTGGCTACTGTTGCCACGTCTGTCAAGCTTTCCCTCCTAGAATGAGAAATATGGAGTTTTTAGCGATACCAGTGAGTGATATTCCTAAGGAAATACAAATTCTGTCTAGACAAATTCTTCAGATATCAGAAAGAAGCAGACAGAAAGGTCTCCAGTATGCTTTTGTGAGATACATTCACCAAATCAAATGTAGCCGGAGTTCAAATGAAGAGGACATTAAAATAGGGGAAAGCGCACAGATCTCAATGTAAGCGTCAAGCACCCCATGTGTTGACACTTCCATTCAAAACAATCACAAACAAGAAAAACAATGTTCTTGTACAGCAGGTTAAGTCAATTTATATTGTTTAAATTGATATTAATGTTAAGTTAGCTTTCATTATCGTTGTGTTTGCCCATTTCAAGGGCATCCGTTTACAAAATGCTAAAGATATCAGTATGTCAGAACTTGTCTGTTACTGTATTTCTTTTGCTCAAATATTACACAGTGGCTCAAGGTTTAACAGAAGTAACCTACTATTGAGACGTCTTTGCTAACATTATCTTACCTAACATACAGAGTTATGGTTAGCTAACGTTAGTTAGCACATTACTTTAGAACAAATGTAGGTGTTCTTGTGCTTAATCCACACTAGGCATCTTTCTTCTTGCGTCTTGGGCTCGGAAGGCAAAAAAATCAACACCACCCACCAAACCTCTCGGATATCGATTGTCAGACTTGTTAGTTCCGCATGCACACCACTTAGGCATATTGTCTTCTGCCGAAAGCTTGACAGGCCTCTTGTGCATAGTTAGGGTTGCTAACGTAGGATTGGACAGTAGTCGTCTGTGGGAGGGGATTAGCGAAGGGTCAATTAGTCATTGATTTTAAAACTCAGACCACATGCTTCCATTGAACGTTTAAGCTTTTGACACTATCATCTTTGAACATTAAAAGGTCTCATGTCCTGCAAAATCAATGTTTCTCGCTTTTCATGTCGTTAGAGGGGTGTTGGGGAACAGAAGAATACGACACCTTTTACTAAACTCTCAGTTCACAGAAAATGCTCTAAGCCTCTTAAAAGAAAATGCCCATTAAAATGTAGTTTTCTTGGTTCCTGGGGTTTATTATGCAATTGCTATACAACCTTAACCTATATGGGTTTTCGACTCATCACTGGCAGATAACATGACTGTTATGAAAGTCTATTCTGTGGCCTGTAACCCCTCCTCTCGCTACCAGTAGACTTTGTTTGAGCAGCCAATCAGCTCATAGCTACTTATCATAGCCTTCCTGCTACCTCAGATCCACGCATTTCCAAAGGGGAGGGAAAAAGAGCTATATCTGATCCATTACAGTAACAAAATTTTCACTTTTTTTTACACAACATAAATCAAATCCTTGCTAAATTGACAGGAAAGACATGATGGTCCAACACACCGGGACATGGGACCTTTAAAGAACAGGCAGATAGAAATATGCATGTAAAAATACAACACCTCAAAATGATGCTAATAATAATGGAAAAAATGATTAAAAATAAATGTCATGTGGCACAGTAATCTTTTAATCTTGGTTTCTCAGTTTTCATAATTGTGGAAGGCAAAAATTATGATACAGATTAAATCTCAATTCATGGCCCAGCTCTACAATAAAATATCAGAAAAATAAGTGGACCCAATGGTAACTTAAAACCTGCACTGATCAATCAGTAGAGTTGATATGAAGTGCAGCTTAAGAATTTAGATACTGTCATTCTGCATAGAAAACAGCTTTTTACTAAATAGTGTTCATGCCTCAAGTCTTGATTGTGATGTGACACTAAGGCACACAGATAAAAGAGACAGACTGACACATCCCTGTAGAGTTGGGAACCCCAAAAGGACAAACTTCCTTTTATAAAACAGATGATTATATTAACAGAAGAAGGTTGTCTTAGTTTCATCTTTCTCTTGAGATGACTTTTGCTTTCAAAAATGTTACATGATAACTGAGGTCAAGTAAAGGAGAACCAAGAGTCCACATTCATTTTGTGTTTTATTTTCATTCATATATGCGAGTATTTGTTGTTGTAAAACCTGTTCATCTCGATCCCCCATCAAAGGCTCCACTTCTCCACGCTCTGCCCCACCACCCCTCATTGAAAATCCCCAGTTCTCCAAGGCTGCATTAACACTGGAAGCCAAGGGACCTGAAGCTGAGAATTTTGCTGCAACATGACTGATAATCATTCTTAATGCCTGATGTGAAAGTATGCCCTAACCGCACTTGGAGGTGGTCTGTAAAGTCTTCATCCTGATTGGTTGGTTAGTGTACATTCAACATGTACAAACACATATTAAAGCCCGCCCTGTCAAATACATATCCTACTGTCCTAGCAAGTCAGCAATTAGTGTGGTTTGTTTATATATGTCCAGCCATGCTAAGTGATGGGAATTCTAGCTCGTGTTTGGAGATCCAGATCATTTGGCTTAGCTTAGTAGTGAGATGTTCCTTTAGCTTGCAAACAGCTCTCTGTTTGGTTCCTTCTTCACATCTTTTCTTGACGAACAACAAAAATGAAAAACAGGAGTTGGCCATCGTTGTTCACACTTAGGAGAGATCTTTAGAACAGGCCAGCTCTTGTTCAACAAACCACTTTATTCTCTTCACTTGTCCTCTTGGACCGAGTTGACTTTTTGTTCTAGTCAGTACCTGAGAAACTTTATTGCTAAACAGGGTATTGGCATTTCCTTTAAAACCAAGCGTGTGATGAAATGGGCTAGGAAAGCTGTTCAAGAGGTGCCTTAGCTCAAGGCTATTTGCCCTCTTTTATCGGTATTGCCTGTGGCTTCACTGCATTTAGCAGGATATGCAAGCACGGCTGAACAGGCATGAGCAAACCACAGTAAGACTAAGAGCTATGGATATAAAGCAGGCAAGTGTGTATGATTGCAAGTCATCACTAAAGACAAGTTGTTCATGTATGGTGAGGACACAAAACTAAAGTGAAGTCAGCTAGGTTTCCCAATGCCAAAAGAAGATGAAGAAATCAGATGTCGGCCAATTCCACTTTTAGAAGTCTGACATGGGACACATAATTAACAAACACAAAAAACAAAAACAACAATTTAGTGTTAAGCAAAAAGAGAATTGGGCTTTTAGGCTTGCTATGTAAATTGAGCCCAAGTGAAGAAAGGGAAAGGCAGGATGCAGAGATGGAGGCAAAGTGGGTGGAGGGAAGGGGGGGTCACTGCAAGGTTTATGCAGAGATTAAAAATGTTTTGGGGATTACTGTGGTAATCTGTACTAGCTCAACCAGGTCACTTTATGAGGCACAGGCAGCCCTCTTCAGAAAAAGGTGACAAAGCTCCAAAGCAGCTGTAGGTCAGGTTTGTTGTGAATTACACTAAAATGTTTTTTCCATTCTTTCTCACTGACTAACTTCTGTTATCGTTGGTGTTTTAAGGATAATCACAGCTCTCAAACAGGGCAGGTGTCTGGGTAATGTTGCAACAGTAGACAATAAGGCTGTGGCCACACCTTTACAATACTCTCCTAATCTAGTGTACTGTGTACCAGCATTTGTAGATCAAGGGAGGGAGAGTCAACATCTAACTCAAGTCATCACCACTGAGAAAATCCATGGCCTACTTTATAACACCTTATATAACATTTCACTTGGCTGGAGATGGATAAGCTACAGCGAGACAGCATGTACACAAAGCTCTTATAGCTAAGAAAGGGAATCAGAGCAAATACTTGCTACTCCAGAGTAAAACTTAAACAAACTCATGTTATCATTGAGCCTGTAGACACAGTAAATGTCTTGTAACTGAGGACAATAAAACCCAAGACTGTCCCAGTTAAAATAGAACCAATGTAAGTAACTGAAACAGTTAAAGGTTAACTTTGTGAAGAGATGGTCTAAAACACGAATTCACTCAGTCAGCCTTGCCACACAGTTTTACCCTTCTGGTTATTTAACCAATGACAGCACCTGTTTAAGCTGTTTGTCCTGTTATACATGTACCTAGGGGTCCCATCAGCATACCCTGCTGCATGTTATTTGAATTTGCAATGTCTAAACAAAATGTAAATGCTTGTGAGGTGTGGGTAAAGGGAATCAGGTAGGGAGGATTTTTTTAAAAACCTAATTATATTTTCACACAACATATGAGGTAAGACATTACAGTCAGTAATGTAATGCTTATATTCTACATAATTTTACATGCAGTGCTTAACAAATTTATGAGACCACAATTCAATCTAAGGTTTAGGCCACAGCTGCCCTAAATTAACAGCACTGATACTTAACAAATTCATTTTTTATGTTTCTGAAATGGTTCATACACCAGTATGAAGACGCGTAAACTGAAGTAATAAATCCAGGAAATTTTTGATTTACTGTTTAACAGAGAAACTGAAAAAACAGTAAAATACATTACTACTTCTTAATTAAGGTATCAAATTACAGTTATTTACTTGCATTCCTGAACAGAAAAAAAAATGTTTTCTCATTTTTTATGACGTGGTCTAATATATAAAACTAATACATGTTTAATACAGATTATGTTTGGGTCTTAGTTGATAACAAATAAAAGAGGAAGGTCCAGAAATACTCTTTTCATAAAGTGTCTTGAGATACTAAAAAACTCAACATATATTCATTTTGCATAAAGAAACTAATAAATTACTAAAGTAAATAAAATCAATTACGTATTACTAAAGTAATTTGAAAATTGAAATACGGATTAAAAACAGCATGATTTTTTTATTTAAGGAGAATTTTTATTAAATTTTTTTATTTTTAAAATCTGTGGTTGATTCAATGTTTTTTTATGTACATTGATATTGTGTAGATGGCTATCAATAAATGTGCTTTTGTTACATTCCTTATATGCCTCATGTGAATTTAACTTAAACTTGACCTTGTTTTTGTTATTTATTTACATAAGAAATATTCTAACAAAGAACCTGCATTGCCAATGAGCCAAAAAAGCAGAAAATGTATGGTCCATATGACCCAGCCCGAGGTTCGATAAAGTAAGAGAAAGTTCAAATGAAAACTGAGAGGTGGTCTATTATCTGTAAGAGAGGAAGAATGATAATCCTGCCCCTCTGTCACTGACTCATTATGGTTCAGAGACGTGTCTGCACACCTCTTAATTAACTGTGACATAAACTGTTAACGATGTAGGTCTGTTTTTGTTCACTGCATTATAAACACCTCATGTGAATACTGTAAAGAAGCGCACATACCTGCACAGGTCAGCAAAGGCCTGAAAATTCAGCTTCTTCATCTTCTTCTCACTGAGCCAGTAGCCGACTCGTCGTCCTTTCAGGAAGGTCTGCATGTCTACTGTGCTCTGGGTCCTTCTCTGGAGGTAAACAGTGTGACTGAAGGCTTAACCTGGATTGGAGGGAAATAGGAAACAGAATTGTCACATGAGGAGTGGTTTTAGTAAAGTTACAAAGATTGTGTTTATGCCTATGTGTGTTTATGTTTATGTCTCTGTGTCTGTCTTTGTCTTTTATCTTTGACTACGTATGTTTGTCTGTCTGCTCACCTGTGTGTGTGTGTGTGTGGGTGGGTGGGTGTGTGTGTGTGTGTGTGGGTGTGTGTGTGTGTGTGTGTATATGTTGGTGTCATACTGAAATTGTCCACACTCTTGAAGGGTGGATAAATAGGTCACGAGTGAATCATAAAATGTTGCCTATCAGGTTTATTTTAAGTTCCTGTGTAATGATTGTGATGGCCAAGGCAAACAGGGTCTATAATAACATTCGATTGTTTTCTTTATTCTTTTCAGAAACTGTCTTCATGTGTTAAGTTGAAACACTGACTGCACAGACCCTGGACCACTCTTAAAGAAAAAAATAAAAATAAAATAAATAAACAAAAAATCCCAGCAGGTCTACAGAATGTTTGAGGATGTTTTTTAAGATCTTTTGAAACTTAAAGATACGCTGCTGTATTATTATTATTTTTTTTACATAAGAGTGAGAATCATCTAAATAACACTGGCATGTGGGCAATGTTTGGAAAAGTGAGTAAGACATGTGAGGGGCTTACCAACACATAGACATAATGCCAGTCAGAATTTGGCTGCAATATTATTTAACACAAAAACCAACACTGACTCAATTGCACAAATAGATTGGCAATATTAATTCAAATCAAAATTATTGAGAGATATAATCTGTGAATAAAAAAAACAAAAGTGCAGACAAGACTCCTAACACTGTAAATTGCACATAAAGTGGGTTATATTTAGATGTGAGTGAAGCTGGTGAAGCAAGTGCCACCTTGCTCTTTGGCACTTTCATCCAGTTTTCCACACAAAGTCAATCTGTTGATTCAGTTTGGATATTGTCTGGGAATTAATCTAAAATCATTTGATAAAGGGAGAGCACTGTTTGATTCCAAAACAGGTTAACAGTAAACAGCAGTAAAAATGTTATTAATGATTGATATAATTCAGAAATGATTGTCCCCTGACTAAAATATTACTAAACTGAAAAACAATTGTCCTGGCACTGTTTCAATAGCACAACTGAGTTTGGACAAGAGGATGAAGCTCGGCCTAAACACTGCAAACCTAATTTGCTTCTTAGACAGTGTACATAATAGTGTACTAATAATAATTCCCATTACGAATAGGGCTGAAAAACTGAGCACAGAAATACTATTATTTGCTCTGTGTAACTGTCGAACATTACATTAGTCACCCAGAGACCGAAGAGAGTCAACAAAGGACAGTAAAGGACCCAAGTCTTGTTTTAACTACCAGAGCAACCTCTAATGCTGTACTTAATTTTCTCTAAATAAAGGAAAGACATTAGATCCCTCAGCCAAGAATTAAGGAGAGGGAGGTTTCTATTATGACTATCTTGAAGCCCCTTAGAGCACAGATTCCAAGGCATTTACCTTCTTCGGTGGTTTTCAAACTTTTCTTGCCCAAAGCATATCAAAGACCAGGCCAAAATCTTGATACATCCATATTTATACCCTTGCAAATGTCCTGTTTCACATGAGCCACAGATTGTAATTATATTGTCATGTTTTTATCTATTTTAACTTCAGAAAAAAAAGATTGCTCTATTATTCATGAAGCATTTAAAGCCTGATGTAGAAGTATTTTTTCATGAAATATGCATTCTTTCTCTAGATATTACACTTAAACACACAATAATGACATTTTATTTAAATTCACCGAACATTCAATTTTCTGAGCAGACTTTAAACGTTTTACATTGTGTCCATACGCCAGCTTGTTCAGTTGGAAACTTAAATGCAACCATATCAATTTCAGCACATATTTTAACATTGTAATACTTTAACCAGCAGGATCCAGAGTTATCATTTTTTTCCAAGCTGACAGTAAAAAGGTACTGCATTTTGGTTTAATTTGATACTGAATGCTGATGCACTTGGAGCTTGATAATAATTGAATATTAAAGACTTGAATCTTTTTTTCTGGTTTTCGGGCTTTGAAAAATGCCAACTAGGGTTTATTTCAGTCTCTATTATAATCTGCTTATTCTGTTAAATGCTAAGCACGTTAAGCTTTTCTGTGGAGTTTTTGAAGTTGATGAACCTGCATTTTTATGCAGACATTAAAGCAGATCTGGCAGGGCACACTGGTGTACCGTGAAGCAAGTCTCTGTGTGCCTTGGAAATCTGGACGACTACAAAGTATTACAAGGAATAACTTGTTTAAGGTGCATTCATTTTCTTGTACAGGTGCATCCTTGTTAACTTTTAACAATGTCTATTAAACCTTAAAGGAAACAACATATTTTGCAGTTAATATAACAAGAAGGTGGGGAAAGTTATTTCTCCATCCAATTTATAAATTCTCCAAATTTTATATGTCTGTTGATGATTTTTTTTTAATTTCCTCAAGTTTTATTTTTTTATGTTTTTTTTTTTTTTTTTTTTTGCATTTTATGAGTGAATATTTCAACAGAATCCCAGCTTTCCGTCTGAAAACAGTTGGCACCAGAAATGAATAAAACTGTACAGACTACTAAGATATTGTGACAGGCATTAAATGGTCTATTCTGCATCATTTTGAATGTGATGAGCCTTAACATTTAAGCTTAAGCTAAGGTGTGCCTTGAGCAACAAGTATTTGAAAAATTAGATTAGATTAGATTAGAGTGAACTTTTATAATCCCTTTGGGAAACTCCCTCGGGGAAATTAGGAAAGCCACTGCAATAAGGCATAGAAAGTACTGGTAGAGAGATATGGGGCTAATCGATACTGGTAAAAATCGTAATCTTGATCAGTTTGATAGATACTGAGATCACAATTATAAAACACATCTCATTGATTCTACTACATGCATCACGTGCAATCATTGAGCTTTAATGCTCCTTTCACTATCATTTTTCACATTTAAATGCAAGAGGTAAATACAAATACTTGAGACAATAAAGACGAATTATAGACGATTATAATGGATGGAAAAAGACCAAACGAAAAGACTTGTCTCAAGGCACTCAATCATTTGAGGACCACTACCCTACCTCATCCAAAAGGTAAAGTGGTGTGTGCTGTCACGGGGAGCAGAGAGGAGAGTTCTCAAGTTCACAACTCAGCCAGTGAAACTAAACACAACCTGAAGTGGCGCTTCCTGCTGGTCTGCCTGGTGCAGCTGAACGCCCTCATGGATCACATTATCTACTATCCAAACGTGTTATTGAGATCTAGGAAGGGTCTCAGCATCAGGAAAGCACTCACATACTGACCCTACTCTGGCTAACCCAAACTGCTAATATTAGCCCGCTAGCTAAGTAGTGACAACCTGCACTGCTAACCGATGGCATGCAATTAGAGCACATATGCTAGCCTGCTAACTGGGTTACCCACCATTTAACAGTAAAACGGGCTCACACCCCGTCTAAATGACTGTAATTAATCAGCAGCTGGTGAACCTTAGATAATGATGAAGACCTCAGCACGTCTACGGGAGGCTGTGAGGAGCTAGCATTATAACTAACCTGGCAGTTTTAGCACAGCCCCTCCTCAGTGCGTGTCCTCCTCAGAAACTAGCTCGGGTAGTTTCCCATTTTCAGCGGGTCCAGTGAAGAAGGAGTTTGAAGTCGAGGTGACAGATGAGGTGACAGGCTCAGTGTTGCCGTCTTTTCTGTCTCACTGTGAAGCACTGACTCACTGCACACACCCAGGATCCAGGAGACTGATGCTGCCTTCACGGACACCTCGGAAACTACCACTCCCACCCGACGAATCACAACGCTTCCTGATTCCACGTGGTGCTATGCTTTCAATATCGATTAACCTGAGACTGAGAATCAGAGTTCATTTTGTCAACGTAAATTATGACCAGTAATGCACAGCCAAGTAGCTTAGATATTTATCAATCAATCAATAAAACTTTATCACAGGCTCATGATCCTGATAAAAAAAAAAAATACAAATACATAAAAAAACAAACAAACAAAAAACAATGAGCCCCAGATTGGTTTTAGCACTTCTGTACACATGGTAATCACCGACCTAAACTCAGCTGGGCCATATTTGCCAGGATTTTCTGAGTTTTCATTACCATTAACATCAACATGTGCCGGGTGTGTAAGGTTTCATTACATCATTTGCCATGTTGAATGCCACTCTGTTGTATATATTGTACATTACTCTTCACTATGTTTTAATTGCCTATGTTCTTAACTTTTGAGCTATATTCATGTTTGTATTTATATACTGTGTTTTTTATTGTACTTTGTTTTGTAAGCAGAGCTCCCAAAAATGTTGTACTAAGGTGCATTACAATAAAGGCTATTCTATTCTCTATTCAAATGGGGACCCACAAGGATGCCAATATCAGTGAGCATCTTTTATGATGATCATACTATTGATTTATTGGCTCTGACATACCCCTGCCTGTAGGGCTCAATTATGGCAAAAATCATAATCCTAATTATCATTACAGATATTGAGATCACAATCATAAAACACGATTACTCTCTGATTTCAAAACATGCTCTACATGCTTCCATTAAACTTATATGCTTTGACACTGACACTTTCACTTTTACCATTAAAGAATGGTCTTAACACAGAAATATACTTGTAGAAATTAAAATATCTCAAAATAATGCTAATGACAATAATGGAAAAAGAACAAAAAAGTTCAACATGTCACATGGTTGAGTAGACTTTTGATCTTGATTATTATATTTTTGTATTTGTGGAAGGCCATAGTATAATCTTGATTAAAATTTGATTAATTGCCCATCTTTGCCTGCTTGTTTTTTTTTTAGACATGTATATACAATACAGTTTGATAGACTGCTTGCCAAATGGCATGTAAGAATGCCTGATTCTGATCCCTTAGGCTCCATAAATCATTCACATGAGAATAAAAGTTAGGTTATTGAAATAACAAAAGTAAAGTTTTCAAAAGAGAAGATGTTTTAAAAACAGGCGGTGACAAAAAATACATTTGTTGCTTTAAACAGTAATCCTAAGTGTTTCGTTTTTTAGTTTTTCTTTAAGGTAAATATTGCTTTATTCCAGAATGTCTCATTTCTTTGCTCAATGCCTTGCCATGACTGTGGGCCCTAGAAAGCTCCACCCTTTATAATCCTTCATGGGCTGCCTTGAATATATAAAACCTTTAGACTTTCAAGAGGCAACTGTACCAGTGCCTCCATTACTACTATGACTGATATCTAACAGTACTGTGTCAGATGTTAGCCAGAGACATGATAGTTTCATTCTCAGGACCACCAAGTTGGCAAATAAATCTGTCCAGAATATTTATTAAATAGCTTGAAGAGTATTCATCCTTGACTTTACAAACATATCACTTGCACTGCACAATCTCTGTATGTCACTTGCAGCTTCTGCATGCTGCTCTTCTCATAGTTTTTCCTGAAGTGTGTCGTACACAGAGGTGAACAATATGCTTTCAAGGTAAGACCTCTTAACTGTATCTGAGCACAGAACAAATCTACAGGCAAGAAAATTTGCTTGTGCATACATTTCCAGCATTGCTCCCTCATCTGACATATTAAACTGATATAATGATCCAGATATTGGATTTTCTTGCAGATATCCAAATAACGGTTTGATTAGTGTAGTTTTTTATCTTTTATCATAATCAGGAATATTTTATTTATCCCCATCGGAAAATGTGGTTGTTTCAGTTGCCTCTATACACAATACAGCAGGAAGAATATCAAGATAAACTGTACAGATTTTCAAATAAGACAAAGGTAGAAATAGAGCTGAGAATAAATTACCAAGTGTAGAATCTTTCAAGAAACAACAATTAGGATTATTATAAAAGAATGATGATATAAAAATGAGTTAGTGAGTGAGACAATGTACAAATCAAATAATTAAATTTATTTGCAGAGTATAAAATGATAATATAAATCCACAGTTTGAGTATTGTATTGTACTTAAAGATGAATGAAGATTAACTTAAGTATATATCAGAATAATAGAAGTATACCTAAGGACAATAAAAGAGACAGACAAAATCTACATGGAGACTTTACTGACAATAAATCATCTGCTAAGCATTTGAAAATATAATTTCAAAAGACTGTTGGAGTTTGGCAACAAAAAATGACTTTAAGGTTAGTTGACTGCCCTTTGCCCATAACTCAAAAGAGACCATAGTTTAAAAAAAAAGTTAACATCTCTGACAATAATCATGAAGACTGAGTTTAAAAATGCCCACGAAACAGCAAGATTAATATTCATTCATTTTTTCACTGTCAGAGCTGGGTTCTCATCTCAGGCCTCATGTATATTTTCTCTGCTGCTGTCTGGTTTGTTTGCTTATTAAACATTTTCCATAACTTTTAAATTCAAAAGAGATGGGACCACAATGTCATATTCAAAGGTTGTCAAATCAAACAGTAGAAGTAGATTCAGGCCTGTCTGTCTTATCATAATATAGTTAATTTAAGTAACAGGAATTTGCACATAATCCAAACAACAGTTTCCATCTTCTGTATTTATAAGCCCATGAAGCATGAATAAACTGAGGGCCCTTAAACATTTGTTTCCCTCTGTCTCCTCAAAGAACACTGGGGACATTAAGAGGAACATGTTACAATGGCGCCACCTTTTGAAAAAGTAGTGTTATAAGCCTGCACAGCATTTTAAGCACCATGACTCAAAGAAAAAGCACCTCAAAACAACAGCCTCTCCTTAATATCTACAAACTTTGAATGAAGTTGAGACATTGTGTAAAGCATCAAGAAAAACAAAATAATACAACTTGCAAATACTTTTCAACTGAATACGCAACAAAGACAAGATATTGAATGTTCAAACTGATAAACTTAATTGTTTTTTGCAAACCTTCACTCAATTTGAATTTGGTTCCTACAACACTTTCCAAAAAAGCTGGGACAGTGGCAACAAAAGACTGGAAAAGTGAAGAATGCTCAAAAAACACCTGTTTGGAACATTACACAGATGAACTGGTTAATCAATTAATTTATTAGCCAATATGTTTTGTCCTAATTAAGTAACTGAAATAAAAAAATGAAAAAAAAAAAAAAAAACCCAACAAAAACAACAGTTTGTAACAGGTGAGTGTCTCCTTGGCTGCATTTGCCCATCCCTGATAGAGATTGCATATATTCTCCAGTTCAGAGCTCAGTAGCAAACTGCAGAAACAGTCTGTCTCCTTTGTGCTTTATGTGACCTAGCAACCTCCAGTAAACTGCATACAAATTAAAAATAATCCACTGGTATAAAGGGAGCATCCCTAAAAGTCTCAGCTGTTCACAAGCAAAGTTTGCAAAGTTCACAACTTTGTGAACAGCTATGTGAGCAAGTAGGACAATGTTTAAAAACATTTCTTCATGTGAAATTGCAAGAAATTTATGAATTTCATCATCTACAGTCCATAATATCATCAAAAAAGGGGCAAGGCCAAAAACCAACACTGAATGCCCATGACCTTTGATCCCTAGATGGCACTGCATTAAAAACAGACATCATTCTGTAATGGGTTTTACTGTGTGGGCTCAGAAACATTACAAAATGCAAGATACTCATGATTTAACATTTTTATTTTCTAAATTTAGCACACAAAAAGCTTGTGTCATTGCTGTCATGCAAAAACATCTTGTCTTTATCTCTTATGACTTTGATTTTTTTTCTCATAAAACACTGCCTTCTCATAAATGCTGTTGAATAGGTTTTATAAAATCTAAACCAATTCAAAGTACAAAAGATCTTTTCCAATCAGGACAATATAATTTCTATTAATTCAGCAGTGCAGCATTTGTCTATTTACTGAGAAGTAGCAATCTTGGAAATAAGAGTGTTGTGCCTGACAGCACTAGTATAAAAACTAGCTTTAGCTTCATTAATATTTTATATTAAAATAAAACTAAAATACATTTTTAATGAGCTAAATATAAGATTTATGTCAATTTAAGCTACATTTGCTGCAAACATTATGCATATGCTTCCTTATTAATATATGATACTTACAAGCCTTTTTAATATACACAAATACATTATTTGATGTATACAAGACTGAAACAAAAAAAACAAAACAAACACAAGGTAACCTGTTTCACCTCTAATTTCCTGATGAAAACTCGTTATATTCCAATACCCAATATTACAATTGAAATATTTATTTTTCTATTTCTAAGTGAGATATTTTCTTTTTTCATATTTGAAATGATCCTGAGGGCCATAACGAGTCAGAGGCAGGGCCGCATGTGGTCCCCGAGCCGCATATTGCCTGTCCCTGATATAGACTGTATTTTCACCAGTTCAGACTTCAAACAACAGAAGTAAAGGAAAATGTCGGTCTCTTTTGTGCTATATGTGACACAGAAATGTCCAGTGACTTGCATAAAAAGAAAAATAATCCATGTTAACTTCAATACCGTGAAAAAAGAGGCTGATGGGATGAATATCCGCAGGTGCTCCGAGCACTTCTTATATGAGGCTCTTACGTCACTTCCTCCGCGTGGTGCGGGTCCAAACTCCCGCCCGGAACAGTCGTTTGTCAACACTGCTGAGACTGCCGGGGTACCTCTGTCCGTCCTATTGTTTTCTTCTTACCTTTTTAGCAAAATGGCAGCAAACAAAGATGACCCAGACATGGACGACATTTTCGCCAGTGCAGAGGATCTGGAGGAGGCCTTTTGCGTGCTGGCCGGGAGTGACCCAGAAAACTGCTCTTATTCCCGGGTAAGAGAGGCTCCATGCAGCGCCTCCCCCTGCAGCCACCATCGCCTTTATGCTCTGGTTATGACGCTTTTGTCCAGATACTACTGCAGCAGATCTCAATGCGTGTTTTTTATTCTGTGGTCATTGTGGTTTTATGCGCCACAATCACGCAATTTAAACAAAAAAATAATAAATTCTGATTTATCTAGGCCACTCGAAAGTGAAAGTTTATGGCTGTTGCGTGGGATAACTTCCTGCCCTACAAGAGAAATGTCCCCATTTAATGTTTACCCTGCTGTGTTTGTTTTTTCAGGGCTATGTGAAGAGACAGGCTGTGTTTGCCTGTAACACATGCACTCCCAGCGCTGCAGAGCCTGCCGGGGTCTGTCTCGCCTGTGCCAACAAATGCCACGATGGACATGATGTCTTTGAGCTGTATACCAAAAGGTAGTTTGTATTTTGTACTCGCTGGAAGTCGTTCAATGCAGCCCAATGTTTTTCTCACTGTGTCCCTCTTTGTTTATCTTTCTGATGTAGAAATTTTCGTTGTGATTGTGGAAACAGCAAATTTGGGGACTTCCAGTGCCAGCTGACTCCTGTAAGTTTTAAATAAAAAAAAAATACTTCTTATTGATTCAAATTAGGGCTGCACAATATTATCATCCTCCTAATACTGCGTATCAACGTATGTGAACAGTTTTGTTTTGCTGATAAATCTCCTCATAGGGATGAGCAATATTACCCACTACTGTAATTGCAATAACAGACAGCATTGAGATCTTGGGTACTACTCACAATTAATTATCTATTTTAGGGAGACTTTATCATTGTCTGCTGCTTATTGAAAAATGGATATCCTGCAATTTGCCTGCTGCCAGAAAAGCAACAAATAAAAAAATTTGCTCTGCCCATTGAAAAAAAAATCACCTAGTTGCTCAGAAGTTATGACAGTGATGAAACAGTGTCAGATTATGAGATGTGATATTTGGATGAATTAGTCAGCTGTTGATGACTTTTGTCAACAAGGCAGCAAAGCGATGCAAACTTTGTTGCACAGAGAACATGATATATTTCATGTGATTTATTAAATAGGTTAAATAATATGAAAATATTCAGCAGATGGTCACACGGGGGTTTCTAGAAATAAAGTCACGCATAAGTGGCAATAATCACTGTCTATGCTGTTTCTTTGATTTTTGGAAGGCAAAAGTCATGACTGCCACTAAAATTGACTTGGTAGTGCAGCACTATGTACCATACTCTCCAACAAAATTTAAGAAAGTAATGCAGTGTTTGATCCAATAAGATCCTCATAAAGAGGAGATTTGAGGATCAGACATTAAGGAGTGCTCAGCTTTTAAATTATGACATACAGGGGGATTGAACATTTACAAGTTTTCAGCCCTCCTAATAAAACTCATTCTAAAAACAAAAATAAACATTTTTAACTATTACCCTGGTATAAGTCTACCATTGTTAAGCCATATTTTGATGCTAATATTACTCAGTGTTTAATATGCAGGACTGGTCACACTGCATCTCTGCTCTGTGTAATACTACCACCCTTTCTGAAGTGAATGTTAAAGGTCTTATGTCCTTCAAAATCAATTTTCTTTTAATGTTGAAACGGCTTTAGGAGCAGAAGAACATGACACCTTTTTACCAGACTCTTAGTTCACACAGAAACTGTCTGTGCCTCTATAAAGAAAATACCCCCTAAAATGCTGATTTTTAGTTCCTGTGGTTTATTATGTCATAGCTATACAGCCTCACCCTATGTGTGTGTTTTCTGGTCGTCACAGGCAGACGCCTGCTTTGAAAGTCCATCCTGCGGCCTGTAACCCCTCCTCCCCCTCCAATCATACATCATTTTGATTGGCTAATCAGCACATAGCTCATTATCATAGCTTCCTTTCTTATTTTTTTTTTTACAAGAGTTCCTCTTCTTCATTTTCCTCAAGTCACTTCATTCTTTTCATTTGCAGACCAAGGATGAAGAAAACATTAAGAACCATTACAATCACAACTTTAACGGCTGCTACTGCACATGTGACCGTCCGTACCCAGACAGTGACGATCAGGTTTCTCATTTATTTCCCATCTCAAGATTAATGTTTAATTGAGGTACTTTGAATGAAATATCTGTATTTTTTTCTGATATCTGTCACTGCACTAAACACCTTTTTAATCATCTGATAGGAAAATGATGAGATGATTCAGTGTGTCATCTGTGAGGACTGGTTTCACTCCAGGGTAAGCAGAGCTCATGTTAGTCTTTCCTCTAAAATCACTCTGTAGGTTGGACTCTCACTCTGCAGTCATTGTGTTTGTCTTTGACAGCATCTGGGCTGCACTGTAGCAGAACCTGAGGAGCTGCAGGAGATGGTGTGTGAGGCCTGTATGAACAGCGCTCCTTTCCTGTGGACGTATGCTGCTCACTATGCAGGTACCCACTTATCCTGAGCTGCTTTTTAAGGCAAACTGCTGTTTGACTCTGCGAACATTGATGGGAACTGCATCGAGAGAGCAAATATTTTCCAATTGTCTGTCCCCTTCAGTGTCTCCTGTAATCAGTATTGATCACCCTGAGGAGGAGGTAGAAGTCGATGTAGAGGGTGAAGCAGAAAAGGAGAAAATTCAGTCCAGACAAAGTGAGAAAGAGGAGCCGTCCAGCAGTGCAGAGCACACAACACAGGAGGTGAGAAACAGTGAGAAGCTCTGCTTCTTTTTGTTTGCATGAATGCTCTGCTTCAGAGTGAAAACAGACACTGAGGGGGGAGACAAATAAGAAAACTACAGACAGCAAATCTGCTCTGGTGCTGACTAATGCCTCATTTATGGTGACAATATGGCATCAATGCAGTTTATTTTTCTCTGATTTCACAAGATAATGAGGGCATTTGGCTGTGTTTTTCTCTGGATTTCCACTTATTTATATTTTGGGGTACAAACTGAAAACCAATTCCAGCTGAGAATCTGTAACAACTTACTAGAGCGTGTGTGTGAACAGTGCTTAATGAATTTATTACACCACCTGTCAGAAAAATAAGAGAACAAATATTTTACAAACCTTTCAAAAACTTGTTAAAAACTGAAAATGTTATCGTTATAGGACATACATTTTGAACAGGAAAAAAATCAAGCATAACATCAAACCACTGAAACTGTTTATTCTGTTCAGGACTGCAGGTATACAACTGTAATTGGACATCTTAAACAAGACACAATAATGTGCTTCGATATTTTTTCATTATTTTTGTTGAACAGTAAATTTGAAAATTCAGGAATAACAATAATTCTTTTTAGCATTAACTATTTTGATTAAAGAGCATCTACATACAGGTGCACTGACCTTTACAGAAACATAAAAATGTTTTTTTATTTACCAGTGCTGTTTATTTATGACAGCTATGGCATAAACCTTGCATTGGGTAGTGGTCTAATAAATTTGTTGAGCGCTTTATTTAATGTGTGTGTGTGAGCCAAGTCATTTATTTTTTTTAAACCTTATTTAACCAGTAAAAGAAACTGATTGAGATTTAAAACCTCTTTTTCAAGAGTGTCCTGGCCAAGATAGGCAGCAGCACTGTCATTTGTGTGTTATTACAAAAACTCCCTTTTATACGTATTTTTAGCTCCATAGTATTTGACTATCCATACACAGAGATACTGCAACATGCAGGACATATTATCATCAGCTTTCCTTTTCATGACATGACATAAATGTTTAAATAAAATAGTAGCTTTCATTTCCAGTAATCTTGTATCTTTATTTGGAAAAAAGGATTCTGAACATTTTCATTACCAAGGAGACTTTTCGCACTCATATGTGAAATTCTCCGTATTTAGCCATTCTTGCCGTTTAACTGGAATAGTGTCTATTTGAGTTAAATTGGACTCAGGTCTTTGTTCAGCGCAGCTCGGTCACTTATTGCCACAAGATGGAGCTAGAGTGCAGTGAGCATATCACATAGCAGACTTCTGCTCCTGTTAGCTACTCTCCTCTCCTCTCCTCTGGGTAATTAGAGGAGAAATGACCCATGAGGCACTGCTTCCCCTGCTCTGTAGACGGCTTTGGCCAGGCTTCACAGGGCAGCTTACTGTAAACTGGTGGTTTTCATCGCCCAATCATCTCGTCATGTCTGACGCCCTGAGACTTCTCTGGATGAGTCTGCAAGGTTCTTTTTGGAGATATTTTATAGAACTGCGATGATACCAAGGCCCAGTCTTCTTTAACTGTTTCTACAGGGAGCTGCTAACAGGAGTCCTCTTCGCAAAAGGACCCATGAGGAAATGACCAACAGTGCTGCTACGACCGTGACCTGCAGGCTGAAGGAGCTGGAGGCCCTCGGGTCTGAGAGGGACAGGCGGGGAGCGATGTTCTGGCCTTACAGTTGGCGATCCAAACTCTGCACATGCACAAGCTGCAAGGTTACACCACAAGCACTTTCTTAGATTCTTTTTAAATATTTTCTCACATTAACTACAATATTTTGTAACAGTTTTAGAAAACAGTCCGTGTCTTGTGGTGGCCGCCCTGAAAGGGCAGCCAAATATTAGCTGCGTCAGGAGATAGAAACTGCTTTAAGAGCTGCCCTCCCTCAGCTGTATCTCAGTTGAGTTTTGAGTTGCTTAATTATTATGAACCGTGCTAACTCTCTGCCATCAGCTGCCTGCTCTGTCTTTTACTAGACACTCCCCCTCCACCGTTGAGTTACTGTGTTATACACTAAGAACTGTAATCGGTTACATTATTGCATTACAAACTGAGAGAGAAATGTGTTAGTGTAATTTAGTTACCAAAAATCAGCTTGTGGTTTATCAGTTCTGTTGTAAATATGGCACAAAGCCAACAGTACATCAACCTTTGGATGTGGTCGACTTTATCGCCATCCCACAGCCAAAGTTTATGGCCCATAACCTGTAACAGTCTTCTGACTGAAGAACAGTGTGTTTCACTAAATGACAGTGCACCACAGATGTTTCAATGAGATGATACAACATGGGTTTAGCATACATTTTATGTTGTTGTTGTTTTTGTCAAACCTTGCATTGAAGGGTAGTTCAGCTTGATCTGAAGCCTGTGATCAGGCAGATCCATCTTGCCAAGCTCCAATCTGCAACGATTGTGATTAGTCCAAAGTGGGACAGCAAGGTGGCTCACGTTCTGTCCTTTACACCGTGGCAGTAGCGCTCGTCTTGTACATTATCTGATTGGGCCATATTGAATGTGACTGACAGAACCATTGTCCAGTCATCTGCCAGATTTACTTTTAAAAGGTTCTGCCCATTCCCAAACACTTTCTATGGGCTCTTACCCAGATGGACTAGTGAAATATATCCAATAGTCTATCTGGTGTGTCAGGTTAGTTTTTGTCCCTTTATCCTAAAATCCAACATACCAGGGATTTTGGATTTTAGGAATATATTGCATTAGTCCCTGTTGTTGCATTGGCTGATTCTGCTAACTTTGCGTGAACATTAATTAGGCTTTGTTTACTTTCACCTGCATGCAGGTCTGTGCTGACTCTAACCATAAGGAGAGAAACAGAAACTGTGTGAGATTTTACTGCAGTAAAAAGGGGAAAGTGATATTGGGCAGTTTTTTGTTCAGTAATCAATACGCTACTCATTTAATCAAAATGAACAGTACTGTCATAGACCATTTGTAACTGTTACTCCTAACATGGTCCCCAACCCCACGGTGTGGTGAACTAGACATTTCAAGTGTCAAAAAGAGACATGATTGGCACTGCCCACCTTTTTTTTTTTTTGTTCAAAAAAACCAATAATAAAGCTGCATTCTGTAGGGCCTGTGTATGATTGAATTAAACTTCAGTTTCATAGATGAATTTCACGATGAGGGGAAAAAGTTGTTAGAAATGTACTTCCTTGTTTTCTGCCATAGCTGTCGCTGCAGCAAGAAACAGACCGTCATAGTATAAAATGAAGGATTTTTCTGGCTTTGAAAACTGTTTGAAATATTACAGGCATTCAGCTTAAATGTATACCACAAACTAGACATATTCTACCTCTAATGGATGCATCTCTTGTGTCACAGAGGGCCTATGTGGCAGCAGAGGTACACTTCTTAATGGATCAATCTGACACCATTCTGGCCTATGAGAACAGAGGCCTGGATGAGCCGTTTGGACAGCACCCGCTGATCGCACTGACAAAGTCTATGAACCGTGCACAGCAGCTGGAGGTCATTTACGGTGAGCAGGGGAAGGATGCAGGCCGTTAAGTGAAATTTATAGAGAGGCGATTGATGGAGGCTAATTAATCACATATCCTGTCCTCAGGTTTCAAGGAGCTGACAACTTCCCTCACAGCATTTTTAGACCAGTGTGCCACTGAAGGAAAGGTGAGAAATGAATGATAATTACTATACAGTCCACACTGTAATGATTTAACATAACAAGAGCCGCTATTTGATCCCCACCATTACCCTCAGGCGGTGTCGGTTTCACTTTACATGACAAATTTGCAAATTGGTCATAAATGATGCATGTTTGTTGGACAATGTGGTCTTGTGTCTGTGTGTCTGTGTGTGTGTGTGTGTGTGTGTGTGTGTCATCATCAAACCTCAAATTTGAACCAGTCCTCTTCTTTCCATCAGACAGTTACAGTGGAAGCGGTACAGGAATTCTTTGAGGAGCTGCGTGCCAGAAAAAGACGCAGAACGAATGCAGGATACCAATGACAGAGTGTCCGGCGCAGGTGGTGCTTTGGATGAATGTGCGACTTGAAGATGACCCTTTCTTTTATGGCTGAATAAGAGGGGTTTCTTGCTGCAACAATGTGAACATAATGCTTGAAAAGTTTGTGCAATGACTACTGACTAAAAGTTGTACTTTTACTTCAAAGGTGAAAGATTGTGAGCTGTGTATGATTTTATGGTAGTTTTTTTTATTGATTATACTGAAGCCTTAGATCTAAGGCTCATGTTCTGTTTTACTTGACACACTAATGAACAAAATAAACTCACGTAAGCCCTCAATGCTTTAAAAAGATCAAATCACTTGCAAAAGAGCAATGGTTCTCAACTGGTGGAACAGGATCCCAAAGTGGTGGTCATGAATTTAAAGCGGGGGTGGTTGAGAATTCTATGCTAATGACAGTCCTAAGATGACATGTTTTACTCATTTTCAGTGATCATGAGTTGATTTTAGTTGCTTTTTTAGGGTTTTTGACTTTTCATAGAGGATCAGTTTGTTTTTGTGCACGTGTTCAATGTTGAGGTCACTTGAAAACAACCAGAATTCTCAAACTATCACAAGAAACATGCTTTTGTAAGGATGTGCTCTTTAAAGTGTGTTTTGTCCTCATAGTTCAGACAATATATGTCCCATCTGAATGTGTGTGGCGACTGATTTTTGGAAATCTGGGTCAACTTCTCATCAAGGAGGCGGTGGTGGGACATGAGAGCAACTACTGAAAGGTGATGCGATCATGAGTCCTACAACTTAAGAGTGAATCAGCATTTGAACATGTTGGTTTAAATGTCTTCGTTTTTTTTTTGCTAGATCCCGTTTTAAATCAGAGGTGAACATGGGTAAACACATTTCATGTTTTTTTTCCTAGAAAGATACATCTGGGTGTACCATATTTTGTAATTTTTAAAACTTTTTTGTGTCTTACCATAGATGGTGTCTAACTGGGTCATGGCTCCAACACACTTAAAGTCATATGTAAGACTTTTTATGAGAACAATTAAAACCATTTTTGTTATTACAGTACTAACAGCATTTCACACAGGTGTGGTATTTTAATGTTCTCTATCAGATATTTAAAATAAAATTAAAGTGTTACATTGACTGAATTTTCAGTATTGTTTTGAACACATTTGAAACCCTCTTACAGGTAAAAATTATATTTTAAGACATTTTACGGCATTGATTTTAAAAGTCTGTTCTATGACTTTGTAGGATCCACATGAGCCCTCTAGTTTGCCAGAGGCATTAAACATGTCTTTTGACCTCTTATGACAAATGATTTATACTCTCTGTCGGGAAGTCATAACCACTGGCTTAATCAGGTCACAATGAAAAGTATTTTATAAAAGAGGTAAGTACTAAGTGAAAGTTGAAGCTTAGAGATAGTGATGATCAATTGCAGGCTAAGATCCTGTGTCCAGAGGCAGCATTTTCTCACTGAAAACATCCGAGACCTGAATTTCAGCTTGTTTCTTAGAGTTACTTAAACACAAAAAACATGATTGCTTAAATGCTTAGAGGTCACACATTTTAATCCTTTTTGAACCGAGTTTACACCGGTCCTGGATGTCCCCAGAACATACTTTTGAAGTTTCTTGCCTAAAAATGCACTCAGATATAAACAGATCTTGGCAAGGCTCTAAATTCCTCTGTTTCTGCCCTGCTCAGAACAGACCGTTTTCGTGTTAATCATCGTGAGCCGAGTTCAACCACTCCTCTCTGGAAGTGGATGTGGTAAACATAGTTCAGGAAAGGGGGAAGATTTTAAAGTTTTTATTTTATTTTTGTGTTTGGTTTGTGTTAAGTTTAGGCATTTAGTTCTCAAAATTTGTATCTCCTTAAAGTTTATATAAGAAAAGCTTTGTGAGGATTATCCTCATCTTTTTTGCCAGAGAGCTCAGTTTCAGCAATGGTCCAAAATACCAGGGAAAAATATCAGGTTTTCTTTTGAACAAACAAACAGAGATCTAAGTTTTCCATAATATCAAACCAGTTTATTTTGAGGATGCCCAAGTTTGACCACTGTTATGCACCTTTTGAGGCGACAGTAGAAAAATAGATTCAGTGAAACTAAATGAACGTAATATCAATCTACAAACATGTTATCTATTATACCATACAAGTACAATGTACCTGTTTAAATTCAACACAAGCAATCACACATGGTTCAGTTTTCAAAAAAAAGGTGCTAAATAACACTATGTACACAAAAAACAGGCTACATAAGATTTCAAAGAACTTTTTGATGCAGGCTGGTAAGCTGGTAGAAAAGAGCTTGCATAGACATCAAAGTCACTTCTCCAATAAAAGCCCAGCCGCAGGCGGGGGAAGGCACTGACTTCTCTACAGCAAAGAGCAAAACAAGGGCTTTTTTATTCAAGGGAACATTGTCCTGGAAAATATAACAACTAACCAACATGGACATGGGGAGGAATCTGGAGTTTTTGCATTTTTTCCCCATGAAGCAACCGAGATGGAAAAATGATTTTTCAGCTTGGCGACTTCATCACAGCTAGGATGAGAGCTAGTGTCTTCAGATCCTCGACGTATTCCTGCTACTTCAAAGTAAAAGAAAAAGAGGGAGGGGGGGAAATGTCTCTACAAACATGGTACTCCACAGCACCTACAACACTGAACAAACTGCCCTAATTCATAACACTTAGAACAAAATAGATTCTGAGACACAATCGTTGTTTTATACCACACATTCTCAGTGAGGCCTTATGATGAAGACAAGTACACAGTGTCATCCACTACAGTAAAAACACAAACCTTCAACATCCACTAAAATGTGACAGAAAGCATTGAGAAAATTTATCATGTGGAGCTCAATTCATTATATACAATTTCCATTGGACATATGAGCCAGCTATCACCAACTTTTTCTTCAATTAAAGATTTCATTTTTGTTCGTAACTCATTTGTTCTCCTTTTTCCCTTCAGCTTTCAGACCGCTGCTGGCTCCTACAGTGCAATGATACTTATATGTGAGGTTGTGTGCTGACTGTCGGCTGTAATAGGCTTTTGTGTCTGGAGCTACAGTTTCTAAACAGTATGTTAACACTGTGTGTGCACGTCCACAACCCCCCATGAGGTGCAGAGATGTATATACATGATTTAAGCATTTGAAATCCACCTCTTCTGCGAATGAGTCCATCGTGAGCAGAACAGTCAAATAAGCTTTTAAGAGGGGGTTGCGGTATAATGACATCATACTTAATTGAATAAAAGGTAGATAGAACTGAATATTACAAGCGCTGGTTAAGGCTTTAGATTTGATTACTTGATGCTATGGATTGAACAGAACGATAAAGAGTCTTGGTGCCAAAGACTCGCTGATATGTACAAACAGACCTGACTAAAAGATGGGAGGGTACAGTACTGAGATTGTCTAAACACCTGTGAGGTTCTCCTCACACACAGACACGCGCACACACACCTGTTCCAGCTGATAAAACAAGACTCGCCGGGGGCTTCATCATGTTGTGCCAGTAAACACGTCACCCCTATATTTTCCTCTATATCTCCAAATCAGACCTGCACATGAGTGTCCTGTTTCCTCCTTTCCTTTTGCCTCTAAGCTAGATTCTCAAATGCTGCGATAGTAAAAGCCACAATGATCAGACGGGGTAACAGGAGAATGACCAGCACTGATGACCTACTTCTTGTCAGATCTGATTCCTGCTTTGTGTGACCGAGGTTTGGTTCACTACTTGTCGGCACTGCACATTCAAAGGAGGGAGACTAAACAGGAGGGTTGCTTGCTATTGGCATGCTACAGGAAGAAATGAAAACATGAATTAGCATTTTAACACTACTCTGTTAGCCAGACTGGGTGCCTCTGTAAGTGTGTGTAAATTGAAATTCCTGTCTCATCATTCTCTGCTGAAAAACAATCGAGACAACAGAACCTGTGAATGATGTCTATGTTGTTAACTGAGCTACACTTAGTGTTGTGGCCTCCGCGTGCATGATTCACATAGCATGTAGCTAACGTCGCTCTATGCAATCTAACAATCAATCCCGTAAAGCCTGAGTCATCCTCTGAACCAGCAGGACAATGCCATCCTGGCAGAGATCAATTACAGGCGTCAACAATTAACCTACAACTCTCACTCGTTCCTCATCCTGACTGTGTGATGGATAGCACAGTGTGATAGAGGTAGGACAAAAGGACAGAACCTATAAATAGCAACCATTGACCACTTCGTTTCCCTGCTGCTCTCAAACACACACACATATATATGCAGGCACACATTTAGTGCTTTGCTGTCCACTCTGATGGACAGCCACTCGTCACGATTTCCCTTTTCTTAACTCAACCCCCTGCTCCTCAGCGGGGGTTAAAGTGCTGATTTTTTATAAGGGTAGTCAGGTTTGCTGGGTGACCTGCGGTCTCTGCTGATCTCCTCGCTGACACTGTTCCTGTGAGCCTGCTGCAGGCCTGATGATTCTCCAGATACAACCATGTCCTCCGGGGCGTCTCTCTGTCCCGGGTGCCTCTCCTCATAGCCGTCCATGTTCCCGCTAGGAGACCGTAAGTGGCCTAAACCGTGAGTCAGGTCCGTCTCATTTGATCGCCCCCTGGAGATGAGTCCCATTCGAGGCTGGGCTCCAGACGGGCTGGCGAGGACTCCATCATGCCTCTGAGAGGTCATACTGAGGACATCCAGACGTAGTGGGTCTGTAGCAGTCCTTCCCTGTGGGTGTCCTTGGGATTGAGAGTCGGACATGTAAGGGGGAGGGTAAGCACTGGAGGGGGTGCAGCTGTGGCTGTAGAGGTCTGGTCCTGCAAAGGGGGGCAGGGGGTGAGCGGAGGTTGGGGTTGCAGGTCGGCAGGAGAAGTCGTACAGGTCGGGGAACTCAGCCTGAGCCTCCAGCTTGGGTTCAGGCGCGTGTCTCTTGCAGGAGTGGCCGTGTCCTGGGCCATGACTGAGGCGGGCGGAGGGGCAGGATGCATGGGGCAGATGGTGGCCTGAAGGCCCCATCGGGCTGTGAGGACCTTCCCTGTCCATCTCTGCCATGTGCTGCTCCCTCAGGGACATCACAGAAACCCCCAGAGCGATGTCGGGCATAAACTCCCTCATAACTGGCTCCATGGTCATCTGCATCAGAGAACACAAACATGTGAGATGCTTCTTTGCAGAGGAGCTGCTCATGATCCCAGCCACAAACCATGCAGCCACATTTAAATAAACAAAAACGAAGCACAAGGAAGTGACACACACTCACCGCTTGCCTGTCTGAAAGCAAAGCTCGGCCCATACCCTGCGGGTTGGTGCAGTCTGGGGGCTGAGGCCTGGGCACAGAGGAGTATTCTGAGCTGCCATGCTTGGAGGCCGCATGGCGCTGGATCAGGGTGCGGTTGCAAGGGTAGGAGAAGGAGCGGGTGGGGGTGGGCATGGGCACACGAGGACGCCATGCACCCTTGAGCTGAGCGTGGCTGGGTGTAGTGGGGGGGTGGTAGGGTGGAGGTGGGGGAGGGAGGGGAGGGTGGAAGCCTACTACTCCTTCCAGCTCTGTGAACATGCTATCCATGGCAGGGCTGCTGTTTACCCGACACCGACCCACCTGGCGCAGAGCCAGAATTGGGCTCTCGTCTCCAAACCGTTCATCAGGGAAAAACTTGTACGGATTCTGAAAAGGAAAACAAAACAGCGGCTGAATAAATGTATGTTCATTGTGGTGTAACAAAGCAAATACTGCTCTAAGGTTTTTATACAATGTGTCTGAGTCTGCAGAATAACTGAGGTCTAACCATTTCTCCATCAGTATCCCAGCCACCTCTAACCTCCAAGGACAAACTCATAGCTGTCTACCAACCTGCAGCAGCTCTGTGGCTCCGTCTGCGAGACCAAACTCTCTCAGCACCCGCAGCTGCAGCTCATAGCTGACGGTGGCTCCTTCACCACAGTTGAGTGCGTAAGCTCTCTGGACCTGCTCTGAGTGTCTGAGCTCCTGAAGCCTGCGGATCATCTCCCTCACCACAGGCAGCTGGGGCACTGGATGAACAAGATGATGATAAATCTTTGATTCAACATGTTTTGATGGCCCAAATGGAGCGCTTTAGCAGTGTGTTAACATTTGGTCATGAAAACAAATGAAATGCTAAACTGAATGAAACATTCCATCTAATGCCGTTGTCACCATACCAACATTTCATTTTCAGGTCAAATACCAAGTCCTGCATCCCAATACTCTGCACAGAACTGATACTAAAAAGATATTGGTTTGATGCTTCTTAACTTACTAATCAGAAACAGGATGCCCATAAGAGGTGTTTATGTTTTTGAATTTTCAGTTTATGAACATTAGGTGCAAAAATACAAAGTATTTTCCATAAAAATTGATTCATCTTCATATAAATAATTGGAATTCTATATTTATTTGGTCAAATACAGTTTCCAATGCAACACTATGACCCACAGAGCAGGGTTGGAAAATTCCTTAATTTCTTGCCTGCCATTGTAACTACCGAGTTCAAAAATCTACGAGCCACTTGTTATGATTTATCCTTTTTCAGCAACTTTATTCTTAATACTTAAAGGGATATTTCAGTATTTTGAAGTTGGGTTGTATCAGGTACTTGAAAATTGTCAGTGTAGTGGCTGAAAGAGCTCCCAGATGTTTGACCTACAAGGAAAACAAGCTTGGACTACCTGTAAGATACACTGCTGTTGGCAGGGAAAGTTATTTTGCTTGTGAGTTTTTGTAAAAACGAGCCAAGAAACCATGTTGTGTCAAATGTATAATTGGACAAAAAATTTCAAAAATACTGAAATATTGCTTTAAGGTATGCTAAGTTGCTTCAGCTGAGAACACCTCATTTCCTCATATAGCATTAAAAATGAGTACACTTCAACAACATACAAAGTTGGAATAACTACTGTATAGACCTTGTCAAAAAACTGCTTTTATTACAAAGTCTGATTTACTTATGCTGACCTACAATTATCCTTAAGTGACACTGAGTGAAAGTGTTAACACTGACATATGGAGAAGGCAGGGCAATGGGAACTGTGAGCATGTTGCTTAAAGTCAGAGCAGACAAAGCAGGAGACCAGTAGACAGTTCACATTTTTTCTACCACAGATTACCGGTACTGTTGTTTTCATTCACCTGGCACTGTGACCAGGGGGTTAGGCATGAACTCATTGTACATTGAACACGCCCGCTTCTTGCTAGTGGTGGGTGCTAATTTTCAACCCTGCCACAGAGTTTATGATATCCATTTTCACTGACATCTTTAATATTAAACTCCACGTACATATGTTATTATAATACAAGGGATGCCCCAATTAAGTAACCAGACACACCAGATGGACTGTTCAAAATATTTCACTAGTCCATCTGGGATGAGCCCATAGAAAGTGTTTGGGGAGGGCAGAACCTTCAGAAGCATATCCGGCAGGGGACTGGACGATTGTTCTGACAATCAACATTTATTACAGGCCAATCAGATAATGCTATAGGTGGGAGTTACTGTGCTACAGAGCATGAGCCACTCATCAAAAAATGTCAGAAGTCGGAGGGAAAATACCCTTACTGTAGAGAGGTTTGCAGTGTTATTTGGTTTTCATTTAATAAAGAAATGCGGTCCAGATCTGACAAAACTGCTCCTGAAGCAGTTAGCATCTATGCTAATCCCTGTATGAGCAGTCACTTCCTGATGTCATCTTGCTTGAAGCTCGTTTCTCTTCCTGCTCTATAGGACTCTGACTGGACTGTGCCCTTTTGGGCCGCTAACAATTATAAATTGGAGCTTGGCAAGATGGATCTGCCTGACAGTGAATCGGTGGGTCCAGCTGCTATGCAAGGTTATTAGGCTATTTAGCTGATATCAATCACCAATCACCTGTTAGTAAGATCAGTAAATACTGATATCAGCACTGATCTTAATTTGTGCTTTGTTGTAACAACTCTTGGAGGTTTTGCTCTCAAAAAGCAATGCAGTAAATTTCAGTAAGGGTAATTGAATTTCACTTTGAAATGCTTGATAAATTACTGACAGACTGAAAAATATAAATTCTATTCAACAAGCTAAACAGTGCAAATTGTTAAATAATGAAAGGCAGTAAGTCTCAAAATGTTGTCTGAGACACATTATGTAACCAATGTTTATTTCATATTGCTGAGGAAACAAACAAAAAATCCCCTCCAAACAATATTTTTTAATTCAAAGTTTTTGCTAAAATCTAAATTACATTTGAACACATCATGTACCCACCTAACTCCATCTAATAATCATTTTACTGAGTCAACACATCACAATGACATCAACTAGCTCTAAATGCATCACCAAACATAATGTGCTGTTGTATAGCACTCTGTGGCTTGTCTGTCATCATCCACTTCTGTTTTATAGGCAAAGTCATTCTGTCAGACAATACCTAGACAGGCTAACCAGCGTGTTCCTAGTGAAGGGCTGGTGTCTGAACCAGTGGTGTCAAGCCACTCGCATTTCTCATGAGAAGACCACAATAAGTTATATAGTGCTAAAAGAAGGTGTACAAGGGTGCTTTGTGGATATGGGATGGACCACACCCTCCCTGTTTAAAGCCATTGCCCTGTTAAACTAACATTGAATCCCCTGTTGGAAAAGATACATTTTGTTGCTTTCACTGCTTCTTTCCAATCAAAACAGCACAACGCACTGTTTATTTATTTCACTCATTCAACTGTCTCATTATAACACAGGATTATGGCTTATGAGGAATAAATACTGTAAAAAGTTGCCCAAACCCTGGTCTGCTCTGCCTTTATTGCTATTTTCCTCCACATTTTCAGAAGCAGGTTGTGTTTATGTGTGACGTTGGTAGACGCATTTGTTGTTAAGATGGTGCATATCTCAGCATTTCAAACTGGTAAATTGGCTGTATCTATTTAAAAGCTTTGGTCTTGATTCCAGTAGGGATGGTGTTTGTCTTAATGCATCCCACTCTTTATGTGACATAAGATAGCTTCTGATTTGTAGATATTTGAATCCTTATGGCTGAGTCCATATTTATCTTTCAAATGATTAAATGGCTTAATATTACCCCTTTCAAATAGCTGATGGATTACAATGATCCCTTTCTTTGCCCAGCTCTGAAAAGTCGGGTCCATCCCATTCGGCATAAAATCCCTGATACTACCTATATTTGTCGCCCTGGAGACAAGTTTAGTTTTTTCCTCACCACCGACCACACTTTCCAAGTACATTTCATCCAAACGTTTTTGATCTTCAATTTCTCCCACTGTTTTAAATCTAAAAATGGTAATAATTCAAGAGGTGCATGAGGGCTAGAACTATCTTCTAGTTCACGCCAGTTTGATTGATTATTTTGTTTCACCCACTCTATTAACCCAGTTAATTGTGAAGCCCAATAATATATTTTTAGATTTGGGAGGTTAAGACCACCAGCAGATTTGGGGTAGGCTAGTACATTCCATTTGATCCTTGCTTTCCTTTTTTGCCATATAAATGTAGATATCATTTTATTCCAACCTTTAAAAACTGAAGCCAGAATACATATAGGTAAGGATTGAAAAAGATACAATAACCTCGGTAATGCATTCATCCTTATCGCTTCTATTCTGCCACATAGAGATAGAGGGAGAATCTCCCATCGCGCTAAGTCTGCTTTTATATCTTTTATTAGGTGGTCATAATTTGCATGATATAATTGTTATATATCTCAAGTGATCTTTATTCCTAAGTATCTGAAGCAGTGAGTGGGACACTTTATCTCTCAGTTGCTGTGGGAATTCACCCATTAACATCATAGCTTCTGATTTGGACTCATTCACTTTATATCCAAACACTACCCCAAAATCTTCAAGGCACTTAAGAATCGTTGGGATAGATGTTAAAGGTTGGCTAATATACAGGATAATGTCATCTGCATACAATGACAATTTATATATTTTATTTCTGATTGAAATCCCCAATATTTCCGTATTGGATCTTATCAGTTCTGCTAAAACTTCTATTCCAACTGAGAAAAGCAGTGGGGACATGGGACATTCCTGTCTCGTGCCTCTCTCAAGTCTGAATTGTTCCGATATATATATCCATTCACTCGCACACTCGAGATGGGGTTTTGGTATAAAACCATAATCCATTCTCTGAATTTGGGAAGCCCATTTTCTCCAGTACCATTTGTAAATACTGCCAATCTATTCTATTGAATGCTGGAATCAATATTGATTAGCTCCACCTTAGAGAAAGACAGCATTAAAACGGTATCAAAAGTGCATAAATGTTTGCAATCCTTCATAACAGGGGATACCTTAGATATTAAGGAGAAATGGGAATCAGAATTAAATGTGATATTGAAGACAAGGACTGGGTAGAAGTGTGTGAGAGAGCCCATAAAATCACCAACAGTCCAGCCTGGAAAGAATTTAGTTGGAAAATGTTAATGAGATTCTTTAGAAGCCCCAACATCGTTTCTAAATACGATCAAAGAATAACAAATTTATGTTGTAGAGATTGCAAACAAATTGGAGACCATTCACATATCTTCTGGAAGTGCCCAAAATTGAAATCTTACTGGCGAAGTATCGACTTAGAGATATTATCCATCCTAGACACTGATTTAATCCTGGACCCTAGACGCTATATTATAGGTCTGACTCCAGCGGGTTTGGAGAATAATCAAAAAAATTATATATTATATATACTCCTACTGATTGCAAGGAAGATGATCACCTTATCTTGGCGCAACCCACACCCACCCACAAAAGAACAATGGCATAAAAAGATAGTGTCTATATATTTGATGGAAAAAATAACGGCTAAAATACAATTAAAATTTGATGTTTTTCTGAAAAGATGAAGACCTAATTGACTTTTTTAATTTATCAACGTGATCCTTCTAGGTCTGTTTACTTATAATTTAACAAAGGGTATTTATCCTGTTAAAGGATGGATGAAAGAAGATTAGCACACCAGCTGAACTACGAGTTGTTTTACCTCTACTTATTTACTTAGTTTCATATGTATGTACAGGTGTGTAGGGGTTGGTACGCACGCCAATGTATGTGGGTGTATATGCATATGTACTCTTGATTATATATATGTGTACTTGGTTGCTAGCTTTGAGTTATGATTGGATTTTTGTTAACTGAGATCAAATATACAATGCCCTATTTTCCCTTAGTTATTTATTTGCTCTCTTATTTTTTAGGGGGAGAAGAAAACCCTACGAATTGACGTTGATGTTGAAGGTATGAATTGTAGTTTGACGGAATATGAAGTTTCATGTAAACAGGGCTGCGCTGATTAATTTATATGCCTACTTACCCATAAATAGTATTATACCATTTTTTCATTGTATGTACAGGTATAAATACTTGTTGATGTTTTTGGGTTAAGTATGTATGTGCAAATACAATTATTATTTACGTTAATATTTTGTTTGTTGTTACTCTTTCTCGTGGATCCAGAAAGAACCAGAAAACTGATAAAAAAAATTAGTGTGAATATGATTTGATATCGAAGAGACCGACAAGCCTGCCACACTACAGTACACTTTGGGTGCTGTTTATTTATTTATTTATGTATGTACTTATCTACTTTTTTTTTAAATCTCCTTTTTTGTGAATTCATGTATATGTGTTTGTATGATTTATGTTTGATCAGAAAATGAATTATTATACTCTGTGACAAATGAAAATAAAAATTAAACATTATGTTCAAAAAAAAAAAAAAAAAGCTTTGGTCTTTTGGTATTGAAAGTGTGTCTTGCACACTGGATTGAACAGCACTTTTTACCTTTACATGAATGGATTATTAAAGTGCTACTTGTACTTGGGAAAACTTCTTTTTTTATCAAAATAACTAATTTTACTTTAGCAAAATACAACTGTACTTTTCCCACCTTGGGCTACTGTAAAGTTCTCTTACCTGGAATTTCGTTTGCCACGACAGAGGGAGCTGTGTTTGCAGTGCTTGCCATTTGCTGGTGGCTGATCATGTGACAGCACTGAGGCACAGCGTTGTTCACCATGTAGAGCGTGTCTGGGACATTAGACATGCGCACTAACCGCAAGCGCACCAGGTCTGTCTGCTCCACCATCATTTCATCAAGCACAGACTAGAAAAAGGTGAAGAGGAGAGAGAACATTAGACCTTCAACAAAAGAAGAACCTTGCATTCAACTCATGGACTCCTAGAGGGTTTGCAAATTAGTACCACTTGATTGACACTTCATCTAATAATGATTCTCTCCAGTCTGAGGATATGTTCATAAATATTCATGGCCTGGGGAGGGCCAGTAACTTATTAGGAAAAGTGTGCAAATGGACACAAATTAAATTTCAGTCAAGATGATGGAAGTAAGGATTAAAAATGGTGAGTCTGCCTAACAACAACAGGGCATTTTTTTAAATATTTCTCAGCTATGAACAGGTCCACACATTTTTCACAAGACTGAAAAGTCAGCGTGTCCTCTAAATAGAACCTCTTCTCACTTTGATGATAACAGGGTAAATTATTGACTGCTCCCTTCTTCTTTTTGAAGCTCCATCATTTAAAAGTGTGTGAGCATCACCTTGGCCTCCTCCACGTAGGGAGAGAAGAGGCGGGGTCGCACATAGATGCCAGCGTTCTTCTGCCGTAACCAGGCGTTTGCCTTTCCTCCCTCAGCAGTGGGCAGCATGTCTGAAGGAGGGGTGCTTATCAAACCTCTTTTAAGCTGCGGTAAAAGTAAAGAATGACAATCAATCAACTGTTTTCAAGGTCAAAGCTGGGCACACTCACAAAGGACAAAGAGCACTGACCGCATCAGAGAGGACGTCACTGTTGGGAGGTAAGATATGCTCAGTTCTGATGAAGGGAAGGAGAGGAGACAGGATCTCCTTCAGTTCTTCCACATCCAGGTCTCTCCTCTTCACTCCCCTCTTGTTTACGCTGTGGGCTGTGCCGCTCAACAGGTTGGGCTCTGGTTAAATGAGGACAAGAACAGCCATTAGCAGACTAATAATGTCATGCTTATTTCCATGACGACTTATGATAAAGTGATGATTCTTTTAATGCAACCCTGCTGGCTGTTTTTCATACTTTTTCCTACAAGTTAAACTGAATAAATTAAAAGATAAAAAATGCCCTGCCTGAAGTTTAGTTAAGACTTTGAAAACAGGATGCAGCCGATTCTGATGAATGATAGTGGATTTTTGCTGATATCTTGTGCTGATATCACCAAACTGATTTTAGCTGATACCAGGACAGATGAGGAGTGTCCTCAACTATGGAGTACACAGTAGATACTGACTGGTCAAATTTTACCTATCGTATTTGAGAGCTTTAAGGTTGTGGATATTAGGTCAACAACAACAACAAAATATCCACCATACCATTTGTCCACCATACTACACCATTATACAAGTACAACTTTTCTTTGCCGCCAGCAAGGCTCTTTATTTCTGTAATATTTTGCTCCAGGTGGAAGGATATGTATGAAGATAACATGATGTGCCAAAGCAGTACCAAGACAAAGTAGAAAAATTAAGCACTGCAAATGTGTCAGCTACCATGCATAATCATAATGCCAATATTCTTTTAGATTGTTTTCACTTGAAATTCACTGAAAAAAACCTGAACTCTTGGCCCTATCTGCAGCAATGTACAGACTAGCTTCCATAATTTTCCTCTCCTTTCAGAGGTGTAGCTGGCCAGAATCACTGGCAAAAACATTTACTGACATTCTGCACCTCATACAACCCTACTTCAAAAATACTGAACAATCCCTGCAACACAAGTGATAATTTCAGATGGTGATGTAACACAGAGGAGAAACCGCTCTTAAATGTTGGTTTTCCTGTTAACATGTTAACACTGTAAATGGAACTTCTGAAAGTTTTCACCCTGACAGCACTTTTCCCAAAATGTCAAAACATCAATTGCATGTCATCAAAAGGCCAAAGTGCTCAGAAAAAGTAGAGTTTTCATTAAAATGCACCTATGAATATGGACAAGGCCTTAAGTTAGCTGTAGCTCACAACAAAAACTCCAGTCTGATCACACTTAAAGGTTGAAGGAATCATGAAAAAGAAAATGATACCAAAATCAATACAGATCTTCATACAAAAAAGAGAACAAAGCCTTAACTTCTTTGGTGATGGTCAATTTATGTTAGAAACAGATGTGAAATAAGAAAAACAACATTTTATTATTTTAAAAATGATATATTCGATTTATAGAAGTCCACAGTCAGTGATGATGAGGTAAACCATTATGGTACATTTATACATTCTGCCATTACAGCCAATATATGGGCTATTTATTGCCATTTTGTACAGCTAAAATATCAGCCGTAAATATCAGCAAAAACCCTCATTTCTGTCGATACAATAATGAACTTTTAAGGCAATTATCTGCAGATAGTGATATTGCTCTGATAATATCATGAATCCCTACTGTGCAAAGATATATCCCGTCATATGTATGGCTGATATATCGTCTGTAATAATCATCTGCTGATGATTAGCTGATCAAATGCTAATGTGCAATTCGACACACAATATCATGACTTATAACCTTGACCTTAAATAATGCCATATATTATAAGATCAGAGCATACAATGACATGACCAATCACTTCCTGCTGACACAGGGCAAAGTTTAACTCCTTTCCATCATGCTTTTAGATGTATTTTGGAGACAGTGGATAAGTGGGTAATTTCCTCAGGGCTATTAGGGGGGCTGCTCAAAGGGTAATTATAGAGTGTATTATCTTACCCCTGTCTGCCATCCTCTTAATAAGCTGCTGCTCGCCCCACTTAACAACATACTTGAGAATGTCCTGCTCGCTCGCCTGTGAATGAGACCAGAGCAGAGGGAAAGAAGGACACAGATAGAGATTTAGGAGAAAGAAAAGAAGTATTTTTTTAGGACATTAGCCATTGTTGAACTCCAAAGTAGGCAGGTGTTAAACAAGACTGAGGTGCAAATGTGTACAGGAGGTGTCTCTGCTGAGCTCTTGTTTGTTTATTTATGTAGCTATATTGCTGCACAACACCTAAACCATCTGCTGCATTACCCGGGTAGCCTGGTGGTACAGATGACAGCTCAGCTTTGATTAGGCTCTGGATCTGAAAGCATGTCACTCTGGGGTATGGTGTGCTAAACCCTGAAGCCCCTGAGTGTTGCTGATGTGTGTCTGATTTAGGGCTGGGCAATACAGTGATATACAAATAATTTTTCAAAAGGAGACAAAGGGTGAGACAGTTTTTGTTAATTATATCACAAAAGATACAGACCATAGGCCTCATGCTCAGAAAAAATAAATGTTTACAGGGAAACAACTTACTGCTTATTGATCAGAAGATAACCTATTTAAAGTGTTTGGCTACATTGGAAGTTATCATATTCATTTAATTTCATTTAAAGGTGCAGTGTGTAGAATTTGGCAGCCTTTCGCCGAACAGGAGCGGTGAATATAGGATATAATGTTTCTATTTATATGTAAAGTCCGTCAAAATAGGAGTACAATCATCCCCATAAAATGTTTGTTTTATTATTAATTAGTTAGAAAAAGCTTCAAAAAATTTACATTACCGCTGGCCGCGTTCATGTAGGCCGACATAACGATCTGCCATGTTGCTTACGGGTGGATTTTAGGGACAAAAAGAACGAAACGCAAATCTGTCCGCCGGTTCTGAAATCTACCTGATTTCTATGCAGGCGAAGAAGAGGAGAGAGGACAGCGGTGGATGTAGAGACAGTTGTTACTCTGCACAAGGGATTTAAATTGTGTGTATTTTACAGTTAAAGCTTTTGGTCCCTAGCCCTTTTGGTCTTCACAGGCTTCTGTTGCTCAGCGATGTGACGTTTTGGTTACGGTTGGGCTCATTCTAGAATCTGAACGATAGATGTTACTCAAATGCCGAATTCTACACACTGCACCTTTAAGGAGAATATTATTAAAGATGAAATGCCACCGATAACTGCAACCAAAATAAAAGTCCTTCACACACAATATTGGGTAATTTTTGTTTTTAGTTATTAAAATTTATTGGGAAGCACCTACAGTGTTCAATTTGCACAAAATGCTTTGCCAGTATTTGAAGAAATGGTTTCCCTCCAAACTGGTTTCCATCTCTGGGCAGTTTTACCAGCTTTTGCAAATGTCCCAAAACATTCATGCCATTTAGACAGTGCTCACGATTTTGCGTTTACACATTCCTACAGTGTGTAGCTGTTTGTCGTCAGTTTTTTGTTAAAAAATGTCCAGTATGGAGTGTCTAGAACCTCTATATTGATGCTGTGATATCAGGCAGACTTTAATACTTTTTGGTTTTTGTCACAATCATCTCAAAATTAATAACTCTGAGGTGATGCTGAAAGGTACACCTCATGCATTTTTATACATTAAAATTAAACACATCAAACGTAATGACTTAGCATCCCAGCCACTTATCTCATCTTTCTCATACAGTGCAAACCACTGAATCAATCTTGAATTAAAACAGCACATGGCCCTTTTTAAGATTTCATACTGGCCCCAGCTTATTCAAAGTCCAACAGATTTTGTGTTGGTGAATTTATAATTTCTAACTGTGATTATGAATTATGCCTGTACTGTGGTGCTGTACTGTTTGTAATTCAAAGTGAACAGTTTTCTGTGTCGAGTAAAGAGACTGCAGGGATAAAGTAAACTGAGGTTCTCTTCCAGTTTCATTAAACCCTCTCAAATCACCAACTGTGGGTACTGGAGACCCACAATATTTGTAAACCTGTCAACATCACATCATCAAAATTGTGTACTGTGTTTCAGTTGATGACGATTGAGATATAGTCTTAATGTGTGCTTATGTGTGAACCATATTTCCACTGTATGAACAGGTTAGGCAGAGATTATTGAAACTTCATCTGGTACATGTATTTTTCACTCTGTGAAATGTCATTCAAAGAGACAACAGATCGACGAGGGATCCTCCATTTCCTCACCTGCAAGTAGTCAGACTGGATAGCACTGAGGAGGTGCTCCTTGCTGAGCTCGTAGAGAACATTTGAGGTAACAACCTGACTGAACTCCTCGCAGAGGAAGTGCATGGCTTGCCTGTGGACCCACTTAGAGCCATACGGTTGGGAGCTCCACTTCAGGATGGGAACAAGGGAGTCCAGAGACAAACTTTCAATGATAATGTCCTCACAACCTGAAAGAATGAGACAACAAACAATTAACAATTTGCAATCCAGTAAGTCTTATTATAAACACAGATGTTTAATGCTCTAAAACAAATACAGCATACAAATAAGCAATACAATACTTCAAAAGCTGAAAAAATACACTTAAAAAGTAGTAAAGTGAATACAAGAGGTAACTCCGTCGACTCTGCCAGACCATCAGTGGTTTTGACTCATATTCACTGACCCGGGGTGTCTACCTCTGGTAGCCCCCACATCCTCCTCGCAGCGTTTCCTAAATCAGAGCACATACCAGAACAGCAGGCAGTGGTTTAACTCTGTAACACACCAACCCACAGAAATGCCTTTGATACCTTGATGTGTTTCAGTCTCAAGCTGCCTCCTCTTAACCGGGATGTGTAAACACAGCAGCCTGAGGAAATGTGCTGCCGGTGCAGAACGCACACATTTTCCTAAAGTGTACACACCTAGGAACATAATTCATACATTTGTGACAAAAAAGCCATCAAATGCTTAGAGAGGTTTTTACCTGCTGTTTAGGCTATTCTTTATGTCTGTTAAGTTTCAAATATTGAGCCCACAATGGTCCTCAAACTTCAAGTTGTCTCAAGACAGATCCATCAAAGGAGTATTAACCCCCTTACATCCGCTTAGATTAACATCTGATACAAGATGTCAAGCTTTGAATCCTGAATGCAGCCTTGGATCCTATTTTCATCCTCTCTCTAATCAATAAGGTTTAATACCAAACGGACGGTCATTGAGATAAAGCCAGACTGACTGACGTCCAGTGAGAGCTTCTCTCAAGTGAAACACAAGCCTGCCAACTTCCTCATTCCAGGATGTCCTGTCTGTCAGCTCATAAGCTGGGCCAGCAGCAGTGCTCCTCCTCTGGGAGACTCTTATCTTAAAACTTGAAGATCTAAGCTTCCTCTCCACCCCACAACCACAACTTTGAACGCCCGCTTTGGGACACTGGACACCAGACTTCAGAGGGACGGCTCCGGTGGTGCTGTTAAATCTGAAGTTTTGAATTCACCCAAACAAAAACTCTCACTTTCTGAAGATGAACACAGACACATTCAAGCAATTAAGTTAATGCATGTACATATAAATTCAATACAGATATCACAATTCCTGAATTAGTCAGATTTTATTGATTTAAGACAAGAGCAATTATTGATTCTGCTTATCAGTTTAACTCTTTATCAATGTCCCTATTGATTCTTGCTGACTTTCTGAGTGATAAAAGTAGGCCTGCACAGGTTTTATGTCAACAATTTTTCAAACATGGCACTCCTGGTATTCAGTGTTGTGCTGTGTCCACAAATATTTCAACTTGTCACTGGTGATTCCGCTCATGCTTGAAAGAACACAGACATTGTTTGATAAGCTGTTGTGGTCTATTTGAATAATCAAACCACACATACAACCACTTTTGTCCACTGTCTGCCATGATAACTTCCTTGACTTGTCATTCTTTGACTGCCTATTGCCAGAGTGGAACATCACTCTAACATAATGATATCTAAGTAGAGGACATTGAGAAGGGAATGATTTAGCATAAAGCCAAATCATATAGTTTCCTCATGCTAGTCTCCACATCTCTGCATGATTTTAGCATCTGGTTTAGTACCATGGTCAACAGGAAAATTGAAGCCCTTGATTGGGCTTCATGATATCCTCAATTTTTTTTAAAAGCATTTATGGCTTTCCAAAAGTGCCAGCTGCAAACAAAGAAGTCAGCTGCTCACTCATATACAGCAGGCTATTTTTGTGATGCTTCTTGGTGGAGAAAAGCTTTTTCCCCACTTTTTTAACCAAAAATGGAACTTGTTTTCCATTTCCCAGAGGATGTTATCTATTTAGGGCATACATCTCTACATTTGAATCCCCCTTTAAATAAATTAAATTAAATACCAACTTTGCTAATATTTTATCAATAACTTATCTGCTTCTTTCATTGATGTTTTGTATACATTGTTTAAAAAAGTTAAATACCTTAACAGTTCTTATTCAGATATGCTTTACTCGAAAAATTTTACACACTTTAGTAAATAGATAAAACAACAACTTTTCAGCTATCAAAAACCAAAAATATATTCATTTTTTTAAAAAATATTTCCACTTCTGCGGTGACCCTACATTAGCATTTTGCTAATATTTCGACCTATGTGAATGCAAAGCCTCCAATTGCACGTCTGAAAATTAATAGTGCTGTCCATCAAGGTGTACAAGAGGAATATGATCACTATTTCCCCATTAGCTGACTACTCCATATGTCTGTTGAACATCCTTTGCAATATGCAATACAGTACATATAACTTAAAAAAACATTGTATGCCTTCATCACAAGTGGCGCAAATAAACAAAATGAAAGCTACTCAATTTCTGAGCTTTTCAGCTGCTATGTTGGACACTTCACCTGTGTTTGCTTTACACTGAACTTCAATAAATTCATAGAGGGTTGTTTTTGTGACCACTGAGATGGCATAATTTATCTTAGAGTAGGTCATACTGCAAATTCAAGCAGAAAAAATGGTTTAAGAGAATAAAAGTTTGAGGTACTGCCTACACATTTTTTGGTGATTGTTAACCCTTGAGCATTCCTCTAATTTACTACAGGCCAAAAATGTAAATGCACAAAAACTGCTATAAAATCACCATTCATCACATTTATTTCTGTTTTTTTTTCTGCATTAATCTCTCAAACCACATCAGTTCTGTTCAACAGAACCAAAATTCCTCATTTTCAGGAATTTGACCCTTTAAATGCCAGTTTAGAAACATGATGTCACGGCTGTAATTTATTAAAAAAAACAAAACAAAATGATAATGAATTAATATAATCAATAGAGGGGGTTTGGGCATTGCTGGTGATTAGAGCCTTGGATATGTGAAAAAGCAGTAGCAACACTGATTTTATTGCATTAGCATTTTCTATGTAGTGTCAGATTTAAAGTTTGGCACTCTCTGAGGACCCTCAAGCCAAAAATGTACATGCAAAAACACTGCTATAAAATCACCATATATCAACATTTTTCTCTGTATATATATATATACAGTGTCTCTTAAACTACTTCAGTTCTGCTCAAAACTAATAAATATTAAATCATTTTCAGGATGGATTTCAACCCTTTAAATGTCAGCTGCCACTAGTTTTATGATCAAATTGTAATCAAAAACATGATACTTCTCAGATGAATAAAAGTATTTGAACGCTTATGTCCCACTGATTGCTGTTGTCAATCTGTGCCTTTGCCACTCAGGGGCTGGTATTCCACTCACTCACTGTGACCGTTACCTGCGCACTCTTCATTAAAATGTAACCTGTAGTTCAGAGACTAGCAATTCTTAATTAAACAAAATAGAGCAATCTGTTATTTTCTCATATATATGTAATATAGTTCTGTAGCTTTAGGTACGAGTTCTTGGCTGATGTTTCTGTGAAATGTAGTTTTTGCTTTCTTCTTTCACTCATGTTAGCTTTCTGCGTAATATATTACTTCTGATATTAACTTTTATTTAATAAACTTCTAAATTTATTGGAACTACTGATAAGAGATAAGAGATTGCATTGTTCCAAACACATTATGTTAAAGTTCTAAGGTATTTAATATTTCAACAACCTTTAAATGTAAATTTTCCTCACAGATATGATGCACTGTTTCTTTGAGGCACCTTAAATTGCTAGAAGCAGAAATAAGGGGCAGACACCTGCAGCATTCTAAATCAAGAGTGGGAATCCGACATCATTAAGAAGACAGCTGAAGTTGAAATATTGACCTGCGCTCCTCGCCTTGTTTATCTGCCATAAAGAGAATGAATGAGGGAATGGATTTTTAACATGTGTGCCTTGGCTTACACCAGTAGTCCCAGTGCTGTCGATCTTCTTAGAAAGCATTTCTGTTCCCATCACCTTTGCATCTTTGCCCTCCCTTTAGAAGCAGACCCAAAGGCACACATGCACAAAAGGCAGACAAGTCCCACTCCCCACCCGGGGGACCTGTGGCACCAGGAAGCAAAACAGCACTGCTCTGTGTTAGGCCATTAGAATTCACAGCCACAGCCAGGCTTTTTAAACACAGCACTTTTATTATGAGCTGGAGATTCAAATCAGCATAATGTCTAATACTGACCACCTCTCCCCTCCTCTCCACGGGTGGGACAGCACATTTACTGGAGCTTAGCCGACTGACAAGAATATCAACACAACAGCGGGAGCAGACACTGTCAGCTCCACATTAAGACTACCTTTGCACGACATATGCATTCTGTCCTGCTGTTATTATTTGGGTACTGAGTGTTTATGAAGCACACAGACTCCAAAACCACTTTGACATCAGCCACACTAAAAGGCCTGTAAACAAGGCTGTGTGTGTAAATTATGCCCAATGATCGCTCAAGGGCTTCAGTCAACACGCTCAAAACACAAACTACAGTACTGAAAGCATTAGTCAGTCAGCAAGGATGGAGGAAAAGGAAATACAGAGAAAGCACACGGTGAAACCACACCAGCTGGCTATCATCTCTGCGGTGCACTTGAAAAATTAATAAGGCTTTTAATATTGGCTGCTATTTGAGTGAGATAGAGCTGTAAAGGGATACACAAACTGAGAATTAAAAGGAGAGTGGAATGACAGGGAGCTCAAATGCTCCTCCATAAACCTCCATGAGACAAAACGTCATGCAGAAGGGTGGCAACTGAGGAGCACAACAGGGGGAAGACAGTGTGACAGATGAGGGAGGGGGGGTCTCTTCATGAAACCTCCAACATAAGCCCCTTAGCTGCCTCCCAAAGAGACACAGCTGATACTGGAATCTACAGCGATTTGAATTTCTGAGTTCATAATCACACTATGCTGGGATGATCTGACAGTTTGAAGTGCGGGGAGATCTTTTACAAAACTTTATTCCTAAAAGAAGTTGGAACGTGATGTAAAATGTGAATAGAATACAGTGACTTGCATCTTCTTTGAACATCTATTTGGTAGAATACAGCAGCAAGATGAGATATTTCTTCCTCGGATTAAACAACTTTTTAAGACCTGTTTTTGAAGCCCACTGTGAATTTTAGACCACCAACACCTTTTTAAAAAGTTGGGACATTGGTAACATGAGACAGGAAAAGTTGTGGAATGTTGCAGGAAAACATCTGGTGGAAAATTTCACACTTATTAAGGCTGAGCAGCAATGATTAGTGTTATGATTGGGAAATAAAGTATAATGCATCCTAGACAGCATGCTTCTATTGTAAGTTAGGATAAGGAGAGGTTTGGCACTCTCTGCGAGACTGTACAAAAAATAGAGCAAGAATTCTTAAGCTTTAGGAAATGTATTGCTGGATTAAAACTCAAAAAAGGCAAATAATTAGGGATGGAAATTGATACAATTTTATTGATACCAATTCCATTAACGATTCTCATCTTGATTCCTGCTGATTGTCTTTGCGGAAAAAGCAAAAGTCTTTACGTTTTCAGAGGCAACAACGTCAAACACATGGCACTCCTGATAATAAATGCCATGCTGCATAAAGAAATGATTTAGCAAGATGTTGGAGTCTCTACTTACTGAACGTCGTGCAGTAAGTGCCTTTTTGCCAAAAATGAAACAACAATTTTAACCACTTCTGCCCTCTGTTTACTATGATTTTTGAATTCTTTGTTGTCACGATTGCCTCTGATGAGAGTGGGATGTCACTGATTTGCAAAGCATGCAGAACAAAGTGGAATGAATTGATAGGAAAAGAGAATAATGATATTGATTCTTTGAGCAAAGTGTTACTTATTCTTAAGTGGAATTGGCTTTCAATTCCCATCCGCACAAATAAGTTTCCATAAATTTTGACAATTTCTCAGTTCATCTTACTGACATGTCTTTAATTAAACCTGATGTTCCAGCCAAAATATGTTCTTTTTTGCCTTGATTTTACTTCAAATGGTTTGGTCAGATGGTCAGATGCACAAGTAACCCATGCCATAGGCACTAATACACCCTCACAGATGCTGATTTTGGAAGTCTTGATGGTCTTATTCCTCTTTGAGGCCTTTGCAAATCATACACAATTATTCACACCAATATTTCAAACAAAACCACTTTCCTATATACAATACGAGCATTCATACCAGTGAAAATACAGAAAAAATAGAGGGCAAAACATTATTTCTTGAGAAAGATGTCAAATACAGTTATTTATATGCATTTCTGAACACAAAAATTAGTTTTAGTGGTTGAATGTTGTGCTTGAATAATTTTCGACTGCTCGGAGAAGCCCAGTGAGCCGGCTCAGACTTAAGTACAAAAAGGTGAATTCAGTTTGAAATCCTTCTTTCCTGTAAAAATATTTGTATTATATTCATGTGATAATATTCTAAGTCACAAATGCAAGTAAGAAATGCTGCTCTTACAGTGCAAAGAACATTTGGCCAATGGCTGTTTTGGACGTATCTATTTTTTTATCAAGTAAACTTTAAGAAATATGAACCTGTCTGTTCTTACATTTAAGTTCTGAACCCAACCTGGCAGGACGGGACAATGCTGTCGCCTGCTAACAGACAAACCTGGGGGACACACACTAAAAAGGAATTGATTTGCCATTCAATAAAGTCAGATTTATTCACTTTTTGTGCAATGTCCCGACTTTTCTTGAATTTTGGTCAATAGTTTAAATGAAAGGAAGAACTCTCCAGAAGAGTAACAACACATAGACACAAAATAGACAGTGACTTGGACAAAATGACATCAGGCCGACCTCAACCATCTCGTCACATTCCACAATGAGGTTTCATGGGAACTGATTAGAGCAGTGCAGCACAGTGGGAGAGGGATGATAGCGGATAAAAATACCCTTGAGTAGGGGCTTGTTGATGGGGTGGGGGTGCAGGGATGACACTATTTGCCTGCTTGTCAGCTTAAGGTGCCAGAGTGACCCTGAGAGTGACACTAGAGCCGCAGGGTGGGAGGTGGTATCTAACCAGCTGCGTGTGTGGTGTTAGTGTACGCTGCTATTCAGATCACTGCACGTCTGAAAACCGTGATAGATTCTTTGCCCATAAGTCAATACAGTCATTAGAGCAGCTGCCCAAAACTAATCCTGTGGTTTGGAAGGGTTTTATACACAAGAATGGAAACTACTGCAGAGAGGATTGTGTGCAAGAAATGTTTTGCATACTGCTTTCCCCTCTGGACATAAGTGGAAGTGCTTTGTTTAAATTTAGCTATGAAACATTTACATCCTTGTGTAGAGCAGTATTGTGCAATGACAGATGCAAACATTTAATGCACATTGACAGACATACAAAATTCTCAGAGCAAGAGCACACACACGGTATATTTTTAAATGTTTTACACACTGTCTTATTTAATAATGACAGTGTACCCAGGGTGAGCCACCAGGGTAGTTTCATTAGTGTCAAAGTATAATTACAAAACTTAATGGATGCTTCCGTGATCACTTTCAATAGCCCAAGAGTGTGTCAAGTAGCTAATAAAGTTTTAATTTAAATCACAATTTTGGCTTCCCATGATCATAAATACAAGACAATCATGATCTAACAATAACTGCAAAATACCATGTTATGCTTGTTTTGTCATTGGATTTGTTATGTGTGCTGAATGATGTACAGCCTCTCTTTCTACAAAAAACAGCATCTGCTCTGTGCCTTCCACCAAAACAGTTTTCATACATTTTTTAGTTTTATAAGCCTTTTAATGTGTTAAACATAACCCTTCTTCTGTGAACAAAACAAAAAGTCAGCTGCATGAAGACCTATCCTGCTTCTCATCTTTGCGGCGCCAGCAGTTGCTTAAAACGTCTCATTTCCCCAGCCCCCCCAAAAAGACCTACCATGACATCCTACCATTATGTCGTCATCCTTTCTAGCCCATTGGCTTACGGTAGCAAGCTCAGTGCAGAGCGTGGACATTACAATGAATGCAGAGTTGTTGACAACATTTCACCGAGCAGGGCTAAACTGACCTACTACCACAGAGTTGACTTGTAAACAAATCAGAGAGGACTGGGTCTACGAGGAGAAGAGAGTCTTTAAGAGGCAGCAGCTTTAACAGAGCTGCCCAGACATAAAGAGAATACAGCACTATCAAGGGTCGTCTGTATGGGAAGACTAGACTGTTTGGGAAGACTAGTCCTTTTGAACATTAGTCTTTGTGAACCCTAGCAGTCATCAAAAATAAATGTATGTATCTGATTTAAAGTAAAATATGACCTCTTTTAGGGAAGGAGCAGAAGGTAGCCACTGGCCACCAAAAAAAGGTAAAATGACCTCAGTGATATGGAGTCACTCTGGTTTTGAGGAGTCAGACTTGAAACAATGCAAATGAACCTGCAAAGTCTGTTACATGTTGAAGCTGCCCATGACGAATGTACTGTATAATTAATGATTTGAGAAAATGTATGCATTAAGTGGTAAGAGTAATGATTGTGATCTAAATACTGATCAAAACAATTCTTTCCCCATGAACTGAACAGCTAAAGTGCATGCAGGAGAAGAAAAAAGAGAGAGAGGTCCCTTGGCACATCTCTGCAATACATTCACTGATTAAGTTGTGAGGTTTCATATTATAAATGGAGCTTTATATGCCTTTATTTAATATTTTTTTTTACAGCTGATTGTGTTATCCTGCTCCTATTGTTTACACATTGATCCATGTCATAGTCTACTAGCATTACTTAAAGGAATAACAGAATAAAGAGTGAAACATGTTATTAAAAGGTCCTCTATGTAATGTTAATACATTTTGAAGAATTAAAAACTATTTTAAAGTCTAATTCCAGCACTTTTCAAGCACTATCATTTTAAAGCTCTTCCAACACCTTACAACTATGATAAATTCTGCACTTGTATGATAAATTTACTTACCATACTATTTTACTTAATTATCTCACAAGAATAGATATTAAGCCATTAAAATGTGTGTCTTAGTGGGTGGCAACCATGCACGGACCATATATGAAGGCTCTTGCCTTGTGCGTGCAGCTCAGGTTCGATTCCAACTTGTGGCCCATTTGTCGTATGTCTTCCCCTGCTGTCTCTGCTCTTTTCTGTAGTCCTATTCAAAGTGCCTTAATGCAAAAGCACCACAATGAGGCTCCCATCATATTTTCATATATCTATATCAGTTCATGCTGCAACACGGCTAGGATGCACGTGACACAGCTTGTTCCCCCACATACACAAATAGGCAGAGACACTCGCAGCACTGCTGTCTTCTCCTGAGTCGGTGTGCCTCCAACTCTATTACATTACCCCTCTGAAACAGCCTGTGAAGACAGAGCAAAAAGTGGATCAACTATTTACCCCTATTCTGTCTTGGTGTCTCAGAATGGAGTCGAAGCTTCACAGGAGCATAAATATTACAGCTTGAACCAGCAGTGTGAATGGGGCTCAAGTCAATCCACTGTCTCTATTGTTAAGAAATGCCAAAAGGCCCAAACAATATCTTGAAAAAAATAGCCTAGTAAAGATGCTTAGAAGATGCCTAATTGAAGTGAAGCCACTTTAACATAAAACACTGGTCCAAACAAACAACAAAATCTAAAAGAATCTTTCTGAAAACTGGAATAATATGACTGATAACTCAAGTTTAGTTGATTAATACCTGACCAACTTTATTAAAGATTTTTTTTCGCAACATTATTCTGTCATTTTATTGGATAGACCTAATAAGCAAATCTGATTAGATAAACTGCTCAATCAGATAGCTGCTTTTACCATGAAATGCATATAGTTACATTTGCAAGCACTTCATCCAATCTGCCAGAATTTTTCAACACACAAAAATAAACAAAGCAACAGCATAAGGCCAAAAAGTTGCCTAGAGGAGAGGCATATGTGAGTGTGCAAGCATGGACATGGAAATAAGACGTGATAATTCAATATTAATCAAACAAAGAAGTAATGATTCCCAATGATTCTGAGGGAAATGCTGACAAATTGTTTTATTTTGCTGCTATTTAGTTTATATATTGATTATTTATGTCTTATACTTATTATGTTACAAAGCTGAATCCAGAGACCATGTATAAAATTTCAATTAGACCCATAAAGTCCTCTACATGTACAAATAGTAATAAAAATCTATTCTATCCAACTAAATTTGTATCAGCACTATAGCTGAATAATTCCACAAGTTTGATGATTGATTGTTGCATTTGCAGTTGATTATCAACCAAGATTTATAAATCAGCGTTTTAACAGAAAATATGCAGAGACTCAATAGATTGTGTCTCTGCAGCATCTTCACAGAAAAAAAGCCTCTCAGCCAAAGAGAAACTGTTGAAGCAGAGCAAAGAGAGAGCAGATGTCCCTGGAGGGCTTTGACTGGAACAGTAACTTTAACAGCTTTACTGGAGTTTGGAAGATACAGCAATCTATAATTAAAAAAGTTTGAAAGTAATGAATATTATTTTCACTTTGTTTTAAGCTGAAGTTATTAACCACATTCCACTACTTTGTAGAGGCTGTCACACTGTAGGTTTATATCACCAATTTGATATTAAACAATCAAATTACCATCATCATGGCTTTATGAAAAACAACATGGTAAGGCTGGGAAAATTTTTTGATTAAATCGATTGATTTGAATTATTTTCTGCAGAAGATATGATCTATTTATTTTTTTAAATCAGATTTTTTTCACCTATCTATGTGTAAAAATCGAGATTTTTTTCTCGACTAACCCCAATTGTAGGGTGTTGCAATGTTTGAAAATACAAATACTAAAGATTTACAGTTTTTATGATGGCAGGCCCTTTGAGGTTTGCAAAAGCACGTTTCGGCTTGTATTTGTTTCTTAAATGAGACGGAATATTGATCAGAGAGTTTTATGTTAATATACTGTGAAAATAGCTCAGCTTTCAGTGTTCATGTAGCCAAACCTGTCTACATTTGAACTACATAATCAACATTTTATGACATGCACTTTAACTGTAAGAGGGAAATTCTCTTTGGTTTGTGAACATATTCTAATAACATAAAGGCAAAATTAGATTCATGTAGTTTTTTTGTCACTAGGGGCCTGATCTACTAAAGGTTTGCGTGTATAAAAACACATGCAATCTTGATAGCTACTAACAGGGTGCAGCAAGGATTGCATCTGTCAAATGAGCAAAAATAGCACGCACAATCCTTTTAGTGTTTGCTTTCATGAATATGCATAATACTTGCAGATGATCAGAGCGTGCAAAATACTGGGAGGAGGAGATGCAAATGTAATCATTTAGCACCTGCAATGTGAATTATCAAACCCGCAACTGACTGTGGGTGGTGTTTTTGTGTCTAAATTTGGTATGTTTGAAAGGCAGGCGCAAACAGGCACAGCATTACGCACAGAGGGCTGCAGTCATTGTAGTGAGAAACAGAGGTCGCATTAAGCAAATATTTTCCATCATTGACTGAATTTTTTGATGAATAATGGAAAGATTTGGAGGCTGTCTGTCATTATGATGGACTGGAAAAAGAGGGACGATCCAGTGTGCCATCATACTCATGCAGACACACGCATAAAGTAAACCATCTCTGTTTTGCACTCTACATCGCAGAGGAGGTCATTTAACATATGTAAAAAAGATCTCCTTTGTGGCTATGAAGGACAATCACCCCGTTTTTCACTCAGAGCTGACTGCATAACACTCTTCACGCACTGACAGCAAGTTTAGGAGCTGTCACGTGCGTGGAGAGTGCGCCGCTGTCAGTGCGTAAAAGGCAAGAGTACCCGTGCAGTCTGTGTGTGCGTAACTGTAAGACTACTCTTCACATGAGAGGTTATTGGTGATAAAGCTGTGTAACTATGTGAATGCTGTCATTAAAATTACCTTTAATTGTAATCAGAAAGGGAAAATTAAAAATGACAGATACAAATATGGCATGAGGGAAAAGTGACGACCTTGTCTGTCAAAATGACACTCAACAAAAAAAGATTACTGCAAGTTTGTTCATTTGCCTCTAACTCCGTGGCTTCAAACTTCATTTTTTGTTTACGGCCACTGTGCTCTCCCAAACTCTCCATGGTGACAGCCAGTAGAACACGCAAAATCCTCCTTTACAGGGGGATCAGGCCCTGAGGAGTTTTATTTATTGAGAGGGAGAAAAAATTGATTAAAATTGCACATCGAGTAATGTGGAAAAAATCTGGGATTTTATTTTTACGCCATATCGCTCAGCCCTACAACATGGTAATAGGATACGCACACAGTGTTGAGTCATTCACCCTATCTGGTTTCGCAAAGTCATAATATGTAGGCAGAATGAGATACGATTTATTTGCATTTCAATAGACTGCCTCAAATGTTGCACATCGTAAAGGTCATTTTGACAGAAGAGAAGCTTTGTTTTGGAGGCTTTGGAGACTGAACAGAGCTTAGGCATGCAGCTCTGAAGGAGAGTGACAAACTGACTGACATGGTCAAACTGTGACTGTAATGTTTAGCATGTTACAGGGGTCATCCTCAAACAGTAGCAGGAGTCATAAAGATAAATGAGTAAGGATTCAGACAAGCAGTGATGAGTTGTAAACACAAGTTCTGCACATATCAGACGGTAAGCTGTCTTCCTGTGAAGACCCAGACAAACCCTCCAGCATATCTCAGTCTGTGAGTGGCAGCTGCAGCACTAACGCTGTTCAGAAGCAGCCAATCTGTTTAACACCAGCTTGTTCTTTACAACCATACTGCACATATGCCACCATATGCATAGTTTAGTCATGAGGCAAGGGAAGGAATATTAATGTATGCATATTTTAATGTTGGAGACACGTTTTATAAATGAATGAAGAGAGATTAATGCTGACTGGGTTTGGTGAGGCATAAATTAATTGAAAAGTCCAACCAGTAATGACAAAATTATAATCACATTATTGAATCCATAGAAACTGGCATTATAATCATGACAGTCCAGAGAGATAAATTAACTACTAAATTCACAGTAAAAGCAATTAAAAATATAATGACAGTTGGTATAAAGGTTTTAAACAATATGTTCAAGCCACAAACTTTGCCATTGGAAACAAAACTAATCTTGATTGTCAAGCAGAATCATGTTGATAAAGGTTCATTATTACATGCACTGTGGTCTTGTCCTGTTCCTGGAGCAATGTTGGATAAAGATTCATATTTTCTTTGTCAGTGTTGTTAAAAACAGTTTATGTTCTGTCCTAAGCCATATACTATGAAACTGTAAAGTCCTATCTTCTTTTTCAAAACTAGTGATCTGCTGGACACAACTCCCTGTTGCAACTGGGCGACTGATCATTCTCAGAACTGAAGAGACCCAGAGCTGCGTAACTGAAACGGGCATATGACCTACAAATGAAAGAATGTCAAATACGATGTAGGAAAGAAAAGACAAAGATCTCTCCAATGTATCTTGAAAATATTTACAGATCTGGATGATGTTACGGTGAAAAACCTTATAATGACATTTTTAGACTCTTTTTACCATTATTTGAAAGGTAATTTTTTCTTTTCTTTTCCTTTCTTTTTAAAACCACAGTGAAGATATGCTGACCCTTCTGCGTTACAGTTGTAGGAGCAGGATGTGGGAACATAGGTGAGGTTTTAAAGACTTCTTAGGTTCACAAAGAGTCATAATGGTTTGAAAAAAAAATTAATAAAAATTGAAATCATGAAAAGATATGCCTCTAATAGTTGTGCAGGGGTCACTTAACACCTTTCCCACCTTTTGGCAAGGAAAACACAAACAACTGAATAACCTACTGAACCAAACTGAAGTGAGCCCGTTGCTGCAAATGCACCATGAGTGATGCAGACCAGTCTGGAGGCCACTTTTCCTACATTTAAAGAAGACTCTGGTGCACTGATAAGTAAAAAAAACTTTTGGAGTGTCGGTTGATTGAAGAGACCTCCTCAAAGACCTACGGCAGAGTGACCCACAGGCTTTGGATCTGTTCTTTACAGCTATCACCTCAAGCCGAGAGCTCATCAGCTGTACTATGGCTAGCAGGATGCAAACTCTAAATGGTGAAACTAGATGGCACTTCGAAAAGAGTAACAAAGCTGCACAGAAATGCCATGCTGTAATTGCTTTATGCAACCAAAACAGATGCATCGGAAGACAATTTGAACCTTTTTACTCTCTGGGTGGTCCCAAAAACAGACTGCGTCTTATAATCCAGATGTACAGGCATGTTTTTAGTGTAATTTTTCAATTGCCCAGCCAGCACAAGCAAATTCCTTTCATATTTTGTTGTATACAATTGATTCTGTGTGTATGGACTTTATCAACAAGAGGGTTTATAACCTACCTTGAGCCAACATGCTGAACTCCAAGAACAAAGCGATGTGGTAAAGCTCCATGGCCTCCTCAGTCCGTGTGCTAGCTCCACGACCCCCAGAAACCAGGGCTTGGACCTCACCGAGACTGCCTGCTGAGGGGCTCCCTCGTAACACCAGTCCAAGCTCCACTGCATCTGTGTACATGCAGTGGAGAATAACCTGCACATATTTCCGAGGGATGATAGACTCGTCCAAAACTATGCGTGTGGGTGTCTGCAGTGTGCGCTCTGTCATTTCCTCTCCTGTGCGGATGCGCCTCTGCAAAAGGTTCCTAAAAAAAGGAGAACGTGCGGAGAGGATAGCTTTATGGGCCCTGAGGTCCTCATCTGGGGTGCTTGGGCATCCAGTGCCACCTGAGCTCCCTGTAGGTGCTGCGGCCACTGCCCCACGCTCGTTGCAGCTCTCTACCATCTCAGAGTCTGAGGAGAAGCTGAGCAGGGCGTCATAGTAACACATGAAGTCAAACAAGCCCTTCATATCAGCCTCCAGTGAGTTGGGGGTACCAAACTCTTCACTCAGCTGCACCAGAACATCCACGTTTTGCAGCCTGCTATCCTCAGCTACACCAACCCCAAACTCTCCTGTGTAAAGGTAGTGAAGTAGGGCAGAGAACATGGGAACATCAATACCTGCTGTATCGATGTCCATAAGAACCTCAGCCCCAAAGCCAGGCGATGAGGACAGCAGAGTCTTGAAAAAAGGGCAGCGGGCAGCCAGGATGGCCCGGTGAGCTGGGAAGCAGGTACCTTGGAAGATGAGGTCCACATCAGTGCAGTACTTGTGCTGGTAGAGCGCAGCCAGATCCCGAGCCAAGCTGGGTGCCTCGGCACGTGCCAAGCTGGCCTGGAAGCTCAGCTCCTTGAGGGCAGCTGTTCCCTCATATTCCTCCACCAGGGCATTTGTGTCTCGGACGTCCCAACCTGATAAAAGCTCCCGCATCTGCCGTGCATGATCTGCTGAGCGGCTGGACTTCCTCCTTTTGATGAATCTCCGTTTGAGGGTCGCCAGTCCAAGGCTCTTCTTCTTCCTGTCTGCAGGCCGCTCATGGCCATGCTCCAGGCTGTACAGCTTAGACTCCCAGCCATATCCCTGCTGAGAGTAAGATGATGTTCCTGGAAGCACACAAAAGACAGAATAGCTTTACTATAATTGCAGTTTGTGTTTTTAGTGAGGAAAGGTGGGAAAGACGGATTGAAACATTAGATAAATAGACAAATAACAGATGGATGAATGGATAAATAGTTTACTGATCCTGAGAAAAAATCTGCAACAGAACAGCAAAAAATATACAGCGCTACATTATCCTATAAATATGGTAAGATAATGTTGCAAAAATGATAAAGATATAAATTGTCATCAACAGTGAAAAAGCAAAATATTGTGATATGATCAATATTGATCAATATGGGAAAATATGATCACATTTTTTGCCATCTGGCCAAGCCCTACTCCAGCAATAGCGGCTGTCACTAGAGTTTTTTTTTTTTCAAAGTCCACAGTTAAAAAGATTGTACACTTTGGTTTAGTTTGATTCACAAGGCTGATGTGCTGAAGCTTATGCTACCGCCTGTAAGAACTGTTAACCCCTTAGTGCCTGAAAATTTGCTGTCATGTACTATACTATCATATAAAAATGTCATTGTTTGTGTTTATGCTTTCTAGCAGATATAAAATTAAGAGGACATTGTCAATATGAATATAGCACATAAATTATATATACATTTGGCTATGATGCAAACTGGCAACATTAGGTATAATGGGCATAACAGTATTCAAACAAACAGCCTTTTCTCCTGTTTCTTTTCTTAAACATCTTTATCAATCATTTTAATGTTATTGTTTCTTTTACTTCAGCTATCCTGGTATGCATCACTCCCCAACTCCTTCTTGACATTATAATTATTACTATTCCAGTGGAATACTACTTCATAATTTGACCTCTGCTGGGTGATTATGAGTAGTGATTAATCTCACCATTCATAAAAAAATCCATAATTGATATTGATTTTATATTTATAATCTTTTGTCAATCACTCTCCTGCCTCCATCCAAAGCACTCTGAACTAAAATTATATTTGTATGAAATGTGCTATATAAAAGGAGTTTGTTTGATTGATTGATAATTATTTATATTATTTAACTGATCATTACAAAAGCCTAAGATTTGCATAGTGCTGTATATGCACAGGAATTTGAATTTCTGTGATATTGCACCTATATTTGCCATTAATCATAGCATTAGTACATTATACAGCCTTACTATTAATACAGCCATTTCTGTTTACCTTATTTCCTAATGTCACATTTATGCTACAAGCCAAAATCTGCATATAACTTCCACAATTTTTGTTGTTTTGATTTATTTATTCTGTGCTAAGTAACTCTTAAACGGCAGTCTCAGCCTGTAACAAGTAATTCACAAAGAGTACAGCAAAGCAGAACAGCAACAGCATATTACTGACTTGAAAAGGTTATGTGAGTGGGGCTTTTTCTTTCATGACTGAAAAACCAGTTCACTCTTGATGGCACACTGGGAGAAACACAATCTGTCCCCTTACACCCTGCAGAGTGGCCAGCTCTGTCAGGCCAAGCACACACTACCCTGACCCAGCTATCAAAGCTTTTGGATCCAGCTCAATAGAGGAAACAAAACAAGAAAGACGCTCTTTATTTTGTTTGATTTAGAGCAAACTATGGCCATCTCAGACTTTAAGACAATGTCCTGCCTTGTACTTCTCAATGAACTTTAGTCCATTCGCATACTTGGACCCAATCAATTACAGTAAAGGGCAGTTATCATTGGCTTGAGAGACAGGACTTGCACGTCAGAGGAAGCCCTGCCAAGGAGATCCTCTCTGCCCGCCCTTCTCTCAGCATCCATCACTGTGACCCAAATAGTAATCATTCTAACACTGAATCATCCGCAGCCTGAGCCAAGCAACCAAGCAGCTACAGTGAGGAGAGGACAACCTCATAGGTCTCAGGGAATACAAGGGTAATTTTTCTCCATTAACAACATTTTCACTTTTAAATGTTTACAGAAAGCTCATAGCCAAAGTCATCTTGAAAGTGAAATAAAAAAGTGCCTTTTTTTCCCCCAAGGACAGATGGCTCTAATTTGATGTTTGAGTCAGTTTTCCCAGCCTCTTTAAAAACAAGGACTGCACTTAGAAGCACAAACCAAAGACAGCAATAGTTTATCATTTAGGGGCATCAAATTAGATTTCAGTCATTCCCGATTTTATACTTTTATCTCTCTAGCAACCATAAACACAGCTTAAATATAAGCATAAAGAGTACAACACACACATATTAACATAGCCCATGTTTTAGACCAATTTCAAATGCATGTCGCCACAAACTAACGGGTAAAATATGGTCGCTATAGTGAAGCCGTAATTTCTGAAAATAGCATGAACCCTGCTGGAATTAGAGCAAAGCAAAAAAGTCTCTGTGATAGCATTCTGTAGAAAAAAGTAACAATCTAATAAACAGCCTTTAGCAGAAAACAGGGCAGAAGTCATGATGGCAGATTAGCTCTATCCTGTCTGATAGGCTGCAGTCTTATCCTAATAACATCAGAACACTACAACATGGTGACAACAAACACAGACACATCAGGCAGAGACACAGGTACATGCTGGGGAATTAGCTGATTTTAAAATTGGATATACTGTAATTTCTGTGCAATTTTGCCTATCATTGTAGTTAACAGGGCTGACACCCTCCTGGTGCTTGGCCATTTAGTTGATTGATGAGCTCTGACCAAAATGTCATTGGTTAGACATGTGCTACACCACAGAGAGAGGAGCTTAATCAATTTATTGCTGGGGTGGGAAGAAGACCTGATATTCTTAATTTTTGAGTGATACGAATAAGGATGCTCAAATATAATAGAAGCATTTAACTCATATCTCTCTGTTTTTTTTTAATTACATGTTCTTCTGCAGTGTTAGTGTATCAACTGGCCTAACCTCAGGACCTATCATCATCTCTACAATGAAAGATCCTGTCCCAAAATGTGCCACCGCTCAAATCTTTTCAATGAAAAATGTAACAAAATATAGCCTCACATAGAAGCAGGTCAAAACAAACATGTTTAAAAAGATTTAGTTAAAGGTGCCAAGAAATAAAGCCATAAAAGACATATAAATGCAAAAGTACCTTTGTTAAACCAAAATAAAGAAAAAAAAGTCCTAGTCTTGAGAGGAACTAAAATGCACTCTTTATGGTGGCAAATTTGAGTACAATAAAATACATTGCTTTATGCTTGAGCAATCGTACATGATCATTTTTTTGGCACAATTCTTTTCTCCAAGCACCCATTTGTAATGAACTGAAATCAGCTCTGTGACCCACTTTTGAGCTTTGACCCACCACTGAGGGACCACTGGTCTAACATCAAGAAACCCAGCAGAGCTGTCACTACATGTGACAAGACTATCAGTCTTCTCAAGCTAAAGACACCGTGAACAAATCAAAATCGATGCTACCTAGCTCTGCTGCTTATTTGTCGTTTTAATGTGAGGAATTCAAAATGGAAACTGCACACAACAAGCTGTACTTTTTACAGACGGCAAGAAACCCATCACAATTCCTTCAAACAAATCAGCTCTACACACAGCTTATTACCTCTGCCATGGATGTTATGTTTTTTCCAACTTTTGTCTGCTTGTTTGTTTGCCTGTCTGTCCATCTGTCTGCCTTCCTGTGAGTATAATAACTCACTCGATTTTGGATGAAATTTTCAGGGAATTTTGTTCATGGTACAAGGAAGAATATATAAGATTTTGGTGGTGATCCAAATATGGATCCGAATCTTCTGATGCATCATTGCATGATAGGCCAATTCTTCACACTTTCAATAATGTCTAAAAATGTAAGAAAAGCCTTGACTGAGGTTTGTGGTCTCTGAGCACTTCTAATTTAATTTTACTTCAGAAATCATATGAATAATGACACCTTTCACATGATGTCACACACGTTTTCAACTATGAGTATAAACCAGGATCATTTGCAATTTCTTAAATAGTTTTTTTAATTGGACACAATAACAAATGAAGACACAAGTGCAAATTACACTTACACCAAACCCCACCTCAGGGAGGAGCTACACAATAGATAACTCCTTTCAGACGCTCTACTTTTTCTTTAAGTTACAAAGACAGTAGCAAAGAACAGACTTCTCTTAACATAAATGACATACATTTTTGCGTTCACTTGATGATAATATAACTTTCTTTAATAAAATTACTACACCAAAACACCAACTGAAAGTGACAACTGTGATCCTGACATTTTCAACAAATAGCGCTGACTGGCTAATGTTAGACATAGAGGTGTAAGGGAAAGGATTCTCCAATATTACTTTATGTTAAGAGATGTTTAAGTGATGTTTTGGGAAAGACAGTGCAGTTCATAATGTCCCTGGTGGTGTCAGTGCTCTAGAGGGCCCTTAAACTTAGTTTACATAAATTTCTCAATTTTTCTTTTTTCATTGTATGCAGATAAATTGTTTTGTAGAGATAAAAAAAATAACAAGCCCATGCTCCAGATCCACACAAGTCAATATTAACTTGACTCTTTCTGCTCTCCAGTTGTCCACATCAGTCACATAGCCTAACGCTTAAAGGCAGGTGAGTCAATTATTATGTCAGGACAGTGAAATGAGGTTGAAAATAATTTACTATTGTGAAACGTTATTATTTGAACACTGCACTGGCCACACTGTTACTGATAAGGTTAATCTAGAGATAATGTGCATTTTATTCTTCCAAAAATCCATTAATTGGTTGATTAATGAGTGTAATTTCAGTGGACTGAGTTTCTTTGGTTGATGAAAGCCCTTGTTCTTCATAAATTCTATATGGCGGGGAACGGTGGCATTATTTTTAATGCACCTGTGCCCACTGTATGAGTCAATGATGCAGTTCAAGAGCCCTTGCACTCTGAGTGGTTGTTCACGCAGGTTTATCTAATATAAAGAGAGTATAGCCATGCTTGAGCCACATAGTGTGATTTGTTGCAGAGGTGCATGGTGCCAATTTGGGTTCAAGAGTGCTGTTTCTGTCACTTCACTGCAGCACAGAAGAGAGTGGAAATTCATGTTCAACAGTCAGCCCCTGACAGTGATAGTTTGTCATTTGATCACTAAAAATAAAAAGTGTCTTGCAGAGCTGTCACTGAGTTAGCTGTGCAAACGATCACTAGGCTCTTAATCAAACCACTGATAAAAATACTCACCTATAAAAGTCTGCTGCGCCTGTGCATTTCCCCCGATGCGTGGGGAGCATGAGTGTGGATAGCTGGATCCATTGGCACCCATCCTCACTTCTCTTCACTTGCTATTTGGGGGTCCCCCCTCTTGCTGAGTCATTCTGCTCAGACGAAGGATTCCTCTCAGTCTTCAGTCGTGGGTCTGGTTGTGGATCTTCTGAAGCGTCCTCAGAGCCACAGGCCCAGCCTGTTGTGCCTGGAGAAGAAAAGTAGAGAAAGAGAGAGATGGATGTTTTTAGTTGAAGTATTAAGGCTTAATTGTTGCTGACTAATATTCCAGAGGGATTTAAGTTGATGAGTTTGGTCTTTTGGACTCTGTCTGAGATAATAAATAGCCAGGGGTGCCAATGTTTAGGGGCATCTATCACCATCAATAATAGTGTTTCTGACACATTGATTTAAGTGCAACTATGGATCAGAGCTGCCTTGGCCTGATATGTGTGCCAAATACTGTGCTGCAGCTAGATTTTGTGAGCGGCAGTCTTCATCTAAAAACTTTGCTCAGGCTTATATCTGTAATCTTCAATGAGGACTTTGCCTATTGGAGACTTCCTCTACTCAGCCCTCAGGAAACAACGGCTGACGGTCAAAAACAAATCAATTTTATCAAATTACAGAGACTTCCACAGTTTTGGTTTCCAAAGTACAGACAATGAAAACTGCAGTGCACCAAAACTGCACTAAAATGTCACCAATGCTTTTGTGCAATACAGACAGTCTAAAGGTGTTAATGAAAATTAAAAATTAGCAAAAACATTGGGCTCTTGGACTTCTTTTTTGTCGCTGTGGTAACAAGCAGAATTCAACATTGTTTAATCTTTACAAGGAACATATAAAAGTTTTCACTCCTGGTGTCATGACAACAACCTTTTCTTTACAAGAAAAATATTGATATATGATTTGTATTACTTTGCAGCTAAAAAAATATTAAGATACAATTTTTGGTCTAAAATGCTCTGCCCTTAGTCAGGTGTATTCTCTCTTCCTTGAAAGTGTAGACAAAGAGCTAGAGCATGATGGGATATCATTTTATCTTAGCCTGCAAGTTTTTTTTCTGCCAACCATACTAATAAATCACAGCTTCTGTCCCTGTAGAGCAGAGCCCCACAGTCTCCCAAGGGTTCAATGGAAAACCACAACCTCTTACTCCACTCCATACACACAAATCCTCAGTAAGTAGTCACACTGGAGCACTCCAACAAAAATGTTGGCTGATCTTTATTTCATTAGACTGCTTTAAATAGGCCCCATCTTCACAGGGAATTCATTTGGACAAAATTAGAAATTGAATTTGAATATGTAGGAGTGAAGAGGAAGCCCTTGAGATATATAGTGTCTTGTTTACAAAAGAAGGTGCAGGGGGTGGGAGGGAAAGAGAAAGAAAGAAAGAAAGAGGGGAGACCTCAAAGGAGCACAGCAGAGGCAGAATAAAACAAAGCAGCCAACACATCAGTCGAACAACACTGACTTCCAGCTCAGTAGGCAGACTTGCAGCTTTAACTCATTCAAATGAGTGAACCAAATTTAACTTGGGCTGCAGCGCTGAATTCTAAAAGCATAATTTAGGACAGCTATTTCCCTGAGACCTGACTCACACTCTGCTCAATAAGAAGCATCTCCGCTGTAATCTCTCTGATGTTGGAAATTAAGACACTTTTCCGCAGTTTAGGCCGAAACAGTGAGGCGCTCTGTTGTGCATGGAGCAGGAGAGGGCAGTGCCACAGACGAGAGGGGAAGGGTAGGAGGAGGGGGGTAGATGCCGGCTGAGCTGGACTACATGTCCCTAATGAGAGGTGACAGGAGACACTCCCTGCCCCCCAACCTATCTCTCTCTGCAAACAAACTCACACACACGCACACGCATGCACACACTGACACACACACAGGCATGTGCAATCTTTCAAACACCTTGCCTCAGTCATTAAGCCTGGTTTATTTTATGAAAAAAGACCTTCGCTAAGGTTTAAAAAGACTGAAACCCCAGCCTCCCAGAGAACATTACCACACAAAAATGCTTGGCGCAAGACCGGGACCGATGTATTATTCAAATGACAGCCAAGGCACTTTTATCAATCATTGATGTGGATTTCCTTTTCACACTAAAAGAAAAAGGCTAGCCTGTAGGTATTTGGATTCTCTCTGCTGTGAACAACCCAGCAGCATAATCTTGTGTTTATTTGGATGCAGGTTGTTAGAGGTCATCCCACTTGAAAGCAACTCTGCTAATGAAACACACACACAGAGCAGATACTTTGAATTAAAGTGACAGCAGTAATGAAGCTTCATCAGCGTGACAAGACCTCAGTTATCAAAAGTGATGTGAAAAATTTCATAGGCAGTGTAGCAGATGATTGAGAAATTTCTATTTCTGCACTCTTGATATTGTATAACAGTGTATGAGTATAAGAAACATGCACTGCTCTGCTAGGGAGGACAAAAGGGGCGACATCTTCCAGGGTTGGGCGGTAAATCGACTTTTCTAGATGTAACGATATCCATTAGGACAACATCAAGGTTGAGACAATATTGTCCATATCTTTATGCCATATCTACATGGTCCAAGAAACAGACAATGAGCCTACTACTCTGTAAAAACAGCCCCTAACAGTATTATCGCTATTTTGACCAAAAGATAATCTATGCGAAATGCTTTGTTCAACTATGGCATTATTATATTTTATAATTTATTCAATTTAAGCAGCATTAATATCATTAAAAAGAAATGATTAAAACCGTGGCAGCAAAAATAATAATCCTTATGACAGGTTTACACTTGATGCATGTGACTAACATGCTTGCTAGCTCTGGCTCAAGAATGCTTTAGTTTTCATACCCAGGCGCCTTTATGTGCAATGCTGTGGCTGCCTCTCTCTGCGGTCGCAGCTCTACTTCTCCCAACACATCACCCCAATAATGAGCATTATAGCTCTATAGAAAGTTTAGGAAGAACCACAATAATTCTCCCCAGGAGTGACTTGATTCCATGAATAAATGGCTTGGGAAACATACAGAATGAAAACATTCGGAAGGAACAAGGGGAGCTTTTCAAAGAGTTGACCAACTGAGATTTAACTCTGAGAGGTAAGGGCAGGAAGAGTAATGTAATGTCTTCTGTCTTTACTGTGGGCAGCACAGTGGCGCAGCAGGTAGTACAGGTAACTCAAAGCAAGACGGTCTGAAGGGCTGAGCAGGGCCTTTCTGTGTGGAGTTTGCATTTTATTCCTGTGCATGCTTGGGTGCTCTCTGGGCATTTCAGCTTCCTCCCACAGACCAAAAACATGCTGATCGGGTTATTAGTGATTCCAAATTCCCCTTAGGTATGAGTGCAAGTGTGAATGGTTGTCCTTCTCTCCATGTTGCCCTGTGAGTGGCTGGCAACCAGTTCAGGGTGCACCCTGCCTCTTGCCCAATCTTAGCTGGGAAAGGCTCCAGTCCTGTGACTGCGAAGGGATAAGCAGTATAAATAATGGATGGATGTGTGTCTTAACTGTGACATATTCTACCACTTGTGGCCATACATGCAAACTGGATAAGATAAATATGGCTCTCAGTTTTTCATTTTCCTGTCTGTTTTGTTCAAAAGACCCATGAGGCTCACAGAAAAATAGGTGAGCCTCCTATTGTTTAGATTTTTGGCACGGGAGGCACACAGCTCATGCTGGCAGTCTGAAAGCTCTGACATGATAACACACGTGCTGGAATGAAAACATGCATGTGCCACTAACATCAAGCAAGAAAAACATGTGTTACTGCCCTTTAAGAAAGGCATATTTTAACTCAGGTTCATATATTTGAATAATCGTGTCCACAAGTGTGGAGTTGTTAATAACAACCCTATTGTCGTATTGTCATAGTGTTTTTAAAGCACCATCACAGTGAAAAAGCAACAGAAAGTATGAGTTGGGATGTAAATAGTCCAGGTATCAACATTTAAAAAAGCAGCAGTTTAGCAACATCTCCTGCAACACACATAAACCACAGTGATAATGTCACATAACCCTAAGAAGAGGTCAGTGCAGAGCGTGTGCCTAAAACGCTGTTCTCCCCGTCCACGCAGGGACATCCAAAATGGAGTTTTTGAAAAATTCACCTTAGTAGGAGTTTTCCAAAATGTGGATTTTCAGTTATCTAAAATGGCTAAAAAAAACACTGCATGTTCAAAAATGCCCACCTAGATTTGGACATAGCCAGTGTGTCTGAGTTGTCTGTTAGAGCTCTTGCCACTTTAAGGTCTTCTTCCCCCGTGGGCCCTGTCTGCTCTGATTGGTCAGCTGGTCTGCTCTTCAGCACTGCTGAGCTCCACATTTTCAGCAGCTCCACATTCTGTTTGTGGTCAGTGCTCTGCACTGGACTTGTAACCCCCAGCCAACGGGCTTGAACTGTGGCAAAACAACTGTAGGACGTCACACTGGTAGGTCTATTCTAGGGGACTGGGGCAATGAGCCATTACAGGCAGCTACTGGCACTGTAAACATGAGGAGAGGGAGAAGTCCTGAAAATTTTAATTCAACAGAACTATAATGTTTGATGATCTAAGAACTGCTCAGATTCTTGAATTATCTAAAAGTTGATATTTTTGGTGTTGTGACAATAACATGTTGTATGTTAACAGAAAAAATATTTAGATACATCAGGTGTATCCTTACTCAGTTGAAAAAAATGACATATGTTTGTTTATAGTCCAGCTATATCATTCTCAAGTGGCCTCTGTTTCAACCATGTGATAAAAAAGCATTAAATCTGCAAACTTTTGATTATCTTTGATAGGCTCATTGTCACAGCCATTATCATTCAGTACAATGGGTAATCAGTCAAACAATGTCAATCAAGCCTGAATGAAAGAGCTGCAACTCTTGCTTTATCTTAAAACAAGCAAGTCAACGTGCACAATAATAACAGTAATGAATGAAATGTGTTTGATAAAATGAAACAAAAATAAACTTATAACAAAACTTAAATCTAATGAAATGGTAGGGTAATCCTGAAAAGTACTCTTGAGTATTTTTCTGATAGGGTTATCGTCGTGATACTAGACCAAAAATGATAAATAATTTAATATTAAAATATCTCAACATTGTACTAAAAATATCAATATAGTATTTCACTTCAAAATATCACAGTATATTGGTGTATGAATATTTTGTTACAACTCTAGTTAGCAAAGAACAGAACCACAACAATCATATTTTACTAAGAGTGCTGAATACCATCAGCAGCAAGTGGCTGCAGAAAAAGTCAAACAGCATAAAACCCTCAAGTTTGAAACAAGATGTTGCACCTCAGTAGGTAGTTATATATGAAGGATATACCAGCAGACTTTGTCTCACACAGTTTCATGTGGATGGCGACTACATTCAGTTAATTTTTTTTAAATGTACTTGGGTGGCCCAACCATGTAAAATCAATATGGAGGAAACACTGATCTCCAATAACTATTGATGATGAAGTACTTTGTTGCCTCAGTCAAAGAAAAAGACAGATCAAGCCTTGTCCATTAATTTTATAAATATAATAAAACTTTTTCAACTTGTTTCATTAAAATGGCATTTTTTTTCTAGTTAGGGGGAAAATGTTTAACCTGAAGTTATGCTATAGTAAAAGCTGTCAGACAACCTCAGGGCAGAGCTGTCCATAATGCCCCTTGCAAACCAAGCTGGACAAAAATACTGCGTCAGACTGTAATTATAGACTGTTTGACTCTTGGATATCTGATACAATCTGAGGCACTCTAAAAGGGTCATAATACCGGGCGGAAGAGTGAACTTTCAAATAGCATGAAGTAAAGGTGATACATGTACTACAGACAAGAGAGGGAATTACTCACTTTATCATAATCATGTCATATTTTCATTGACGTGAAAGCTAAGCTGAAAAGACTAAGTCCAGCAGCAGAGCACAGTGCTTACCTCTGCAGTGTTTTTGCCGGTCGGGTCAATCAGTGTAACAGTTAATCAGGCCATCGGGCTGATTACAGACTCTGCCAGGAGAGCTACAGGAAGCTACAGGAATCAGAATGGGCTGGAAACAACAACGCACTGAGATGACAGAGACAGACAGAGGAAACAAAAGTCCCCACACTGATGACTCATGGTGGGCAGCCTCTGGATTAGCCCGTGCCAACCAACAATAAGAACCATGGTGCTGCATATTTAGCATTTCATGGACTATGTTGTCAGGTGATTGTCATGTTCTGCTCTGGAGGTCCAGATTCACAAAAAGTGGATGTTGCATATGAAATCTCATCTCTGTAAAGTGACTTTCTGTCTTTCCAGCCTTTGTATGACAACATGAGGATGCGCAATGCAAAGAAAGAATACATGACTGACAAGCTCACTGTAAACTTGCAACACAAACCAGAACAGGGGCCATCTTTTCAATAAAGAAATGTTAAGTGCACACACACTGGTAACTAAACAAACACAGCCTGGCAGTCCATCTCCAGAGAATGAATGGCAGTCCTGAAAACAATAAGTGCTCATTATAAGTGAATTGTCAATGCTCCTTGTTGAGTTTTCCTTGCAGCCTGAGTAAACAGAAGTCAGGCCAAAGTCCAGCTCATTCAGAGACTCTGTGACATGTACTTGCAAGCTCACAGCCTTTCGAGCATGTAACTCCAATAATTACATGTCATTATACGACCCTGGAGCACTGACACAAGAACATGACCTGGTGAAATGACTAACCTTACTACTGCTGATGGCTGCAGTTAATGCACCTCTTCCAAATTAAAGCACAGAGGGACACTTTCTGAAGAAAGCAATCTCAGCAGAAATTCAGTGAGATTACCACAGGATTATCACTATGTACATATGGCTCCTGAGCACTTAAACAGAGGATGACACAAACTTGTATCTATGACATCAGCAAGAGCACTTTTTACTGACAATCAGTGACTTTAATATTGATTATAATTTAACGAGAACGATAGAATGTCTATGCACAAAACAACAAAGTCTGCAACAATGGGACTTCTCCCTCTCTTCCTGCACCAGCTGTTGGCTGAAACGGTTGATTCCCCCAAACCCCCCAAAGAGACCATCCTATCAATGTTTTGTCAGTAGAGCAAAAACTCTGGCACGGGGTGGGAAGCCCAAGTCCAGAGCAAAGACCTTAAAAAAATGCAAAGCCATTGAAAACATGGTGCTGAACTGCTCTGGATTGACCTGAAAGTTTTCCTTTAACTGAGTCATTCTGAACATACTCTAGAAATCATCAAAATCTAATATATGAACCTTAATTAGGCCAAAATATGACCTCTTTAAAAGGCCCAGCTTGGTCGAAGCCATCCAGTTTTTTCAGAGGTTAAGTTGCTTTCATCCAGCTGCAGATTCAGCCAGTCTGCATACGGGATAAAGAGACAAAAAAAAAGTTCATGCTAATGTTGGCTTTTTAAATGACTGATCATTTTATATATGTGCTACTTACTGACTATTTGACTTTTTTCCTGACTCAAGTGTCTTATACGTTGCTATAGCCATTCTTTAACCTTGAAAAGTGGCTATAGTAGCCAAATTCCATATTGATCTGTGGCCTCTAATGTTTTTGGGTATGTGAAACGGTCCACCTAGTGTGTCAAGTTACTCAGTGTTGGACAGACAGTATATGTGCATGTTTTACCTTTGACAACATGAGAAATTGCATTTACTGTGACATATAAAGAAAACTTTTAAACTTTAACCATGAAATAACAATGACAAATTATTTCCTGTGTGCGCTGTAGTTTAGGGACATATGAACAATGTTAACAGCATCAGTATCAGAACTGAAACCAAGCCAAAGTACTTGTTTTTTTTCTCATGATACAGTGCTAATGATGTGCTTGGTATCATTTTACAGCACAATGTAAGCCTCTTACTATTTACGTAGGCAACCAAAGTTAGAGCAATGTCTCTAACTTCAGTTTGGAGATGATTCAACATAAATGAGGATGACAAAAGTAGAGAGGGCTGAAACCATGCACTGTTTAACTGTCAAGAGAAAGGTTTCAGAGCACCTGAAGAGCAATTGACAACTTTCACTATATGCTTTCATGAGCCCCAATGATATAAATCAACAACGGTGGACCTGTGGTACAGTCTGTCACCTCTCATTCAGAGGTGGGGTTGCGATCTAGGAGTGGGCATCAAAATCATGTGAAGTAGGACTGGTGCCAACACATTTGACACCTAATGGACCAAATCACAACACACATATTGAAGATGCATTTCAGTACTATCAACAAATACACTAAACCAAAGATGCTGAACCTTCTCTGCTAAGTGACATGTCTACGATTATCATCCAGGTAGAGAAACAGACATAACTGACAACAAAAGTATTGTCACGAGGGTTGCAAACATTTCAGGTACTATTTAGGCAAGGGCACAGTTTTAAAAGTATCAATTAAGCTCTAGCTCTTCATCACACCCAGCCCTAACCTGAAGTCCCATGTTGATGTGTTCCTGGGCATGACACTTGAACCCACATTTCACCCAATGCTACATCTGATGAAGAGCTCAAATGGGCAACAGCAACACCCCAAATGCAGGTAAATGTTTCTATACAAACAATCATGCATAGATACATACCCAGTATATACATGGTGACCATAATTTGGCAGGTAAAAAACTCTTGGCCAGTGGGCTTTTTGTCTACCTTCCACCACAGCTGTTAGGCCAAGAAGTCAAATTTGGGCCCTGGTCAGAGTCATTTAAATGTATATGGATGTGACAAGCCAATATCGACGAATGCTTAAAACTTGACCATCGGTATGTAAATATGGTGTAGATTAAACTGTTGCATTGAGTGCAGTGAAAAAAGCACTTTCAATGTTTGATGACTCTCAAGTCCATTTACCAAATGTAAGCACTTTTGCTTCATCTAAAGAGAAGAGGTATCTGTCCATTTCTACATAAATATTATAATGTTAGCCATGAAGAGGGAATCTGTGCAATCTCGGCTATTACAGACCAAAGTCCTTTATTTGATTGTTTGACTATTGAAATTTGTTATATGACTTTGATGTAACAGTAAGCCTTTATCAGACTGTGGGTTAGACATGCAATAGATTACAGGCCAAATGGTTGCTGTAGCCCAACCTATCATCAACTATCTGACACAGATGCAATAAACAGCAACATGTAGGTCCATCCCCAAAGTGGAACAGCACAGTCGTCCCAAACTTTTCTATTGATCTAGTCTGATTAAAAGCAGAGGTGGTTACCTCTGTGCAAAAAGAAATCACTCATTTGCAGTGGCTTTGTTAGCCTTGCGTTAACGCGGAGCTATTGTTGCTCTTTGGGCTACTGGTGGGCTACAGCCCTGCTCAGCGGAAGCCCTGGTTAAAAGTGCATGTACGAGCAAAAACCGAGCGGGTCGTAGGTCTCAGCTGGTAAAAATGGGAAGTGGTGTCCAAATATTACATCAGTGCCAAACCAGAGGAGTCATACTCAGCACAGCCCTGTAATTAGTAGCATATCCAAAGAGGCTAGGGTAAGCTACCTTTGCCGTGTCGCTTTGACTTTACCCCTCAGAAAAACAGCGATTTACTTCAAGCAGCGGGATGCGAAGCAACTGTTGGAAAGAAAGGGTTGAATGAGTACTCACCAGAAAGTCAGGGGCTCCGTGGGCATTCTTTTTCCTCGTAACGCCTTGTAGTTTGGGCAGTACTCCGTCCCAAGTTGTCCCTGTCTGAGGGAGAAAAAATGCAGCTCAACACCTTCTTTTTCCAACTCTGCTCATTACGCACGGCTCGACGTCAACGTCCACATTTCAGCCACATAATGCAATTGTTTCTACTTGTATCGACTTTCCGGTAAATTTCCCGCATTCGGCTCGACCATAAACTAAACTAAGACCGTTTTAAATCTCGGTTCGGTTCGGTATTTCCCCTTAGTATCACAACGCCTTGTTAGGTGGTTGTTATGGCCTATCCCAACGCAACCCGTTTCAAGCCCCGAGCAAAATGTAGCACCATTTCCGGTTCTAACTTTCAAAATAAAGCGATAGAAATATTATAATTACGTTCAGATAAAAAATGGAGAATGTTACTTGCATCCAGAGCAAGATCTTGAAAAAACACAGCAAAGGAGACAGAAATAATGATAGAAAATCACACAGAAAAACATTTGATAGACCGTTTATACAGTGAACAATTAAATGACAGGAACAAACAAAAACACCCAACCCCTTTGGTATTTGCTTGATTCCAAGTAATATTTTGTTCTTTAAGATTAAGTTCAAAGTGGAAAAAACACTCACTAAAACAGCATTATTTTATGTAAAAAAAACCCCCCACAAAACAAACAAATAACAACAACAACAACAACAAACAAACAAACAAAAACCTGCAATAGTAGAGACAGAAGTGACTATAAACTTTAAGAATTAAATCAGAATCAAATTCAGGAATACTTTGATAATGCCCATGGGGAAATGTAGTGGTATTAGTTGCTCTTGTACACATTATAGCAGTATGAATATCAGATATAGACATTCAAATAAAATAAAGTTAATGATACAAGCTCGATAAACAATTGTTAAAATGTACAGAATCTATAAGACACTATACACATGAACAATATATATGAAATTTGAATATAAACATAGAAATATAAAAGTGGACAGAGATTGGAATAACATTTGGAAGAAATTGTGATAAGAGAAAAATCAAGGTGGACAAAAACTGAATGATGGCTCTTTTTGCAAAGAAAGTCAACAGTGCAAACGGGGAAAAAAGGAACCAGAGCTGTGTGAGGTAAATAAAGATTTACTGAATTCATCATAGTTCATGGCTTTTTCTTCAAAACTTGTCTCCAGTATACTGCAATGTATTCTTCACTGAATCATGGTGACTTGATCACATCCAAAATATCACCGCATCTGAGACAATGAGACTGCCCTGCACTCATTTGGTGCTATTTTGTTGCGATCCATGTTCACTCGGTTCCTGTAATTCAGTCAGCTTGACAGGTTTTAAATGCTGCGCGCCGACTGGTCCAGAGGCCCGTCAGTATTCATGAAATCCTGAGCGATTACAAATTGACGAGCGCCCCCTATCGGAAACCCCTTTGTGGTGGGAGTTGAATGGTTTACGTGCCCTCTCCCATTAACAGAGGGCTGCAGAACTGGACCACTGGAGAATGCTGACGACTGACAGCCTGAAGATTAATCATAAAACACATCGACTAATCCAAATATGACCAGTGACAAAACAGACTTTTTCAGTCATTTCATTTTTCCTCGTGTCTTCAGGACAGGGAATTTTAAAGAAGAACATCAAATGTAGTCTATAGCACGGCGTTGGGCCATCAAAAGCAACACACTATGCATTGTAGAAGGGGGAACCTCCTATTACCATTTCATCAAAAGATTTCCATTGATTTTAGTTCTTTCTGCTTCCAGCAGAGGGAGACATAATACATCAATTGCAGGACAATTTTTGTTTTATGCTGCTTTTTTCCCTCTGTTCATGGTATATGGGCTCCAAGGTCATTTTTGCAATAAGAGGATCATTTCATTTTCTGGTCTGATAAAGCTGTTCAGGAAGCAAGCTCTGTTTTGTTTCTTCAGGATCTCTTATTTTTTTTTCAAAATTTTAATGTAATTAGTTTTTATTTATGAAATAACAATGGAATGACAGCAAGGATGAAGGAAAACCTAAGATGGTGTGACTTCCAGTAAGTGCACATACACTTATTGTACACTGTGTCTGCTCTTACAAGAGACATTTACAACATATATAAAGGAGGCACTTTGACTGATACTTGATATGAAGTGAAGTAATTTAGTCTAAGTTGTATCTTATTGTTGAACATACATACATACATACATATATATACACACACACACACACACACACACACACATATATATATACACACACACATATATATAATAATAATAATAATTAATAATTATTATTATTACTATTATTAATGTTGTCATTGCTATCATTTTAAAACTTAATTTGTATAGCACCTTTCAAAACCATATGGAGCAGGGCCTTCAGTCACTCCCCAGCTCTGGAACTCTCTCTCACTGGACCTCCGTAACTTGAACTCTCTATCCCTCTTCAAATCCCTTCTCAAAACCCACCTGTTCAGGACTGCTTACTCCATTTCACAATAACCTGCTGCTTACATCCTCATACTTGTCATTGTCTGTTGTGTTTTGCTGGTTTTATTGCTTATTGTTGGTTTTATTGTTGCTGTTTAAACTTGAACAGTGTCCTTGGGTGTCATGAAACACGCTTTTAAATAAAAGATATTATTATGATTAAAACACAGGCTTATGCAAAAAACAAACAAAGAAACAAACAAAAAATACCCATTCATCGATTATCTGCTCTTGTTATCCCGTATGGAGGGTGCAGGAGCTTATCCCAGCTGACACTCCGCAAGAGACGGGGTGTACCCTGAGCAGGTCGTCAGCCAATCACAGCGCTGACAGACTGACACAGACAAAATTTAGCCCCCGTACTTTCAGCTATGGGAATATTAGAGTCACTAATTTATACCTAAGCATTTCCCTGACTATTTCTGGTCTTTGGGATGAAACCGATGTCCCTGGAGAAAACCTACTCATGCACAAGGAGAACATGCAAACTCCACACAGAAAGATCCTGCTGCACTGGGGGTTCAACCTTGCTGTGAGGCACCAGCACTACCTGCTGCACCACCGTGGTGCCCACAAAAAACCCAACCGCCATGATTTACACATCCATCACAAGATCCGTCATAAGAACATTTGTAAGAACACAGCAACATGAAAACCCAGCAAAGGAGATCAAGGTGACCAGGGATGTAAGATGATGCAGTGAATAAAATAAATTATTGCATCGAAAGATACAAAATCAAATTAAAACATGAAAAACTATGAAACGGTAATGTGATAAGAGGAGATGATAGAGATATGAGAAAATTAAAATAAAGGATGAAGGTAGTAAAATATAACAGCAACATGTTAAGCCATTGAAGGTAAAAACACAATGATGCAACAATAGTAGGAAATAAAAATAAAAAAGGAACTTTCATGAAAATACCATGAATGCAAAAACAAATACATTTAACCCTTAAACACAATTAATCAAAATACAGTTAAATGAAATAATTCGAAGAAAAGAAAGAAAGTGACAATAAACAAATAAGGGAACAAAGAGACATTAAAGAGATCAAAATAGTGCAAAGACCTCAAAATGAAGATGAGAAAATAAAAGGTCATCATAACATAAAATCAACTTTATAATGTGTGATTTTAGAAGTAAATTAAGATGACTCCAATGATCTATTTTCAGATTTATTCAGAGCTCTTTATTTTATCTCTTGCGGGAGGAAATGGGTGTGCAGTCAGTTAGAAAGCCACTAAAAACTGTAATTTTATTGAAAATAAATATCTGTTGATTCATATAAATTTAAAAAACAAAATCTTTGAGTTCATGTTTGATGAACATGTAAAACTTAAGTATAACTGCATCCTCTGTAAACATTACATTAGACTGTTTATGTAAGTATCACCATGGGAGATTTTGTCCTGATGAGAACTTGGTCAATGTGTTTACATGAGTGTCTTTGGCCTGTGAAAGGACTCCTCCCAGGAGCAGCACTGGGAATTAGATAAAAGTTGTGACTAACTATTTGTATCTCACAGCATGAGGACAAAAACCTCCACAAAGATCCTTCACTGAGTAGAGGAGAGCGACTGTGTGAGAGGAAATATGTTTTCTGTTTTTCGGAGTGGCACCTTGACTGGGAGTACAATGATGAATGCCATGCTGCGAGGTCAAAGGTCAAACATCTATAGCAAGCCAGCAAAGGAAAAGATTGGGCCAGTGGTAGGACTTCATAATTTTGTAAAAAGTATTTGTGCTTCTGTTAAAAATATGTGACAGAAATGTTCATATTGCTCTATTACGCCCTGATGTTGAGTTGGTTAAGTTGTATTGTGAGATGACCTTGAGTGTCCTGAAATGCACCCATAGATTAAATGCATTATTACATTATTCTTTTAATTAGACAATATTTTATCTGTTCTAAACTGGGTGATAAACAACTAATATTCAACATTTAAAAGGACGACTTTAAGACACTAACTTTATGAAATTAACATTGATGTTAAACATTGATGATTTTTTTTATATTTGTTGTACAAAGAAACATAGCCTATTTCTACATTTTGACAAAATTTTAAAAATAAATTCACATTGCTGCACAATGCACTCTGGGTAGCAATGTAAAATCATTGCTAGCTTCTTTTTGCCGCAACATACCCAATGCGGTGTCACCCTGAAAGCCTTTTAGCTGCAACCTGACAGCGATTTTAGTAAAAGGTGAGTACATCCTGAAAGATGGGGATGAAAAACAATCATATATCTAAATATATGAGTGGGTCCCTTTTAAATAAACACTGTCACATGAAGAAAACCATTTTTTGAAACATTATAATTTAATATACATTTTTGTGACGCTGAGTTAGTTTGGTGATGTACAGTCTTTGTTCTGCAACATGGTGGTTTGACTTACTAGCTGCTGTCATGTTTCCAACATATATCTTACTTTGTTACTTGTTTAGGAAAAAATCCTGTAAGTATAACCTGATGAAGTTAGTTGTCATGATTATCATTACATATCATTTTTTTCTTCGGTTAAGTATAAGGCAGTGGATAGGGTAGTACATCAGTGTAAATTTGGAGACTGATATAAAGAAAATGAGGGACAGGGTGAACTTCAACCCAGGCTGCCTGCTTGAAAGACTGTTGCCTTTTCATAACCAAAAAGGTCTCACCTGCGTTTTTTGTTAATCAACTCGTCACTCTATTGTAGAAAATGTAGGAAAAAGGCTGTTTTAGTACATGCAATTCATCAGTTTTTCTGGCACCCACCCACTGCAGAAGCAGCAGCAGCAGTTTCACACAGTAATAACAACATCATTTTTTTTATCTCGTCCATGCTGGTCACATTTGCTTACGAAGGTCACACAGAGACATCAGTATTAAGTTTTGACACTAATATAACTAGGTAAAAACTCCTAACAGGAACTTTAAACAGTATTTAGTCCCACAAATACAAGCAGGACAACAAGGTCAGTCCAGGACAGTCAGTATCTGAGATCCTTTGCTGGATTGTCCCTAATACGAGGAATTCAAGCGAAATGTGCTCACCAGCCAGCAGAGTGGGAGACATGTTTTATTCATTTTTCTTATCCATAAGTTAGCGTGAAGCTTGGGCCTCCGCAAAGAGATCCTATGATGGAACTGCAACATAGTGGCCAATGTTTATGCCTCTATGAATCTGCTGATCTGTCCTTTGGGAAATACACAGGCCCTTTCTCTTCTTCAAAGCCTGAAGAAATACCCGAGTGCATGAGGGGATTATCATGATAGGCCACCCAACCTGCAACCAGTTACAATGGCCGTTCTCTACAGGCATCACCTCATGATCCACCACAACTGCCTTGATAAGAAATTGAAATCTTTCATGTCTGTGGACTATTACCCCTTATCTCTTTTTTGTCTTATATGTGTATCGGTAGTGTTGTTTTTCAAATCTCCTCTCCCTGGATTTTAAGAGACAAACACATCCCTGATCAAAAACTTTTACCACAGATATTGTTAAAAAAAAAGACTTTTTGGGCAGCCTGCAGTCAAACATGTGTGACACCTTCCCTGCAGCAGTGATTTCAAGCATAAAAAAATGAAGAAACAACCTTGTACCTGATGATCTTGATTCCTTTTGTGGCTTACAGAGAAACATGTATTGATTTCAGTTAGTTTCATAACCAGCCTAAAACTTTTATAGCAGCTTTAAACGTCAATATCCACCTTCTCCTGACTTTCTTACAGCAATCTCTCTTCGCCCTGTGTGTGTTTGCGGTGACCCTCTTGGCCCCAGCTGGATGGATCATGCATCATATTCCAGAGTACCGACAGAGGTCACCTCCACAACCCTAACCCCTGACCCCTGACATCTGAAGAGCTTCATAAACTGTTATCATGTTGTAAGAATTAAAAGTTAAGGATTAAATAAAACATTTACTATGATTGGGCTGAGTAATGCTTTATTTCAAACCATTTCTACGTAGAATGAATTGGCATCAAACGTAAAGACAGGAACAACACGAGTCTTGTATTTGTGCTTTGACACATTTCTATTTGGATCATATGAGCACAGGGGTCACAGCGGGTGCTGACTGTAAGTATAAGTTGTTGCTCCCAAGCAAATGGCTACATACAACAGCATTTGGCACAAACAAACTGAAAAGGTCAGGCAGTCTGTGGAAGCTCCATACAGTGAAATCCCTTTATCTTTCGGTTGTGTTTTGGTTCCTGGAAAGTGCTGTCTAACTAAATTCTAAAAACTGATTAATTCATCTTGTTGCAAAATGTAGAAGTCTATCAATTCAGAGATTCTTCACTGGTCTATCTGAGGGACCAGCCACCTGCATGAAACCAGGACTCAAACTTCCAAAAAAGGTCCAGCTGCTGAAATTTATTACTGAAAATGCTGCAGTTTTGACCTTTGACTAAACAAAACAGAAAACAAAGAGACAGGTCAAATCAGCAGCCAAGTGAGGACATGCTTGAATACACTTTACTTCACAGTGTTCCCAAAGATAACATGGTTGTTTTCAAGAAATCTAACAAGATGAATAAGTCAGATTTTTCTAAAAACGTCCATGATAATTCACATATTATTCATGTTTGCCCTGACAACAAGCCCCTCGATACTTATGACCCACCAGCTGAGAGCAAATATACTGAAATAAGATCAACGCATTACAACATTTATAGTGAGCTGAATCTGAACTAAATTGTGATGCCCTTCCCAACAGATGGGTTCCATCAAAGAAGCTCCATTTTGTAAATGTAAGGACCGTTTTAGGTGCCCACTAGGAGCCCTACAGAGAAGCTAAAACGAGAACAATATTTACACTTAAACATGAAAGTCATTACAAAGTTCCAAGCTATCCTACCCAGAGCATGTTATTAATTGCCTGTTCACACTTACACTTTGCAGCCAGAACTTTGCCTGAAGTTTGCATGTTAGTTAATCACTTGAAAATCACTTGGTGGCCAGCAGAGCAATTTCACTGCAAAGTCTTGTTGAAAAATCTCTACTGTTCGCATTCGCACATACAGCTCTCCCTAAGCTTGGAAAATGTCAGAATTTTATTGAATGTATGAATGAGCTTTAGGTTTCTATTTCAGAAAAACATATCACCAACAGAAAGGACTTAAATCGCACTGCACAGATCAAAATCTGTTTCAAAATATTTTCCATTTTTTTATTGCAAAGAAATTAATATTCAGGCATGTTCTAAATTTAACACTCAGATTAACACTAAGATATCGGTCATATGTGGGTCTTCTTGCAATAAAGTGATTTAGAGTATTTTGCACATTTATGCTATCATCTTTTGCCATAATTTTAAAGAAAAAGTCCAACACATGCTATTTTTTCTGAGGATGTTTTATTAGATGTTTCCTATCCATTTAAGATTTCAGGTTTTTTTGTTCCATGCTGGAGTGGTTTCAACAAAAAACCTTTCTTTTTCTGGTGATGTTTCTTTGATTGAGACAGGAAATGTTATCAATGAAAGGCACTAGTGTGAGCACTTATTTCATTCATATATTGCTATAATTGATATCAAGCTAGTTTTACTGAGATAAGAAGGTATTAGGCTATTGATTTAGTTTAAGATACACAACACAAGCCTTTTTAGCACTGTCAAAGGTGCCCAAAATGCTGTCCCATTCTCTTAAGTCCTCTTTACCTGCTCGACACACAGAAAAAAAATGAAAACATGTATTTAGCATTTGTTAGTGGTTTTTTGCATTTCTACATAACTATCAAGTTTACAGAGAGTGACGTGAGGAATAGAAGGTCATGGGCATTCAGTGTTGGTTATCAGCCTAGCAGTTTAATGTGCAGAGATTTCTCCAGGTTCTCTGAATTTTAAGATGATATTGTGAACTGTTGATGATGAATTTTCTAAATTCCTCACAACAGTACATTGAGAAACACTCCTGACTGTTGCACTTTTTGTTCATGCTGGTCTCAAAGTGGTGGACCTCGCCCCATCCTTGTTTTTTAAGGACTGAGCCTTCAGGGATGCTTTTATCCCCGCTCAAAAAAGCACCCGTTTCCAATGAACCTGTTTACCTGTGCAATGTTCCAAACAGGTGTTTTTTGAACATTCCTCTGCTCTCCCAGTCTTTTGCTGCCTCTGTTTCAGCTTTTTTGAAATGTGTTGCAGGCATCGAATTCAAAATCTAATCCAATCCACTTTATTGATGAAGCACATTTAAAAAAACAACAACCAAGTTCAAGAAAGTTCGGAACAGTGACTGCCAAGAAGGAGTAGGAAAAAAATGAAGATACAATAAGGAACACCAAGAACTGAACCCAAATAATAGAGAAGTATAAAGACAGATGAAAACTTATTTTCAAATTGTAAAAAAAATAATAAAATTAAAATTAAAGCCAAACTAAAGAAGATAAACATTTAAAAACAGAGGCCACACGACTCTCATGCTGAATTAAAAGCCAACAATAGTAATAAGAAGAAGGTAGGATGGGGGACAAATTGAGTAAATATTTGCAAAAAAAGTTTATCAGTTTGAACCTTAAATATTTTGTCTGTTGGTGTATTCATTTAAGTATAGGTGGAAAATGGATTTGCAGATCGTATTGTTTTTTATGTTTTACACAACGTCCCAGCTTCATTTGAAGTGGGGTTTGTATGATTTTTGTCATAAATCTTTTTTATGCTATGATCTCACCCTTGTATGCCTCGATGATAATGATCATGATAATATGACGACCATCTGTTGCATGTTTAGTCTTCTATATGTAACTCTGTCTCACTATAAGCAGTAACATCACACTGAGGTGCTTCCTTCATCATCAGCCCCAGCAGCACTGATGGGCTTGTTGGATTTCTTGAATGACAATTTGTCAAAGCCGGATCAGTCCATTTGGAAAGGTATGCTGAGGCAGATGTTTACCAAAATTCCTCCTCGCCCTGGAGGAATAAAAAGCTTTAAATGAACAACAGCCTCACGAAACGTGTCTCTGTTTTTCAATCTCATCTAAAAGCTCAGTGAATACCACGACCGCAGCGCCGCTAGAATTAAAACCAACGGCGCATAAATCCATCGTGTGAAGTGGTACATTCAAGCCGCCGAGTCTGCGAGCAGCAAGGGGGGTATGTTCACTTTTTCACGACCGAGGGAAACACACAGCGCCGGAGAAGCTTAAAAAAAACACTAAAACAATTGGCAGTCTTGGTTTTATGTTTCCCCAAGTGTCAACGAGATGTCTACGAAGGCAGAGCAGTGTAAGTACAGCTGTGTGTGCTTCATGTCTTATCATGAGGGGGTCTTTTTTGGAAACTGGGATTTTCTTGTTTTAAGCATGAAAGCGAATGAGGGGAGCTGTCCTTGGTGATGAAACCGCGGTTGCCGTGGCAGGTTGCAACACGTCCTCTCACTGCAGAGGGTGGCTGGAGGGCTCAGTGCTCGCGGGAATCATCTGTTTATGTCTGTGCATCCCTCGGCGTGTTAAAAAAAGAGGGGGGAGACTAATTCATGGCTGAAACGTACAGTCGTCATTGGTTTTCATGTTAATTTTTTTGATTGACGTGGCTGGAAGAGGCGGAAGGCAAGGTGCGCTGCTGGTCTCAAGGTCGACCTGACTGATTATTTTTACTGAACAATATGGTGGCTTTAGAATGATCAATTATGTAGATTGATCACACTGACCAGAGGACTGGTCTGCCCATGCTCTGCTCTCTCCTACGGTTTGCTTTTGAACAGGTGGAAATCAGCCTCCATGTTGTTAAATAATGTCCTCACACTTTTAGGAAGCCTAATGCTCACCTGGGCTATAAAAAATATATTCGAACACTATATCTTGGGGACTTCCTTCATAATTGGCGTAAAGTTGCGTGCCTATGGTTGAGAGTTGTGCAACACTATCTCCAGGACTGGGCAATATAAACCAAAAATCACAAGTCAATGTTTGTATCTGCATGTCATGCATCATAAATATGTATATATATATATATATATATATATATATATATATATATATATATATATATATATATATATATATATACATATATATTCTGTAAGGACATAAAAACTGGTTGACAAAATACTAGAATTATGAACTTTGAAATCGTGTTAGATTAAATCTATTTATTACCATACCAATGCCACAGCAATATAAACAGAAATCATTGTGCCCATTGCAAGCAGCTTATTGAACTACAAGTGCTCTGAGAGCACAAACATCTGCCAAAGCATGTCCAACATTGTTAGCTGAGTTTTTATGGATAGTGTTGAAACTGCCCTTTTGTGCAATGGTCACAAATCATTGAATAAATACCTGGATCTGAATCTGGATTCAGATCATCAGATCTAAAGACTTCTCTCTAATAACATTCCTTTTGCCCTGACCAACATTCCCTGAAAATTTTGTCAATATCTGTTGAGAACTTCCTGAGTTATGTTCAAAAATGTGGAAACTGCCTTATCTCACAATGTTAAGAAATTCTTTAAAAAAAGTCTTAGATCTGCATCTTTATTCAAAAAACCAATTAAATCGAATCATTTCTTCTTCTGTCATTGCCAACATTTTGTGAAAAAAATTTGTATAAATATGTCACAGGCTTTCTGAGTTATTTGCAAAATGTGGAAAACTATCCTATCACTTAATGGTTACAAATCCTTGAACCATAACCAAAATCTAATCACTTCTCCCTTAAGCCATGACCAATATTTATTGAAATGTACATTTAAATCTGTCAAGAAGTTTTTGAGTGATCTTGCTCACAGACAAATAGACAAACAAACAAATGGACAGACACCAGCCAAACATTCCCTCCTTGATAGAGGTTATTATCAAAAACATAACTTGAAAACAAGGTTGCAAAAAAATGTACTGTTCTACTTGCGATGTGTTTCAAAATGACTAAATCTCTCTATTATTCAAGTGATCTGTGGTGTCAAACAAGTACAAAAAACTACAGATTATTTGTCATATTTTTTTTTAACCAAAAGCACTGTCTAACGTGTACAGGTAGTTTAGCAATATTAGGATTGTGGGTTTAACTGAAAATTTCAACAGTGGGCAGGACTTTGCCTGCAACTTCTGATGAACAAAACAAAAAATTAGCAATTGTTGGTTGTCATTTTGTAGTGGTGTCAAACAGGCATCAACATCATTTGTAGTTGTACTATAAACAAATTCCTCCATTCAGTAGATTGCAATAAATAAAACCATGAGTCCCCATTAAGCCTAACCATTTCCAGAGGATAATCTTGTGGTCAGTGAGCATATTACCTTTAGTAATTCTCACTGTAAACAGTCTTCTAACCAAGCATTAGTATTGGGCATATTTTTTTTTTTTTTAAATAAACATCATCATAAGCTTTAGCCCATTAGTAGAAACAATATTTAATTATGGTGGGACTACACAATTCAGACAGATTTTGACCTGATTAGGTTGTTGCTGCTGATTATCAAATGTTTGGCCCTGTCTGATGAACAACAACAAATGCTCCTTTAGTGTTACACAATGTTCCATCTAAGACGCCAACCCTGATTAAGGAGGATTGACATTTCAGCATATTTCTGCATCTTTCATCTCGTTTAAAGACAACATGTTGTGACCCTGACTATTACATAATGTTCTCCAAAACCCAACCTTTTCCCTCCTGAGGGGAACTTTCTGTTTGAATAAAATGACACTGATGTAGCTAAGACAAATTTTGCTAGGCTGAATAGTTTAATTGTGTTGACGTGTTTTCACATTTGTATCATGAGTTCTATTTGTAGGATAGCCAGAACATGTTGTCTTCTTCTTGATATGCAGGGACAGGCCAACAACTGTGTGTGTGTATCTTGACACTGACAAACACAATAATCTGCAAAATACATCCACAAGTCTGTCTTTTTTTCTGGAAAACCCTATTACACCATAAAATAAAGATAGCTAACCTGCACAACTGCATTAAGCTAGGCTAAGGTCTCATTTCACTTACATGTTTTCAACTTTGTACCTCAGGTTTACCTGAATAAAGTAACATTGTATACCTCTGGGAACATTTAACAATGATTATGAATTTGTTGTTTTAGACTGGGCAGCACAGTGATGTAGCAGGTGGTGACCAAAAACACACTCATTCGCTTAATTGGTGACTCTAAATTGCCCTTAGGTGTAAGTTTGAATGTGAATGGTTGTCTGTCTCTCTGTGTGGCCCCGTGATTGGCTGGTGACCAGTTCAGGGTGTGCCCCACCTCCTGCCCAATGTCAGCTGGGATAGGCTTCAGCCCCCGGCAACCATTATAGGGATAAGCTTGATGGACGTTTTAGACTTTTCTGAGCACAAGACTGCTAGCATCATGCACAGTGCTTATGTGATAGCCATGATATACATTTCTTGGCATGCCTTCATGACGTCCTGTGAACTTGCACCCAGTCATGAAGACAACAATCATTGGTCACAGTTGTTGAGCTGCCAGACCACTGGCCAAGACAGGACAAGAATTGTATAACCTTGTTGGAGATGTTATCTTAACAGACAAAAAATTGTGTCATCTGATCGGACATCAATATATTGCCCAGCCCTAACAATACCAATATTATTTGTGGCCACAAAACATGGAAAAATGCAGTTGTACTTGTCATCTACATCATAACATGATACCTGGTCTACTGTTTTTGAATTACTTATGATGTGAAGAACAGTCTAAAGATGGAGGTGGTAGCAAAAAGTGCTGTTAGCCAAAGCTAGCAAAAATGTCACCATTTTTTACGTGCGTCAGTTTATCTTCTTTATTTCCTTTTTTTTTATTCACAAAGGGGTAATTCATATTGGCTAATGTTCAAGTCCATGTCTGAGAATCTTTCCCAGGATATAAAATGTTAGCATCAACGTTTTCTTTGCTTCCTGTTTATTTAAGAATTGTTCTGGACAATATCACTGAAAAAAGGTCTAGCTTTTGTTATTTTATTACCACAATGACACTGTTTAATACTGTATGGAAAGCATTGCAGATTATAAATAAAAGGTAATTATTTTTGTGAAGAGAAGAGCATGTGAATTACCACACAGGCTTTGACCACACATCCCTGCAGCTGTTATTTTTATTTTGGGGTTTGTCATTTACAGGTCAGGGAAGAAGCTAAACACTCAGCCCAAAGTCACAGGGAAACGGGTCAACAATCACCCTCTCCAGCTCATTATACCTCTTATATCACACTACAAAAAGAACTAAAACATTGATACCTAAAGTAAAAACCCTGGGGCTAGTCTGTCATTGCTACCAGCATGTGGAGTCAGTATCATCTGTGAGTAAGTCCTCTCTCATGCTCACCCCTGACCACATTCTCCAGGGCTTGTCATGGGACTTGAACTGGCAACCTTTTGTGCGTGCGCTTATTTCTGTAAGCAATAGTTCAGCGCCTCCTCTGGGGCTTCCTGTGACCTCGCTGCTGAACTAGAAAGGTCACCTGGTGTGGGCCAAGAGAGCCATGGGAACACACGCTCTTTTGTTCGACTTGATAATTGGAGCCTCTGAGCTACAAGCTGTCCCCTTATTAGCAAAATTAGCTGCATGCATGTTCAATCAATTGCCTTTTTCTTTGTGATCAGATGAATACTTTTACGTAGTGTTGATTTGCCTGTTACTGTGCTCTTTATTTTGTCCAGTTGCCTCTAAGATACGATACTTGCAAGAGTATCACAACCGTGTGCAACACAATATTTACCCAGTGCCCTCTGGAACAGACATTGCAAACACACTGAAATACTTTTCCCAAACCCTGCTCAGGTAAGTACCCCGCTCTGGAGCCAACAGGTGAAGTAACAGACTGTAGATTGTTTCATATTTAGTGTCCTTCATGATCAGGTACATAGTTAAATCATGCACACTTTCTGCAGCATAACAAATGCCAGTTAGGATACCACAGAGGAATATATAGACGTTGCAGATTTCCCATGGAGGTGTGTTACTGTGTCGACGTGGCAGTGATAGACGGCTCAGTGTTGTTATTGATTCAGCAGTTGCATGCTAGATGAACGCTCCCATGGGCGGAGCATTTTGTCCTTCCCACAGGGCCCCGGCAGAGAGGGCAGCTCCTCTGGCTCTACAGTTGTTAGGGTCAGCCTGCTCCCGTGGGTGCTGTGAACGCCTGAGGAAGGAACAGCATGTTATTTCCTCCTCTGTCACAGGTCAAGTAGGCAGCCATTTTGGACACATTTTATTTCATGATGGGTCACTTCTTCCCAGTTTTCCCCTCTAGCTGCAGCTACAAAATGCTCTGTATTTGCACTGTATATACAGGAGGTTTAGTTCATGCTTCCCACATCACTTTGGCCTCACAAATTTCCCCTGCTGTCCTAACTTTTTGGCTAATTTACAAAATGGTCGGGATTACTGGAGGCAGAACTTGTATGTCCCACTTTTATCATTATTATCAGCTTAGGGCGCAATCTAGTTGAGATTGGCAGGCGGCCTCAATTCTACACTTTATGCCTCGGCCCATAAGGATTACTCCTCTGCTGAATGATGCTCGTAGAATATTCAGAATACTTTGTGCTTTTGCTGAAGGGCTGTCCAGCTCAAGCAGCTGCTGTGATGTTCTATACTTGGCCTCTGATACATTTTTGACACAGATGGAGATTGGTGGGGGGTTGCCACTGAATGAATGATTATAGATTTTATTGAAGGGGCAGTGTCAATTGAGAAAGAAATGAAACTCTGCCCTCTGTTGCCTGATTTCTACTTGCTGCATGGTGTCTTAGGCAAGCTAGGTGAAACAAATCATATCCAGTTGTCCATTTAGAGGGACTGGTTTTCTCCAGGACTCCAGGATAATCTGAGCCTTAAAACTGAAATTCAAGTCAAAAGGAAGTTGTGTCTTTCCATCAAGCAGTCTGCTCTGAAGTAGTGCAGTTTGGTACAGTTCTGAAAGCCCTAAATCTTGGTTATATTTGCATTGCTGATATTGTTAGTTACAAAACTAGCCACAGTGAAAGACTACTGCCTGACTGTGAGACCAATGAGCTCATAACTTACTGCCTTTTATTACATGATGCATCATTAGAATGGGAATTAAGAGCTGCTTAGAGTTAATTAGCTTTTTTAAACTACCTTGATGACTCTATTGCACTTGCCGTTGTGCTTAACAACTCTCTTATCAACTCCTTTCAAGCAGTTTTGTATGACTTCCAAAACACTGACATCATGTTCATGAGAGGCAGTCAGCATGAACAACAACAAAAGAATAAAGGGATAAATCATGCCGGACAGGAGACAAAGGTGGCTTAACCTTTGTCTTAATTTACACAGTATGACACTAACAGCACCATGTGCACTGTCTGAGGCTGTGTGATTCCAGCAGCAACATGCTGCAACAACAATTAACACAACATGGCATCAAAAAAGAAGGGCAATGTGTTTGGGATTGTTGACACAGAAACCTGCAAGGGTTGACTTTTACCCCACAAGAAATTGCAGAAATTGATAAGGGAATCAGTAAAAAATTGGATTGATTAGCAGAATTTATGTGTTTTTTTATTACTTAAACATTATTTAACCAGAAAAAAACTCATTGAGATTATTCTCAATGCCAATATTGGCATCAGCACATTTACAAAGTTCCAGACTTGAAACAATTACAAACATACATAACATATACATATCAGCCATAAGTTCAGAGTCACAAAGAAGAAAATCATGATTCCAGTCTGCTGAAGCAGAGAATCTGAAACTTATTTTGCCCATTTCAGATGAAGCTTGGGAACAGATAGCAAAAGGAATTTTGTGACTCAGTCACAGAACAGACTGTAGCCACCAGAACTTTTCACATGAATACAATTGCTCAAGTATGTGAGAAGCAGGCCCATTATAGCCTCATAAATAAGGATGCACGAATGGTTTAGTCTATGGATGGTCAATAAGCCCCGCCTCCAACCTGTACAATGATGAGATAGCACCTTAAAATTTGTTATGAACCTTAAAGCTCTATGACAAAGTTTAAGGTTCATAGCAAATTTGTTGCATTGGTTTCAACACAATCTTTTCAGTTCACATTCCTTTGTATATAAGCGTGAATGCTTCACCCAAGCTTACTCAAATGAGTGCAAGACTACACTACCTTTAGGCGACGTGTGTGTGTGTAGATTCTCTCACACTGTGACCAGCTTGTTTTCCAATGTGCCTTGGAAGGGGGCAGTCTTCAACTAGCTTCAACTCAGTCATTGTTTTTCTGGAGTAGAGGGTGTTACACAAACCATGTAGTGTAGTGATGTGTTTAAAGATTCTGTTTGGTTGATTCAGTCTCTTAGTGTCTCTAGTGTGCTTATGCCTCTGGCATCCTCCATGCATAGGTAGCCTCTCTTTCAAAAAGTGCTCTATTCCACTTCACACTTGCTCTTTCAGGTAAATAGGGCGCAACATAAACCCTTTAGCATAGTGATGTTTCAAAAAAACTTTAACGTTAGCTCTGTCTCTCATTGTCTCCAGTGTCTTGCATCTCTTAGCATCCTCCATACATGTGTAGCCTCACTTTCACACACTGGTCTTGGCCTCCTCTCTACAGGTGTGGCTAACAGAAGTTAGAGTCAAATCATCACACCCATTATGGGTGTCCAGCACCATCCCTTCTTGTAAAGCTTAGTGGCAGTGCTGATCAATACAAGGGTTAACCAGTTCAGTGCTGACAAACAGTTAATGGTTTACACAGTCCTAATTACCATGCTATATAAAACATTAAAAATACTTAATATATCCTGTTAACACACACATGCTGTAAATCCCCTGCTAGTATCCCCTCATGAAAGTTATAGCGCCAAAGCTAACAGCCAATCAGACTGCAACGTTAGCCAACGTAAGCTTTGTTAGCTTAGTTAGCTGACATTGCTAGCAGTGCTAGTGCTGCTAATTAATGTTCTCTGTGGGTTTCCTGTGAAAAAACAAACTAGTTGATGGATTATATGAATGTCAAATTTGCCCCAACACTGACCCATTTCATGTGGAGTATAGAGCTTCATATTCTGAGTAGTATTTTCTGTAATATTTAAGAAAAAAGAAAATTTGCCTATATCAGGCTCACTTTTGGCTGCTCTGCCCAGGGTGTGGCACAGGTAACATGACAGCTAAACTTGGCATGGACCAGTAGACCAATAAAACACAACAATACAAAGTCTTAGGTTCCCTCCTCTTAGATTAAAACAAAAGTATAGAAACTGATATATTACCTTCACCCTCATTGCTGGAGGTAGAGTCACTGCTGCTGTGTGGTCAGAAGCCAACAGGTAAATAACCCAGCTGTTGGGTAGACAGCGGTGTTGGAGGAGGCGGCTGGGCTGGGCTGCTCTGCAGTGTGTGATACATCATGCGGGCTTACCCAACAGTTGGTTTACCCAAAACCACCCTACTTCCTGAAAATAACCCAGAAAAATAACCCAATAGGCTTTACCCAGTAGTTGGGTTACTCAAATAACTCAACATTTTTTTAGAGAGTAAGAAGGACAGTGGATAAAGTCCAAAACTGTAGAAAGAGAGAGGAGGGGATGACATGTTTGAAAGGAGCCACAGGCTGCAGATGGGTTTAGGCCACCCACATCAAGGGCGACAGCCTCCGTACATGGATGTAAAGACACAACCAATTGGCTATCCCTCCCCACTCCCCAATCACTGACTGAATGAGTCATTGTGTGAATCATTGTGTGGAAATGGAAATATCTTTGCTCTGTACCAATTTGAAATGAGCTGCTTGGTGGAAACACAGCTTAGGAGAAAGTGGGAGTTGTTGGCTTTTTAAAAAAGGGAGCAGGCTTATTTTGTTTTCCTGGAAGGACAGCCTGAAAGAATGTGATTCATGCTCCGATATGAGGTCGAGGTCAGGTGTAAAGCAGGAAAATGAAGAGGGTTGAAATTGTTCTGTTGTTTTACTTACCTTTGCCTCCTTAAAGGCAGATTTGTCACATTCCTCCAAGTCAGTCTCTCTTTGCTTCAGTGAGCTGCATTGACAAACTCCATAACAAAGAGGAATGACTGTAAGGAGCAAAAATCATATGCAGCATTGTTTAGATGTCAAATAGCTAAATTTCTATCTTATATACATGAATCCAGGGAGTCTTAAAGTGTAATGGGTAACTGCTACACACATAGCTTATGATTAGACTGAGCAAGTGCAGGGATTAAAAGTCAATGTATGTCATGTGTCTGTATCAGTGCATTTCTACATGTGTTTTATGTGTTGTATGTGTTTGTAATTTTGTGTCGTTTGTGTGGATGTATATAATGCACATGTGTGTCCTTGTGTGTGTATATATGTTCAGTGTATGCGTGAGTGTGTCTGTTTTATGTCTATGTTCATTGTTCAAAATAATAATAATGATGTTTTCTATATGAGAAATGGGCAGTGAAAAAGTCATACTCTGAGATGCTCTGTTTTAATTATAAGAGTTTTACGAATGATTTACCCTGAGATCTCACAGAGTATAACTTTGAGGGGATGAGTAAGAAAATTTGCTGTTTCGAGTGTAAAATGTTAAACTACAGGCGAATCATCATTCACAATTTAATGTTATGTTCAATACTTGAAATGAAATCCCCTTTCTCACTCGCCAAAATGCTGTAACTCCTCATTTTGAGTGACCTTTCAAAATAAAAGCAGAAATTAAAAGACAATACATCAGCATTTATTTATAATCTGGGCTCTCATGATAAATCCCAAATCATTTGCCTGATAGAACAGCTTAGTAGATGTGCAGTAAAAGAGCAATGCTCTCTGGCCCCCCCTTCCCCCTTCCTCGCTCCGCACTCAACCCCCAACTAATTTCTCCTTTTGTTTTTTTTCCTCTTTTAAAATTGAATATGTCCACCACCTTCCCCAGGGGACAGCAAACACAATTGTCCATCCTGCATTAGCTCACAAACATAATGCTACCAGTCATCTTCCCCCTGATACTACCTATTCCTTTGTCATTATAGTTTCTCCTCTTACCGTAGATTAGTCGTTACATTTATTTTAGAAACCTGAATCCATATGCCTGTTGGATCTCATTTTTTTCTCCTTGATGATACTCATGCAGTATCATAACGTATGCATACGGACATTATTTCTCTGGTGCAATAAACATGTGCTGTGACCTCAGAGCACTTGATCTTACCTCACACACATGTTTATTACTGGCTGAAGCATGTTTCAAAAGTGTCACCTCTGTATTTTCCCTGAACCAATTTGGTGTCACTCCCATCCTTGACAGCCCCACTAAAGACAAGGAAATTTCTTTTTTCTTCTTTTTGCAAATTCCACGGCTCATTGGCCTTCTTTTTGCATGGTAGCCTCTGACCTTGCTGATTGGAAGACGGCAGCCAATGAAGGGACAGTCTTTTGCGCTGTTGCCTTTTTGGAGAAGTATGGGGTTGCCACTGAAAACATGCCATTTTTTATATTTTTGCTCCTTGTCACCAGATACGCATGAGATGCAGTGATCATTGCAGTTTGTGCTCATGTTTTTTTTCGTTTCCAAGTGCAAAGACAGACCAAATGAGAGAAATTGAACCAAAGTCACTCAACAGACAAAGCAGGGAAAAATTGCCCATGCCTTCAGTTGATACAGTCAAATAGTGAGACACTGCATCCTATGTGGGGTTTATCTGGGTTTGTTTTTTTCTATTTACGCTGTCTCTGTAGTGCCATTTCAATGTAATGTGCTGTTTTTTTGTGTCTTTGTTGTCTCTTTTTTTCCCTTGTTCCCTTCCCCTACCCTTCCCTCCCCTTCCCCTCCCGCCCCCGGAGCAGCATTCTGTCCCGCACAGGCAGGAAGGAGAACCAGGAAGCTTCCAATTTGGCCGTGCCCATGACCATGTGTCTTTTTCCTGTGCCATTCCCACTCACCCCATCTCTAAGACCACAAGTCAGTTCCATCAACCCTACAGTTACTCGCTCCCTCCTTTACAGCGTTCTGCGCGATGCCCCGTCAGACCGCGGGGGGCAGGGGCAGCAGAGTCGGGACGCTCAGCTCTCAGAGTACCCCTCTCTGGACTATCAGGGCCTCTATGTGACCCTCGTGACCCTGCTTGACCTGGTGCCCCTGCTGCAGCACGGTCAGCATGGTGAGTCAAGGCCCAGTGCACCACTGTTTGTCATCATCATCTCCGAGCCGTCTGGCCTGCATGAAGCCACTGCTGCTTTTTTGGCCTCGTTTTTGTAACGGGAAGAGAGAAGTCCTGCTGAGGAGTCTTGAGGGATGCATGGGGTGATGGGGAGCACGCTGGATCCTGTCAACTTAATCGTTCATAAGCCATTGGATACACCAGACATAGGCCTTCTCTTCTGTGTATCATATCTGACTGCATGTCTGTTATGTATAGTGGGAGAAATGTTACACTTTTGCTGTCAAGTTCAATATAAAGACACACAGACTGATGTATTTTTAGGTACTTTTTTGAACACATCTAAGAGTGACGTACTTTGAAGGCTGCATCACAGTCAGTGCTTTTTCATGAATATTTACAACTGTTAAAAAAAGCACAAAAGCATGAAAACCATCACCCTACTTTCTTAATTTACTTTTCCTGGGGACTATTGCATTTCAGTGGCTTATAAAAAAAGCTCACTACCCTCAGCGAAAACTCATTTTCCAATTTATTTCACTGTTAAATGACTGAAATTTCATGTAACTTTGTGGCTGCATACAGTATGTGAATACTGTATGTGCTGTTAATTGAATGGATGTCTGTGTATCTCTCTCTTTGTCTTTTTTGCCTTCTTCCTTTCTTATCAGATCTGGGACAGTCCATATTTTACACAACAACATGCCTACTGCCCTTTCTCAGTGATGATATTCTCAGCACTTTGCCCTATACAATGATCTCCACTTTAGCCACATTCCCCCCCTTCCTCCACAAAGACGTCATTGAATACCTGAGCACGTCTTTCCTCCCCATGGCTATATGTAAGTATGACCTATCAACAAAGTCAATAAGGTGTGACCATATGGTGGGGAAGTCAAAAGTATTTAACAAATATGACACTATAGGCTGTTATATTCAAAAAATTAAGCTTTTCATCCTGTAAAACTGTAGTGGACCATTTAAGACCCTTTAATTTCTATTTTGTGTCTTTTATCTGTCTGTAGTGGGCTCAACTCGGAGGGAGGGGGGAGTCCCCGCCTATGTCAATCTATCTGCCTCGTCAATGCTAATGATAGCAATGCAGTACACCTCAAATCCAGGTACATCATCATATTGGCTTCTTCTAATGCATGCATAAAGATGATGTTTTCTTGTGTATTTACCTCCTCTCCTCTCTCTACTTCCAAATAGTGTATCACTGTCAGCTGTTAGAGTGTCTAATGAAGCACAAACAGGAAGTGTGGAAGGTAATACTCTTTTATTACATACAGTAAAGCAGATTTATGGCTGTTTGTTTGAGAGATTTATCCCAAATACAGGACCTGTCATGATGTCTCATCATGGCTGGTATAGGTTTTATTAGCCCGTGGTTGGTTATTACAATTCAATATCATATTCAGCTGTCATGTAAGTTGTCTAAAAAAAATAAGCTTGCACAAGGGGTTGTCTGGAACTTATCAGTCAACAATAAAGTAATTGTCTTTGAAAATTGACACCTTCATCAAGGAAAAACAAATGTCATGGTTCTTTAAGAAGCAGTAATCATTAGTTAATAAACCACTTACAGTTCCCTACATGATTCTTTTAACACATATGTACCAAATGTTTAAACTCAATAAGGTTCACAAGGTATATGACTTAACCCGTTTCTTGTAAGTGCTTATATTAGAGCGAAAAGAGTGGTGCAGAAATGGGTACAAAAACATGAAAGTGAGTTAGCCCTTACCCCTGGTTCCCGACCCTCTAGAGTAAATGGGATTTGAAATACCAGTTTCAGATAAGTGCCTGAAATAAGGTTCACGGTGAACACAAGCACATGAGATTTCAATGTTTAGTGGGAGATAATAAAATACATCTGATATGCCTGCTGTTGAAACTCAAACCATTGTTGTGTGTTTAAAACAATGGCTGCAAACTAGCTGCTCACAAGGACTACACATTTTTAAAATAATCAGTAACTCATACACAGTTGCCACAGCCATGAGGACCGACTTGAACAGGTCATTTGATTATGAGAAAACTCAAACAAGAAGTCACAATAAAATGTTATACACTGGAAATTTTGTAGATGCTTCTAAGTTAAACTGCCATGTTGTAGTTCCATAGTAGGTTACTGATAGCATTTCATTCTCACAGGTTATGTTGAAACTTGAAAAATTGTGAAAAGTAGGTTGGTTTGGTAAGATTATTACAAAGGGCAGAATATCCAAGCTTAATAACTTTTGTTCAATACAGAGTTTATTTTCAGCAAATGTGTAAGATAGATGTGTAGAGACATTCAAATAGTCTTATTCATTTAATAAGTATCTTGTTATTTTTAATGCTGTCTATACATGTTTTCTAATAAGCTCCCCAAGTGTCCAGCAATCAATAACAAATGCATAAATTATTTCATAATTAACCTTTATTCATAAGGTCTTATAAATGGTAATGGGTATCTTATTAATATTTATGATAGGTTTACTAGACAGTTTTCAGTTGGCACCTTTAAGTCATAAGTTTTCTTTTTCTGGAAACATATATACTAGTGCTTTTGTCCTTTTTGGCATAATTGTCTGACAAAATGTTTTGATATTATTTTTTTAAGATGGAAGATTGACAACACAATAAGCTTTGCTTTGCATTTATAAAGTAGACTAAAGCTCTCTAAATATCATCATATTGTACTTGTTCAGCCCCAATTCAATTTGTTTATGTAGCCTGTAACAAGTCCAGACTCTCTGTGTTTAAAAAATGAAGGGCAAACATTGTGATATGTTCAACAGTCTTAACGTCCGTTTCTAATTTATACCTCTATATATGTGGCACCTTTAAAACAGATGTTTACGAAGCACTTTAACAGACAAAACATAGGCAGGACTTAGGAAAAAATAAAGTAAACATCAACCTTTATGTCAAAAAGACACCAAAAGAGTCAAACTAGAGGGCAGGAGCAAAGTACAGACACAGAGGGTCAAGTAAAATAAAGGATCAAGAGGAATGAAAACTCAAATAATTGCTGCCTATATCTGCTCTATGGTTTTCTCTGTTCTCTATTTTCAAAATATTTTTTGCCCAAGGAAAACCATAAATAAACCAAAATCTCAAGGCACACCATTCATATCATTGCAAAAAAGCATCTCTAGCATGTTATAATATCTATGCACTCCATACACATTTTTTTGTTTCCAATAATTAAATATGAAAAACAGCTTTAAAGTTTATGAAATATTTATTAACATCATTTTTCAAGAATAAATTTAAAGCTTGTTAAATGTCAGTAAAATTCAGTAACATACCTTTCAATGTGACAGGTCATAAACTTTAAAATCAGGTAAACTGATAAATGGGAAAGGGGCCAAAAAAAAAAAAAAAAAAAAAATCAATATTCAATTCTGTCTAGTGTAACAGACAGAGTCCCAGAGGTTTTTGATATTTGCAATATTACAGAAATTGCAGCTGTATAGGCTATGGAAATTAATGTACCTTGTGCATTGTTTGACTAAACTAAAAACTCTTTTATAAGTTGTTGTGTAGCTGAATGATAACTCATAATTGTACAAATTCTTAAGGCACCCATCTCAAAGCACACTATCTGGTAAACACTAATCCAAAAATGATGGTCAGTTAATGCTAGGTTATTACTTAGCTCTATTACAGTGGTATTTATTTCTTCATCAAGTGATGTGTGTTTCAGCTGTTATCCAAAATATTTCAATTAGCCTTTTTTCACTCCAAATTTTGACTTGAGTGAAACCTTTCTGGTGCTTGTTTTCTGTTTCTATTAAATATTAAATGCATCTGTTGACATGTACACTGTGTGCAGGACCTTCTTTACGTCATATCCTACGGCCCATCCCAAGTAAAACCTCCAGCTGTGCAAATGCTGTTTCATTACTGGCCCAACTTGAAGCCACCAGGAGCGATCAGTGAATACAGGGGGCTGCAGTACACAGGTCAGGCTCTTTCAATGTGACATTTGCTCCTTGATCTTTCATTAAATCGACTGAGGGTCTAACTTGTCTGTGTTTTCTTTTTCCTGCTCCATGACTGTCACTCTTCTTTCCTTTCCTGCACCAGCCTGGAACCCCATCCACTGTCAACATATCGAGTGCCATAATGCTATCAACAAACCTGCTGTCAAGGTGATTTCAGTTTTTAAAATGTACTTGATAATACCCGAACATCTTTAAGTTAGGCATAAAACAGACATGGCTTGTCTTTGAGTCCTTAATGTTATACAAGAATAGATCAGTATATTCTGTATTTTAAAGCTGTTCCCTTGAGACCCTCTTCCTGGATGCATGGGGCATGTGTGAGGTTGCCTTACAGAGTTCAATTGTGTGTTGCTTTTGTTAGCCACTTGGTAAGTAAATCAGTGCATGTCCAGGCAGCTGTGGGAGCTTGGTAATGATATCAGCTTCTATGCTTCTTTGCACCAGTCTCTGCTGCTGCTGCCATGCTTTATCAGCTCTGCCTGCCTTTACTCAACTGTGCTCAAAACTGACAAACAGAGAGAAGAAACAGGGGCACGGACAGGGCCCGTATTTCAATTACCAGGAGCTGGGAGGGGGTGCAGGGGGAGGGGGGAACTTAATTGGAAGCGCTGACCCTTTGCAGCCCCAGGAGGAGAAGGTTGCATCAAGTGAGCACTGTAAATTACAGTGCACCGCCTGAACACTGAGGATATGAGCGTAAAGGTTTAACGCCAGGCCAAGCACAGGTTGTACAAGAACGAAGAGCAGCATATGCAGGCAGTCAACCACATAGACGCTTAGCACGACAGGTATAAATGTCACATGATTTTGTGGGCAATATCATGATATATTACCTTTAGAGAGTAGCGTGAGAGAGGGGAAATATAGCTGTGGTAACTGGAGTGTGTGACAGTCCTTGGCACTGATGTTAATTTATAAGGGGCAGCAGTGTTAAGATTATTTCATCTTTTGCCAAATGGGAGGTTGTCTGGGTTGGCTATTAAAATCAAAAAACAAAACAAAACTGTATTTCCCACTAAATTCCCTTTAAGTTTTTATTTCAACAACCACCCCACCAATCAAAAGTTAAAATTAATGCCTGTTAAAAGTGGCAAAATTTAATAAAATGAAATGATAACATGATCTACAGGGCACCAGTTTTCTCTGACCGGAGACTCAGTTTGGAAAGTTAATGTCCTTTTAACATGCTAATTAGCTTAAATGCAATTTTAATTGGTTCTACAAATATATTGTTGAAACCCATGATCTCTTGAGGACCCATATTTCCGGAGAAAGCAGCTAAGCATGATTAATTAAGTGTCCAATAGCTGAAGGACATTCTTCTAATTTCAGGGTAAATTATTTCATTATTTTAAAGCTAGTGTTAGCAATCAACCTTTAGCTAGCATAAATGAAAATTAGCTAAGAGGTAAAATGTCAATTTTAAACTGTTGTAGCATACAACCGTTGAGTTAGCTTTTTGCAAATGTTCACAAGAGAAAGGTTGAACACTCTTGAAAATAGATCTTGTAACATAGTCCTGTCATATCTTATGATGCATGTAAAAGAATAACAATTTTCAGTCATTAGTGATTTTTACTAACTAGTAGCATAGCCTTGATGCTAACATTTGCTGGTTATGGAAGCTAAGACAATATTAAACATATTATTTGAAGTAGAATATGGTTTGCCTTCACTACAAAATGTTCAGTTAGATTCGCATAGTTTTTTGACATGAATGTGGGTCATTATAAATCATTAATTAAAAATAACAAGAACAATAATATTAATAATAATAATACTAATAATAATGGCAACAATCAAAATAAAAATATTAAAAATAGAAGAGAAACTGTGCTTTATAATGGGAAAGAATTGTAACATGATATTAAAGGTTGAAAGACAGAGAAGATAACAAGGTTCATGTTTACCTACATATAAAAAGAAAAAAATCAATATATATATATTAAAGGAATTTTTTAAGGAACATTTAAAGAAATGTATGTGCCGTGGTTGTGTGTTCTCTCACTTGTCCATCCTGAAAATGTTTTCAATAGCAACAATGTTTTTGCAGCCCTTTTTTGTCATTTGTGCTGTAAATGTTTATGTTTTAAATCCACATCTTCTAACCATCTATGTCTTACTTACAGATGTGCATAGATCCCACTCTCTCTGTAGCCCTGGGAGACAAGCCCCCTCCTCTTTATATATGTGAGGAGTGCAGCCAGAGGATAGCAGGGTACGTCCCTCTTTCACATCTCTTTCCTTCCTCATGGATACTTCCCCTCCTTAACTAAGATCCTTCTCCAAACATACATCACCTCCTGCCTGCCTCATTACTCCCCACCTTCACCCAGGGGAAATATATCACCATGGTTACACAATTCCCTTGCCCTGATAATGAGATGGTCATCACAAAACCTCCCTGCCACTTGTTTCTCTTTCCTCCAGCCTGTACATGTTGTAATTGCACATCTCTCTGTTTTGTACTGTCTTTGATACTAAGGGAGGATATATTGTGTTCAGCTTTGTAGGGGAGTTGAGGCTGCTTTGTGTGCTGTGGGTGTGTTTGCATTTCAGCTCTGAGGTGCAGCCTGACTGTAAATCAAGATCTGTGTGCTTTTTTTCTTTAACCTCCGCAGAGATCACGCTGAATGGCTGGTTGATGTACTCCTGCCCCAAGGTGAGTGTTGACAAACAGAAAGCTGTTTGAGTTTTACTTGGTCTGTCTGGCCCTTTACAGACAAAGACACACATAATACAGTAAGCGAATAGCAAGGAAAGGCAACTTAATTTACAGAACACCACACAAAAGTTTTAGTGCTTCACATAATAAATCAGAAAAATGATGACATGTACGATATTATGGAATAGTATCAATATTAGAAGATAATTGCTTAAAAAGTTGATCATTGGAATGGACAGACATTGAAATTTATGATGATATTTACATCCAACATTTTGATCCAACATATTGGCAATATATGTCCCATATATTGGCTGTATATACTAGCACAAATGTGCCATAACCAATCACCACACTGTCACTAAATGTCCACGTAATTTAGAAAAAAAACTATGGCATAAAAAAGGTGCTTTATCTCCTGTGCTTGGTGGAGTTGGGTGGATGAGGAGAGCTTGTTATTGCAGGGAGCCAGTTCCGTCATCTGGTGACAATGCTCATACAGCTAGGGAGTCTTTGGGGAGTCTTTGGTGTTACAGAAAACATTTAGCATTGTACATGCTTGTCATTCATATGTCATACATTTTGGCAAGATTGTGTAGTATGAGTATTTGATTTGTCCCAAAGAGTAATAATGCATAAAAAAATCAATGTTACTGCTAATCACTGACACATTCCAAGAAATAATGATCCAAAAAAGGTGTTTTGCATGTAGTATACTGAAAATATTATTTTCTTTTTATTCATGTAAAAATGTGGTGGCATCATGACAAAAAGCTGTCTTTTGACAAAATGACAAAAAGGTTAAAATCTTTAAAGATTCATTAATATTTGATATATGATTTTGACTGACGTTAGTTTAAAAAGTCACATCTAAAAGTTGGAAATAACATAAATTTATAATATTTTTTATAGCTACATTATTAAAAGCACTTTTTTCGGTGGATTTGCAGTATGAGTATTACTAATATTAGAAAGGGCCATAAGGGTTAAAGGGGGTGCAAAATGGCATAACAAAATGAATGACAAAACACATATGAGGTTAAAGGGTCCTGCTGCCGCTCCATATGAACATTAAAAACAGAGTGAGTGTAGACTTTGAATAAGGAGTGAGCGAATTAATGAAATGAAACTAATCAAGAAAAGTGCAGCCAACTACAAATCAGAGAGTGTGAGGAGAGATGGGAAACAAGTGCACCAAGGGATATGTAGAAAGTGGAGGTGGAGAATAAACATGTGATCTATTCTACAACAACGTGTTTGTAAAGTACTCCAATACTGTATGAGCAGATTAGAAATGTCTGTGTTGTTTGCATATTGAACATTTTTGATTGTCTTTGCAGCAGAGATATCTGCCATTTGTCAAAAGAAGGTAAGATATTTGAACATGAACATCTATGCCACTGTCCTCATTCATAATGCTCATCTCTATTGTTGTTGCTTTCATAACAGCATGCTGTCACATAGCACATTATCCCATGTGTCTTCACAATTAGGGCAAAGAAACATTTGCAGTCATTTGTAAATAATGAGAAGCATCACCACAAATCCTGAAAATTACTTCCGACCTCAATTTGAACACATAAAAGCAGAAAAGATAAATGAATAAATGAAGATTGGAAAATTATCTTTACTGTCCTTCTTTCTCTCTTTCTTTAAACTTGTGATGTATTGTAACATTATAAGAATAATGAATTATGATAACTTAAGTTTATTTATATACCTCCAAGCATGTTAACAAATTGCCTTAACCAGGAGTGCAGCCCGGAACTGTGGGCCCCCTAAAATATCTCACATTATCCCCCAACCACCACAACCTAGACTCACTCTGCACGGTTGTTTTGACCACACCATCATTTCACAGAAAAACAACAGACCTCTAACAGACCTAAAACACACTGTATAACAGTTATCTCTTAAAGTTAAAAGCTTTCTTGATATTCTAGTAGTTTAAATATAACTTTTTATTACTTATTCTGCTTTAAGACAAAGTAGCTTAAAGAAATTCTTAGATAAATGGTAAATTAAACTATGCACCTTTCTGGCACTGAGGCAATTTTAAGCATGTAATGGATTATTATAGTTTTTTTGTGATATACTCAAGCCACGTTGATTTATCGTATTCAGCCACATATTTAAAAATCCCACAGACTATATATTTATAATGTGAATCACCTATATATTATTCAGACTTTCACATTAAGGATGGAATATGTTCAATGGAGGCTCATTTCCTCTGAGATAATGTTTCTTGACTGGTGGGTCAGGACAAAATCTTGAGTTGCAGTGCTGGTTTTAACAGATTGCTCTTATTTGACCAGAAACAAATGGCAGACAAAAATCAATGAAGCCTTTAGTGGACACACAACCATCTGATGCTGTCTGGCAGAAACCTTTTATCTCCAAAACTGCAGCTTTTCAGGGAATGGAAATTGTATTCCACTACTGAATGAATAAACATATATTTTGTTTGTCCTGATTACAAGTGACTTTCTTGTACTTTTTATTGGTAAAAAATGTATACAAATCCACTCAATAACATGGAAGGCATTGTTCTATGAAAAAAAATGAAAATAATAGAAAAATGGAGATAAAATGCTTTGGCCTGACAATGACAATATATTTTTCTTTCCTCTATTTTGCCAGGATAATTAATAATATTTGGCTGTTTTCTTAAGATCTTGTTTCATTTATCTAGTTGTCTTGGGATAATAAAGCTGGTTTATCCGGGGCATGTATTCATGTCTTGAAGTATCTGGAATACAACCAGAAATGTACATGTTATTAAGCAGTGTGTGCATGCAAAGGTCTCCTGCAACTATGTATTTTTTGTTTTTATTTTTTGCTCTTTTTAAGTTTCAAACTAGAGATTTCACATTAAACACATTTAAAAATATATATTTTGGGGCAGAATTTAGGTCCAATTTTGTCACTGAGAAGAAAGTGGTAGGCCCAGAGATTAGACCAGTGAAGAACCACTGCCCAAAGAAATAATTTAAAGGGCACTTTTTTTTCAGTCAGATAGTTACTGTATCAGAGTTTAAAGACAACATACTCATTTCAACAAGTTTACACCATCCTCCAATGTTCCCAGAAAATATTTTAGACATTTTCTGACTAAAAGATATTTTTAGATAAATAGATATCTCAGATATTTGATCTTGTCATACCCATAACACTTATGTTTCATCCTTGCTTAAAGCAGGCTTTTTTTAGGTGTAAATTCTCATTAGTGTTGTTTGACCAAGCTCCTCTTAAGAAATAGGCATGGCTTCTACTTTCCAGCACTGTGCTCTGGTGTTTACTGTGGCAATACTGACATGCTTAGACATGTTACTTCCACTGAAGGCGCCTGTAGGCCAAATAATCACCTGAGAGATGCCATATTTCCAACTGAAATAAAGAGGAGAATGAGTATTTTTTCCTATGTTGCCAAAAAATGCATTTTGCAGAATATTTGACAATTAACAATGAAGTGGCTATGTGGATACAGGAGGATAGAGATGTCAGTATTTCCAAATAACTGAGAGAATACAGTCATGGCTCATGGTAATAGAGAAGTAGATTAATGTGAAAAATACAATAAGTATTTTAATATTTTCAGAGCCTCTATGAGTTATTGGCCCTTAGAGCTGTTCTAAGTTTTCTCTCATATGCCAAATCCTTGAATTTTTCAAACAATGGAAAGGTAGACACTCATCAGTCAGGCACCTACCAGTGTGACATTGTACCATAATGTCTGCAGTTTGAGCCAATTGACTGGGAGTGGCAAGCCCAGTGCAGAGGAAAGTCTGTGTATGAATTCAGAGTTGTTGAAAACATGGTGTTGAGCAGCACTGACCTGACCAATCAGCACAGAGGAGACCGGTCAACCAATAAGGGCAGTCTGGGGTCCTTAAAGGGCAGGAGGTCTAACAGAGCATCTCAGACAGAGGGAGAATACTGTTGGATCAGGGATACTCAGTATATTAAAACTAGAAGGTCTTTTTTAACATTAGTGATTGTAAACATACTCACGCAGTCATTATAAATGCATTTTTGAACCTCAGTTAAGACAAGTCATGGGCTCTTTAAAGAACCTGAAATCATCTCCTCACAGAGACCTCTGACAGAAATGGCTCAGTAAAGGTTAAACAAACTCAAATGCTGCTGCTGAGGCATCATGTTTGTTTGCTGTTATTTAACCTACAAATGAGGGCACGTGCTTCTTGAGTGTGAGATTATTTCAGGTATTCCAATCAGGTTGAACAGCTGCCTGGTAGATCCTATTTTGTCCAGTGACTTATAATCCAAAGCCTCTCCTTTTGATCAAGTGATTTCAAAAAGCCATTTTATCATCTACCTGAGTTCACAGCAGCTCTGTAATTTCTTTACTTCCGAGAAAAGCTTTTTATAAATACACTGATGATACCAAAATAGACCACAGATGTATTTTTATGCTGCTGAAAGCTGGATGTCCTGGTGAATGCGAGAACTCACCATCAGAGGACAGATATGTTAATTTGATAGGGAGCTCTGCATCCCTCTAATGGCACAAGATTAGAGGCTGATCAGATTAGGATGCTCCTCTCGTGTCACGCTTTTTATTTTTAGAAACCTGAGACACTGGGGGGGCTCATGGAGACCTTTTCAATCACTGCACATCTCCAAACAACTGAATTCATTTCCAGGACAGCCAGTTGTTTTAAAAGCCTTAAAACTGCTTATTTTTAGAGGCTTGTCACAAAGCATTTCTAGCTGATTCTCTGTGATTTGGCATTTTTTTTATTTTTCCTCCCTGCATCCCAGAATAGAAACAAACCAACCTTTCCTCCTCCTCCTCTCCTTCTTTCTCCTCCTCTTTTTCTTTCTGTTTCTCTTCTTTTGCAGAACTGTAGCTCCCACGTCAGGAGAGCCGTGGTCACCTGCTTCTCTGCTGGCTGCTGCGGGCGCCATGGTAACCGGCCTGTCCGCTACTGCAAGCGTTGCCATGTCAACCACCACAGCAGCGAGGTGGGGGCTGCGGCGGAGACCCATCTGTACCAGACCTCGCCCCCTCCTATCAACACCCGGGAGTGCGGAGCAGAGGAGCTGGTGTGCACGGTGGAGGCTGTGATAAGGTGATTACACTGATGTATCACAGACTCAGTAACAGTGCATATATGTAATTATGGCTTTCTTGATGATGATTCTGCACCCTATGAGATTGATAACATCATCTTTTTGTATTTTTATGTGTTTTTTTTCTCTTATTCTTTATCAATACATCTCCCTTGTGTCCTTTCCGCCTCTGCAAATTCTCTTTTCGCTCTCATCCTCTCCCCATCCATCCAGCCTCCTCAAAGAGGCAGAAATACATGCAGAGCAGCGTGAGTTTGAGCTGAACAGGCGCCGTCAGATGGGCCTCTCTGCCTCCCACCACTCCCTAGACAACATCGAGTTTGACAATAAAGAGGACGACCAGCACGACCAGCGACTCCTCAGCCAGTTTGGCATCTGGTTTCTGGTGTGTAATCAGAAGCCTTTGCCGTGAGGCTGATGCAATATTTACACTACATGGCCTCTTATCACTTAGCTCATGGTTACCCTGCTGATAAGTTCCCTCCTCCTGCAGGTGAGTCTGTGCACGCCCAACGAGAACACGCCTACAGAGAGTCTGGCTCGACTGGTCAGCATGGTGTTCCAGTGGTTTCACTCCACTGCCTACATGATGGACGACGAGGTGGGAAGTCTGGTGGAGAAGCTGAAGCCTCAGTTTGTCACTAAGTGGCTGAAGACAGTATGTGAAGTGCGATTTGACGTCATGGTCATGTGTCTGCTGCCAAAGCCTGCTGAGTTTGCACGGGTGAGGCAAAAACACAGAGCTTGTAAAGATGCTGTCTTTGAAGAGTTTGTTAAAATAAAAGAGCAAGGAAGCATTTTCCTCTGGAAAAGACATCTAAATGACTTTTTCAACAACAGGCTCCAGGGACTTTTAGTACCATTCAATGCCTGTTTCTGTGGCTCATTATTGACCTAAAGTCTGATGAAGATTTTCAAATTCAGCCAATGACTAGTGGACGTTCCCACCAGATCCCTTTTAAATGACTTTAGTTTCCAACACAAGCACCGGGGCGAGAGCTTTCTGTTTTAATACACGTACACTATAGAATTCACTGCCCTGGATAAGGTGCTCTTGGGCTTGTTAAAGTAAACTGAAGATTCATCTTTCTAATCTGTCCTTTAATTTGAAATCATTTCATAACTGTTGTAGCTTTTTATCATTACACCCACCAAGGAGGTTATGATTTTGCCAGTGTGTGTCTGTTTGTCTGTCTGTGAGCAAGATAACTCAAAAAATTCTCAGTGAATTTTCATGAAATTCTTAGGAAATATTAGTCATGTCACACGAAAGAAGTAGATTTTGGTGGTGATTCGAATCCAGGATTTTTTAAAAAAGTATTTAACATTGCGAAATAGGGCAATTTCTACATTTTCCCTACTCGGCTGACAATATCAGAAAAATGCCTTGGCAGAGCTCAAGTTTTTATTTGGATGTGTTCAGTTGGATAAAGATCTAACCAATTGTAGTGAGTGGTTCCTGCATTTCTAATTTCTGTTTCTGTTCGTGTTGTAACTTGTTTGTGTTTTAAGTTTTTTTATTCAAGTGTACTACCTCCGTTCTTGCTTTTATTTTCACTCTTTCATGTTTTAACTTTATTTCTTTCCTCATTTCTGTTTTTATGTCTTATCTGTAATTTATTTGTGGAGCACTTTGGGCAGCATTCTTTCACGTTTGAAAATGGTCATATAGTATAAATATAAGTTGAGCAAAATTGGGTTTAATAAGCATTAAAAATAAACTGAATTTACTTTTTGGTAAATGGACTTTGTGGGATGCTTGTTAGTCTCTCTTCACTTTCAGGTACAGAGGTTTGATGGTGATCAAAAATGTAATAAAAGCCACAAGCACCCGACCAAACAGAACTAGAAAGCACTTGGAGAGTGCAGACCTCTGCCAAGCGCCACAGTTCCCCCTATTTGTCATTTGCACCATAAATAATAGTCCCACATTTATTTTGACTAAATTTTTAGATTCGTTGACCATGAAAACATACCATTGGCAACTGAATTCATAATGATATCAATATTAGTTCAGCAGTTATTCCCGAAAATCAAATTTTTCTTCTGGATCTAGCTCCCTAGCGTTTGAAGATACAGCAAATCCGTTGGCACCTTCTAAATTCCACAATGCCTTGGCTATTTAATGGTGTTTGTTGCGTGTTTATAGCTTCATTTGTTCTCTTCCTATGATAAAAATTCCAAAGGTTCCCTATTTTTTCATATTCTGGATCATAGTATCTGGAATTATTCCTTTATCCGGATCAGTCTTTGATATACTGTAGAGCATGTTAGAAACTTGTCCTGTATTTTTTTCCCAAGTGCCCTGACCATTATTTGTGGAGTTATATGCAGAAATGTAGAAAATGGCCCTATGTCCCAATGTTAAAGAATTCTTTAAAAAAATCCTGGATCCAGACGGAGATCCGGATTGCTTCCAATATCTAATCATTTGTTCCTCATCCAAATCCAGACATTCCCTGAAAATTTCATCAATATCCGTCCATAACTTTTTGAGTAATGTTGCTAACTAACTAACAGACGGACAAACAAACCCTCCCAAAAGCATAACCTCCTTGGCGGAGGTAAATATTAAGCAATGCAGCCACAGTTTGAAAGCCATTAGAATGTACTAGCCCTGAGCAGGGCAACATCTATAACCAATGTTGGAAAGCGTTCAGAAGTGTTTTAAAAGTGAAATTATTTTAATGTCTATTTGTTTGGCATTGAAACAACATATATAATTTAAAGAGACTTGGAAGGGACATGTGCTTCACTAAACAACAGCCATTTGGAGTTCTTTTCTTATGTATTTACATTAAAATGATGTTTAGCCCAGCACTGCATCACAGTCATAAACAAACAAAAGATACATAGAGATTTAAAAAACTTTGACTTTTGATCCAGTGTTGGCATATTTATTAGGCTGGACATGGTGCTCACTAAAATCTTTTTCCTGAAAGACTGCTTCATTTTTATGTTTCAAGACCTTCATCATAGCATATGGTCATATTTGTGGACTTTTCAATGAGAATAATATAGTGCATCTTTGAGTGCACTTCCTGCAGCAAACAGTTTTTGAAAAATGCTGTTAAAAATATCACCTTTCATAGCCTTTAAAACACCCACATGAACAACAGATCAAAATCAAAGACAATTCTCTGTACCCTGTCATTGCTAGTGAAGAAAGTTTTTTTCTGATTAGGTTATAATCTGGAGCTGATTTCAACCTGTTTTTGACTAATTTTCAAGTTTGAAATCATGTCCAGTGCCGACTGAGAAATATCAAATGAGGGAAAAATGTTTAGTATGACTTTTAAATCAAGTGTGATGTAAACCAATCCTTGCAAACTTTCCCCCAGGTTGGAGGTTACTGGGACAAGTCATGTAGCACAGTGACCCAGCTAAAGGAGGGCCTAAACCGGATCCTGTGTCTGATACCATACAATGTCATCAGCCAACCTCTGTGGGAGTGTTTCATGCCTGAGTGGCTGGAGGCCATCCGCACTGAGGTGCCTGACAATCAGCTCAAAGAGTTCAGGGAAGTTCTCAGGTACATTGAACACCTCACAGTTTTTGTATTTTTTTCATTTATATTCCCACAATAAAGAGAGTTGTTATTGGATCTAATCAAGTGTCAAGGTAAAAAAGTGTTTTCCTTCAAGTTTATAGTGTTAACTGAGAAACACATCTCAGTATTGTGTTTCTTAAATTTTTAGTTGTCCTACTTTTAAAGCTGATAGCAGGTTTGCTCTGAACTCAAAATATTGAAAGATGACCCCATTCTGAAAATATGACCATTCAGATCAGTAGCCAAACTGAGTAGTCTTCAAACATCTCGAGGGCTTGGCAAGGACTGATACTAGCTGTTGAAAAATTGAGAAATCAGAGGGCTTTCAGGAAATGTTATACTCCACCACCACATTCTCTGATTTAGATACATCAGCCTGCATTAAGCATAGCAAAACTGACCCAGGGCATGTACTTTCACTGAAATATTAATGATTTTTCAACATTGGTCAATGTCAGCAACTTTAAATTGATGTGTGAGTGCAGCTTAGGAGATCAAATTGACTGTATCCCAGATGATTAGAGTGTATACTCCAACAAGCTAATCAATTAGCATGCAGAAATAACTAAATGTTACAGTTTAAAAACAACAGGTAAAAAAAAACTTGGTGATACCTTTTTTTTAACACAAAGCATCTATGCTATGTCCATTTCCTCCAGATACCTACAGTTCCATTAGATCTGACCTTTTCACTCTTGCTTGAAAAAAGTCTAAACAGTAAATATTATCAGATGAACTGTTTCAGAACTTGTTTAAATTAATTAAGCCGTATCAGACCATATCTTGGGAACTACATGCTGAATTCAGGAGAAAAAGGCTGTTACATAAAATTAAAAACGCGAAAATAAAGGTTAAATTGTACAAATATTTTTAGCTTAAACTGGATTAAATTAAACAATGGCTATGTGTTTAAAGTTTTTTTGTGTTTCCCTCTGCTTCAGTAAAATGTTCGACATTGAGCTTTGCCCCCTGCCCTTCTCCATGGAGGAAATGTTCGGCTTCATCAGCTGCAGGTTCTCGGGCTACCCAGCATCTGTGCAGGAGCAGGCTCTGCTGTGGCTTCATGTAAGCACTCACACATGCACACACGCGTGCTGTCTTGTTGTCTAGTTGACATCCCGCCAGTCTGTCCACAGTGCGTGTGAATTGAACAGGTTGTCATAGAGTGTGAGAGTCTGAGCAGGGGCCCTGCTGAATATGGATCTGGGTCACAGAATGAGACTGAGAGATAGGGGGATTTAGCCTTTCCTCCCATATGCACTCACAGCTTGTTGCCCTGTATACATGGATCAATTTCAAGTCCTCTTTCTGAAGGAAGATCAAAAGATGCATTAAGATGCCCTCATCAGATAGGTCACATTAGAAGCTGACAAGGTTGTGTTGCCATGTGCTGCTCTGTGCATCTCTCATTTAGGATGGACTTGTGGGATAAAATCAAGATGTAAGGTCATGGAGATACTTGTATTTCACATATGTATATATATATATATATATATATATCTTACACAATAGGATAAGTAAAACACGATACACTGAGATCTGAAGGCATATGACAGGACATGACATTATACAATACCATATAAAAAAATACAGAAAGAAAAATGTGTTACAATACAGTATTAGACGATGAAATGCTATGAGCCAATTCAATATGACATAACATGATACAATGTAATATAATATTAAGCAATGTGTAATCATAAAATTTAACTCGACAGGAATTTGATATTACAGGATAAATTGTGAGACAACCTGGTATGATGCAATAAGATATGATGTAATACTATGGATTTTATTCAAGATTCTAAGATACAATAAATGTTATGATATGATCCTGAGAAAATACAACAGGATCATGTGTCAATATCATGTTGATATAGCGTGATATGATACAAGATGAAAAAATGCATGATAACATAAAGCATTTTTTTCTGTTATTCAGCTATTAGAATATGATAGAATAAGACAAAATACAATTCACTTTAATATATATTATACATGGATACTGGATATACATGAGTACAGATGTGTACATGAAACAGTATGTACACATCTGTACTCATACAGATGAGTATGAGTACAGATGTGAAGTCTAGCATACCATATGCTAGAATTTTATGCAAAAGATTACCAGAACATTGTGATATGACACACTAGGATACAATAAAATATGATTAGGATACAATACACTTGCTATAGCATAATAGGTTTGGAAAGATGCAATATAATATATCACAATATGTGATGATGTGTTGCAATTTGATATAACACAATAGAGTACACTATTTCAGTTTATGATAAATTTACTACAATGTTTAAGGATATAACTGGATTTGGTACAATACAGTAGAATATGTTTCACAATAATTTAATTTTTGACCTAATATTATGGATTGTGTACAAAAGGGGAAGGTAGGATCCAATACAATACAGTTCAGTACATTACACATTTAGATACAATGTGCTATGATAGTATATGCCAGGACATAATAACATGCTGTATGACTACATTTGATCTAAGATGGACTTCTGTGCAAATCAGTTTTTTCAAGTTTAACAACATTTTTCCAACTGCTATTACTTAGTTTTCATGTCAGTATAAGATGACATCTGTTTTTCTTTTTTGATAAAAATGATTATTCAATTATTTTAATTTTTGACTGCTTTGAACAATGACCAAAGCTTAATTCAATCTCAAAGGATTAAAAAAGTCCATGGACTATTAAGCACTGGAGATAAAGTGGGTCCTCTTGTATGGGAAATGACAAAATGCATTTTCCTTTGTGATTACGGTGAACTGATCTTTACTATGTCTTTGTTTGACTTAGGTGCTGTCAGAGCTTGACATTGTGGTGCCTCTTCAGCTGCTGATTGGGATGTTTTCTGATGGAGTGAACTCACTAAAGGAGCTGGCCAATCAGAGGAAGGCACGTGCATCAGATCTGTCCGGGAATACTGGTGCTCGCAGGGTAAGACAGGCAGCAGTGACAAATAAAAAATGATGGATAAAATCTCTTTTTCCTTATTTTGATACAACCCGTCAGAAATATTGTAAGCCAGGGCTAAAAATTCATCACTAGAAACTTTTCTCATATGGATGTTATTGCAGTCTCTTTAGCTATTTTTTTTGTATTTTCTCAGATGTTTGTTTTTAGAATCAAGATGTCCATGTATCTTAACTTTTGGACTCTATCGCTGCAATTCACTGGCATGTTCCCTGTGTTACCATGGTAACTGCAAATATCTAAATATAGCTCCTCTTAAAAGGCTTAATTGAGCTTGAATGTGTTGAAAATTTATCACAGAACTTTACAGGCCACTCAGCAATCCTATGTCATAATGAGATGAGGTTACATGGAAACACTTGAAATTAAGACCCTCCCAGAAATTGAAGCCTGAGTTTAAAGTGAAACAAGGATATTTGGATTTATTTACTGATGTGCCTTTTTGTTAAAGGTGAGTGTAGTATCAGATCCAGGACGTCGTGGGCAACACAACACTCTCAGTCCATTCCCAAGTCCCTTCAGGAGCCCGTTCCGCAGCCCCCTGCGCTGTAGCCCGTTTAAAAACCTTGGTCATGCTGCTGGTCACTGCGCTTTGGATCTGGACTGTGAGGATGATGACATGAACCTGGGCTGCTTCATCCTCATGTTTGACCTCATCCTAAAACAGGTGACACTAAATTTGATGGTATACTGGTGACAATGTTCAAATCTAGGCTCAAAACAGCTCTGTTTAACTGTGCATATGACTGAAAGGATCTTATGTGCACTCTTCTCCTTTAAAGTTAATTTATTAATGATTATTTTTGTTTTTATTTTGTATTGTGATTTTAATGCATTTTTCTTGTTCTGTAAAGCGCTTTGAATTACCTTGTGTACGAATTGTGCTCTACAAATAAACTTGCCTTGCCTTGCCTAGTATGTTTTTGTACTAGAGCCCAGTCACATGTAAAACAATATAGTTGCAGAAGTTGGAGGAGTGACAAACAAACACACATGTTATTTATAGTAAAACCAACCCCACCAGGATTAGAGGGAGCTTGTTTCTAAACCCCATACAGAGAAATTTATGATTACTCACTCTGTTTTTATCAGCTGCTTAACAATGACATTTAGGAATACAGTCAGCTGAAAATCACCAGTTAACACAGTAACAAATTAAACCTCTACACCGTCTGAGTCTGGTGCCAAATGCTCTACTGCCCAGTGCCAGTCTGTGGCCCAGTGGTTGGGGATTTCTGCTCAAAGGGATAAGATGATAATACTGCTGCTGTAGTTTATGTTTATATGTATTCCAACTATGACAACAAAACAATAAGTTTAATATGCAACACAGTTCAAACACAGTCTTTCTTCTTTCTCATCCATAAGAAAAAAGCTGCACAAAATAATATTCACAGGTGGGATGTTGAGAGTTGTTGCGTCATGTAGTCGTGCTCCACTTTTTCTTCCCCTGTTTTTATGTTTGTCTCCCCTGTTGCCCCAGATGGAGCTCCAGGATGATGGTGTGATGCTAGGTCTAGACAGCAGCCTCGGGAAGGATATCGTGGGCATCATCAACAATGTCTTCCAGGCTCCATGGGGGGGCTCGCACACCTGCCAGAAAGATGAGAAGGCCCTCGAGTGCAGCCTGTGCCAATCCAGCATCCTGTGCTACCAGCTGGGCTGCGAGCTCTTGGAGAGGCTGACCCCCCGGGAGGAGATACGCCTTGTGGTGAGACACGCAGCATGAATTTTGATGCACAATAAATTAAACTGATGCATGAGGCAGATAAGACTTTAAATAAATGCCCCTTATTCCTAATCTTATGGGCAATAAACCCCTTATTTTCTGAGTATGACAGCTTTGACATGACGTCACACACTTCTGGAATATCCCCCAGGTGGGTAGGTAATGCTTCCCTCTGCTTAACACTATGGAGAAGGCTTTTAATTGGTTCAATGACCGACCAATCAGAATCAAAGAACTGCCCTATCATTTTATTTACTTTTTATTTATTTGCACATAGTTAAATGAGAAGTCAAAGAAAATAGTGAATAAGATAAGCTTACATGTGCAGGTGAGGTAGAAACCCAATGTGGGCTTATTTACAAACCTCACCTAAGAGTAAATACAAATAAAATTACCAGAAAAAAAAGATGTTAAATCCTAGTAGTCAAAGAAAAGCAAGCAAACAGAAATCAAATAACATACATTTTACCAAAATGAGAGACTAAGCCAACACAGAAACAGAATAGAACAAAAGAAAGTGGTACAAACCGTATTTTGGCAAGAAAAAAATTACATTTGATCATTACACAGATCATCATGAACAAAAAGTCTTTGAAATCAAAACATTTTTTAGCCTCAATCTATATCTGGACAGGGACACAGACTCTGTCAGTAAATAAAAATACTTGTTCCTTGATTGAACGCCGTGGTATTTTATTGAGCACTGACCTCTAGATGTATGATACAGTGGTAGGTACAGGTTATATATCATAGTAACTGTTGTCAGGTTACTACAGTCAGAAATCTATGTGGTCTGTTTTAATTCACTGGGGTGAAATTATTACCGCAAATTAGATTTTTTGTATTGAAAGTAACAAGGAAAACTTTTATACAGTTGGAGGTAAGGTAGAATATTTATACTGATATTTGGTGCGCTATTAACATTTATTTGTCATAATAAAAACATTTTGTTGATTTGGAAAGTTATTGTTAGCCAACATCATAAGCTCATTCAATGGTAAATATTCTTATTTATTTTAACTGATTTTATATCCGTCATACAACCAACTGTAGTTTTGTGCTTGTATCACTGAAATTATTTTAATATGGATAAAAGTTAGTAAAAGAGGTTTTTTTTCAATTATTTTAATGGAAAAGACGCTAGCAACATCACATTTTGTCTATACTAGTAACAGTTTACCAAAGAAAGTAGAGCTTGCTAAGTATCACTTCTTGTAAAGGGCGGGGATTGACAAAGGGTCAGCTGACACTAAACTCTTATGGTTAAGATCATTAGCTTATTTGTCCTGCAGTTTGCTGGACATGTAAACATTAACCATTTTAAAGAGATGAAAAATGCTAGCTCACACTGTTTTGCTCTCCAGCCCTCCATGCTAATCAAGCTGTAAACTGTAAAAGATATCAAACTTAAGAAATATTATCTCAAAATCTTCTCTATCCTAATTACTTTGAACATACTGAGAAAATATTCTGACAGTGTTTTTTTTTCTCTGCAGGAGCCCACAGACAGTTTGGAGGAAACCTTGCTCTTCCCCCAGCCTGATTTCTCCGTTGGGACGGAGAATGGAAGTGAGGAAGGAGAAAACCCAAGCAGTGCACCCACTGATAACCCCAACAACCAATCTCCCGATAAAACATGTGTGTATCAGTTTTCTGTAACATACTCTTAAAATAACTGTTCATTATCCTTCATTGGTGTTAAAGTCAAAGTCCTACATTTTATTGATTCAGAAAGGAATACATAGGCCTCAATAACTGTATTTGTGTGAACCACACATAAATTAAGATTAAAAAAAAAAAGTTTTACCCAGGGTTGTCTTGAAATGCCTGATGTTAATGCCAAGCTAAGCTCACTTGTCAAATGTATTTAACATGCTTATATGTGATGAGATGTCAATTAAAGACTTGGGGTTTTCATTTATGGGTGGTACGGTGGCACAGCAGGCTAGTGCACGTGCCTCACAGCATGAAGAGTGCTAGTTCGACTCCCCATATCACTAAGCCGTAGGTATGAATGTGAGTGTGAATGGTTGTCTGTTTCTCTATGTGGCCAATCGGCTGGCGACTGCCTCTTGCCCAATGTCAGCCGGGATGGGCTACAGCCCCCCGTGACCCCGAAAGGAAGACGCCATATGGACGATGGCTGGATGGATGGATGGCTTTCATTTGTATGTTTCATGTTTGCTTTGTGCAGTGTTGAGCCTGAATTTGAAATATGAGCATATGAGCTACTGCTAGTCAAACATAGCTTCACTTTTCCAAAATACTGGGGGTACACAGCTTCCCTGTCTTTGTTTAAAGTCAACAAAAATTCACCAGCCAAAATCTTATTTCAGAAAGTAAGATATTGATACTTACTTGCTTATTCCAAACAAATCTTCGGTAAAAGACGGAGAAAAAACAAAATTAATTAAGGCTTTCGGGTAAGCTATGCTACGCTCCTCAAAGCTAACTCACTACTTGCCCAAGCCTCCTGTCTACCTTGAAGATAAAGTTATTTTTTCCTTAAAGTTACATTTTATATCTAGCATGTTGAATAAAACAACTATTGAATCAAAAAGTTTTGCTTGTTTGGTGGGTAAGCTCAACCCCACAGACTTGCTAACAGCTTGCTGACCTCTGTCTAAACATTAAAAAGTAAAAACAGTGTCTCTACGCTGTTGTGTCTTTTTCATCAGTATATCTTGTTGGTTTAATTAAAGTTTAATTTGTAGGAAAATAATCTTTTAGGGTTGCCTTAGCTAAGTATACAAAGCTAAATAATCTTGGTAGCTCAAGCCACACCATGCAGGTGTGACATGTAATGCCAATGTAGGATACGTGTTTGTACCTGTTTTATTCATCCTTCAACCAGATCTATTGTGTTATAGTGAAGAGTATCTCTAGTTATCTTCTGAAACAACACTCCTCTTTTTTTCCAGCCATGAAGAATAACTCTGATAAAAAGTTCTCCTACCAGCAGCTCCCTGTGTCTTTGAAGCTCATATACACCATCCTTCAGGTACTCCTTCTGTACAGACTGGTGCAGGGATGATATAGTTCTGTAGGCCAACGCAGAAGTAAGCATTGTGCTGGTTCCCTCAACTGCAAACCTAATAACAACCTGGGTTTTTCGAAGTGTATTGGATCATTGCTGATAATAAGCTTTGCAGCTAACAAAAAAAGAGTGATCATCTTAACAATTGCTCCTGCTCCCTGTTCTATGAGCTTAAATATAATCGGCAAGAGTTTAAAACTATCAATAAGCTACTCTGGAACTACATCACGGCTGAGAAGCAACTACAATATTTCCAGTTATTATGACATTATTTATAAATGCCTGAAATAAGGTTAAATGCCAGCTCAATGCTAAATGCTGACTCACTGTTTTTGGTCTTATTCCTGCACCACTCTAGTATTGAACATTTAAACTAATGCTTTTGAAAAAATCTGTTGCCTATATCTGCAAACATGTTGGTCACACATCTCCTCTGTATTCAGGAAATGTCAAAGTTTGAAGAGCCTGACATCTTATTCAACATGTTGAACTGTCTGAAGATCCTCTGTCTCCATGGAGAGTGTTTATACCTCGCTCGTAAAGACCACCCACAATTTCTTGCCTACATTCAGGAAAAGATGCTCATTCCATGGTATTTTTAACAGTTTTTAATACAATTGCTACCATTTAAATAGACCTCAGCAGCTCGTTGCCATCTAAGTTGATGTTTGTGTTTCAGTCTGTGGTCCATGTTGAAGTCGGAGTTTTGTCAGCTGGCTTCTCTGGCTGTGCCTCAGCTCCTGCATGCCCTTTCTCTGTCACATGGGGCAGACATCTTCTGGAACCTCATCAACACAAACTTCAACAGCAAAGACTGGAAAACACGATTTGAAGCAGGTAAAAGAAAACTCTGGCTCTAACACTCATATTTGTATTTGTACTACTTTCAAATTCAATCTACGATAAAATTAATAAAACAGGTGGGCAACTTTTGGCCAAGGAGCAACATGCGCCTCTCTCCTCTACAGCCGTAACCTGGCACACTAGGTGGACCATTTAATATATACTATACAGCATATATTTCACTAGTCCATCAGGGCAATCGCCCATAGAAAGAGTTTTGGAATGGGCAAAAGCATATTCAACAGCGTATTCAGCAGGTGATCGGGGGATCATTCTGTCAATCACATTTATTACAGGATAATCAGATGTTGTAGCAGGAAGATGCCACTGCTGCAGAAGAATACACAAAAGGGGAAGTGTTTGCTACTGAAAAATTAACTTACATTACTTGAATCTCTATGTAGCTCATTAGGCCCTATGGTAATGGCTTGATGGTATGAAGCTTGTTGTCTAAAAGCATGTGGCGCACAGCTTTTTGGGTAAACGTATAGCAACTTGGAGGGCACACAACTGTTGCGCAAAGTCAGGTGCAGAGTGCCTTGGTTCATAGGTGTGTTTTGGGTGTAACCTGAATCAAACCAATAAGAATGCCATCACTCATTCCCTATGCACTGTGTATTCTGTGATAAATATTCTGATTTACACAGCAGTTTACAGTTATCTTTTTTCATATAAACGCACCAAAGAGTGCACATGTAGGGCGCCAGGAGACAGTAATTTTCTGTGTCCTCAAGATAGGAACACATCACCTTTATACATGACCACCCTTTTTTTAAGACAAGTACAACAGTAGGCCCTAATTGATGTGCATGTTCATTTTAACATCTAAACATTGTAAGTATAAAGCAAAAAAATGACAACTGTGTCAGGAGGAAAATAGAAAAGTCACCCATTCTGTACAGAAAAAATGTACAATATGGCTTATTAATTAAAGCTATACTATTTGCATTTGTGTTGACAATGTTTATTGTTATTACAATAAATTTTAAAGAATGATTTGGTAGCATGTTCTATGAAGCCTCCTAACATGCTCTATGTATTATAAATAATAATAATAATAATAATAATAATAATAATAATAATAATAATAACAATAATAGCAACTTTATGTTGTTATTATTGTTAATTAATGTTAATTAAAGCAACAAAAGGAAGGAAAATAGTAACCTGTGAGCTGGAAACAGCTGAAGTAATTTACAACACATACAGAAGAAGAACATTGGTGAAAAAGGCATTTCGTTTTATGTACAATTACAAGGATTCGACAAGAAAATAAATAGATCATAGATTTAAAGATACATAGATAAATGTATGACACTTGATAGTTGACGACATCACATCAGGAAGATGGAAAAGAAGATAGAGGATGGGTAAAAGAGAAAAAATAAATGCATAAAAGAATAAAAATAATAATAATAAAAAAGGGAGTATATTAAAACAAGAAAAGAAGGTAAAAACATGACTAAAACGATGAGAAACCGGTGAGGAGAGTAAGAACAGAAGAGTTTAAAAATAGTTTAATAGGTAATTGTAAAATAATTATGTAGATAAAATAAATAGCTAACATGGATGATAAACAAGTATGTAAGCAATAAAGGATCATGTAAAAGCAAGCCTAAAAAAGTGTGTTTTAAGATGTGATTTAAAAGATATCCATGATTCTCCTCGGGCAGGGCATTCAAAAGTCGTGGAGCTCTGACAGAAAAGGCTCGATCACCTTTAGTCTTCAGCTTCGACTTTGGAACAGCCAAGAGGCCCCCGCCCGAGGACCTGAGGCTGCGGGCTGGCCCATAAGGCGTCAGTAATTCAGAGATGTAGGTTGGAGGCAGACCTGTAAGAGCTTTGAAAGTCATCAGTAAAATCTTAAAATCAATTCGAAAATGGTCAGGAAGCCAGAGGAGAGAAGCAAGGACAGGGGTGATGTGATGCTGTCAAAACTAGTTAAAAGCCGAGCTGCTGCATTCTGGACCAGTTGGAGGCGGGACAGTGATTTGTGGGAGATACCGGTGAGGAGGGAGTTACAGTAATCTAGCCTGGAGAAGATTGATGCATGAATGACCTTTTATAAATCAGCAGGGAGAAGGGGAAAGGCATTATAAGCATGTTTATAATGCATTGTAATATAATGTGCTTATAATGCTATATCATCTTAATTTTAAACAGTTATTATAATGAATAATGCTTCATAATGGTAATCACAAGTCATTATAATGCCAGTGTTTGTAATGGGTTATGGACATACTTATAGTGTGATATATAGCATATAAAGTAGCTATGAGAAATTTTAATTATTCATAATTATTTGGTACAAAAATCTGAGATTCTGTGAAGGGCTTTATAATGATTACTTAGGTGAGTTTTTAGTATAACATATTTGCTGTTCATTGACAAGACCAAGTTTATGGAGACTGCTTTTCTTTTAACCAATATGTAATGTGTTCCATTAATAACATATTTACAACACTACTGTTAAGCATTAAACTTTGGTCTTTATGTCACTGTGAATTGTCAGTAGATGCTCCTGGTAAGGTGCTATAAGTGGTCATTGCAAGCTTTAAGTACAGTTAAAAAAGAATAAGAGACACACATTGATTCACATATTTAAATTATATGATTATATATTACAAAAAAAACCCTCATTAAACTTGGTCTTTGTGCATGCAGTCAGTAAACAGCAAATATGTTGTATGAACACCTTACCTCAACAATCATTATAAAGTTTTAACAATGCGTCATATTTTTATTTAAAGCATTATGAATATTTCAAATGAATCTAACTTACACAATACAACACATTATAAGTATGTCTAAACACTGGCATCATAATGACCACTATAATAAATTATTATAAATTATCACAAGGACTTATGACTAGGATTACACAGCATTATAGGCAAATTACCAAATATTTATTTTCTCTGTATTACGTTTTTAAAATTCAACTATTTATGTCTAATTGAGAGTATCCTAGATTTTGCAGAGCCTGGCCCAGTCAATGAGGACCATTTAATGGCCTCCATCTCTGGTTTACCACATCATACTCAGATGCAAACTCTCGATCAAACTCATGAAGCCATTCATAATTTTAGTTTTAATTATATGCGTCAAAGACTCATTAATGAAGCAAAATGGTTGTTACATTATGAGGGAGCCGTGAGATGGAGACCTTCAGTCTGCTAATATGATAGCCCACCTAAACCACTCACTGCACACATCTCCCCCTCCTGTTGTTATGGTAACCGCATGGCTCCAACAGGCAGAAAAGAGGAATTGTAGGATTAACAAGGTTTTTTCTCACTTTGTGATTGGCAGAGAGGAGCAGAATGACCTTGAGGCAGAGGCAGAGGGAAAGCCGTTAGACTCCATGTGTTGATAAGGGAAAGCAGGAAAAACATTTGACACAGTATTAGAGAAATTCATGGAGTGAGTTTTAACACAAAGGTCTAAAATAGTTTTCAACATACGGTGATTACGAATACAACAGAATTTTTTAATTTCACGTAGTAGGATTATGCAACCCAAGTTTGTATCATGAATAAGCTCCTTACTAGTGTACCATATTGTGAGTTGTGTTGAACAATGAACTGCATATTTATGGTCATAACTCATAGAAATAATTTTAAAATACTGTACATTAAATGTGTCCTTCAGCACTGTGTTCTTGCTCTTCTTCCATCCCCACACTGACATCTAGTGGTGACTATGGGATATTTTTCATTCACCTAAAGGGGTTGAGATGCTCTTTGAGGAACGACTGTAGAAACTAGTTTTTGTCTCTGAAAAATGTACTGACTGAACCTACATAGAACAAATATAATATAATTAAAAAGAAATACTCATTGATGTTAACAGCTCACAGTATTATTTTACATTTTATAGTTTAATAACCATATCATACACATATACCAACTTTCATATTATACCATAGCTAGCTTTACTTGTTATTGTTAATGGTTATGCGTGCCATCCTTGTTACTTTCTTCTACTGTGTGTGATTCTGTCTTGGCTTCTGCTGATGGCCTCTTTTACTCTGTTCTTGAATTAAAATCAAACAGCGGAAAAGGTAGCAGTCCTGTGCCGGTTCCTGGACATCGGTGCTGTGACCAAAAACCATCTCCTGAAATATTCTCTGGCTCACGCTTTCTGCTGCTTCCTGGCCTCTGTGGAGGACGTTAATCCAGCTGTGGCCACCAGAGCCAGACTGCTGCTGGACACCATCAAGAGGCCGGCTTTACAGGTGAGCTGCTTACTGTCACAGTAGACTAAGGGTGTCTAAACTTTTGTTACCAAAGGCCACTGTAAGAAAAATATGAAGATGGCTGGGCTACCATTACTACCTCCAAATTTTAAAGTAATCAGATTAAAAATTGAAACCAATGTAATGTCAAAACAGATGACAAAGCAGCCTTTCATTAGTGGCTTGACAAGGCAAATAGCCATTCACTGAAGAATTTGCGGCAACCAATCAGAGTTCAGAAGGCCTGTTTGGGCCTTGCTACCTCTGAATCTGTTCCTTATTAAGGGAAGACAATGGGTCACAATTGATCCCCGGACCGTTTTTTGGACACCTCACATTGGGCAATCAGAGAAAACATAATATTTGGTATGGGTCATGTTGAAGTAGTTTTTGTTTGAAACAATGATATTCATAGAAGGTATTGACTTGATCTGGCGTCTTGGTCATATCATCTGGTCACATTTTTAAGGATAGATTCACTTTGAATTCTTTTGAGAGGTAAATTTTAGATGAGCACTAGAATTTTGATGTAAATCTAGAAAATATACATCTAACCTACTTCATTATGAGTTAATACGTTTTTATTTTGTTAGTGATAGTATTTCCTTATAACCATGTCTTAACACACTGTATTTTAAATGTATTTACATTAATGATGTATAGTAAGTCCTCCATCTTTCCTTTCAATTTATCCAGCTAATATGTAAATCCAGGGCTGTCTAATTCAATCTAATGTACCAATAAAATCATAAAAAACAGCCCTGCATGTAACTGTTTAAGACATGTAAGTAAGAATAAAATGAATGGTTCAATTCATATTGAACAATTTTTTTGTTTTATTTCATATTTTGTTTTATGCTGTATTCACAACTTACTAACTTTATCACATTTTTCTAAAGCCAAAGATAAGAAAGATAACACTGACATTGACTCTAAATCAGTGATAATCAATTGGTGGGTCAAGACCCAAAAGTTAGTTGTGGAGCTATTGTGTAAAAGAAGTTTATCATTCATGTTATCCCTTAGTAAACACATATTCACTTTTGTTTTCCTCTCTGTTCCCAGTGAAAACAAACTAATGTAGTTTTTTTTTTCCTGTGATCTCAACTAATTTATCACACATATGTTGTTTAATGTTATCCAGGGGTTGTGCCTGTGTCTGGATTTCCAGTTTGACACTGTAGTCAGGGACCGTCCCATCATCCTCAGCAAACTCCTGCTGCTGCACTTCCTGAAGAAAGACATCCCTGCACTGAGCTGGGAGTTCTTCGTCAACCGCTTTGAAACATTATCTCTGGAGGCTCAGCTGCACCTGGACTGCAACAAAGAGTTCCCTTTCCCCACAAGTACATTACTTCAGTATCCCCACAGTCCTAAAATTAATCCACCTTCCTGCATGCTGCATATACAACATAAGTGTTACTGAAACATATTGTGCTCCTTAATGAAGTTGGTAATGTAATTTTTTCAGCCATCACAGCTGTAAGAACCAATGTAGCCAACCTCAGTGATGCTGCGATGTGGAAGATACGAAGGGCCCGGTTTGCTAGGAATCGGCAGAAGAGTGTACGTTCCCTCCGTGACAGTGTGAAAGGAACCCCGGCTGAATCAAAACGAGCATTTTCACTACCCGAGTCACTGAGCAACAGACTTCGTGAGTAAAAAAATAAGCTAGTGTGTCTGTCTTATGGGCCTAAGCCAGTTTCACAGTCACTGAGCCTGCGCTCCAACAGTGTTTGCAAATCACTTCAGTCTCTGGATTTTTACCATTGTCCTCACCTGACTTTCAGCATTGTCCCAGTGTTCCAGTCACAGTCCATATTCTCTCACCCATATATGGAACCGAACGCCTATTTGCAAATACTGTTCAACCCCTGTGGTCACATTTACCCAGTGTTTCTATCCCCCCTGTTATTTTACCTGTTGAAATGCCTTTATGTTTTAATATACTTTGATTTTATGGTATATTGAGGCCATAAAGTGGTTTTTGTATGTGTTTGTCTTTTTTTTTGCTGCAGAAGAAGATTAGGGTCAGGCAGGAGGAAGAAATATTAGGAGGGTAGGAGGAGTTTTGATAAGGCCCTTACTATTTTTGTAGTTTCAGCAGTATACTGGGTGCCATAAGGATCCAAGTGCCTAATAACTTACAGTTAGAATTAAAACTTTAGTGGTCATCATAGGGGTTAAACATGCAACACTCAGGAGAGGTAAAAAAATGTAGCTGTGCTGCAGCTGAGCATGCAGTGTTGGCTAAACCCTTCTTACCTTCCAGCCCCCACACTAATCACAAAATCCATTAATACTGATACTACTATTAGTACTTTTTCATTATTTTTTCTTTCTTTTAATTAGAACTTGCACACCAATCTTATAATAAAAAAAAAAACACATTTTCTTTTTAAACAACTAAGATATCTTGGATTTTGAATTTCTGACAGCCCATTACCAGTATTCTAGTCTCATTTTTTTCTGGTTTATGAACTTAGTTTTTATTATCAGTGATGTGATTTAAGCTTGTTACTGTCTGTTTTTTTTTGTCATGGACAAGCGTTGATGCTTTGATGTTCAGTAGTAACACTGTTATGAAGTACAATTTTACCAATTCATATATGAAAAGGCATTTTGTAGAGACATTTATACATACTATTTGCTAAGGTCCTGAAAGACTGATGGAAGTCTCAGTATTGTATTTTAACTTTACTTTTAAAATGTCCACTATTTTTCATCAATATTTTGATCACATTCTTGTTAGTTTGATTTTTTTCTCAGAGTTCACAATAAGGAATGCATGAAAATCACTGCTGATCTTTACTGCCAATATGATAGCCCTGTATATGATCTTTAACTTTGCAGAGATTTGGAAACTTGTGGTAGAATTGGGAGAATTAACCTTAGTTGGAAAGCATAAGTCCCTCCACAGAGCACTCGACTGCAGCCTCACTTGGATGGGAGGCTGTCAAATTGGCATGCAGATTTGTTGTGGATGATGAGTAAGCCAGCTGCTTTGTACATTATCAACACAAAAACCCAGTTTTGTTTTATACTTTGCCATCAGCAGTGTGGAGACCTAAGTTCTTCCACGGAGTAGCTATGTCTGTCCTCCATTTTATTGAGGTGTACTTCCTGTTGTTGAGGTCAAGAGGGCAATAGATTGGAGGGTTGTACTGGGGGCACCCTCTTTTGGATTGGATTGGTCACTGCTTCTGGCAACCTAAATTGCTGTGAACTGTATAATTTCAGTTCAAATGTTTATTCACAGTTTGAGTGCAGATATTAACTTCCATGAACCATACATGTATTTGAATACCTAGTAGCTGTGAGGTGACAGCCATGCTGTGCATAAAAAAGACAATCCTCCTCAAAGCTTTTTCTTTCTCATGCCTGACCCTCGTACTCCTCTGTAATGACAAAGGTCACACTCATGTCCTGGACTGTTTCCCCTGTACATTTTCTGAATTTTGTTCTCCATATGTGATTTTAGCTTTAAGGCTTACAAGGCAAGAGCACTCTGCCCCGACACTGGGAGATATGATAGAGAAAGTCCTGCCAGGTAAATAACCACCTAAATCTTAACCATAAGTACTATTCTTCATAATTTCATCATACTGAAGAAAAAGTGCGCTCTGGCTGAAGCTAATGTACAGTGTAAAAAAGCAGCAGTCGTTCATGTCATTGTAACTTAGGCCTAAGCTGTTGTTGACACCGGACGAGTAAATCACAATACCTGTCCTTAGTTGTCATTTATGTCATTTTTACTTCATTTATTTTCTCCATAAACATGTCGCACTGATGTATGTGTATTGCATGATGATGCCTCCACCTCTTCTGCCAGAGAAGTGGACGAGTTGACTCCCCCCTTCTATGTCGCCCTCCTGCTGCTTTTGCGCCCTCCCCTCTCCCTTTTTCCTTCTCCATCTGAAGCACGTTTCCTCCCGCACTCTAACCCTGACGCTTCAGCCCCTCTTACAGGCCAGACCCCCTCCCCTGATGATGACACCGTAATCAGAGACCTGCTCCCTGAGGATGCTGGCATCGACCACCAGACAGTTCACCAGCTCATCATGGTGCTGATGAAGTTCATGGCCAAAGACCAGAGCAGCGCAGAGGCTGACATTGGCAGTGCCAAAGCCTTCAACACAGTGAAGCGTCACCTGTATGTGCTGCTGGGTTACGACCAACAGGAGGGCTGCTTCATGATTGCACCGCAGAAGATGCGCACTTCCACATGCTTTAATGGCTTCATTGCTGGTATCGCACAGGTAACTGAAATATAATCTATTGTCTAATATGTTTAGAAAAAGAATGATGCATTTAGAAAAGAATATAACCATATAGAACTATTGAAACTTACATTCAATGAAATTATGGCATTATAAAGCATAATGGTGAGACAAAAACAGCACATCTGCCAACATATGCATAAAGAAAAGAGGGAGAACATATCCTGGCAAACCCATGCTGGCTGTATATTATTCCAAACCATGGATTAATCAATAAGATACACAGATATGAAAGAAAAAACTACTCTGAAATAATCTTAACTGGAAGAAACAGTGAAGAAATATGAACTGGGATTCTTAATTTTGATGACTGCCAAAAAATGTTTATTATTACTTTAGCCACATTTACACACTGACGTTTTCGCCAACTTTTGCTGATGTTTCGGGAAACATCAAGCAAAGTTGAACTAAGTCAGGCCAAGCAGAATGAAGTTAATGTCAGCTGGGCAATGCTGGTGTCCTTCTGATATGTAAAAAAAAAATTACACATGCTTAAAAATCATCAACGTTTGATCTGCGCTTGTAACATGCTTGTAAATGCCACCAAGAAATGACCCTGCTTACCTGCGCGCCTTTCTGGGGACCAGGCATGTTTTTGGAGCAACATACTGGGACGACAATGCAGATGTGTCAGCGTTGTCAGGCTGCTGAGTGGCTCTGTTTTAAACTGTCATTTTAAATACATTTTTTTTTTGTTTTGTTTGGAGCAGTTTGTTCATGAAACAGAAACAAACCACCATATCATAACAACAACAGATTAATCTAAAAAACAAGGTCTAAAATCATACCCTGACATAAAAAGTGATACAAAAATAATCAGACGTGATAAAAGACAATAGAAACTGTATATTAAAAAACTCAATAAATACGATCAATCTGATTAGAAAATGTGCAATGGCAAGGGAAGTATAAAAAAATGACAATAAAAGTGACAAGATTGTTCCAATTTGGACGGATTACATTTTCTTCTAACTAACTCCTTGTAATTTCAGAATTGTAGATTTTTATTCATAGACTAACCAAAATGTTTAGGAATTTTCTCATAGAGTTTCCAAAAAATCCATAACTCTATATGATCAAAATACTGTGTTTAACTGTAATTTGCCATTTACTCACCACATTTATTCCAACATCTTGAAATTATATCTTCTTTGTACATAATTTTAATTTGGGTTACCTTTAAATATTTCATAAATATCTACCAGATATATTCTTTCCTGTAGTTTAAGTTAGTTTTCTTTCATGTTTGTCTCATAAGCAAAGGTGTATGTTCTTAACCAGTGTTTCTTTCAGGTAATGGATTACAACATAAGCCTGGGAAAACAGCTGCTCCCCCTGGTGGTCCAGGTGTTGAAGTACTGCACCTGCCCTCAGCTCAGACATTACTTCCAGCAGCCTCCTCGCTGCTCTCTGTGGGCACTGAGGCCACACATTAGACAGATGTGGCTTAAAGCTCTGCTGGTTATCCTCTATAAGGTAGTCTTTGGTCTCTTTGGTTCAGATGGGTAACATTTTAGTGATCAATATTTACTCAACACCTCAGACAGCATTTTATTTCATTAAAGATGTCTGCACACATGCACTCCTAAAATAGCACTGCCTTGAAAATGTTTCTTGAGCTGCTTATGCCACACAGCAGTAAATTTTCAAGTGTCAGGGGAAAGGGGGTGGATACAAGGGGGCTAGCAGGGTAAAATCTTAGAGAAACATTTGGCTGTTTGTTTTTAGTTGGCTGTAGTTCAAGCACAATTCAAACACAAAGTTTATACAGAATTTAGGGGGTAATATTTGGCAGTTTTGTGCATATGTAAAAGGGTTTAAGGGAATTATTAAATATGTGTTTTATATCCTATAATGTATTCTCTAAGTTACAAGCAGACTTACTGTGGTGTGCTGTGAGCTAACTGTGTATTTTTAATGCCCTGTAGTACCCTTACAGAGATATGGATGGCAGTAAAGTGGTCCTCCATCTGATCCACATCACTATCAACACACTGAACGCCCAGTTTCACAGCTGTCGTCCCCACGCTTCAGCTGGACCGCTCTACAGTGACAACTCCAACATGAGCCGCTACAGCGAGAAAGAGAAAGGTAAGAAGGCATAAGACTGAGGTCTGGTTGTAAACATGCTCAAGATTTTGAAAGTCATATCATCAAAGCTCCTGTGAGGAACTTTTTGTTTGTGTTCATTGTACGGCCCCTCTGTGGTCACAGCAACTCATCGTATCTCTTTGCTGATCGAGTGTTGTATAGCCACAGATAGGTTTTTCTTTTAAGATGCCCCCTCTACTGCTTTTTAATAACAGTCAAATATATCACTTATTGTTAATTTACTGCCATAAAGTGCAAAGCAAGTGTTTTTTTATTGTGCTAGCAGCTGTCACAGGCATTCAACATTTCAGTGTTGCAATGATCAGTGTTGTTGCTGATGGTCTTGTTTGTTTGTCGCGGTAATCAAGATGAATAAGTATTAATGTTAGACTGTCTCATGAATAGCTTGAAATGACTATTAGGAGCTTTCAGAAGAAACCATTACTTTAATTCTTCAACTAAACCATTTTATATTGATGGCATTTTATGACATCTATAAGATGGGAAAAATTAGACTCTTCCCCCTGAATGTCTCCTCCAAAGTGCTTCAGTTTGACTCTTGAATGCAGCACTGATATTGAGTTTTTCTCTGTTTCAGAAGAGGACAGTGTATTCGATGAGTCAGATGTCCATGACACGCCGACTGGAGCTGCTAACAAAGAGTCACAGACCTTCTTTGCCCGCCTGAAGAGGATCGGTGGCAGCAAGTCTGTGAAGTACCAGCCGGTGGAGCTGAATGCCAAGAAAAGTAAGAAGCAGAGGCTTTCAAATTCAAGTGTGGTATCAATTGGATCTTTTTATTCCCCTTTTTTCCAGTTGAACATCTGTTTAAATCCACAGCAGGCCTGTTGAAAAAGTTTCTTTTTACGATAACTTACACTTTTTGTGCTCATGAGAAAATGTCTCTTGGATTTTGTCCTGCATTTATAACTATATGAAAACAAATACTTAGGTGGAATCACAGGAAACAGTGGTAGTCTTTAACAAAAGGAATTGACTTAAGTATTGTTCTTGAGTAATTTTATGTGTATTCTTTTATGACTATTATTGTTTGGGACAACATAAAATATCAAAAATAAATTTAGGCTGCAACAAAGCTCTAATCATTCAACTTTCATTTGATATTCAACATGGCATATTGTTAGTGCAACTGTGGTCGAATTGTCATTCAAATGGTCATACAGGCTTGTCCTAAAGCACTTTGTAATTTCTTCTTCTAAAAAATTTGGGTTTCTTTCAATTTATTCAAAAAATGTCTCCACAAATGTACTTCCATTTTTTGCCTTCTGATCAGGAGCAAGACGTTTTGAGACAACTTTGGCACACACTTTAATCATGCTCAAAATTTTTATTTTAATTATTTAATAGACATACGTCATATACTTGATACCTTTTTGATCAGAAAAAGGATGTTTCCAGGGTCACATCTTAGAATTGACAGCTTTTTAATGACATTGAGTGAAGAAAAACATCTACATCTAAGTTTTAATGATTTGATATCAGGGGATATTGTAAATGTTTATTCATAGTTGGCATGTTAGATATTATTTGGTCAAATACAGTTTGCTTATGCAAATCCATGAACTTTACAAATACTTTTTTACGATATTTTGATAGCTAATTTCATGTGTACTATTTTACAGTAGTTGGGTCAAATATACTATTCTAACATACTAAACCAAATTGCATGTTATCTCATCACACTCCAGCTGCTGTCCCTGTATGCACTTCACAGAAAAGTGTACTCAAAATACTAAGCACTTTAAAACTAATTAAAATAAGGTACTTAACTTAAACTTTGGCCAAAGTAGCTGTTTTTAAGTGTTTGACTCAATACATTTCAACATATAAAAGGCTACCCTAAAACTCAGTATTTCTAGTACATTTAAAAATCATACTTAAATCATATTAAAGTAACTTTACTTCTTCTTAAGTACAACTTTTTGGTGTAGTTTCCACCCCTGATCCTACATTATCTGTGATCTAGAAACTAAACTGACATGGACACTCATAAAAGTGCATCACATCGGCCCGTTCTGAGGGACCTTGTCTCTTTTTCTTGTGTTTGTCAGGTGAAATTGAGCTTTCAGAGTACCGTGAAGCCAGCGCCCTCCAGGACAGCATCCTGCACTGTGTGAGGGAGGAGAGCACCAGGAAGAAGCGTCTTCAGGCTATGCACAAGCAAAAATCTCTGGATATTTCCAACACTGACTCCATCCTCTTCAACCTGGATGAACATCGACGTAAATCCTGCATCGATCGCTGTGACCTGCAGGCACCCCCTGTGGTCCTGCCCCCCTCGGCCACATCCCATAGCAGGCGTCACGGCATTGGGTCCTCTGACAGCTCCTCTGTGCGGGTAGAGGGCATTGATGCTGTTGATCGACGGGGATCTCGAGGTGGACAGTCGGACATCTCCAAACCTGTCATCCCAGAGGTCCGCCTGAGCTGCATGGAGACATTTGAGGACAAAGTGGACCAGGGTTCACTGGAAGGATCAGCACAGGGAAAAGAAGACCAGGATCTCATTGACCTCTCCTCAGACTGCACGTCCATCCCAGAAAAACACTCCCTGCTCTCCATGTCGGACAGCGACTCCTTGGTGTTTGAACCCTTGCCTCCTCTGAGGATTGTAGAGAGTGACGAGGAGTTTGACCTCAACACAATCATCGCCTCAAAATTCAACGGGAGTCCAAAGGTTTCTGCGTCTCCTGCAAGCAGCAACACTCTGAGGCTGTCTCCTGTGGTTCAGGTGAGCATAGAGGACTGTTCCAGTGGTAAAAAGACACCTGAACTTCCTGAATCAGAGGGAAGAAAGTCAAACCGTGTGACTCCCTGTACATCTCTGGATCTTCCAGACCGAGCAGAAAACATCTGCCATGAAAGCCCCATGACCTTGAAACAGAAAAGAGACCTGCTGAGGAAGACCCCTCATGTCCCTTACTCCTCTTTAGATGATGTGCCAATTAACCCCGAGGATGGGAGGACCGGGTCAGGACTTGGGACATCTCCCTCAGGTAGAACCATCTTCTTGGACATCCCAGAGGATAATGCAGAGCCTGTTTCCTCACCAGAGAAAAGCAAGAGCATCAGCAACGACGAAGAGGAGGAGGATGGAGACGATGAGGAGGACGATGACATGAATGATGAAGCAGACAGTGAACCAAAACCTGACAATGAAGGAGGGGAGGACAACGATGAGGCAGAGTTCAAAATCCAGATTGTTCCCCGACAAAGGAAGCAGAGGAAGATCGCCGTCAGTGCCATTCAGAGGGAATACTTGGACATCTCGTTCAATATGTTCGACAAGCTGGGTGGAGAGCAGACCACAGAGACAGGTATGGCTCATTATTCTTACAGTGCTTTTTGATATGAACCATCTTGTAGGAGCGTTGTAATGTGAGATTTGTCAAACCACACCATCAACAGGATGAATGCGCAAATTGATTAATGCTATTAGGAGTGATGATTCTGAATTGTACTAAAAACCCTGTTGACAGTGATTCAGGGAAGCTGTTTAGGGGATCAGTTAAAGCGTGTGGGTGTGGGGCTCTCCTTTAGGGCACAGTTCAGGGTAAAGAAAGAAATAGAGAAGAAGAGTTGGAAGACGGGGATGCATGATGCAAAAACATAAACGCATGATGGTCCAAAGGAGGTGCAATTATAGTTTGTTCTGCTGCTGACCCTTTACTATGCAGCATCCTGTGTTCTGCACATAAATCAGAATCAGAATTTTAATCATTTGATGGTTGAAAGTGTGTTTATTAATCAGATCGATCGTGTTCTACGAATATTTTTTTAAATTAACACAAGACAAGTTACAGCAGGGACTGGGCTGAACGATGTTGTTTTGCAATTGCAATGTGTTGCAGTGAGCAATAGTCACATAGCTGGAAGGTGCAATGTCAGTCACATGACTCAGCACAGCATGCTGACATTTGTGTGTTGTTTGATAGAAACAAAAACTGCCTGTTTTCTTGTTTCCCTGACTGTCAATAATAAAAGTTGTCTAGTAAACCTTTCAGTCAGCTTACACAGCTTCCTCATATTGGACCACAGTGAGAAGCCTAGTGAGTCATCTCTCTCTCTCCCTCTGTCTCTCTCTTATATTTCTACAGATAGATATAGATTTATGGATAGACAGAGATCAATAGATGGAGATAAAGATATTTATGGATATATATGTGCGTGTCTTAACATCTGAACTATGGGTTCCCAAATTTTTCACCTAATGACCTCTAAATTAACGGTGTAAGTGGCTGGGGACCCCAGTTTTCACTGAAGGGGGTAAAAGCACATGAAAGACATACTAAGGATTTCTATATTATGCTAGATTAAGCATTTTTTTGCACAAACTCTCACAATGATGGGTAAAATTGCATCTTTCAACCCCTTGTTGGTGTCTTGCAACCCCAAGAGAAGTCCTGACCCCACTTTACAGACGTCAAGACATTTTCAGGTTCCATAAACTGTCCTAATAGTGACAGCCACAGACGCTGAGCAAAGCGGTGACCTTTTACAAGTTAAGAACAGGGGGCTGCAGATAAAGAATTTCCCAAAAGTATTGTCAGATAAAGAGACACTGCATCTGTCTGGTAAATTCCAATGAAAATATTACTGTATAAAAAGCAGGAGAAAAAAATAGCAGGGATCGTCATCTACTTTGTACAAGGGCCAGTTTTACTTGACAGATGCTGTGGGGTCCAGATTTTAAAACAAAGTGAAATAATACAATATTTTGGTCTAATTGACATTTTATTGTTTAAATGTATTATTTTTTTTTTCAAAATGTATGTAATTCTTATCCTTTAAAAGTTAGATCAGTCCCTATAACCCAGTACTGCCAGCCACAAGAGGTAACTAATCTTGGTCCTGAACCTGTCATGTTGTCACTGGGTATCATCCACACATGCTGTATGTTGAACATCGGATCATAATGGCTGACATGAAGTCTTTCTTGATAAGTATGTTTTAGTCTTAGTTGCTTTCATAAGTATGAGTACTTAAAAAATTAAGAGACCCTCAAAGAGATACCCTTGTTCCCCTCTTGCATTTTCTGATTTGCTAAAATTCAGGGAGTCAGATGGGAAGCTGTGTGAGGTCTGATGTGACCCAGAGGCTGCTTGTGAATAATCACTGAGATCAAGTTTAATTTGGGTCACAATTCCCACAATGCTTGAGGTATTTTTCCTGTCTCAAAGTACTAAAATCCCAAATATGTATTCAAAATGCTTATAGATTGCTTCTCTGCCTTACTACCAATTGAATCGGAGACCCTCTCTGAGTTTATATTTTGATTTATTTGCTTATTAGTCTTTCACTTTAAGTGCCCCTGGTTCAGATATAAAAAAAACACTGTGACACTGCACTTAGTTCATACTGCTCCAGACTCCCTGTAAAATAGACTGAATATATTTTATTTAGTGCTAAACCCACATGAGTCTATAGGACACTGGATATACATTTGCAGTTATCTAACAATTAATTAGCCTAAATTTGCAGACTATATTTCACTTGTCAATCAGGGCAATAACCCATTAAAGTATTTGAGAAGCACTGAACCTTCCAAAAACATACCCGGGAGGTAAATGGACAGTCGCTCCATCTAAATTAATTATTATGGGCCAATCAGATGATGGAGTAGGCAGATGCTACTGCTGCAGAGTATAACACATGACATGGGCCCATTTGTACAGCGGACTTTTGCCGAACCACATCAGGAGAGGAGGGACAATATCTTTTCCATAGAGAAATGTCTTCAGTGTTGTTTTTAGAGCTATTTCCCAGTTCAAAAGTTGGAACTGTCCTGATGTTTGTGGTCTCTCACAATTTCAAAATCAGTTTCTTTTAACAGTTGTTTTGTCCAGTACTGCACAAACTGTGGACCAGACACTGCAGGTTGGCTGTGAGAGGTCAATGATGATAATGCACCATAAGCTTGATAAAAACATATTTGATTTATCATATTTAAATTACTTGAAAAAGAGAGTATGGAAATAAAATACAGCAGCAAAACAAAGCTGCTCTAAATAAATTTCTGGTTCAAATTGGGCCATGATAAATTTACAGTTTCAAAAGGCTGGTCCAGTGTGTTGCCAGCCTCGAACAGGAAATTAATCTCATTCTTAGTGTTATCTAACTCACACAATAACCAAACTGTCTTCCTCTGTAGTGGCATGAAGCCTACCAGACTCTATAGCTAATACTAAAGGTCCTGAGCTGTTCATAGGGGGACTTTGAATTTAGGTTTAGGTTAATATTCTTGTAAGAAACAAGTATTTTGTTTACACAATATATTAAGGTCTAAAATAGTACGGCTAAAAAAATATTCTTCCACATTTTACTGCTTGTCATTTTTGACCATCATCATGCTTTTTTTTTTTAAATCAGTCGTCATTTAGGTCCTTATCAGAAGCTGTGAAACTATGTTTACTATTGAACATAGTGACGAAAATGCCAAGTCATTCATCCATTTGATATTTTTGACACAAAAACAGATGAGCTTACACAAGACACCATCATAAATTCTATCCACTTATCCAAACCACCTGGATTAATTTTTTCCAGGTGGTTGAAAACATAGTTTTTTATTGCTTCTGAATGTCAGTATTTTTATGCAGGTTTGTATTGGCATACAACAGCATATAATCTGATGTTTCTGCTCCACCCATTATTTACTCATGT